>CP136872.1:3674494-4274494 GCA_033000465.1 Sciaenops ocellatus | reverse complement strand
ATCCCTGAATGCCACAGAGCTAATGGTGAACACAGCCTAGTGCAGCATTTTATACTGAGAATTGAGCATACTAATGGCTAGTGTAGCTTAGCGTAACCCCTTAGTCCAACAGTGAAGCATACTAATGTCGCTGAAGCCGAATGCTGCCCTGCTGCACCAAAGAGCATACTAATTACCACGGCTGCCCTTCTCTGTGACCTTGGCAGGTCACTTAGCAGTGTGATCAGTCCCTGACTCCTAATAAAGACACTTTAACAGGGTGAGCCACAAGGGCAGACAGCTTCTTTTTTTCCCCCCAACTCCCTCACTCACTCTCTTCATTTTCATGGTGTGTTCTCAGTTTAAGAGCAGTACAGCATACGCTTGTAAAAACAGGCAGCACTTCATCCAGTCAAAGACAAACACATATGCATAAAAATAAACACGTATATCACTGTAATGCTTTGTCACTTATGTCCAAAAGCCTACTTTATGTATCAAAAGTGCTTTTCATTGGAAGGAATCTATTCATCATTTAGACGAGAGAGGCTACAAAGCCTGTTGCCTTAGAGAACTGGTCTGGGAGAAATAGGGGCCAACAAAGGTATTAAATATCTTTCCACAAGCTCACAGTCAGTGTCAAGCCACAGCACTCTGAATGCTGTCTTAGAGGCTTTTTCACCTTGACAAGAATAAAATCTGCCAGAAACATTAAGTAACTTTCTGGCATACAAAAAGGGTGAAATTTTAAGATACTAAATATTAGCACAAAGTATTGGATAGCAGCAGCTCTGCTCACAGCAACTAACATAGTAACAAAATACAAAAATGTATGTACGTTCGTTCTTGACCTTGGAAACTGTCAGGGCGGTAAGTGTGAGGCAGCAGGGGAGGGATCCAAATACAGGCCGTGCACAACAGCAACATTATAGGGGTTTATTACAGCAGTGCTAAAAATGCTAAAGCTTACACACAGACAACAGACAGGTAGGTACAGATTCCAGGTAAAGGTTTCAGTATTCCTGTACAGGTAGGCAGGCAGATGGCAAAGAAACGTTCAAAGAAAAGTTAATGATCTGACACTGACTGAGGGAATAAAGCTGGTAGAAAGCTGCAGTCCAGTCAAAGTAGGAGGTCGGAATTTACCAGTTAGACTTTCCAACTTTGGGCCTCTAAGTGTTCCACCTGCACAACGCAAAATGTAAGTTTAAAACATGGCTGACTGCAATGTTTCTGTGGCAAGTGTTACAGGCTGTTGAACCCTCAACAGTGCATTATTTCATATATAAAGAAAAACAGTAAGAAAAACAACACGTGTACATTTTATGTGGATACATATCTAAATAATTCATTCACTAGCCCCCTCTGCTGTTGATTGAAATGTACCAGAGAAGTGTGTGTGACGTCAGACAGTGAAGTTGGGGTACATAGATCTGTCCTGGGTTTGAAAGTAGGAGCTCTGACTTTGACTGTTCTTCAACTGTACGTTTTTTGAGCAGGAGTTCTGAGTTGTCTGGAACGCAGTGTAAGTGCTGCAGGGCGGATGAGAGAAACAGGAACAGGTGTGAAGGTGGGAGGGGACATCAGGTGACTTCAGGGCAAGAGGGAGTGTCTGGAAGTGAGAGCGAGACCGGAGGAAAAAAAAAAGTCTGAGGGCATCTGGTGGACGGCTCGAGGATGGCAGGTCTGGGGAGTTGGAGGAGAGTACATGGGAGAAGTGAGGAGGGGGGGGTGGAGTCAGGGAGAGACACACAGAGTGATGAAGAGGGTGAGGGTGGAGGGAGGGACTGAGGACTGCAGGCAGACGGTTTAGTAAAGATATATTAACTCAATGTCTACTTACAGTATAAGCTTTCCCAGAGCTTTTATGTCTCTCACTGTTCCTCAACGTCCATCCGTTTATAGAAAGAGTTTAAGTTTCCTCAAATGTAAAATGGTAAAATGATTTTATTCTGACCTATACAAAGTGGCATCTAGTGGTGAAGTTCCAGTTTGCAAACAACTGAAGACCTCTCGCCTCACCCTCCTGTTCAAAACATGATGGAGAAACTACGGTGAAACATAAAACCTTACTGTGTTTTTATCATTGAGGCATCGATGTGTAAATTGTATTTTGATGTTGTAGTGGAGCTAAGTTTAACTTCATGTCCTGACAGACAGTTTAATCTACATATGATCCACTATATTTTAGAAACTGACTATTAATATGAAAATTAACTGGTAAACATAGCTGTCAAATAAATGCATAAAACCTTTCCAGTTACCAGTTCATGCTTCATACAGTGGTTGAGCTGGACTTTTACCAGCTATCCTCCAGTTTCCATGCCAAGACTCTTCAGACTGAGGTACTGAAATGAAGATGGGAACACTCGAGTTCAGTACCTCAAATAAACATATGTACAGTACATAGTTAAACTCCATCGCTGCAAGTACAATTTGAGAAGCAAAACATACAGTGTTTGTAATGAGGTCATAGGATGATTGACTACTGTGATGTCAGTGTATTTACTGTATGACTGAAGCAGATCCATGTCTTTAAAGATTTTACATTTAAATGTTCTATATATTTTTTTGAAGTTTTAAGTTAGCTTTAATAAACCTTTTTTAAACGTTTGATTTCCAGCTGTCAACTTTTATTTTCATTTCAGTTTCACACCTTTCACCAGTCGTCCACCTTGTCACAAAGTGGGTGTCCTGTTCCTTTTAAATATCATCAAAAATATCTTTTTTTTTAATCCATCTCAGTCGTCTCTCGTGCCATTTCCATGTTTTCCTTCTCTCCTCACCCCACCACCCCTCCAAAAACACACACATACAATCACACACCTTCTCTGTCCTTTCTACCTTGATCCCTCTCCATTTCCATCCATCCCTCCTCGGCTCTGTTCCCCTCCACCCCTTCCATCTATCCTTCCCTCTAGTGGTGCTGGATGCACAGGTAGTGAAGCAGCAGGCGGTATGATGGTGGATAATTACCTAGTGTTTGGAGCTCCCCAGGAGTCTGGGCCTTCCAGGGGGTGGGAGTGTGGTGGAGGGGGGGAGCGGGGGTGTTAGAGGGGACAGTCACATGCCTGGCTGTATTTATAATGCACTCTACTAACACTACACTCCAACATTTAGCTAGTGGAAACGTGGGCTCAAATAAACGGGCTTTTGTTGCCACCTGAGAGGGAAACTTAAGAAGATGCACTTTTCATCCACCTTTTTACCCCTCATTTTTCATGCAGCTGAGTCTCGACCAAACACTTCCTTTGCCTCCTTTTTTTTTTTTTTTTTTTTTTTTTTTTGCTCCTGCTGCTTTTCCCTCCATTTACCTGCAAATTCTCCCTCTGTCAGTTTTACACGAGACAGTTTTACACAAGAAAACACAGTGTAGAGACGGTTATGGCTGGGATTAAGTTTGTTTGTTTGTCTGTCTGAGTGCGGCTGAGGCTTTGCCTTGTGCGTGCCGTGGGAAATATGATCCATAGCTGTCAAGAAAAGCAGATGAGGTGATGAACAAATATTCATATAAATGCACACACACACACACACACACACACACACACACACACACACACACACACACACACACACACACACACACACACACACACACACACACATATAGATCCAGTCCACCTTGGAAAACCTGCCAACCTGAGTACAGTCAAAACAAATCCCTGAAAAAAGGCGTTTTGCTTGGTGGTAACAAGCCAAATGAATGATGGAAGCCTCAAACAGAATAACAGAAGCGACCCTCCTCCTGACCCAGCTGAAGTGGAGTGGGCCAACAAGAGCATCCGGTTGCCCAGTTGTCCAGGCTCCATTAGCCTAGAAGAGCCATCAGTGGGGGATTAGGCAGCAGCCCCTTTCAATCCTCATCCAGCGCAACATCCAAGATCCCCTGCTTCCCCCGATCCTCCTCCTCCTCCTCCTCGCCCCCATTCCTTGCCAGCTCTCTGAGCCCTAGCAAGGCTCTCCTGGCTCGGGCCGCAAGCTCGGCCAGAGCCCTTGTGTCTCTGGAGCCTCCGTCGCTCTCTGCTTTAGCCTCAGCTGCTGGAGATGTTGTCCCTAATTAACAAGGGATTAAGCCATCATCTCGGCTTGTAATACAGCCTGGATGGGAATTCCAATATGGATGCTGGGGGGAAAAAAACGAGAGCGAGAGGGGGCGTGGGGGTGAGGGGATTGGACTGGGTAGAAAGAGAGAAAAGGAGAGAAACTAGTGGCGTTTAGCAGCTCAGTAAATTACTCTTGACCCGTAGGACTGAGGAGAGTCTATCGGCACGGCAAGCCGGCTGCCAATTACAACAGCTCAGGCCTGCCAAAAGTTTTATTGGGTGGAGGGCGGGGGCAAGTTGGAAGGTGATTGGTGTGCATATGTGTGTGTGACTGTGTGTGTGACTGTGTGTGTGTGTGTGTGTGTGTGTGACTGTGTGTGTGTGTGTGTGTGTGTGTGCGTGTGTGTGTGTGGGGGGGGGGGGCTCATTTTTAATGGCCTTTCACCATATTACTTTCTGTCAGGATTGGAAGTGTTTGCATTTGGAGGGATATTGACATAATTATGATGGGAATTTGGTGGGGGTTGAAAATGAAAATAGAACCTTTTTTTTTTCTGCACCACAAGCCGCTGTGTTCATTACATTGTTAGAAATATTTTATTCCTCTGTCTGCCAACACGTTTGCATCTGATTCTCCTTTTCTTCTTTTTATTATTACTTTTATTAGCAATTATTAGAAGTGACTATTACAAGTGCCATAATTAACATTGTTATTTTCACTGTCTTGTCTCCAAAAGCAGCCAACATGAATTCACTGATGGAAAATAACTCAAGGACTGTACTTAAGTTCAATTTTGAGATAATTGTGCTTAACTTGTAATATTGCTTAAGTAGGTGATCATAGTACTTCTTCCACCGCTGCATAAACTCATATTTCTATATAATGCATGTTAAGAACTTGATTTTGGAGCTGCGACAGAAATCATGCAGCTACTTCTGATCCATCTGTTTGGCATTCTGATACTTCCACTTTGACTTAGTTTTACGTGGCAGCCGCTCAGTATCAGCATTGGATACAGAATATTAACGTAAGATTGTTGGAGCATTTATCATAAGAAAGTGGAGAATAAAAGTAGGCTACAACAATGAAAGTCAAAGAAAGGTCAAAAGAGAGTCAGTGAAAGTGGGTTTATTATAAAAACAAATGTGGATCATATGTGTGGTGTAGACATACTGCACATGAGGCCAACACTGACATCTGATTATAATCAGATCTGGTCAATGAGTGTCATTCACCTCTAATATGTTGGCTATGATTAAAGCTTCAACAAATAATTATTTTCACTGTCAATTAATCAGACGGTCATTTCCTCGATTTAGCCTTCATTTTTTTCTTCTTTATAAAACATCATCCAAAAAGTGAAGAGTCCAAGGTGACATATTCACATTGCTTGCTTTGTTCAACCACCAGAGCAAAAGCCCAAAATATTCAATATACCATCATAACTGCCTAAGAAAAATAGCAAATCCTCACATTTGAGAGGCTGAAACCAGATAACTTATCAAAATAGTTGCAGATGAATTTCCTGTCAGCTGTAGAGATGATATGAATGATGAATTGATCGATACCGCTATAGAAAGATTTAAACTTTTTTTTTTTTCTGGAGACATACAGGTATGGATAAATCTATAATTATATAATGACAGTCTTGTTGTTTGTCTTTTTGTCTGACTGTTGTGATGTGACGGCCTCTTTGTTTTCCTTTGCCAAGCTTGCAGCTGTGATTTAATGTCTGCGGAGGGTGGACCTGAAGGCAGCATTAACGGCGACATTGAACACACTCTTGTGTGTAACGAGGCCGGGGGTAGCTGACATTGAGTTGTGGCTTTTTAGATTTATCTTTTGGTTAATTGCCAAGACAACACCAGTGCAGCACACATCCACCCTCTACACTACTGATATTAAAATGTTACAAACTTGGCTTAGGCATGTAACAAGACACACACGCGCACACGCACGCACGCACGCGCACACACACAAAAGCTTCAGGAGCCAAATTAATGTATTTGATGAGTAAGAAAATAAGATGGAGTCAGCGTTACGACATGCTGTAAACCTGAACTGAACTACAAACGTGTAGAGGGCAGGAGGAGATGTTGATTTCTACCCAGAGAGATCCATCAGAAGACGCAGAGGACAGGCAGAGACTTGAACTACTCATTGGGTTGCATGAAGATAATTAATCTGTTGTAAGTCATACTCATTATTGAGCATGCTTGTGTGGCAGCCACGTGTGCTTTTACATACACTCACCGGCCACTTCATTAGGTACACCTGTACAACCTAATGTGATCCAACATAACAGCTCTGCCACAAATTCACAAAGCTTATGATATTCATTCATCCTTCATTTACTGTATAAGCCTTTTGACTATTTTTTATTTAAACACAGTCACGTCACTGTGTTGAAACAGTAATGCAGGGAATGAATGTCTCAAACGATGCTTTATAGAACTGACTGTGATAGATATTATTGCTTCTTTGTGCCACAAATTGTAACCGTATTGTATTTTTAATTATGCTCATGTTTACAACCCCGAATCAGCACAAACACTCGCACACTGTCAGCTCCACACAAATATTAGTGTCAGGTTTTAAGTCCTGTCTGAGCCAGATCCTCACAGGGAGCTCCCCGGAACCTCCCCATGGTTCACATGAGGTTAAAAGGCCGTTGGCATCCAAATCAATTCCACCATTTGGAGTTAAAGTGTAAAGACACTACTTTTTTTTTTTTTTTTTTTTTCAGTGTGATGTGCTCTCTGGTCTGTTCTTTGGCTCTCTTTACGTTGGCGCTGCCCTCACAGCTGGGAAGGGTGGGGGTTGTGAAAGAGGAGGGGGGGGTCCAGCCTGCCACTGTGTCTGTTGCTGATGTAAACTGATGCAACCTTCATTCAAGACAAAGCAACCAAAAAAAAAAAAAGAAAAGAAAAGTGTGCGGGATCAGTGTCCACTATGAATAGCAATACACACGGAGTGTTTGGTGGCGGGTTGCACCGGGGTTTCATAAAGCAGAGCTAATAATTGATGACACTGTTGGATAACGATCAAGAGCGCGTGTTTGTGGGCGAAGGAGAGGGAGGAAGGAGAGGGAGAAAGAAGTGGTTGACAGTGAGGAGAGGAGAGGAGAGGAGAGGAGAGGAGAGGAGAGGAGAGGAGAGTGTGTTTGTGTATGAGAGATAAACACAGCCAAAGTGGAAGAGACAATCTGAGTGAGGAAAAGTGTGTGTGTTTGTCCGTGAGAAGTTTGAGAGTAACTGAGAAAAAAAAAAGGATAAATAATGAATAATGGGGTACAGATGCATACACACACCAACGTATGCACTCACACACACACACACATCTTTAAACCAGTGTCCTTAATATTAGTTCATTTTATTTATAAGTGTTTGAAAAATAACGCATGTAAAGATGACTTTTTTATGACGATTATATTAAACACAAACAATAAGAAGAAGAAGGATGAACCTGTAATTTAATCATTAATTAAAACACAACCCTCGTTATCTCGATCATTTGACTTATTTGAGTGACAAGCTAACATGACTGTGAGCATGTTGCATTTCATCACCTTTATCCACAAATTTTTCATCTCCAGTGTCAGATCTGAAATGCCTCCTCACAGTCCTTCTCAGACAGTTTGGTGTCATCATTATGCATCCAGCAAAGCGTTTGCTAATTGTCCCTATTTCCCGTTAGCAACAAGAACAATAACCCAGTTTACAGACAGTGAAATTTATGAACGGCCCGTGCTGTAGTTTGAATATGAAAAGATTATTGTAGATCAAATATTTATTTTTTTCACACGGTAGTTTGAATTTCAGTCACAAAAGAGCAACTCTACGTTCTGATGCACTGACATGAGTGATTTTTAAAATGTTCACTTAGCAAACAAGTTCCATCATTGAAACGTGTTTACGGAAAGTTTCAATATTTAACTAAAATCATGATCTATCTTCTACCATAACTAAGTGTTGAGTCAAAATCTAACATGCAGGATGCAGGACATGAAGCAAACCCCGACCTCCAGAGTAAAAGTCCTGAGTACTGTACGCTCACACTCCACTACGAATAACATAATATAAACATATTTTATGGAAGAAGAGATGACAAATTCACAGGGACTATCACCAATTTGAATGCATTTATGTACAGGTATGTGTGTCTGTGTGTGCATGTGTGTGTGTGTGTGTGTGTGTGTGTGTGTGTGTGTGTAGCCATTGTTTTCTGCTCAGTGAAGCAGTGCTGGATTGATGTGTTCCCAATGAAGTGCAATGACAATTAAACAGTAACTGACCTGTTATTTCCCTTCATTACCTCCCGGCTCTTCATGCTGTGTGTGTGTGCGTGAGTGTGTGGTGTGGGTGTGTGTGTGTGTGTCGATACAGATGTTTACAGAAAGAGAAACAAAGAGAGTCAGCATTTCCAGAAACATAATGCAGACGGACATACGGTACATACACGATGCAAAAATATACAAACACTCACCACAAAAAGACTCATTTGCATGATGCGTGTACACACACACACAATTCTTGCTGGCTGATCAGTTACATGATATAGACCGCCTGCCTATGGCGGATTTTATTCCTGTAAACATACATTTCAAAACAGCGTCTTATCATACCATCCTGCATCTTTATTTTCTTTCCTCTATTTTTGCTTCTCTCTTCTGATTTTGTCTTCCCTGTCTTTCTCTCTTACTCTGTCTTTCTGTATCATCTTCCATCTTTTTTTTCCCCTCCTTCCTCTCACCCCCTCCCAACACACACATGAGGATACAAACATCGCCATTTTTCCCCTCCTGCACAAGTCCCACCACATAGCCATTTGCATAACAATCTCCACTTGTTTTTCTGCTTAGATGGAATTCACAGCATGGTGCCGGCATGACTGAGACAGGGGTCATTGCTATGTATATCAGAGAGAGAGGGAGGGAGAGAGATGGAAACTGAGCAGGGTAGAGAGAGAGCGTTTATGGTAGTGAGGGAGGAGGAGGAAGAGAGGGAGGAGGAGGAGGGAGGTGGCAGTTGCAAAAATACACATTCAGACGCACAAACACTTCCCTAAAGAGACTCATTGAAATACACACACTGACTGATGGAGAGCAGTGGAGAAACACCCGGAAAATACAGACAGGATGCAGATGAAAGTGTCTGACTGCGTACCATCTTTTTAATGTAAGGCTGCATTAAAGACACAGAGGAAATAACTGAAGGTATCAGCCACAACACATTTCCTTTGTTATCCACAGATCAGATTTTATGTTCAACAGAACATTATGAATGAAACCCCAAAAAACATGTTCTTTTTTTATTCAATATGCCTCTACCTTATGTAAAATGTACACATCAACCGGTGTAATCTAAGGCACTCAATAGCTACGCAAAGTGATAATATTTATAGTCTGACAACTTAAATGTTCCCCAAATTATGGTTGTCAGCATTTTCAGGGTAATGCTTTAAAGGTCTCATACTGTGATTTCCATTTTTTCCTTTTCTTTTTATCATAAAGTAGGTGTAGGTGCTCCATAAATACTGTGAAAGTATCAAAACGAAACGGTGAAATGGACACAGCCTTTATTCAGAAACTGCACCTTTAAATGAGCCATCAGGACTTCCAAAAGGTTGTGACATCACAACTGTGCAGTCACCGCCCTCAACAACACCCCCAGCTGACCCATCTGGATCTACTGTCCAGGTGTACAGGCCACAATCTGTTAATTGTGGTTGACCTGGCCATGCATCACTCAGAAAACAGTCAATCAGAAGTGAGACTCTAAAGTTCAAATAAAATGCTGGGAAAGTGTAAAATACTGTACATTTACACACACTGGTAACACTGTTTTATTCTTACGTTTGCAGTAAGAACATTAGTTATAATGTTTATCTACATTAGCCCTCAGCCAATTAGCTAAGCTATGCTAACACTAAATTTAAAAAATAAACAGTCACACTATAAATCCACAAAGAGATTCATTGATGTCAAAGCAGATGACGTGAAAATTTCACACACCTCACATCAGCTGATCTCTTCTCAATCCAATGAGATTTTACCTGCAACATTGGATTAGTCCAATCAGAGCCCAGAACCACCGGTCAGAAAATGTGCCAAAAATCTTCTTGATAATGTTACATTAAAGGTCAATTTTTGTGACATAACAATAATAATTGGAATAAGGAAAAAGTTCCAACTTTTAAACAATTAGTTTTGATGGTTAGTCATCAATCACTGCAACTGAGCCCAAATTATTACAACCCGCAAAATCTGGCAACGCTGAACAGCGGAGAAGCTGAGGCCGGTTTTGACACGTACTTCTGGGGGCCAGTGCAAAAATGTTACAAAGACAAAAAAAATGTTCCATTGCTGGGTCAACTGAAAACATGGAGTTCTACAGCATCTTTTCATTTCAAATATTAAAACTGGAGAAAGCTGGAGATATTCATTTGAGAGTACAGCCAAGACCTGCTCTACGTGGAAAAGAGTCATGAGATAGATTCTGATATGATTCAGTGCTATACAAATACAAGTTAGGAGATTTGTGTTTTTCATGTAAATATTTTTGTTTTCTTTAGTTTCACTTAAAATGTTTACCTGCTGAAAATATTTGATATTTGATATCAGTGAAAAAAGCACAATTTCTCACAAGAAAGACCAAAGCCTTGTCCCTCAGATTTTCCTGCTACCAGCATTTATTAATCATGTGATCACTTAATAATCACAATTAAATGTAAGTAAAGACGTGGGTTAACCTTTAATAGGGACAAATCCACATTGTATATACACTAGTGTGTGTGTATGTGTGTGTGTGTGTATGCATAGACATGGTCATAAATGTGTGTGGTATCATTCTGATGTAAATGAGTCCCTGCTGCAGTGCTGAGTGTGATGGCCAAAGTCTGTTTCTCTAATGAGACAATAAGGGGAGCAGGAAACATGCCCAACACACACAGACACACACACACGCAGATTTATGCATACATACACATGCCGGTTATGGATGCAGATAAATATACACAGAAGTGATGTGTGAACACATGCACAGTAGTGGCAATCCAAACAGCAACACAAAGAAACTGACAGGGTGACAAAGTAGAAAGAATGACGGCAGCGAAGAAAAACAAACAAGACAGACGTGGGCGTTCAAGGCGAGTTGGACTCATTCTTTATCCTTTATTTAATCAGGTACTCTCACTGAGATCAACATGCATTCTTTACAGAAAGACCTGAGAATCAAGGAGTTGACCCAAAAGTGAAAATTCGCAAAAGCAGTTCAGTGGCACATTCTCAGTAATTCACAGAAACATACAGCAGAAAACTGCAGAGCAGAACATGTGAAGACGTAGAAGTATTCACACTCAAACACAATAACATAGAAGTGATTTGAACCTTGCTCCATTTGTGTAAGATTTATAGAATTAGAAAATCTTTGCTCCAGTCACCAAAGAAAACTCCTTCAAAGTTGACGTTTGTCGCATCTGCAGCGAAACATATTCATAACACACATTCTTTTATTAGAACATAATTCATCTGTCCAGTTGGACAACACGTTACCTTTGGGGAACATTACAGTTCCACCGACAAACGGACTACCCAAAGTGGTATGTGGGACTTGTCATGCACTTTTCCGGCATTATGTGCAATGATATAGAATACAAATAATTTTCAGCGTTTTAGAAAAGTATTCACTACATCTACGGTTTGTTCCATTACAGAACTGTATTGAATGGTATTGGTGGTGGGAGTGGGAACCTTTGTTATCCGTAATCAGTCTATTTAATAGATATTATCAGCACACATCGGCCCCATGTATATTGGATAGTAGTGGTCTACTAAATGGGGGGGCTACTGAGCCAGTAGATGAAGGCCTGTTATTAACCAAAAGTGTATCTCTCATTATACATTCATCAAACACATATGTCATCATGTCATGGGTTCAGCTTGTAATTTGCAGCCAAACACAAGAAACCCCAAAATATAAAAAAACATAATAAACTGTATTTGAGTTAAAAAAAAATGTGAACTGTCACAGATCTTGTCTGTTTACAGATCATATGTATGTTTATGTTCTGTAAAAATATGTTAATGTTATGTAAATAAAAAAATAAAAAATCATCCATGGGACATACCACAGACCGTATTTCAACTTGTCTGTCACATTTGCTTTGGTTGCTAAGCAACTGATAAGTATACTTGTGCGCAGCAGTACATGGAAAGATTGGAACATGGACATCAGGCGTGGACGACAGCAGGTAAGTAACACTAAATGTTACTACTTAATAAAATGTTAACAAAAACAAAGGCAACAGTTGCAGTCATAGTATAAATATGGTTCCCATTATTTCATCGATATTAGATAGTTTCTGTAACTTTCCTTCCCATGGCTAATACCAAGTAAGTTGAATTAATA
Source organism: Sciaenops ocellatus (assembly GCA_033000465.1). Classification (NCBI taxonomy): domain Eukaryota; kingdom Metazoa; phylum Chordata; class Actinopteri; family Sciaenidae; genus Sciaenops; species Sciaenops ocellatus. Next base: position 4,262,063 of record CP136872.1, on the reverse strand, counting down.
CCAAGTAAGTTAAATAAATGTTAGCCAAAGTTACTACTACTGCCCAGGGTTCGGATCCGACCTGTGGCCCTTTGCTGCATGTCATTCCCCATCTCTCTCTCTCTCTCTCTCTCTCTCTCTCTCTCTCTCTCTCTCTCCCCACATTCCTGTCACTCTTCAGCTGTCTCTGTCAAAAATAAAGCTTGAAAAAGGCCAAAAAAATATATCTTTTTAAAAAAAAAGAATAAACAACTTCTGATCAATAGACGAGCGGGAGGTACACACACCTGCTTTTGTATTAACTTCTATTTACCTATAAACTGAATGTGTAGAAGTGGGTGATGCTGTGTAACAGGCGTGAGAAGTTTCAGCAGGCATTTTGATACTTTCTCTGTTCAAAGCACACAGCTACAGTTTCCATTATCTTAAAAGGAGCAAATAAGTTGTTGACAGCCTCCAAAGGTAACTAACATTATAAACCGAAGTCAGTCTTATGGGTTTGGACACAAATTTCACAATCCACTTGGCACTTGTGATCCTCTCTCACCTCCTCACTCTGTCCAGGCACTGTTGTCTCAAGAAGGAATCTAGGCCACATGAGGCCATCGTGACAGAAGAGAAGAGACCGGATTCTACTGTTCATGTATGACTTGTATTGTGGTTGCACTGCTGGTATTATGGAGGAAGCATTAGTATGGTTGAGTTGGCAAACAACTCCCCGTAGTAAGCAGGCATTTACACACGTACACACACATGGATGCACAGCCATTTGATTCTCACACAAGGGATTAGTATGGATGAGCCAACAAATGTGTGCATTCTTGAAAGCACAAACAAGGTGTGTATTCTCTCCTGTACAGACAATTTAAACTTGACTAATACAAACCAGTGTGCTGAAATCGTCAGGAGTCCAACAGGAGAATCATCTTTTATCAACGTGATACAAAATGTTACAAATTCCCTGCCGGTTAGTCCTGTCAGCAAGCGCTGAGTGATTAGTCAGAAAATTACTTGACAACTGTTTCTCCAGCAGAAATATCAAACATTTGCTAAAAATGAGGAAACTGTTACCAGTCTGTTTTATGTAACAGATTGTAATGTCACTCACACAGTTTCCACAGGAAGTGAGGGAACTCCATGTGCTGATGAGATGTAAAAGCCAGAAAGTGGACCAAAGAGGAGTTTCTCTATATTAAACTGCTATTTCCAAGGTTGAAAACTGAAGTAATCTGAGGAAGGTGCATTGAGTTCTGGGAAATGTTTTTTTCACTGCTCTATAACATTTTCATAATTTGAGGTGAATTGGCACCTCCTCAGCTAACAGGACTGCACTTGAACTGACCACCCTCTAGTTCCCAAGCCAAGTCCTTATGGACAGAGTCATGAACATATAAGTATGTTTTCTTTTAATTTCAACATGCAAAGAATCTATTATCTTTGTGAATGAACAGTTGGCTGTGAAGTGTACTCTCAGTGGTGACAGTGATAATTGGGTATGCAGCCAGTGGCAGTTTTAGTCGTTTTATACTTCAATTCCACTACTTTTAGGAAGATATATTGTACTTTTTACTCCACTTTATGTATTTATCAACCAATGTACATGACATTCCTTTGCTATTTATGCCATAAACTACTCTATTTGTGTATATATATCTCTTTTTTTTGTCATTGTCCAATTCAACCCACATACCTCCCAAACCTGGATGTTTTTTTTGCTTCATACACACACTGCATCGTGCGTACTGTGCATGTGTCACATGATTGCATGTGTGCATTCGACATTTGTACACATGGTCAGCAGTGGTCCAACCTCGGCTGTCACATTGAAATTGGAGAGGTTGCTATGGTAATATAAAAGTAGGCAACAGGAGCAGTGTATTGAAGCTTCTGTACATTCTGAGCTTTCCTATTGTCACATCCTATCCTATTGACCTTGGAGGCTTTAAGAAAAACACTTTACAATTCCCTACAGCACCCAAATGGTTGACACACCAGGCACTAAACTCTAAACTCAAGTAAAAGTACAAATACTCTGGTTAATAAATTACTCAAAGTACAAGTTATTTACTAACTACTACTACTTTCTAAATCACACCAATTTCAAAGCTCAACAGACCACGAGCTACAAGATACGTTAAGTTAAACCTCAGAAACACTTTACCTCCACACCAAATTTCAGCCTTCTAGAGCAAAAGCTGGCCGCAATAAGGTAGAAATATTTTTGTGGACCGACCAACTGACAGACCTTCTAAAGTCTAACAACTAACTGACTGACGGTTTTAGTGTGATCCCCAAAAGAAAGCAGGTCTGCAAGTGAATCTGCTGAATGTGAAGCGAATCTGAAACAAGAGTAAGGTAAGCACTACTGAGGATGAAAAAAATGTGCATTTGATACTAAATACATCAAAAACAAGGTTGCACATTGGTTCAGTTGAGGCCTTCCTGTGTAGTCCTCAGCCCATAGTTGGTTTCCTTCAGATGCAGAACTCTGTTACTGACCAATTAACCGTGAATGTATTTGTGTGTCTGTATGTGCTGTGATACTCTGGCAATACCATGCCAATGCATGCTGGGATAGGCTCCAGCACCCCTTGACCCTGAGCAGAATAAGTGGTTTAGAAAATGGACAAATGTGCACTATCATTTTTAAACACCTCAATAAATTCCTGACACTTTAGAATGGCTGTAGCATCCACTTTCCGGAGAATTTCAATCTTGGTCTTGATATAAAGACAATGATGCACATTGGGTGAATTAGCACACATGTACTGTGCACACACTATGCAGTGAGACATATTGTACTGTGAGAATACATAATAAAAGTCCCTCGTTTGAAACACAGTTTGCTGTCTTGGCCAGTGTCCAAAGCCTGAGCTCCATAGGAAGTTATAATTATAATTTAATGAGACTAGCTGCTGCCCACATAGCATTAAATTGTTAGCTTACATTTCTCATAAATAGATGTCGTTACTTTCTGGGAGATGTCCATGTACATCGCTAATAAGAAATGGTGGGGGATCCTGCGTTTGAACAACAGGATTAGTGTTACACACAGTGACTGAAATATATTATCCTGTATTTAGGCACTCTTATTTCTAAAAAGGACAAAACCTCACTTCAAATATGCACTAGTCTTTCTGAGGAGTTGTAGGACTATACTGGTGTGTGGTTGCCCTTGGAATTAATATTTAATGTATTTTTGAAAAATTGCCTGAAAAATCCTCTGGTACAGGATAAAACCACATTGGAGAAGAGGTCAAGAGGTTAAGAGAGAAAGACCAAAGGGCTGCCAATCACCTTGAGCCCAAGGCTCCTGGCAAAATCATGGGAATGTGTTGTAAATTTATTACAGTGCAGTAACAAAAAAAAAAAAAAAAAAAAAAAAACAGTACTGTTTTGTAGTATTTTGCTTGGACAAAAATATGAGTTGCAAGGTCATTACTGTAAAAGAAAGGAGACTGTCATTAAAGGAACAGTTCAACGTTTTTCTTGAACTGGAGTAAGTCTGTGGTTAGCCGGTATAAGGTTAGGTTAGTATAAACACAGCAAGCCTGGCTCTGTCTTTTTATGGCCACTTGGGGGGAAGCAGAAACAACTTCTGAACATTGACATACGACATCTTTAAAGTTGATTAAAGAGTTGACTTTTTAGCAAACAGTTAAAGCAGCAGTTACGGAGTGACAGTAGCATTTATTTGGAGTTTGGTCACCTGGCAAATGCAAGTCCACTCTCTTTTTGCTCTATTTTTGGTCTCCACCAACTCCTGAGCTGCTACAGGCCCCACTATGTTCACCAGCTAGTAGCTAACTGTATACATCTGCTGTTCAGTTCTTAGTAGGTAGTGGGTTTTCCAAGCTTTTTTCATTAAAAACAGCTGCCTGCTGAAACAGTGCAGAAATGTTGGCACGGTTGTTTATCAGGAAATACTTTCAGCACATAACTCTAAATTAATGAGATGCAATGTGTTCATTAGTCAGCTTTAGAGGTGTTTGTAGGCATGTTTTTGAACTTTGGACAGACTCAGGCTAGCTATTTCCTCCTGTTTCAAATTTTATGTTAGTTTAGGTTAACCACTTCCTGACATGAGAGCGATATATTGGTCTTCTCATCAAACTTTAGGAGAAAAACAAATGTTGAAAACAAATGTAGTCATTCTCCCAAAGCAACGTAGTGCATGCTGATGTAATTATTAGATTATGGGAAAGACCTCAAAAGAAACTGTTCCTTATTGATGTATATTTACAGACTCGTACTTTGGGGCAAGCTCCACTGTATAATGCTCTGTGTAATTATTACAGAACGCTGAGGTTGAATCTTCTTTGTAGGCCGGTGACTGGTGTACTCAGCCAAAGACAGTTTGTGAGGGAAGAACCTTAAATGTTTTTGGAGTTGGAATAATTCCAAGACAGTGATAAGTCTTTGCTCTAGCAGATCACATCACATCAATTTCATGAGTCACATTTTCGTGTTAAACTTTCATTCATATCATAATTAATGATAAGATTAAGATTATCAGCAACAGATTTGAACAGAACTGTAAGTATTTGGATAAAGTCATGAAAAATGTGGTGAGTCAAACTTAGCATATTACACTTTAAATGAACAAACATATATAATCAAGTGTGCACATTACAGATAAAAAATGTGAAACATCCTTAGCCATCACACCTTCATGAGGTTGTCATATTTAAAAAAGGGGTCAGTCAAGTTTTTCAAAATTTTGAATGTGCAGGAAAGGACAAAGTTAGTTCATCGTCATGGTAACAATAATAAATACATGGTTATTGCAGTGAAACTGTCACAGCTTGATTAGGTTCAGAAACCAAAAGTACTTGGCTAGGTTTAAGAAAACATCAAAACGTAACTCGAGCAGGGTGGAGGATTTAGTGTCATCTAGTGGTGTAATTGGTGATTGTGACTGCCTTGTCTCACCCTCTCCTTCCTAGAATGGAGAAACTGCCGTGGCAGAGAAACACAAAGGAGAGAGTCTTTGTCTAGAGTCAGTGATTAGTTTGTTTGTTCTGAGCTACTGTTGAAAAATGACAGTTCAACATGGCACACTACGTGACGGAGGCCACGTATATATTGGTTCATTCCAAGGCAACAAAATCATAATGATTCTTATTTTTAGGTGATTATACACTAATGAAAACAGAGTTATGTGTAATATATTCCATTTCTGCCATTTTCTGTATATAAAGACTCACACTGGACCTTTAAATACATTACATAAGTTACACACATAACTTTCACTTTCAAGTCACTGCTGATTTTTGGTTTCTCTGGGTGAAAAGTCCTGACTCATCTATGCACCTTAACCTTCTTCAGATGCAAACTTTCTCCTTTATATGACATGACCTGACATTTTCTTCTCTGTGACATTCCCATGTAAAATGACATGCTGTCACTGAGATATAACTGGCTGTAGACACTGGTGTGACAATACCACGTGAGAAGCAAAAAAAATGCATTATGATCACAAAAAAAAAAAAAAAAAAAAGACACATTGGCCAGTTATTCATACGCCACTTGGCTGGAAATACAAATAAAAAAATCCTTTGCCATTCAGAAAGCAGACTAATTTATGAAAAAAAGGCTAATTGAAGTCCACTAAATAACCAAACCATAACCATCATGGCGGGTGGCGGTTGTAAGAGAAACTATAGATCTGTAATAACTAGAGAGGAAGCCGAGCCTCCTGTGCGTTTTAATTTCTCTAACGGAGCCGTTTGCCTCGGTGCAGGGTGGGAAAGAAAAGGCCTTTTAATGGAGATACACTCAGAGCTGATTGCAGGTCATTACACTACCACAGGGAGAGACCAGAGGAAGGAGCTTAATGGTCGAGGGAGAAGAGCGCTCGTAAACCACCACACACACACCACACACACATATACACACTGTGAGGCTGACACTCCCCCGGTGAAGACACTGTATCAATGGGGGCTTCCACACACTCTCCAACTCACATCTCACTTCTCAGCACAAGTAGAGATAGAGATGCGCACACACACACACACACACTCCACACTCCTGTTTTTTTTTTTTCTCCTGATTATTCTATCACGGTAGAGTTTGTTTAAGACCCCATTAGAATCAAAAGGGCGACAATCTTCTTAATCAAGCTTAATTTATTAAAACATCAGCCGGCGCTATTAACATTAACAGGATGAGGCAGGAAGGCAGACAGCGGGAGGCTGTAATAGAGGAAGAGACAGAGAGAAACAAAGAGATGGAAGGAAGGATACGGCCAGAAGTAAAATCAAGGAGTAAAAACAGAAAGTGTCACTTCACTAGTTCCAGCTCCAGTTTTAATTTTCTTTTTATTTTGCAGCCAATTGTTTACTGCTGCTGTGTTTTTACACTACGTTTCCCAGAGATCACTCAAATGTAATCAAATGTAAAACAGGCAAGCAGTTTTGTAAATGACTTTTTTCCCTTTGAATTTTGGTTTTAGCAACAGGGGCGATTTTAAAGGGATAGCTCGGGTAATTTGAAGTGGGGTTGTATGAGGTCAGATGATGGTCAGCACGCATCCAGCATGGAAAATAAGCAATGTACTGCTGTGGATGGGCGCACCAACAAAACATATTTCAGATACCGAAAAAAAAAAAAAAATCATTATCAGTAAAAGTGTATGCTAAATTTAGAATCTTTTTACTGCTTTACCTTGTCAGACAGACTTCCCCGATGGGAAACTGAAGCACATATGATCTGTGCTCTCTTCAAAGCCACAAGACTCAGCTGACAAAAACAGAACACGGGTAGCTCTGGTTCAACACTGCCTCAACCGGTTAGTTTGTACGTGTTATTGTGTAACTTCAGTGTTTTAACACGTTAGTTTGTATTAGACAATCACTGATTGCTGCAGACAGAGGCAGTGGTAGATCAGCAACTCTTGTGTTCTGCAAGGTAAAATTGTGTTTTTTGTCAATAACGTCTACTGGCTTTCTAGAGAGGAATATAACTGCTACAGTTACCTGACGGAAAGAGCTGTGTGATGGCAGGATAAAGTGGTGAAAATATAATAAATATAGCGTACACTTAGATTGATATTGATTTCTTTAGTGCATTGCTTAGCTTCCGTGCTGGCCCTCCTGTCTGCCTGTCTAAACTGGGGGTGTGCTGACCACTATCTGCTGTTGGTAATAGACTCTGGATAAGCTACCTCATACAACCTCATTAAATAACCCAAACTATCCCTTAACTTCTGTTTTTAAAAACATAGATGTGGTATTTTTTAGACAGAACACATTCAAATTTGCCAATTTTTTGGTACATAAAAAATAAATTAACTAAATCCATGAAGGACACACACATTGATTGTTTAACTGACAAGGAAGAGATGACAGGGCTGCCTTTGATGATTTTGAATAAAGATTAGCTGCAAATGATGTCAAAAAATGGGAATGTTGATATTGTCATGATGTTCACATATTTGGCAAGGGCATAAGGGGAGTGCAAAAGGTAGTACTATGTTAACATAACTGATAGTCCCATGTCATACAGCAGCAGATACTCCTGTATTGCTTGTCAGACAGCAGCAGGCTGTGGCTGGGGCTATTGTCTTTTAGCATCCTCTGGGCTGTGTGCAGGCACCTCACTTCACCCATATCACATTATACTGCATGGGCACCAGTGATGTCCTGGGTGGTTTTAATCACCATCCTGTTCTGGGCTGTGAACATCCCATGCCTGTGTAATGTTTCCAATCAGGATGCTGCATATCCAGATTTAAAAATAAGAAAAATCTGTTAAAGGTGCAGTGTGTAGAATTTAGTTACATTTAGTGGTCCAATCACTGCATTGTAATCTCCTCACATCACCCTCACCTTCCTAATGTAAAGGAGAAACAACACTTTAAGGACCCTGTTTAGAGTCAGTATTTAGTTTGTCTGTTCTGGACTACTGTATAAATAAGGTGTTTCAACATGGCGGCCTCCATGAAAGGGGACCCTCTCCCACTGTAGATATAAAAGGATATTTTTTAAGTAACAAACATAAAAAGATTCTTATTTTCAGGTGATTATACATGCATCAAAACATAGTTATGAATATTATATTCCATGTTTGCCTTATTCTGAAAATAGAGGCCCCAAATCTTACACACTGTACCTTTAATCAATTGTGGAGGCATTTAAACTAATGCTTGGATTTTTTTCAAGTAATTTGATTTTGCAAATTCTGATAAAGAATTGTTTTAATTTATAGAACATTTTTTTGAACTTGTGCTTGATATGAGCCTTGGAGCGTGTGTACCAGGTATAGTTACAAAAGCACAAGGCAAACTTGATTCATCATAGTTAAAAAAATTTTTTAAGGAATTACAGAAAAAGGGAACCACGTATAAAAAGTCCAAATCCACCAGAACTGTATTTCTAGCAGAGCAATCATGCCAACCACCTTCTGCTGTGAACTTAGAATAACCAGAAATACAAAACACATCACCTCCTGTTTACCAAAAGATTTAACCAGAATTACATAGAGCATTTAGATATACACTCCTGATCAAAATCTTAAGACCGGGAGAAAAATTACTAATATTCGCATTTCGCGCTGGTGGAACTTAACCAGGAGTATGGCGTCATTTCAGTGCCAAAATCCGCGCGCATAAAAACCACTCTCTGCGCGCTCGCCATCACTCTCTGCGCGCTCGCCGTCACTCTCTGTGCACTCGTGGTCTCTGTGTATGTCACTCTCCGTGCCTTCTACTCGCTCGCCTTTGCTGAGTTTTGGCACTTTGGGGGCGGGCATTGAATAGACGGCCCCGCAACCCCCCCTCCTTTCTGATTGGTCACTTTAAAAGCCTACTGTCTCTAGGTCAGAGCCAATCCGAGGCAGAGTAGGGCGGGTCATCATTGTGGTTGGCGGCAGAATTTGATTGCGGATCGAGATGGAGCCTCGAGAAAGGGCTGGCTCAATTTTAGAGTGATGGCGAGCGTGTACACAGAGACCGCGAGTGCGCAAAGAGTGGTCTTTATGCGCGCTGATTTTGGCACTGAAATGACACCATAGTAGAACTTCAGCTTCATTCTCCCAAAATATGACAAGCTCTTGATCTGTGGGGATTTTAATGTTCACGTTTGTTGCCCATCTGACCAATTCGCCACTGACTTCAAAAGCCTGTTGGCAACTTTTAATTTGATTCAATCCGTGGATAAACCAACGCACCATCTTGGGCACACATTGTACCTTGTTATTTCTTTCGGGCTCTCAGTTTCCCTTAAAGAGATTTCTGAGACTGCAATCTCAGATCATCTCCCTATCGTTTTTGAAGTGATAGCCCCCCAACCAGTCAGCAAACCTCTTGCTCCATCCCGTCAGCGGCGTATCATCACTCCCTCCACGGCTGATGAATTTACTGCTGCTTTCAATGACTCACAGTTTCTTCCCTTGAACGGCTTGGCTTCCCCTCTCTGTCCGGATCATTTTCTCTCCTCCTTCCACTCCACCTGTGCTGGGATTCTGGACTCTATTGCCCCTTTTAGGCAAAAATCTGTCAAGCCAAGAACGGACCCCTGGTTGAACGACACCACTCGCGCCATCAGGCAACATAGCAGGCAGGCGGAACGCAGACTGAAGAAGGACAAACTGCATGTGTCTCTGGAAATGTTAAGGGACTGTCTCATCGATTATCAGAGAGCCGTACGTGAAGCAAAATCTCAGTATCTCTCTAATATTATTTCTAGCAGCAGTCATTGTCCCAAGGTGTTATTTGATACAATTAACGCTGTTGTTAACCCATGCACTTCTGCTGTGACTTATGTATCAATAGCCACTTGCAAGAATTTTCTTCATTATTTTGTTGATAAAGTGGATTCTGTCAGAAAAGACACCAGTGAGAGTGTTATTATGAGTACAAATAAGGATTCGCCTGTTGCCCCAGCTCATTCTGCTGTGTTTGATCAGTTTGAACTGGTTTCCCTCTCTTCTCTCTGTGACGTAGTGAAATCTCTGAAACCTACAAATTGCCCATTGGATACTGTCCCTGCCAAAGTGTTGAAAATGGTTTTTAATACTGTGGGGCCCAGTCTCCTGGTTTTTATTAACTCCTGCCTCAGATTAGGAACTGTCCCAGCTGCCTTTAAACATGCTGTGGTCAGGCCCCTTCTTAAAAAGCCTAATCTTGACCCCTCAGTGTTATCAAATTTTAGACCTGTTTCCAATCTGCCCTTTCTTTCTAAGTTGTTTTTATACAATTACAGTCCTTTCTTGAGATTAACTCTGTTCTTGAGAAGTTCCAATCTGGGTTTAGGTCTCGGCACAGCACTGAGTCTGCACTGTTAAAGGTGCACAACGATATCGCTCTGTCTGTGGATGCCAAGTGCCCTGTTGTCTTAGTGTTGCTTGATCTCACAGCAGCCTTTGACACGGTGGACCATGCAGTCCTCCTGACACGTCTAAGTAATTATGTTAGCATCCACGGCACTGCATTGAAGTGGTTTACGTCTTACTTGTCCAGTAGAATCTTCTCCGTTATGGTTGGTGACCTGTCCTCTTCCAGTGCTCCTCTCTCCTTTGGAGTCCCACAAGGATCTATTCTTGGCCTTATCCTCTTCTCATTGTACATGTTACCACTTGGGTCAATTATAGCCAGGCACAACCTTTCTTTTCACTGTTATGCAGACGATTTACAAATCTATCTGCCAGTGAAGCCAAATAGGAATAGTGCACAATGTTCTTTGTTTGATTGTATTGCTGATATTAAGCAGTGGTTGGCCCAAAATTTTCTTCATTTAAAAGATGATAAAACTGAATGTATTGTGTTTGGGGATACTGTGACGGCTGGCTTCGGCACCTTGTCGTCAAAGCTCAGTTCAACTGTCAGAAATCTGGGAGTGACCTTTGACAGTCATCTGAGGTTTGACAAACAAATTAACAATGTTGTCAGGACTAGTTTTTTCCAGTTGCGTCTCCTGGCCAAAGTTAAAATGTTTTTAAGCCTTCATGACCTTGAGAAGGCCATCCATGCCCTAGTATATTCAAGGTTAGACTACTGCAATGCACTTTATGTCGGCGTCTCCCAGTCTTCTCTCAGTTGCCTTCAACTTGTGCAAAATGCTGCTGCCCGTCTTTTAACCAACACTAACAGACGTGTGCACATCACTCCTGTTCTTAACTCCCTTCACTGGCTTCCTGTCCTTTAAAGAATTGATTTTAAACTTTTACTGTTTGTTTTTAAAGTTCTTAACGGCCTCGCCCCATCGTATTTATCTGAGCTTTTAACTGTCCGTAATCCTGGTAGAGCTCTGAGGTCAACAAATCAACTTTTGCTGGAAGTGCCCAGGTCAAAATACAAACACTGGGGTGACCGAGCCTTTTCTGTCGCTGCCCCCAGGCTCTGGAATAAGCTCCCCGCCGAGATGTGTCTTATTTCTGACCTGGGCCTCTTCAAATCTAGGCTAAAAACCTACTTATTTAGGATGGCTTTTAATACCCAGTAGTATGATAACACTTTTATCTTATTTTATCTTATTCGATTTTGTTGTATTTTATTGTTTTTCACTGTTCTTTCATTGTTTTTAATTGTTTTTACTTATTCTTCTCTTTATTTATTACCTGCTGTAAAGCACTTTAGTACACCGAAAGGATTGTTGTAAAGGGCTGTATAAATAAAGTACATTTACATCTAAAATCTTAGAGACGATTGTTTATTCCCAGCTCATGGACTTTTTAAATGAACAAAATATTATTGAGATTTTCCAATCCGGTTTTAAAACATTGCACAGCACAGAATCAGTGCTTTTAATTGTTGTTAATATCTTTTTAGCTACTGACTCTGGTCACTGTGTTGTCCTGGTACTTCTAGATTTGACTGCAGCATTTGATACAGTGGATCATGAAATCCTGATTGCTCGTTTGGAGCAGTGGGTGGGCATCAGTGGCACAGCACTGGAATGGTTCAGGTCCTATCTGTCACATCGGACTTTCTGTGTCAGCCTTGAAGACTCTGTGTCCTCCACTGCTCCTCTCTCATGTGGGGTCCCACAGGGCTCTGTGCTTGGCCCTCTTTTATTTTCTCTCTATCTACTCCCACTTGGTCCCATTCTTAGGAAACATGGCATTTCTTTTCGCTGCTATGCAGATGACAGCCAGATCTATGTCCTCCTCCAAAAGTTTGATTCCTACTGCCCACTGCTAAAGTGCTTACACAACCTTAAAGCTAGGATGTCTTTAAATTTTCTGAATTTTAATGAAAAAAAGACAGAAGTCATGGTCTTTGGTGGCACTTCTGTGACCCCCCCCCCAGTTGGTCTGGGTTCTTTGGCACAGTATCGCGAGCCAATTGTGAACTATCTGGGGGTAAAAGTGGACACAGACCTTAAATTTGACAGCCAGATTAAAGCTGTGGTGAAGTCTAGCTTTTTCCAGTTAAGGCAGCTGGCAAAAATTAAACCAGTCCTTCAGAGAAAGCACTTTGAGACAGTAATCCACGCCTTTGTGACCACTTGGCTGGATTACTGTAATGCACTTTATATGGGGGTTAGTGGGTCCTCCATTGCTTGTCTTCAACTGGTACAAAATGCTGCTGCACGTCTTTTAACTGGCACAAGCAAGTATGAGCACATTTCACCTATTTTACCTTCACTCCACTGGCTGCCCGTCCATTTTAGGATTCATTTTAAAATTATTTTATTTGCTTTTAAAGCCTTGAATGGCCTTGCCCCACCTTACCTCTCTGAGCTGCTGCACCCCTACGCTCCTAGCCGATCTGTGCCTAAAACTAGGCTTAAGCTCAGAGGGGATCGAGCATTTGCCGTTGCAGCTCCAAAACTTTGGAATGAATTGCCGCTGCACATTAGACAGGCCGTTTTAAAACTCTTCTTAAAACCCACCTCTTTTCTTTGGCTTTTGACACCATGTAGAGTGTTGATTTTATGTGTATACATGCATATTTTTATCTTGTGTGGGCAGTGCATTTTATTTATTCTATTTTATTTTTACTTTATTTTATTGTTTTTATCTTTCTATTGTCTACTTCATCTTTTTATTGTGCTTCTATTGTGTTATCTATTTATTGTGTTTTATCTTGTGCAGCACTTTGGAAACCTCGTGTTTGCTAAAATCGTGCTATATAAATAAAGTGAGTTGGATTGGATTGAAACTCAAACAGGCTGTTTATCAGCTGATCAAAAGTTTAAGACCACAGTCTCAAAAAGTCAAAATCTGTGCAAAAATCTGGCTTTCGTGTGATTTTCTATTGGGCATTCACGCTGTCATGACCCCCTGATGGCAAAGGCAAAAAGATTTTCTGTCTTTGAACGTGGAAGGATTGTTGAGCTGCACAAGCAAGGCTTCTTGCAACACGCCATCCCTGCCAAGCTTGGACGCAGTAAGGCAGTCATTTTAAGTTTCTTAAAAGATCCTAAGTTGTGGGGTGTCGATTGGCTAAGCTGGTGGAGCATCCGTCCCATGTGCGAGGCCTTGCCGCAGAGGCCCTTTGCTGCATGTCGTTCCCCCGTCTCTCTCTCTCCCCACGTTCCTGTCACTCTTCAGCTGTCTCTAGCAAAAATAAAGCTTGAAAAAAGGCAAAAAAATATCTTAAAAAAAAAGATCCTAAGTGGTAGACCCAAAAAAATTTCACCTGCACTGAGCTGGAGGATCTGACGGGCTGTCCGTGAAGACACAGGCCAATTCTTGACCCAAACTAAGACCCTTACTGTACTGTACTTTTTGACTGTAGCCCAATCACCATAAGACGGCATCTGCAACAGAAGGGCAAAAAACAAAAAAATGTCTTTAAAGGCCACATCTCCTCCCACACCACAAACTTGCCTATTTGCACTTTGCAAGGGAGCACCAAACATGGGACATTAGAAGGTGGAAAAATGGTGATGATGGCTTCCAACGTTAGTGGCATGACAAGGAGATCCCACTGGAGACGTTTTCTACATGGCACAGTTGAGGAGGCTCCATTATGATCTGGCGTGCTTTTTCCTTCAATGTAAAAATGGAGCTTCAGTTTGTGCAGGGGCGTCAAAATGCGGCTGGCTCTGTGGAGAGGCTGCAGCAGGGACCCCTCTTGACTGAGAACCCTCGTTTGTGCAGAGATGACTGGGTCTTTCAACAGGACAACGCTTCAGTTCACAACACCTGCCTGACAAAGGACTTCTTCCAGGGTTAGTGTTAGGCTCTTTTGGACCATCCTGCGTGTCTTCCTGATCTAAATCCCACTGAGGATGTTTGGTGATGGATGGCAAGGGAAGTTTACAAAAATGGATATCAGTTCCAGACCATGGATGCCCTTCTTGAAGCCATCTTCACCACATGGGGCAATGTTCTCACCAACCTTCTGGAAGAACTCACATCAAGCATGCCTAAATTAATTTTTAAAATGATAAACAACGGTAGGGCTACTGAGCACTACTGAGCACTACTGAGTCCATTTTGACCATTTCAGATCTGTTTTGGGCTATTTTGGGCTGTGGTCTTAAACTTTTGATAAACAGCCTGTTTAAGTTTAAATGCAGTTTTCAATAAACTACTGATTCTGTTTTGCTCTCTCCTGGTTAAGTTCCACCAGCACGAAATGCAAATATTAGTAATTTTTTCCCCCGGTCTTAAGATTTTGATCAGGAGTGTATTAATTTAGACAAGGATGCATTTACCTTGAACCAATCAAGTATCATTCCCCAAACTCTCTGCAGTACTGGCTGTATTTTTAATTTCTCGTACAGGAAACAGAGTGGTCAGATCACCAGGGAAGATAGCTAGTACACCAAGGCTCTCTTTGTACACTCACCCGGCCACCTTAACACTCTTCCCACTAAGTACTAATGCTCCTTATGTGTATTGACATACACTGTTGACAAGTCAATTCAATTTACCTTAGGAAAATGGTTAGCGTTTTTATTAGGTTAATTAGCCGACCCCCTTCGGGAGTTGCGGGGATGAGCGAGATAAGAGATGAATTCACAGTTCTCTTGTAATGGCCAACAGGCTAAAGAGTATGTGGAGAATGGTAATTTGTCATCATAGAGTAGAGATCATACACTGACACATCATAGAGACGCAACTAAACATACTGCAGATTTTTTTTTTTTTTTTCATGAGGAATTGAAAGAGGCACATAAAAGATCACTTTACTAGTCATGGGGAGTACTACTCAGCCTGTGGACATAGAAAATAGAATGACTACTGTGGCTCTGGAGGAGCTTTGTTAAGCCTTTTAAAATATCCCCCGATGATGTCATCAGGTTTATCTCATCTTGAGCTTCAAGGCCATAACAGAGTTTAAAATCTATGAGGATGCAAATGGAGTTAACAAAAATACGCTATTAATTAGGCACTAGAGGAAAGGATTCCAATTTTTAGAGCTTGACTCGTGCTAGCAAATAAAAGTCTGGATATTTGGTCCCCTTTTTAACCCAGCCCCCAATGTGGCTCTTTATAGCCATGATGTCTGTTGACAGTTATTGGATGGAGGATAAGGATAAAGTCAACTACTAATGCTAACACTCCAAAATGTTTAGCCTTTGAGAAGTTTTACTCTTTCAGAACATTCTCACCAGGAAGCTCCACAGGACAACCACAGTCTGATTTGCCGCTTACTGAGCAGCAGTTTGGGGTTAGGGCATCTTCGTTGCACAGAGTTTATCTTTGGTGAACTCTAACCAGTCGCAGCCTCAACCAATAACAAAGTGGGTTAAGTGTCTGGCCCCTCTTGCACTGTCCACAGCATAACAAGGTATGAATTTCACTTGGGCAGGCCACAGTCACCTGCATCTTAAGATAGCGAACACGCTAAATATTACCTGCTAAACATTAGCATTCATCACTGGAAGGATGCTGATGTTAGTATTTAGCTCAAAGCACCAAATAGTCCTTGACATGGCTGTAGACTCTGATTCTTGTCTCCCAACTCCACAGAAGTGAAGGAGAAAGAGCTTGACCACCATAACTAGTATTCGTACATATAGTATATGAGTGTATTTTATTTTCCCTGTTTGGATCCATCAGTGAAAAATATGCATAAACATAACAGTGAGGTACTTTTGATCCAGTCACAGGCCTCATGTAGAACAAAAACACCAAAGAACACTCCAACCGTCAAACTCATGCATACTTGAACTTGAAGTGACACATGTGAAATGCATATGCAGACATCAACGCTGAAAAAAATAATGACATCCCCTCCTCATAACTGTGCAGCCTCAAATGAAAACCTTGCATCTGACATGCACAATGTACACACACCAACATATCCCCTGTTGAGCGCACACACAGAGCAGTGTGTGGTGGGGACTGTGGACAGGCGGTGCAGGGCTCCCTTGCCGAAAGCCTTATTGATTGGGATAAAGGTCTTTTGATGAGGCAGATTGCTCATCAGGCTGGAACGACATGCTTCTAAGATGTGACGCCTTTTCAGACCAGCCCAGGGGCTCATCGACCAAGGCCTGGCCATCCTATCTGTGTATGTGTGTGTGCATTTATGTGTACTCGTCTGTCTGTTTTTAGTGATCACACTTAAGACGAGGCAGCATTGATTGGAGTTAGGCCCATCTGGGTCACCGTGGCCCCACCCTGACATGTCCTCTGTTGGGGGAAGGACACGGCTGGTGCTGGGCCCCTGCCACGACACATCAGACAAAATGTCAAAATGAAATTAGCATGTGTTACTCTGACTGTTTGTGAGTTTACAACTAATTTGTATTAATTGTCATTTATATGTTTTGTAAAACGGGTTAAATCATTCTTACTAAGGGCTCCACAGAGAACCCAACACTTTAGTTTAGGTGCATTTTAGCCTCTTTTAGTTCATTGTTTTGGTTTTATGGCTCTTAACTCTACTGTTGTCATACCTAGTCTTGCTTTCAGACAGCAAAAAAGCTGTTAAAACCCACTATACACTACTTGCTCAACACCAAACAGCAGACACATAAAGTTTGTGATTAACTGGTGAACATAGTGGAGCATAAAGCTTTAAGAGACAGACATTCTCTGGGGACCAAAAAAAAAAAAAAAGCTAAAAGTAGAATGAATATCGGATGTACATTTACCAGGACATTATCCGACTGGATCATCTGGATCAGACATAATACTGTACTGGATTGTCGACTGTTTGAGAGAGGAGTTACCTTGTAGTGTTTTGTCCCCAAGTGGACATAGAGTGATGAATGCTATGTTAAAGTAAAATTGTAGCAAAAAGGTTCCATTTCCATCTTTGGTATTGCTACTGTACTTTTTTCATAAAAAGAGACCACCACCACAATTGAGGAACAACTAATCTCACTGGACCCTCTTCCTTTGTGTGATCTTTTATTTTTCTTTTGATGAATTTGACTCAAAGATCAAAATGGTTTTCAATGTAACTGTACACACCGGAACTTAAAATCTGTTATGTGTTAAATTACACATGTAGAGTCTGATGTTCAAGACACAAAAGGCATACACATTAAGATGACTTTGGGCCCTTGAGTTTCCTAAACTTTCAATATTTTCGCAAAAACACTCCTGAAAGTTGAAATAAAATGCTAAAAGTTGTCCGAAGGATAAAAGCTAACACCGTTCAACCAGCAGCCACATTGTGGCGATAGATGTAGAAGTGCAGAAGTGCTCCTGAGCACTAAAATGCTACCATAAAATTCCACTTTTAATTTTCAGTACTTTCCATCCTGCTAACTTTTCGTATAAGCTCTTTCTCAAGGTCTCTCACAGCCTACGCACATCCCTTGTTCCTTCCGTCTTTTCTTCCCAAATACAACTAAGTTATTTCAAAATCCTGTCATCCCGGTGAAAAAGTAAAAACAATACAAGACTATCAGCTCACCCACATGGCCAAATCAGATATATGGATGTTCCTTCCATTTTTGCCCTCTCATCAGAGATGGGGTGCATTTTCTTCTGAAGGAAGGAGTGGACTCTATCCATCAGCTCAACCCACTGGCTCCCTTTTTTTTTTTTAGCATTGCTGAGATACCCGAGCTCTTAATAATTGATTAGAATTGATTTTAACCCAGCCCTGACCTGAGCCAGGATGGACAGGCAGTGCCGTCCAAGCATAAATGTGTGTCTTTGTGTGTGTGTGTTTCCATGTGCACGGGTGAGTGGTGCATTTACAGTAAACCCCAAAAAGAAGATGCAGTGTGTGTCTCTTTGTCCGCGCGTGTTCGTGGCAGGAGAAAAGAGGGCAGCTCGCTCATCTTTAAAAGCTCCAGACGTGTTCCCAGAATTAAATATTTAGGCAGACGGAGCCTTGACCTCCATGTGCTTGCAGAGACTCCTGGTTCCCATTGATTTCTGACAAGACAACTGGGACGCCATTACAACAAAATGCACTATAGCCAGCTGCACATACCCTCTGACACTCTCGCCAGCTTAACGCCCCCCACCTACCAACCTTCACTGGCCACTGTGCGTGTGTGTATGAGTGTGTATCCACTGAGATGGTCACAACTCAAGGTCTTCTTTCTGCATTCTCTATCAGACAGGCTTTCAACAGGACTGTTGACCAGTGAAACTAAGTGCTGGTAAGCTATATAGCATTTTTCCAAACACACACACACACCATTATATGTGTGAACTCCAATCACATACCCGACTAGAGGCAGATCAGAGACAGGCGGCGGTGAAGTGCTGGGAGGCAGTGCATCAGTATTCTTCCACCTGAGACAGAGACAAAGACAGATTAAGAGCCAGTTACTGAAAGAGATCAAGTTTATATTGTGTTTAATCCCCTGCATTTAACTAGGCTTTAATACATCAGGTATTCAAATAAAAGTGACAGTATCATGAAATATAGGATCTTAAGTGCTGCAGTGATTCCACCTTCTGTTTAACACTTTCCTTTATTGCTCTGTAACTCTGCCACTTTGAGTTTTTTTTTGTTTGTTTTATCTGCATTCAGGAAATTTTGGGTTGATGAAAACACTTCCATTCTTGCTTTTAGTGGAAAACACATGGCAATCTGGTGAGGAAATGTGAAATAAACAGAATAAATATTAAAATGTCAGGCCAGTGTTTCAGCGTTTTACATTTAAACAGTTTCAGTTTTTCTTTTTTCTTTTTTTTTTTTACACAGGCACTCCGGTGAATGATAATTTCTTCTCAGCAGGGTATCTCTGTTGAAAGGCTCAAAATGACTTTAAATCTATTATTGCAAACTCAAGCATGTGTACAATGAACAAGCATGTTCTATCTTGATCTCAATTAATGAGTCGCTTATTTTGATTTGTACCTTTGTTTTCTCCTGCAAATAATTGTGGTTGATCAGGCGGACGATGTTTAAACCTGTTTAATCATCTGACCACTAACCCAGATCCCAGCGATTACACTGGTGAGAACTATGTTATCATAACTGGACCACTGGATAGAGGTGTGTGACAAAGTGGGTGAGACCATTTGTCCCATGTATAGTACCACCTGTAGTTTAACCATGCTTGCTTGTCTTCGGCCGTTTTGTATTATATTTGGTTATATGTGGTAGTTCAACATCTTTGGTTTAATTCTTACAAGTATTGTTAAATTTAGTTATAGTTTATGGATTTATTTCTTGTCAGAATAAGTTAGATTAGCATTTCATTTTGTTACTTACCATCCTCACCATGTGGTCAGAGACAAAAGGAGAAAAATGCTGCAACATTTCCTGTATTTATACTCTGGCTGACATGATTGGGGGATGTCATTGGACTAGTCCAAGTGAGTGGGGGGTAAGGTAATTAGTCCTAGGTGTTATTTAGGTTTATATCTTATTACTTTTATGTATGGTTGAAATGTTGATTGATGGTGAAACAGGTAAGAGTGTTTTTACTGTAAACTGTGTGATTGTAACTTTGTAAATTTAAACTTGTAAAATTAGGAGCCAGTGGAGTCACCTCCACCAATGGTACAGCCAGAGAGGTAATGCCAGGTGGACAGAGAGAACAAAGAGAACGTGAACATAGTGCTGATCAGGTGAGCGATGTATACGTGATATTAGTTGTAATTTTAGTTGATGCTGAGTTTTATTGAGTTCAACTGAGTTAACTGTTTAGTTTTTTGTTTTTTTTGTTTTGTATACATTTTGCTACACGTGAACCTGGATGCACTTTGTTTTGTAGATGTGGTGATTTTGAATGAACTGCCTCGAATCTCGCTCTGGTCAGGCTTCCCAACAAGCTGCAAAAACAAAACCCAAGTTGTGACAAACCTTTCTTTAACGACACTGCAGTTAGTAATACTAGTTAGCGTGATCGTCAAACATGCTTATTAATGCATTGTTTGCTGCCCATTCAAATACAAACATTAAAGCTGCATTAAATGGGGCAGCAAGCTGAAAACACAATTTCATTGACATATTATTGCCTTATAAAATTATCCCAGCTCTGCCGTGGTCTCTACTTGTAGTGTCCTGAAATATATCTAGCTCTTTAGCCACCAAATGTTTTACTGCGTTCACCAGCCACTGTGTCACTAACTTTGTCTGTTTACTGTGAGTAAACACTGAGTTAGAACCTAAAGTTGTTCTTCATGGTGATGGCATAGGGGAACCTTTTTGTGCAAGGAACTTTTCACCTATTGGTTCTTCAAAGATTATTATCAAGTTCTTCTCAAAATTTACTGTAAATAGTTTTTGTCCTCGAGTTCATTCAAGATGCACTATGAAATAATTTGAATTAAAATATTTAAAGCTCCATGTTGAACCGGTGCATGTCTACTGTAGCCTATGGAGAAAGAAAACACTGGCTCTAGGACGTTTTGCTGTTTTGGGCATTTCAGTCATTTCTCTTTCATGCTAGGAAGTACAGGGTGAGGCAAGGTGGTTGCAGTTAGCAAGTACAGAGCTAGATGCCATTAAATCCTACTGCTCCTTTAATTTTAAATATAACATTGGGTAAATTACTTAATTCAGTAAATTTATTTATCTGTATGAAGTATTATCTCATTACTAATTGCTCCTTCTAAGAAGTCGTTAACCTTTACATTTAGAAATGGCACCGCAACAATTATTTCTGCACACAGCCGCAAGTCAGCGGAGCTGTTTGAATGTGTTCAAACTGTCCCTTTGTTATTTTTTCACAAAACCAGATCACAGTTTTACAAAGGCTGACTTAAGATATGTGTAATTAGTACTCTAAAGAACCTTAAACAGCAAAAATAGTTCTCCAGGATAAAAAGGTTCTCCAGAACACAGAACCAGTTTTTCTTGGAGTACAGTGGGTTTGTAGAGCTTTTCTACTGAAAACAGCTGCCTGCTGGAACTGGATTATGCAAATGAACCCAAACGGTGAAGGTGTGAACACTTAAAACAAAAGAATGAGCTGAAGGACATTTATACGCTCTGTACATAATATAATAATATTAATATAAAAATAAGAAATTTAAGTTTAAGAAATTGATACACAGTTGTATTAACATACAGTGTTAGCTATGTGTTTACCTGACTACACAGCAGACAACCAGTCTGAGCATTCTGAACTGCAGTGGCCATGAGTGTCTGTAGTGTATGTGTACCACATTTAGGCCATAATCTGTGCCCTGTACAAAAGGTTAATCACTGTGTGGACTGGAAAGACAGTTGATGCAACAGAGAACAGTGTGTTCTGTCTGTTTGTCTGACAATGACAGTGACACAAATAACAACAAGAGCACTTTAATCCCACCTCACACTTCCTGCCCTGCCCTGCCCCGGGACTTAACCCGGTTGGGCCATTCCATGCACATTATTAAATAGTTGAGCCTTTTTTTTTTTTTTTTTTTTTTTTTTTTTTGGTGCTGTGGTGTAGTGTATTGCAGTGATGCTGTCTACCTTTTAATTCTGGTGTCCTCATGACCTTTTGTTTAATGGCATGATCAGACCAAACTTCCTTGTGTGCACAAGAAATATCCAAAATTAATATCAAACATATTATTTGATTACTGGGAGTACTCTTGATAATATTTACCCTGCTTTAGCGTCACTGAGCAAACTTGATGTTGAGAAGTTTTTATCCCTACAACCAGCTGCAGTGGCTCCAGAGCAGTCCCCCAGCACAGGAGCCAGCCTTCTTAATCAGTTTATTCAGTTTCTTGGTGTCGCCGGCACTGATGCTGATGCCCCAACAGATGGCTGCAAAGAAGACGGCACTTGTAGCAACATTGTGCTGCACACATTAAAGGATCTGCAGCTCCCTCAAGAAATCGGAGTCTGCCCTGTCCCTTCATCTCCTGTTCGTTCTGTTGTCCAAATTTGATGCTCAAATCTAGCCATGGCCACACACTTACACCAGCCTAACAATAGCACCCTCCTCTGCATCTGGACGTTCACCATCCCATCACAGGATATATATATACCTCTCTGTTCTGGTAAGTGGTTTGAATTCCCTTCTTGTAAGTCACTTTGGACAAAATGAATGCAATGTAATAAAAGGTACAGCTATATTTATCGAGATATTGTTTGATTAATTCTTACAGAGGTAAATGCATCAGTTAATCCTGATATTGATTTAAGGTGAGATTGCCCAGCCTAAGGCCCGGGAGTATGATTGACATGTCATACTCTAATCATTTAGTGAGTCTTTGTGCACAGGGTTTGTTGTCTTTTTTATTCAGATTTCTCCTGTAATTTGTCACACATCTATATCTCAAATACAAAATAGCATTGTGTGCACCATCTGGACAGCTTATAATATAATTACATGATAATAAAAATATAATAAGAATGAAAAAATTATAACGAAAGCCAAAGCCAACTGAGCTTTGGGAGGAACAATCGTAGTTTCGAGCAAAGAAAAAGAAAAAAAAAAAAACATGTCCCTCCTTGAATAATATAAATCAGCGGATTAGTGACACCTGCTCACATCACGTTCATTCATGACCGAAGAAGAAGAACACCACAAGCTGTTTTCAGCTGGATCACGAATAACTCTTCAACTTTTCTTTTCTCTCTCTTTCACCCCGCAGCATCAGTTCCTCAGTCTTCCTCTCTCCTCCCTCTCCAAGACGCCGAACCTCCTGCAGCTCACATTCCCTGGACTAATCTCCACCGGTTCAATGTTGTTCAATTAGATTCCAGTTGACATGCATTGGAAGTAGGCAGTCCTCCTCGTAATTCAGCCCTCTTTATAGCCAATCTATTTTTTAATAAAGGTTCAGAGGAAAACATTAAAGTATTGATCTTTATTTATCGACCTCGGCCCAAAGCATAGTTAAAGCTGACACAAATCAATCAAAATAAATTTAAAATGATGATAGCACATAGGAGGAGCCTGGCCGCCTGTTTCGGGGAGTAATTAGGGGGCTAGGCAGAGGGAACCCAAGGCAATAAGAGTAACAGTAATACACACACATAGATACCCACACACACACACAGCCATATAGTGAGCTGCAGAACTGTTTAGCAGGCTGCAGATTAGAAATTTGTTTTGTATTAAATGAGACGACTAAGAGGCAAGGTTAATGAAAGGGCACGGCACTTTGGGGCCGTAGTAATCCACTGAAACCTCTCTTCACTGAATCTAATGTGCAGCCCGTACACACACAGACAGACACACACATACACACACACAACCCCGTGAGGCTGCCTCTGGGACATCCTCTGCTTAGCAAAAACAATGGGTATTAATTTTAAAAAGTGAGTGAGAAATGGCTGGTTGATGGTGGTGCGTGCATGTGTGTGTGTGTGTGTGTGTGTGTGTGTGTGTGTGTGTGTGTGTGTGTGTGTGTGTGTGTGTGTGAGACAGAGTCAACTAGCCCCAAGTGCATTAACTGATTTTAATCTGCCTGATGATGTCCACTGAGCAGAGAGGTCACAAAGTGTGTATGTGCACCGAGGGACTTAACTGTGTGTAGACGGGAACAGCGGGGCATTCTGGGACAAGCCGTAGACTGGCCTTTCCTCTGCTGCCCTCTCTTGCACGTACAGCCCACCCCGTGTGACATCTCCAATCAGAAACATTTGTCCAAAATGTGGCACGGACCGTGTGGGGTGTGTCTGATTGAGAAGTGAGCGAAAAAGATGCTGTGAAGTGTGTGTAGTGTCCGGAGGTGTTGGCCACCCTCCATCAAGCCCATATGAGAAGTGTATATTATAGTGTATATATGTATATAAGACGTTCAGAGGTTTGAATTGAAATAATGAAAGGTTTAATATCTTTTAACTCCTGAAAAATGTTATTACAATGATTATTTTGACTGTTCCAGCATTTACTGCCCTGCTTATTAAAACCATACAATCCAAACAAATGTAATCATAACATATCATTTATTCAAATATGGAGTCAGTGTGGAATGGCAGTGAAGTTATTTTCCTGCATGTATTTATTCCCTTGGCACACGCACACTCCTAACTATGTCTGCTTGTGGACCCTTACAAGGGAACAATGCTGACTAGGTATGTGTAACAAAAGCCGGTTTTAAACTGGTGTCAGTTACTGATTGGTCAGAATTGTAATAATCTATTTATATTTAAAGACTCAATTGAAAATGGTGAATATTATTTGAAGGAAATGTGATGCAGAGCACATTATGTTTATGAAATGAAGTTCAAAAAAGTATTTTATAAGAAAAAAAAAAATCATTTTATGTAACAATTTGGGAATCCTTGTCCAAAGCAAGCACAACTTTGTATTATTTGATTTCTTTTTTTTTCATTTAGTTTTTTTATTTAAATCCTGGACCTCCTCTCCTTCTGGCTTGAAATTAACATGCCACACCTTACATTAAGCTTTCAAAGAAAATGAAAACAGATGACTAATCATTAATTGCAATATTTTGTATATTAAAATGAAGTGGTTGTACAGGTTTTGTTGGCGATACAATAGTTTAGGAAATTCCCATCTATGAAACTTTACTAGCTTTGAAACTGAACCACTTTACTTGCAATAATTTCTGCATAACAACTCACTCTATAAACCATAATTACTGTTGTAAGAGGCTGTTACTTAAAGCAGGTATTACGTATTAAAAAAATATATCCATTAACCTACAATATATATTCACTTTAGAAATGTCAAAGATTTAGGTCAAAGTAATAAAGACTTTTAAGTTAAATGTTAAATATACATGTTCAACAATTGAAAAACATTTGCTTTCCATTTGAATTAATATTTAAATTCAACAGCTGGAATTTTATTCATTCCATAGTTTCACATGGTTATGTGCATTCATTTGAATTGGACCTGTGGTGAGGACAGCTACAACTGCTCTTTACAATTAAACACCTCACAAATGATAAGCAGAATGCACATTAAGGGTGCACTCTTGTCATCTCCATGAGCCAGGCCTGACCTCTTTTGTATTTTAGTTCAAGTCTCTCCAAGTTTGGGGTGACTGGATTTTTGGTACGGGTGGTCTACCTTCGTTGGCAGCGAGTGCCTTGACGAGCCCCTCTCTACCTTATAACCTGCCAACCTCCCTGCAGCGGTTCACATGCATGTTCAGTGTAATTTTCTCTGTGGTTGTGATCTTAAGAGCTCAAGTGCTGATGTCATGTCATGGTTCCGTGCCTTGGCAATCCTTGTTGGTCCATGCAGGAGCCAGCATGATTAGACATTACGTTGGAAGCTGACAGTGTGCTTCAGCTTTGCTGTGTTGATGGTGAACACGTTTAGATTTCCATTACCGCTCATGAATGGTCACTGCGTTCAGTTTGGATGAAATGTAGAGAAGGGTGTGGAACATTATCTCAGTGAATCAGTTCAATTCAGAAGAAACTCAACATGCTGCATCACCAGCAGTGTTGTTCTCTGACTGTAAAACATCTTTTCATCACTGTTACAACCCAGAACAACCCCTCTGAATTTTACATCGACACATTACCTTTCCTTTACCAAGAGGTAAGGATGATATTCTCCATAGAAATATGATATATATGGTATGATATGAATTGTGCGCTGAACAGCTGCCATGAGAAATACAGTGTCTAAATCAATATTATCTTTGTGTGCTGCGTTTTAAAATTTTCATATTTAATAGTAACGTTGCAATTAAATGACTGAAGTGCTGGATTCATGAGATTTTATGCAACATTGAAAGTTCGTACTCACTTAACTTTTCAAACCCTTAGTGGAATATACCATAATACCACATATTGATATGGTTGTCTGTCTTTCTCTCAAAAACAAATTTAACCATATGTGAAGAAAAATGTTTTTTACACCTTCGGATGTGTGTAAGCTGAGTGCACAGTATTAAGCTATATCTCATCTCAATAAGTTCAAATAGTAGTAGTTATTCAAATTTATTACATTGAAAAGTAAAGATTTAATGTGCATCTCTGGGAGAGGGATCCTTTTTCTGTTGCTCTTTCCAATGCTTCTACATTTCATCCACTTTAATGATTTCTTAGAGTTGTTTTTCCTTAACTGTAACGAAGGTCTAAGGACAGAGGGTGTCATGCTGTACAGATTGTAAAGCCCCTTTGAGGCAAATTCTGGGCTGTGTAAATAAAACTGACTTAAATTGACTAGAAGTCATGTGTGAAATGCAAAGTCACATGTTCTTTCGTATAATCTGAGTTTATTGACTTTGTCTTATGACAAATGACAAAATCATACCATGTAGCCATCAGTCACTGTTCCGTATTATGCCGTGGAAACAGCTTGGAAAGTTTTTTTTGTGGTAAATCAAATTCAATGCAGGGACTTTCTGTGTGTTTACTGAATTCCTACAGTGGCTTTTAGACAGCATTCGCACCTGCTGAGTGGACCGTCTCAGGTCAGAGAAAGAACAAAAGTAAACTACAACTGAACAATGTTCATCTTTAAAAGATGGTGTAAAGCTCTGTGGTGAACCAACACCTTGTTTACTTCAAACCCTCCATTCATCTTGTTACTTTTACTTCATATCTTTCTTTCTCCACAAAAATCTCTCCACGTTCTTCGCCAAGGAACCACCAGCAAGCCAGCCATTTAAGCCTGGGCGAGATATTAATGGGTTTACAAGGACCTTGCCGTTCTAATTATGTCGAGCAACTGCTGTCTCTTACTGGGCCACGGCTCCCAGGGGAGAACACAAATCTACCAGGCAAGCAAAACTCGCCTACTTTTGACAAAACACTCAACACGCGAGGATACAAATAACGCTGGCCATCCTTCATTACCACCGCTGCGACGTCGCTGGTGAGATTAATATCGCCGCCCAGCGTCGCCACCCCCAAATTTAACCTGAAAAATACCCGACTTTGGCATTTAGACAACGGCTATTAGCGAAGGGAGGGTTGTCGAGGCGCAGAGAGGAAGCTCGGCATCCTCGAGGGGAGATCTTGTGAAAGAGATCCAAATACTGTACGTACAATTAAACTGATTGGATGTGACCTTTGTGTAGACTGAACTATTTAACATGTTCATGGAAGTTTCTCCACCATGCTGACATTTGAACAGTGACACTGACATCAGAAACCACAAACCCCAAAAACGAATAGAAGGGAGGACCTGACCCACCTTACTCTTCACGAAATGGAACATGATGGAAATGTGGATCTCTAGGTATCTTACATGATACTGTATATATTTTTACTACTGCCAATAGTACTATCAACAGTACTATTTCTACTAAATGTTAGGCTTGTGCATGGGGTTTGAATAGCTTCTGTGAGATTTTCTTTAGCACATTACAATGAATAAATAAACATGAAAATATATTTTACTTGATGTCAGAAGACATAAGGGATACAAGGACAGTTCCTTACAACTTATTGCTAGTTAGTTAAGTTCAGTCATAATGGGTCAGCACGGTTGAATTACTAAACAGGCTGATGGCCCTCTAAGCCAGAACCTCTTTTTGAAGTGAGCTTTTCTTGCCTTTTTGGCAGGAGTTTTTGGGTGAAGTCTGGCCTTTATTTCTATTATTGCTGAAATCGACAATAAACTAATCCTAGGTTTTATGTGTGTGTATCCAAAACATGATATTATCATATTCCTGTGTGCCACAGAACTTCATTGCTTTCCAAAAACACATCAATGAACCACACTGTTGCACCGGGTGACTAGTCTCCATAACAGATATTTGCATATGAATGAAGAATCTGTAGGCGACAGACCAAGGTTTTGGCTCCTGGAGCGTTCTGGTTTCTATTTGTAGTCCAAGTAGTATTGACCAGTCACATTTGAGTAGGCTTTGGTTGCGACAGTTCATGTAGAGAGCAAAAGAGACTGAACACAATGGTTGGAATACAATCTCTGAACCCATCATTTATCATCTGATGATTTAGCTTTTTTTTTTCTTCTTCTTCTTTTAAAGTTCTCTATATGCAGATATCTGTTTATAGAGGTTAGCTGAAATGTGTCTTTCTTGTCAATCTTGCATAAGTTGCTAATGGAACTGTAGAGGAAGTCTTGGCCAGGTTTCCATTATCGTTATCTGTTCTTCCAGAAGCCCAGAAACATTGGCCATTGCCCCAAGAGGCAAAATCGCCAGATGATAGCCAATGGGTTCCAAGAATGCTGGGTAGGTTTCGGAGGTTGTGTTTAGTCCTGGGTACTGCTTATCTTTGTTCATTTGGCTTGACCTGAGACTTTGCTTCAAAACTTCCATGATCATCTCACTACCAATTGAACTTATTTACATCTATCTTCATGACAGTGTTGGTTATGTAGAACATTGTTATTACCCATAGAAGCGATGGCCAAAACAATGAAAATAATACCTAGATTTGTGCTGAACCAGAATACGCATTTCTAACAGTTTCAGTCTGGCTGAGGTCCTGAAAAGTGTGATCAAAGTTGAAACAGAAGGAAGTGAAGTGGTGCAGCTTGTTCTCAGTATGTCCACTTTGCTAACAGTCAACCATCATTGAAATGCAGCTCTGAGGACCAAATGACATCACCTCCATAGCTTATGCAAATATCCAGTAGGATCCATTACACAGCAGGAGAGATAAGTGCGTCCAGAGCGGAGCAAGGCCCACTCACACTCACAGCTAACCTCTTGTACATTATATTTTCACTCTCTCTCACACACACACACACACACACACACACACACACACACACAGTGGGTTGCGCATTAGACATAAGTTTGCTCACACACACATACACACATGCTTATCTCTCCCCCTCTAATACAGAAATAAGACACTTGACACTGCAGTGATGGCAGTGACACAGTGGATGGCGGAGGTGATGGAGTATAAATCTGGATTCCCAGAGAAAGAGAAAAAAGAACGAGGTTAGCATGAAGCTAACTCTGACTTTCTTTTCTCCACTTATATGCTGTGTTTACATCCAGTACAGAGCTAACCAAAGAACAGTAACGACTGAAGTGGGCCCGGCACTTTTATTGTTACTTCTGTAGGTGTGTGTAACATATTAACATCACTGATCTCGAACAGGCTTATTTGGAGACTTTAGAAAGCGATGAACAAACAAACAAGCTCACAAAGAGAACCTCCAGCCTCTGTAGGCCTTGAAGAACTAAAACTATAGTGAACAGGTGTAAGGACAGCATTTTCTCTGGTCTTCAAACTCTGACATGACCTTGAGTGACAACTTCTTTAGAAGACCCAAACCTTACATGCGTCAGATGTTCCTGTATCTGCAGATAACCCTATGGACAGTTTTCATTACTTTTAACTTAACCTGTGCCAATAAAACAGTTTAGACTGAACTCTGTGGGTTCTCCTGAGCAACAGGGACACAGTGTCTGGAAAATAGAGATGTTTTGATTTGATGATGGTGAATTACCCCCCTTTTTTTCAGAAAGACCAGCTAAACACCTCAATGAGAGATTGCAATAAGCTCCAAGAGCTAATGCTGGCTATCCTAGAACTGACCTTTGAACTTTGGCTCTCTATGGCAGCCTGCAGATAGACTGTGTGCCATTTTCAGGCTTTTGAAACCAGTAAGAATCCCAACAAGTCCAACCCATAATAGTGTTTTGGATCAGCATGTCGCCCAGTATGCCCAGGAGTTAGCTCCATGTTGGACATCAACCTCCTGAGAGGTTTTACTGTATTTTTAACAATGTCACACTACTTATGCCAATGCATTTTATCATTTAAGGTGTTTGAACAAATGTCAGATGATGTATTTTTTGAGGACACTCAAAATGATCATGTGGATTGATCATACACTCATTTGAACAAATTACTTAAGAAAAAAAAAGAAAAAAGGGAGGAGTGGCTTCTACGTAAAGTTTTCAGTTTTGATCAATGCAAGTGGTGAGAGGACTGCCTGATATTATCAAGGCCAGATGATCAACCAGGTAGTTTATCAACGCTGAATCCCATGGGCCCCAGAGACCTCAGGTTCACTGTGTACCAATGGCAATTTGATTAATTATGAATTTGTTGAGGAATATGCATCACTAAAGCACAAAATAAATTGACCCAGTGAGAGCCTCAAAGAGGATCCTAGATTTTTTACCTAATCTTGAGTACTGGTTGGTTTCTGGGACACGGCAAAATACAGACCCACAGCTCAGTTTTTCCCTGACGCCTCCTCGTAAGTTAATCCAGCCCTGGTTATTTTCAACATGCTCATACTCTAAAGTAAAAAATATATATATATCTATATATACACTGTACACATGGGAGTGAAGATAGGAAGGTCAGTTTTTCAGCCAAACTGACAGAGAGGCAAAAAGTAGATGCTGAACTCATTTGTTGCACTTCAAACCGAGTTATTACAAATTAATTTGACAATGATACACTGAAGTTAAAAATAAATAAATAAATAAATAAATAAATAAATAATTAAAGCTACATGAAGCACCTTTATCTTTCAACAACACCAACCCTTCCACCCTCAAGTCTAGAGATATAAAAAGAGAGGGATGAGAGAGGGGTCAGCGCTGGCCACTCTGTTTTTTTCTCACGCCTCAATAATAGATGTTTTAAAGTTTAAGTGCTGCCAGAGGGCTGCAAGCCCTGCTGTTCATTAAGTCAGCCACCGCCATGGAGCAGCATTTACATCGGCAGTGCTCTGAATGCCTGCTCTGTCTGAGCAATTACATCTACTCTAAAGTGCTGGATAACAGGAAGAGGAGAGGAGGAAAGAGGGACAAAAGAAGGAGAAAGGAAGAGAACTCTGGGGATGCCATATTGAGAAATAAGAATACTATACTGGAGAGAAAGAAGAAATAAGCAACTCTTATTTTACTCTCTCTCTCTTTCTCTTTCTCTCTCTCTCTCTCTCACACACACACACACACACACTTCACAGCTCTGGGCAACATTAAAGCGCCATGAGATACCAGCAGCTCACACGAAAAAAAAAAAAGAAGAGAAGCCAGTGCTTTCGTCGTCACATACACTCACTCTGGAAAACGAAACACAATCGGTTGCTTATGTAGCCACAACAGACGAGGCAGGGAGGATAGCCCTCGGCGACATATGTGTTCTATCATGCTTGTCACCACAGCACATTTCATCTGCTAAATATGCTCTACCAGACAACAAATCCGCCAGAACGCTAAGAGCAACACAAATTTGTTTACAGACAAAGTGACGTCTCACTAAGACATCCAGAGGTAGATGGCAGACAATGGCGACAGATAATGCCGCTTCTGTTCAGAACACTTCTTTCACTTGTAATCCCCCCTGGTGTCTATTTATAACTACAGAAGGGGATGCAAAGATTTCTGATTGTACTGCTCTTTAACTACTTTCACACAGTATTCTGCATCTTGTATATGTCTGTCTTGGATTGTTGCAGCTTATTTGTATACTCATTTTTTAGGCCAGTGATTTCCCTTTTTTTTTTTTTGGTTGCCTTGCTTTGTGACAACTTGAGATGAAGCAACATAGACGTGAATTATGAGCAGTTGAGAGTATATGAAAAGCAAAAATTAGATTTAATTGAAATTCACGTCACAAATTTGTTTTTTTTAATCCCTTTGAGTCTGATTCTTTCAACATCTGCAGATGCCCTCAGTATTTTATCAAATGAGTAAGACTGGTCAACACTTTGTCTATTAGTATAGACCAGTTTTTTTCTTTTTATACCACGTACCCACCTCCGAAAATATTCATCTCTCCAAGTGGCACCATCATGACAAACATTAAAATCCAGCAACGTAGGCCAACCCTGTTCAACTACAGACAGGACGCAGGTTTATTCCTATTAAGAAGATGATTTATTGTTGACTGTTGTTGAATCTGGTTCAAGAACCAGAGCTCATTTGGAAGAAAAGTGGTACTCCTGATCCGCACTTTTCTTCCTTTGGCTCTGTGATGAGCTGCCGACTTGTCCAGGGTGTAGCCCATCTTTCGTCCGAAGTCTGCTGGGATAGGCTCCAGACCCACCGTGACCCTGATGAGGATAAGTGATTACAGACAATGGATAAATAGGTGGATGCATTTCCTGTTTGGAGCCACGATTGCAGTGTTTTTGAACCATTTCATTTTATCTTCACTCAGTCCAGTCCAGTGGTGCTCGTACCACAGTTTGAGAACCAGTAATATAGATGAATTTAAGTTAAGCATGTGCAGTCTTGACTTAAAGTTCCCATGAAGTCAAACTGATGTTTTAGTGTTTTTAATCACATCTGTCAAAGACACTCATGTGGAGAGATGTTGGAGTGATGAGCAGCCACGTAGCCTGGGAGTCCTGAGAGCAGCTAGGGGGTTCAGTACCATGCTCAAGGACACCTCGGCAGTGCCCAGGAGGTGAACTGGCACCTCTCCAGCTATCAGTCAACCGGCCACCCTCCGGTTCCCAAGCCCCTATGGACTGAGCTAATGTACTATTTACAATGTACATGTAAATATGAAGAAGCACATGGGGACTCACAGGGAGATAAGCTAACCGAAAAAAATGCCTTGAGGACACGATGCTGCTTTCAGTTTGTGATCATAACAAGACAAATTATACTAACAACACAGTAATACAAAAAAACATTTTGTCTTAACAGTAGTGTTATATTTTAATTGTAAAAAGTTTAATTTTTAAATATTCAAATCAAAGTTTTGTTCCACATAAACTTTTCATGGGGACTACTTTCTGCCGCAGAAAGAGTCTCTGTAAACATTCACAGCTCAAGTATTGACAGCAGGGAAGAGGAACCATGTAGAGACCAAAGCAGGGCATGTTCAATTAAAACAATGGTGAAAAACAGGCTCACAGCTTGGTGTTTATTCAGGGGAGGCTGATGAGGGAATTAGGAGCAGGTGTGCCGGTGGGTGTGGAGGTCTGGGGAATGGTGAAGGGCGGGAAAGTTTGAGGGTATTTGGTGGAGAGATGTTCTAAAATGGAACTTTCCAATGTCGTGTGGTGGAGACACATCTCAAAACCTGAACGGATAAAACCAAATGCAGCCGCACGGATTCATACCACTAGACCACTAAAAGTATGTTTCTTTTTGAAAACTGGATGAACCAACCCGAGAGATTCAGTTAAAAAAAGGACATTTCAGCATCGTCACAAAGTGTTGACAGGTTAATTGGTCACTGAATGTTCAGCAGCTTCATTTTAGAGACAACAATTGCACTCTGTCCAGGAGAATAAGACGATGTCTGTTTCATATTAGACACTGTAATTGATGGAATGTAACTGATGGGTGGTCTGGTCTGTTTTTTTTCAGAGAAAAAAGGTTGCTTGAGGCTTAAACATTGTAGCACCTTGCGAATTTGCTACACCACAAAACTCATTTGTCCATGTTGTCTCAACTTGGCTGCATGCCTGAACACATTTGAGAACCCCATTTGGAGATGTTTTCTGCACTAAAATAGTACAATGCTTAAGAAAAAAAAAATCCTATTTAGTGGGAGTTTGTCTTTGTGAGCGTGGCGTCATGCTAAAAACCCTATTTTCGCCAGGAATGGCCACCCTATCACAAACTCTGCAGGGGAGCCACATTAGAGGTAATGTCATCCACAGTTTAGCCCTCCACTCCTCATTCCTCCATCTCTCTCCTAATGAACTCCCACTGAATTACCACTTCACCAGCGCCCTGCCTTTTTATGATTCTATTTGTTTATCTATCTCTGATTTCCTCTCTCATCTTCCTCCGCACCCGGGCACGCAGCAGCTCTTTAATTTTATTGGCCACCGTTAGCGGGCAGCGAGTCGAGGCGTTTGGCTTGTCATATAAACCGCCAACCCACGCCCCCCACCCTTAACTTTCCCTTCCCAACCCACCTCCACCCCGTTTGTGAGATTAGCAGATTAGGGCGCTCATCAGTCAGGGGAGGGACCCCCGCCGTGGCAGGCGGCAGCCAAATCACACAAACATCTCTGGAAGGCATTGTGCCGTAATTGAATGCACAATAATTTCCTCCCATTAATACATCGCTCATACCGCAGCTTACTCATGAAATGTCCGCATTATCTGTTGCATTTTTCTGTTAATGTCTTCACTCCTCAACGGTAAATTTAATAGCAGGAGTAAAGGGGAGTGGGCGAACATTTGCAGAAAAGGAAATGTTGAAGCGCTCTCATTTTTCATTCATCTATTCGGAGTTGATGTCACAAGAGAAAAAGGGAAAAATGATCACAACTGAATCCAGCTGTTCCCATAATGGCTGCCACACCTGCTGAGGTTCACATAATGCTGACTGGTAGCTGCCCGACAGTCATCACTGTTTAATGTTGCTTCAGGTTTTTTTGAATAATCGTGCTTTTTATATTTTCAAGGCTACGCCATGAGACTATCAGCCTCTCTCCTCTTCTCACAAAATGTGTGATCAACTGCTTTATTAGTTCACGAACATGTCACACATACAAACGTGTGCTGTAGGTATATACATACAATTTATGTAGCTATTCTTATTCAGATATATTGTATGCATATCAGCCTTCACCTTTAAAACCATTAATGCTCTCATTCAGGCAGAAAAGTGTGCTTGCTTTTTTTTTTTTTTTTCTTCAAACTAAGCAGTGTACATCTGTATGCGTAGCATGTATTGGTAAGGCACGATACAATATGTTGAACTCCATAAATAAAACAGGAAACATGTTGAATGAAGATGAATACACTTAAGTGTAGATGCAGTGACTGTAGTGACATTAACACTCTATGTGACGCCCATGTCATAGCAGTATATGTTTACATGATATGATTATTGTTATAAAGCATTATGAATATTTGAGTGCTTAAACTCTAACAAAACATATACACAAGCACAGCATAACACCTTTATAAGTATGTTCATAATGCATTATAGACATTGACATGATAATGTGTCAATAAGCATTATGAATATGAGTGCTTATAACTGTAATTATGCATTGCTATAAGCACATTAAAAAACATTTTTAGGATGTTTATTATGCATTCTAGACATAAGTGTAACCAAAATATTTCCTAAATATACACGTGATTACCTTTGAAACTTTCACCATCAGCATTTTTTGGGGCCTTCTATACGTCAAGCGAGTTCTAGAGAAGAAGAATAACCTCACTTAATGTGCTCTAAGAGAACATTAAAGGTTTATAATAACTTTGGAAATCATAAATATCAGCAAAATTCTTGTTACAATAGTTTACAACAGAAGCACATAATGATGAAGACTTTGATAAAGGTTTCTCTGAATAGTTTTAATGCTCAGTGATTTCCAGGTTTGTGTGCTTAAAAGTATGAAACTGTTTGGAATCATTTATTGTATAATGGAGCTCTCTAAGCTCAGTGATACGTAACCCTTTTTTTTACATCCTGTGACATTGAGGGAGTGACATGCTTCTATCAACAACTCTGTAAACTAAAACAACCAAGGACTAACTACAATAAAATACTGAAAAAGTTCTGATCCATAAAGTCATTTTTACTTCCCAACATGGCGGTCTAAATTCAGTTTCAAAGTATAAATACTGGGTGAAAAATACTGAGATGTGGACTGACTGAGATGTTTGAATCATGACTTCACTTAGACGTTAACCTTTGGAATGACTTGATATGACTAAACATATTTTTGAGTTAAACTGGTAACATACACCAAATATACTGGACTGACATTGTACTAGTTTCAATATATTTGAAGGATAAACCCAGAATACTTTGTGAATAAACTGGGATATTACTAGATATTAATTAACATTCTGTTGATTTTTTCCTCATGACATTACAACTTTATTTCTCAAAATATTATTTTCAAAGAAATATACTGGCCTTAATCCTCCTTTATATAAAGCAATACACAGGTGAGAAACAAATAAAAATCTGTTCCATCATAAAACAAGAGAGAATCAGTTTCATCAAAAAAGTTAATAAGGACTCTAAAAACACTCGCAAAACTTGTTAAATCTTTGTTTTCTTTGTTATTTACCACACAATTTTTTCTATGATACATACCATAACTGACTGGATAATAACTTTGTCTAATGCGTGAAGCATCCATGGATCTGAGTGTGCAGCAGGCTCCTCTGTATTATCTGCACTATTGTTTTTCCTCTGCTCCGTGGCCAACTTAGTTACTGTGCCAAGTTATCTGCGCTCTCCATGCTTCAACGTGTTCATAAACACACAAACACCGCAGTGAACTCAACTCTCACAGTTGCCACTCATGCTTGATCCCGTAAACGTTGCCATGGTTTTGCAGCCTGGTGACCTGCATGCGTGTGTGTGTGTGTGCGTATGTTTGTGTGTGTGAATGCTTTACACACACTTTAATTCTTTCCCTTCAGCAGCCTGCAACCACTCAGGGATAAGTGCTCGCTGTGCTGGCCAAACAATAGACATATTAACTCTTGCAGCGACGGTTGGTGGGAGTGCTGGTGTGTTTGTGTACACACTGTAAGCATGTGTGTGCAGAGACCAATACAAAGGGAAACGGGTAGGAGGCTGACAAAGAGAAAAGGTGAAAACTTGACAATATAACTGCAAAGTCACAGGTTTTCATGTCTTTAACTTCATTTTTGCTGATCTACAAATAAAAATGTGTATTTTATTGAGTTTTTCCTGAGGAATGTAGTCCCCTAACTTCCTAAGTTTTTGACTGGACACCAAAAGAGCTGATAAAATATTCAAACATTTCATTTTTTTGTGTGTGACAAAGCGGGTAAGAGCACACTATTACTTATGGCTAGTTTAACCATGCAAAATGCTGTCTCAGACCGCCGCCACACTACCACACTGCTAAAAACTTGAAGAAAACGTCAACATCCAGTGTGTAGGCTTTAGTGGCATCTAGTAGTGAAGTTGCAGATTGCAAACGACTGAATACAGCTCATCTCACCCTCCCTCTGTTCACAAAGGAAAAAACTATGGTGGTCATGAAATTTTCGGGTGATGACACACGAATGAAAATATGAATATTACATTCCATTTTTGACATATTCTACCAATAGTAGAAAAAAAGTTGCATCAATTAATTTTTGATGTTAACAATGGCTCAAATGGTTTGTGTATAGTGAAAGATGTCACATGTGAGAAACTCAGAATGAACTATCACCAGACTGCATTTCCTTTCAGTATTTTGGCCTTTTTTTTAAATTTTGGTTTTCTGGTGCTATCAAGTGGTATATAAGTAATCAGATGTCTTTTTGTCTGGTCCAAAGTTGACAAAAATATAATAATGCAGCTTATAAGTTACTAGTCTAAATCTAGTCCAGCTGATTATGTTTATGATTATTTTGTTATATGAACAATATTGATTTTGAATATGGCGACATTTCTGAATTTGATCATCTGGTCATGTAAACAGCATATTCTGTTTGGATATTCCTAATTGGACCTTCTTGCAAATCTAGCATTTTCCGATCAAGATGTGGGATATGCTGATATTTTTCTGGTTTTAAGAGCATTCTTTGAACATGTATTCAGAAAATGTTTATGTGTCAATGTGTGTCAGTTTGGGTTTTCACTGCAGTTTGTGACTCATGGCCTTTTGCCTTTTTACGGTTCACGGTGCTGTGCATCATTTGTGGTCAGAAGGACAAACACACATAGTTTAAACATTATGAAGGGCTGGATATGTATTTATTTTAGCCAGAAAGAGCTGAGTAGGAATACTGTCTTTTTTTGGAATGAGGGCAAAAAAATTAATATTTTGTGCATGTAGTTTATTGTAAGTAATACAGAATCATCAAACTTGGGTAATATAACATTAAGGTGATGTAACAAGTAGACATGGAAAAAAAAAACAATTTGTGTGTGTAAACCTCCTCAGATTAAGTAAAATGCTCAAATTCTCAGGAGTATAAGGAGTACAGTGGACGTAACTACATATCTACAACCAGGATTCTATGTTTGCACTCTTATTTCTTCTGGAAATATAAATTAAAGATTTATGAGAGAATGTGGGGTGTTGAGAAACATGAAGAAGTAGAGACAAGAAGGCATTTTGCTAGAGATGAAGATAGAATGTGAGAGCTGTCGGGGTCGCCCTGGTGACCCGAGCGGCAGATACCTACAGCTTTTGTTAAGTGCATTAGGAAAAGCAGAGCTCAGAGCTCAGAACGCGAGTGAATCGTGTCTGTACTGTTTTTCACAATGGCTTTGTGAAAACCTGACAGAACGTACGATACAGTGAGATATGTGTGCATTAAGCGTGAGTCACTTCACACCCAGGGATGTCTGCAACAATAGACAACGGTGAAAAATAAAGCCGACATGAGCCCCGTGGTGTCGATTCAAACTGCTGTGAATACATCTGGCAGGATGAATTGGTTCAATAATGGTTATAAAAAAAGCATAAAATATAACCAATGTCCTGCTTTTATGCTCAATACCTACAGTTGAATGTATGCAAGTTGTTTTACCAGAGGTGTGTGTGTGTGTGTGTGTGTGTGTGTGGATTGTTCTCACTGTTTCCTGTATGATTTATCAGTGTGAACATGTATCTGCATGCATGTGTTTGAACATGTTTGTGTGCCTCTGTGTTGTTTGGGAGTGTGTGTGTGTGTGTGGCACGTGTGCTTGGCCTTGCTCAGGGAAGCGCACCGCCCTGCGGATGACACTCAGAATGCATTATAACCATTAATGAAAAAGTTAATGGGGCATTTTCTTACATATCAATTTACATTTGGACTATTTGGGCGCACAAATGATGTCTGGGTGGTCGCGGCCAACGCCACTCAGCACTGAAACAGAGAGGTCTAATGTGTTTTTGTGGACATCAAATGTTGTGAATAATGACGCGTCCACTGAATGCAAATCAGATGACACTTGATAGACCATGATCAACAGTGCCTGCATGGAAACTTTCACCCACAGACACAATGAAAGAGAGAAACACACACACACAGAGCTGCTATAAGCAGGACAGAACATTTTCTGTCTTACACCTTTCAGATGTGATGTAAAGCTACGTTCATTATCTTGCATAAACCACACATCCACATGTTATAAATGATGTTATAAACAGAAAGCCCATCATAAACCAGAGGTAGTGCATCTGCAACACACACACACACACACACACACACACACGCACACACACACACACTCCTCCTGAGTTTTACGTAAGAAAGAGCATAACATAATGCTCCCTAATGCATGACACAGTGTTGTATTCAAGTACATTAATGTCATCATTTTCCATGTGGGAACAGTGTGCAGCGCTGCCATGTTGTCACCTCTTGGTTCCCGGAGGGTTTACAGCAGTGGAATTGGCCTTGAGGGGTGGGAATGTCAATTTGTGAGCCATTTGCCAGAGGCATGGAGACAGGAGTGCACATGCATATGGACGCACACACACACACACACACACACACTTACAAACACTGAAACATGAATGTGGAATTATTCAATTCAGGCAGATTCAGCCTGACTGAGCATCCATGTACAGTTAAAAACAAGAGGTGGGACTTTTGGCAGGTCTCATACTCGTGCAATGAAGTCCACAGTCATACCATGAGTCAAGACAAGTAAGACTGATTCAAGTCCAAGTCCTCAAGTTTGTCTTTAATGTCCCATGTAAATGATTATGGGATAAGGGTTGGCATCATCTGTATCTGTATCAAAACATGGAATGGGCAGGGCTTAAGTCTGAAGTGGGTGGTGCCTAAACCAGACGTGGGTTTAACCCTCTGGCTGAAGACAATATAGGTAGATCAGAAGGTGCCATATTTTTGAGAAAACTACTTACAGAACAGCCTCAGAACTGAGCTTCAGATCATTGTTTTTGCTCACATGAGTAAGAGAACTATTTTAAAGTTAAGAAGCCTCTTGGATGAGAGGTAAAACATCTTCATGGATCTACAACCAAGGCTATTTGCCAAAGATTCAGCTATTCACCATGATGAAAGAACGAGACCTGGATGACTGAGAACCAATTGATGATTTTGCTTCTTCACAAGAGTGTATGTTGACAGATTTTACTCTGATAGACATGCAGAAAGTATCCATACCAGTTACATGTTTCAGATTACTCAACCCTATTAGCAGCAACATTAGGCTAGCTTTACTGCTGGCCGCCCAACAATGTAAACTCGTTATTATTGGAGATGGCCAGTTGTTGGTTGATTCCAAAAGACATTTAGACTAGCACATCTTGTTCGTTTCCTTGCAAAGTTAACCAACACTTGCTCTTAGCTTAAGCATAGCTGGCTATAAAACAATGGCCTGACCTTACCTTGTTTGTGCAGCCTCAAGTTTCAAGTGAGGATGACAAGTTTTCAGTGGGGCCAGGAGGAATCGAGCCATTACAAGTCAAAAGGCTGAAGTCTGAAGTTCTCCACCTTTAGATGAAAGAAGTAATATGGTAATACTTTACCTCGTGCAATTTCCTAATAATTACCAACAGTTAATTGTTAAATCAGTTTTGCTGAGTTTGTAGCAGAAAACATTTTAATTTATTCGATTTAAAAGATTTTTTTTTTCTCAAAACCAAAAATTAGGGACATATATGCACATTAACCAGAAGTATGACCATGAATTACGGGTTATATCTAAAATATCTACAAGTCAGATATGTTTAGTTTCACAGTTGAGAACAGTTTGTTCTCCTCTGGCTGTTGAGGTTTCAAAATATTTAGGAATAAGACAGAATGTGTGATCTGTGTGAGAAGTGAAAAGAAAGAGGCCCATATTAGTTTTACATAAAATGTCTAAAATTATATAAATAAATAAAATAAAACTTGAAATCAAAGTTGCTTGTGTAAAAAGTCAAAGTGTCAAAGCAGGCAAGATGGGTTATTTAATTTGTGTTTATTCATGATTTCTTAGAGGCCCGTGGTGCGTTTTACCAATTTTTTGTTGTAGATATCAAGATCTGATTGTGTGGAGTTCTTTATTTTTGGACTTATTGATTGAAAATGTACCGGCAGCATCTGGCTTATAGCTTGTGGTGTCTTATAATAAAAACTGTTCACTGGGTTTGTGTAGGAGCAAAGAAACAAGCAGAAAAAGAGAGAAGCTGGAGTTAGACCGTGTTTCTCCAGCTTTCAGAGGTGTGTAAGTTGACTTAATTGCCCAGTGGCTTTGAGGAATGCCACCTATTTCACTTCTCATTTCTATTCTCATTTTCATTACCTCATATTGCTACTTATTCCCCTAAAATGGGCATCGCACCCGATACTTTACATAAACAATTGCCAATGAAAATCCGCCCTGCAATTCCCCCTTTTCCTCCCATCGCTCCCCTCCCTTGCACTTCTTCCAGGCTCACCTCTCTCTCATTATCCCATTCCTTCACTTGCTGCCTCCCCCCCTCCTCATCCCGCCCACCCCCATCACCGTTACTGGCAAGTGGGCGAGAGCAATGGGCAATAACCCAGCACGCCACTTTTCGACTTAGCGCTACCTGCTATGCTAATATCATTAATCAATAGAGCCCAGATTGTCTTCGCTGCGATTCAAAGGATCTAAGGGTCCCAGCGGTGCACAGGTACCTTTTCTTTTTTTTCCTCCCCCCTTCTTCCCGTTTTCTCTTCCTTCTCCGAAAAAAAAGCTCATTTGCGAAGGCCCCCAAGATGGCCGACTTAATGACGGCCACAGAAGTTTTTCCAACAAATTTCATGGGGCATGATCCTAAGATAATAGCTTTTCAGCCCCAATGACAATCCAATTACCGTGCCAATCAAAGCCCACGGCATGCTGTCTAATTATGATCAAATCTGGCTGTCAGCTCAAATACTAAAACAGCAGCTTTAAGTCCAACAAATCACAGTTTAGAGACAGAGCCCAGTTTGTTCAACCACGATCGGCGAGGTTTAACTTTCTGTTTGACAAAAAAGGGGAAAAAAAATAAAGATTGTCCCATTTTGTGAGAGCGCATTGATGTGATATTTGACACAGCACACTCAATAATGATCCTGAATAACATTTTTAATAGACTTCATTATTCATTCATTGCGGGGCACGAGAGGTAAAATAAAAAAAGAGATTCTTTTTCACACAGAAATAAAAAAATGTTTTTGAATTTTTCTCTCTCTGAATCTCTCTCTTTGCCACACACACACACATGCAAAAAAACGGATGCATAACGTGCAAAAATAGACATAAGACCCCAACAGTCGCTCACACTTGCTAACAAACAAAAAGGCGGCATCAATAACACAAATGATTAAACATTCATGGCCTTTTCAGCGGAACATCTGCTGTGTATGGGGCTCTAGCCTCGGGGACTGGGCGAATCAAGAGGATTTCAAGAAAGCAATAAGACGGGGAGGAGGGGTGGGGTTGGGGGGGCAGCAGGAGATTTACACACACCCACGTGCACGGACGCGTAATCGTATGCATGCGTGCGCAAACACAGCCGCGCAGAGTAAATACGAGATACCGCAGACGGCGGCTCAAACGAGCAGTTTTTAAAACGGCGCACGCTGGAAAATACACCGACGTGAATGAGGCGTGTGTGAACACACACAAACACACACACACAGTCCGGCAGATAGCATGCTTACCTTGAAGACTGAACCGCATGGGAGACGTTTTTGTACTTTGCTCTCAACTTCCAAATTATTAGAAAGCTTTGCTCTTTATCTGCAGCTTTTCTATGTGATTTTTAGGTTCGTAGGAATTCAGAAAGAATAAAAAATAATATTTCATGCAGTTTGATAAAAAATGAATGACTCATGTAGCCTGAGCAACATGACTGTGTGTTGGCATTTTGAGTAAGATTTGTTGTCTTGGCATTAAGCGGAGATGTGAAGGAAGGATTTAAAATGGTAAAAAATATTTAAAATATAGCAGGTGGAGTCGGGGTGACCTCCAGTAATAGATTTGTGGCCGACATCAACTCGCAGCACATCAACTCCTCTCATCCTCTTTAACGACAGTTTAAAGGTTTAATGAGCCGTGTGTGGGTCCAAACTAGCCCCACAGCACTACACCAATATCTGGAATATTATCATGCTGAACTTCAGATATTGATATTAAGCGTTTTATATTTATTAACCCAAAGAGCAGATGATAAATGATCTAAAAACATGTTTCCAACAAGTTTTCCAATTTGACTCTCAGCTATGTTTCTTTTTTTCTCAGCTATTCATATTATGGTAAATTTAGATATGCATAACAATGCCACTACTGTAAATACAATGAGAAAAGCCCCTTACGTGAATTGAGAACTGCCGACATGTCATGCAGTCATTTATTGGGATTATGAGGAAACCTGGCTGTACGAATGGTTTCACTTGAATCTGTGCGGAACAGCTCACGAGTGTGTATAATGGCACAGCGGTCAATTACAGTTCGATTACCGGTGTGTGTCGGAAGATTTAAATAAAGCTGCGCGAGCGCTGTGTTATATAACACGCTGTGCATGAAAAAACAGGAGGCCGCAGGTGTAAATGTTTTTATTCCTGCTGCTGCTGCTGGCTGCAGGTATTGAACTGAAACAGAACTTTACACGTTACAAACAAATGTGAGAGTTATTATTGATTGTCACGCACGATCAGATCCACACTAGAAGGATTATGTAAATTACACAAGGTAGTAGTAGTCTGTGTGGGGATTATTTAAGGATGGCGGACTCCTGAGAATAATACAAAGCTAATTGTCACTACACACACAAAGGCAACATACAAGTTAAAAAATCTCCTCCCCCTCACAAAACGTGATAATGATGTGTAACTTTTTTAACATTGAAGCAGAGGTTATCTCATTATACTAATGTGGCCTGTACCTCGGGATATTTCTGGTCTAATAATGGTCTATATGATTATAAGGCTACAGGCAGTGTGTCAAAGGTTAATATCTGTTATAAACACTCAATCTCCTTTTAAAAAAAAAAAGAAAAAAATTAGAAACTCCATTTCAGTGATTTCTATCTGCAAGGTCCTGTGAGTGCGTCCAGCGGTCACTTTCAACCACAAAAAAATCATAAAAACAGAAATTAGATCTGCGTTTAGTTTTTAATTTGATTTGATTACCAGCTTCAATATGAAAGCAGTTATTTTCCTTTGAGTGATGTCCATGAAAGATGACCAGTCTGTCTGATTTTTTCAGACTATATCAAATAATTGAGCGAACGGATGGACTCTTGTCACATTCCTGCTTTTAAAGTCTCACTTAAAGTGACAAACAAATTGTCCAAATGACAAAGGTGTGTTTCCATGTTTAATTTATTTAAAATGTGAAGTTTTTCGAACACCACTCCCCAGAGCTGTCTTTAATGCTACTGAACACACAGGAGAATGCAACCAGGATAACACACTTAAACCCACTGTGCACACAAACTACTTTTCAAAGCATGGTGGATTACATTCAACTGAACAAAATCCTTTCAGTGGCGCTGCAACAGTTCCAAAAAGAGAAAATCACCATTTTACCATTTACACATTTGTGTAACGCTGGTCGGCACGGAACTGACAAGAAGGCGTGACCCGAGACAGTCAGGTGGAGAGCAAAGTCCTAAAGAAATCTGGAAATCAGACAGGAGGTGAATT
Organism: Sciaenops ocellatus; assembly: GCA_033000465.1. Taxonomy (NCBI): domain Eukaryota; kingdom Metazoa; phylum Chordata; class Actinopteri; family Sciaenidae; genus Sciaenops; species Sciaenops ocellatus. The sequence goes on along the minus strand of CP136872.1, from coordinate 4,217,483 downwards.
CATTAGCAAAATTCAAAAGACAATCTGGCGGGGGGACGAGTGGAAGCAGTGGGAGCAGGTGAATCACGATGAAACCGGCAGGAATGATTCAGACCAAATCAGGTGTTACATGATGATGTGACGTGATTCCCAGCCAGAACATAACTGCATCATAGTTTAGTCCATGAACCTGGATAACGCTCACTATCAGTGGCATTTTTCTCCACTGCATTTTTTTTTTTTTTTTTTTTTTGGCATACCGTGTGTTTTTGCCACCGCTGACTTGGTCTGATTCAGCCCTATCGCCATCCGAGGCGAAATGTGGCCAGCGTAGGATGCGCCATACACGTAAATTTGCTGGATCGTAGTCTGTTTCAGAGGTCAACCACACACGTGTATTTGCTGTTGGCTGGAGATGCGAATCTGCTTTGCCACTGGAAGCAAAGGTTTTATTTGCCCCTTTGCTCACACAGAATGGAAATGAATATTCGCCAATGTTAATGCCCCTGTGAGAGAGCTAGAGCTAGTGGCTGGGTCCACAATGCCAGGAGAGTTAGTACAACAGGCAGTGAATGAATGAATGAAAGATCAGGATGGATTTGTGACAATTTTGAGCGAAGGTTTTTTTATGCTGTTCAAAATAGTAATTAAAATAATATAATATATTTTTGCATATTGAATGTTTCTAAAGGTAAACAGTGAATATTTCATCCGAACAGTCATTCTCTAACACATTTTGCAGAACATATGCTGCATATTTAACCGTCAAGTTCACAGCTTTATCACAGTAAAAGCTCTTAATAGCAAAAAAAAGCCCCGGTGATGTGAAAAGAAGGTTTCAAGGATCCAAGGCGGCTCCCTTGTAATGCACTCCTCACACATGTGAAGTGCATGGAGGTCATACTTTTGGTTGAAATAGAAAAAAGACTGAATATAGTTTTTTCAGCACAGCACAACCCTCTCCCATTGATGGCATTGTGGTTGTACTGCTGCATGCATTTACACCGTGCAAATGAGCAAGGCAGCTCACCACTCTATACCCCCACACACACACATACACACACACTGTTAACCTTTTCTGAGTTAGAGGCACCCAGTGCCACTGAAACAGTGCTGTGAATTATTTCATTTCATAAAGTTGCTCATGTCCAGATTTCATTAGCGGCACATTAGCTGCAGTTTTATGCTTTATGTTTATTACAGGCCTGACATGATCTATAAATAACAAGTTAAGCGGGTGTGGACGCAGGGGACGGCCGTGGCTCTGTAATGCTAAAGGGATCTATCATTACTGCTGACAATTGCTAATAGCCAGCCCTCTGGGTCAATCACTACAAATTACAGCGGCTCAATTACACGCCATCATTTCTGGGCGTCCGGCATGCGCGGTGTTATGGCAGGAGGCCCTGAGATAACCGCTCAGAGAGAGGGTTTAAAAAGCAGGCTAGATGCTGGGGGTGGCCACAGTCTTCCTCAGGTGTGCGATCAGTTCAAGACACCGTGAGACAATGCTTTTAAAAATGCACTTTAATAGGAAACAATCCAGCAAGAAATGATTTTGTGGTGAATGAATATGAATGTGAGTAATGTCACCACTTCCATTTGCTGCTTCTGTTTTAGTCCACTCATAAGTGGTAAGTTGATGGCTGAAAATTTCGACCAAACTTTGCATTTAAAGTTCAACATTTTAACAGTTTAACAGAAAAGTCGATGTTTCTGCTGTCTTTCTGCTGTTAAATGTCTCTTTCCTGACTCCTCTGTCTGCCAGTCATGAAGGAGGACTGAGAGGCATTTTTGACACCCATCCCTCGATCATCTCAGACCAATGCTTCTATTTTAACACTTCCATAATGACCAATCAAGGCCCCCCTAGTCTCACTATGAGCTTTCCAGTTACTCATATACCACTTAGAGTTATTTTTGGGCAGGGAACATACACACACACAATCTTACACAATGATTATTTTCATCCATTTTCCTGATATTACTGAGTCTGGTGACGAGGAGCCGGTACATCTGGTTCTGAAGACAGTGACGGCTGAACAGAGGTGACGCTTGTTTGTTAACTGTAGCCCCAATTACTGTCTTTTGGAGAGAGCTCCACATTGGCATAAACACATTTCATGTACAACCACGACTGCAAGAGTCAAGAAGCTGTGTAAAACATAAATAACAACAGAACGCAATGATGTGCGAATCATTTTCAACATATATACTGGTAAATACAGTGTAAAGTCAAGGTATTTAATGTTCAAACTGATAAAAATTTATTGTTTTTTGTCAATATGCATTTGGTCTGCAACCTTGGAAAGTTTGGACAGAGGCAGCAAAAGACTGTGAAAGTTGTAGAATACTCACACATCTGTTTGGAACCTTCTACATGGTAAGAAGGTTCATTATAATAACAGGTGATAGTATCATGATCGAGTATGAAAGGGGCATCTTCGAAAGGCTAAGTCGTTCACAAGCAAGGATGGGGCGAGATTCACTACCTACAATATATTTATAATATTATCTAAAGAGTCAAACAATCTAGAGAAATCTCTGCACGTAAAAGGCAAGACTGAAAACCAACACTGAATATAAAATAATACATGGACTGTACTTATATAACTCCTTTCTAGGTATCCGACCACTCAAAGCGCTTTTACACTGCCATGCAAGGTGCCAACTGCTCATCAGTTTTAGGAGCTAACCATTCATACACATGAATGAGCGCACAGCCTTCAGGAGCAATTTGGGGTTCAGTATATTGGCCAAGGACACTTCAACATGCAGACTGGAGGAGCCGGGAAATCGAACCACCGATCATCTGATTAGTGGACGACCCGCTCTACCTCCTGAGCCACAGTTGGTAACCTTTGACCCCTCAGGCAGTGTTGCATTAAAAACCCACATGACTGTATAAAGGACATTACTACAGGGCTCTGGAACACTTCAAAAATCCACAAATACAAGTTCTCTGAACCCGCTCATCTGAGATGGACTGATGAAGAAGTGTAAAAGTGTTTTGTGTCCACATTTCCAAGGATTTTTTGGAATTGAGATTGTATTCATAAAAATACAAAAAATATCCATTATAACTAAATTTTTGCTAAATCAATCAAAAAAGGTAATGTCAATTTTGTAGGATTCACGAGGCTTCCTGGATTTTTATTTTCTGACACTCCTGCAGTAACAGAGCTGTAGATTCCGAGAGGAAAAGAGATTTTTTTTTTTCATTCATTTAGTTGATTGACAGTTTTTCCACCAAACTCGTCAGAAGCACATTGATTTTGTTAGATGTTTATACGTGACATAAAAAATCTAGAGAAAACTTTGCCCAGAGAGATTCTGAAACTATTTTCAGAGCTGCACAACACTGTATGGGAAACTGCAGCATTAAGCTGCCAATTTAGAGATGTAATAACAGTTTTAGCATTTTTAGAATGGTTGAATAGAAAAAAATAAAATAAAATCCAGTTTTAGAGATTTTTTTAAACAACTCAAAGAATCCTTCCTCTTCATTTATCAATACGCTTTTCCTGAATAAAGAAAACTTTTAAAATCAGTCGGTTTGTGTTACAAACAAATGATCTTCTTCACTGATATATATATATTTTTTACCTTTCTTAAGACTCAATATTAGCCTAAATCTCTCATTGGATATTTTTACAATGTTCCCTAGGATGAGAGAATTGAAAGATAAACAAGCAAATCCTCCATTCAGCAGCATTTGGCTACAAGCTCACGGTAATTTAATGCCGTGCTTATAATAAATGATATTTATCATTACATTCTGGTACCATAAAGCAGCAGAATGTCATGGATCGGGATTGTCACATAAATCACTCTTCTATATTTTGACACATGATGTGTATAATGTGCAGATTATGTGCTTTCCATTTTAGCTTCTTCTGTGTCTCTGCCATCCGACAGAACAAACACCTTTAATAAAGTCACAGCGACAAAGCAGAGAGGGCCAAATCCACTCCCACACACACACACACACACACACACACACACACACACACACACACAGAAAACATCATTAACACACAGTCACACAGTGCTATTGTCAATGAAGCCGCATATAGAGTCAGCTTATAGATGAACATGAGTAATCATTGGACACACAAACAGACATGCACACCTCACATGCGCACACACGCAGTGACAAAAGACCTGCATTGATGCGATTAACTGAAAACGTGGCCAAAAATGAACAGAGAGTCACCTCTGTGCCTCCTGCCAGACGCTGAAATGACTTTGAACACCAGTTTAAGAGTGTAAGTACGGCAAACTTAACATCAGTTAACATTCATTCATTCATTCACAGCCATGTGTTTAAGAATTTTTGAATGTCAGCAGGGTCAGTTATAGATAACAACACATAACACCAATGACGTGAAACAATACACTTCCTGTCTAACAAATGGCCACGGACTCCTCACCCCCGATCTCCAGTGTTGTTGTTTGGAAGAGTTGTTCACAAATTCTCTTTAAAATTGAGTGACCACTTGCTTTTGTGACCTTGCTACATTAACAGCGTTGCATTATGGGTTGTTCGTAGCCCAAAAGGGGCACATCTATAAGGTTTGGGGCAAATATTAAAGAACAAATGGTAAAAACCAACGACATTTGTGGTTTTCACCAACTACGATCCACAATATCATTAAAACATTCAGAAATTCCAGAAAAATCTCTGTACGTTAGAGGCAAGACTGAAAAACCGACAATGAATGACCTTTGACCCCTGAGGCAGTGCTGCCATGATCATATAAAGATATTACTACATGGGCTCTGGAACACTTTAGAAAACTGTAGTAAACACTGCATCTGTAATATTCTGACTTTTAGATCCCTAGTTCACATAAAACCCGTCAATGTTTGAATCCCAAAAGTCAGTATGAGACGAGATATTTTACAAACAACCCAATAACTACTATAATAATTGATGATTAAACATTGAGAAATAATCAAAATTAAGAAATTAAAAAAAAAATGTTGCACTAACCCTGATAACTTCACTATGACATTATCAGGGTTATTTGTCACACTTGATAAAGTGCCACAGAAGACTTAATAGTAAAACACCTCATAGATTTTGACCAACTGGCAACCTCTGTGGCTGGGAAGTGAAGCCAATGCAGAAGAGCTACAAACTGTAACACTCTGAGTGTCCACTTACGGTTGGCTACGGAACATTTCAACCTCCTTAAGTCCCCATGTTAAAATGTCCAACTTCACAGCAGAAATAAACATGTTTACAGCCTGGTACAAAAAACAGTTTTGGTCTCTATAGCTAATTTCCCCGTTCATGACAACTGTACTGAGGGGGAATTTTTATACAACTGTTCAAATGATATTAAGACTTTAAGTTATGCAGAATTAACGCTTTGATTGACAGGTGGGTGTCATTCCTGATGGTTTGTTTGAGCACCCAGGCATCATTTGTGTATCCCTGTCTTTGCCGAGATTTAGATTAGCCGGGAGGTTGAAGAGATAGGACAGCCAACACCACCACATATTTTCAGCTTCAAAACGGCGCTTTGGAAACGTGTGGGAGACGTCACTCATGTGCTGTCCATTCTTTATACTGCCATTGATTTCGACTTCTAAAATAGGTGGAGTACCCCTTTAATGTTGTTAAGCTAGCTCAGCAAATTTCTTCCTGTCAATGTGCGGTGTGTCCACTGCAGTAAGTCCAGTTTAACTGTAAATAACGTCCTTCTTTCCCACAGAAATGGACAGAATATTCTGTTAAGTGGAGAAGAATTAATGGTAAGACAGAATGTTACAAGATGGGAAACCCAAAAGAGGGTCTGAAAATTCAAACAGTTGCACACAACTACTTTTAAAACAAATTATGATAAAACCAGCTATTGTGCTTTCTTAATAATAGCAGTCCCCATTAAAATCATTTGTTCCTGTGATATTCTTTAAGATATCTGACAGATAATGTTATATTTGTGTCCTTAATACAAAGAGCCATGTGCTTTACTGTCTTATCTTTGACTGATGTTTAATTAGAACGTCTTTTTTATGAGAACATTAATTAAGTTTATAGGTTAAATGTTTTTTTAACCCTCCCCCCCAAAAAACGAGGTTGACAGCAATTTTTTTCAGCCCTGAGTAATGGCTGCAGGTATTTCTTATCAGGCTGCATACTGTACAGCCCTTAAGAAACCTTCAGCAGTGAGGTTAGAGCAGCCTGAGAGGTGAAACCACGGCGGTTCATCACCTGCTGCTGTTCATGGAGCTCTGAAGAGTGTGTCAACATTTTTATCAAGTCTCTTATCTGGATTGTGCTGGTTATACAGTAAGAGAACATTGTCCAGGCAGACTTTAGTAAGAAAATCAACTGTAATGGTGAAGGGGATGAAGTGAGAGGTGAGTGGGGACATGCCCCCAGAAGTCCCCTGGAAATGACACGCTTGGATAGGTGTGTGAATATTTGGCTAAAACACAATGAAAGATAAGAGTGTGTGTGTGAGAGAGGGGTGACAGACAGGTCAGTGATAAGCCAAGGTTTAAGCTAACAGGAATTAATAACTCTGATGGAGATCGCTCTGTTTAACAGCATTTCAGTGGAAAAAGTCCCCTGACCTCCAAAACATTACTCTTTACCGTGATTATTTCTTACTAATCAGCTGAATAACGCTGACCTGTTTACCACCTAACCTTTACCGGATGTGTGTGCAGGCTGAATGTGTGTGTGATTTGCATACCTGCATGTTTCAACCTTATTGTTGGACAGCAGACATACACTTGAGAAAAAACCTGGTTCTTGGAAAATGCTCTGGAGCCCTTTGAGTTCTCTGGAGAACTATTCTGTCCTTAAGAATCCTTTTCTGGTGTTTAAGGTTCAGAGTGCAGAGAAGAGTTCTTTAAGTCACAATTGCAGCACTTCCTGTGCTAATGTTTTTTTCTTTTTAAAAGCTCCAGTGTGTATGATTTAGTGGCACCTAGCAGTGAAGTTGTACATTGCAACCAAATGAATACAATACAATGTAGGAAAAACTGTGAAATTCACATATAAAGCAAAAGGCCACATGTAGATCAGTGTTTAGTTTGTCTGTTCTGGGCTTCTGTAGAAAAATGGTGGTTCAACATGGCGGACTCCATGGAAGAGGACCCGCTCTCACTGTAGCTATAAAGGGCTCTATAAACATATAAACACACAATGATTCATATTTTCAGGTGATTATACACAAATGAAAACATACTAATGAATACTGTATTCCATTCCTGCTTATAGATACTCCTAAATTTTACACACTGGACCTTTAAAGGTTCTTTGGAGTGCTAATTAAAGGTTCTTCAACCCCTTTGTAACAATGTGACCTGGTTTTCATAAAAACCAACAAAGGGACAATTTGAACATCTTTTTTGTGAACCTGACGTACTTAGGTTTTAACCAATGGCAGCTATATGCCTAATTTATTGACTAACTTGTGGCTGTGCGTAGAAATTATTGTTGTGGTGCCATTTCTAAGGGAGAGCAATTGATAATGTGATAATTCATGCAAAGTAATAAATAACTTTCCTGAATTACTTTTTAAGGTAATTTGCCCAATGTTGTATTTAAAAATATTGCAATATTGTATAAATATTACACCTTGAATGAACTCAAGGACAAAGACCACTGTATTTATACTAAATCCTGGGAAGAATTTAATAATAAATAGTTTGTTGAAGAACCAATAGGTAAAAAGTTCCTTGCAAAAAAAGGTTCCCCTATGGCATCATCATGAAGAATCATTTTAGGTCTCAACTCAATCCTTTATTTTTAAGGGTGTACTGTACCTCTAATGCTTGCGTTCAAATAAACATAATTATTGTTTACACTGAAAATAGATTTTAGCAGCTTTTTCTCATCTATTTTCAGTTGCGAGAGGGGAAATCAATCCGATAATAACGAAAATGACACTTAATGATATTTAAAGACAGCCTCTATCACAGCATTGCCCGCAAAATTATAACGCCTCCCCCTCCACCTTCTGGTTCCCACCTGTCTTCCCGCCATCAGCCAACACCCGTCCATCTCCAAATTCCTCCATCCATCTACGAACCTGATTTCTCCTCTCATCCCTTCCCCTCCACCCACCTACCCGTCATCCCTTCATCTCTCATCCCTCCTACAGTACATCATCTTGGTTCACCTTCATCCACAATATGCAATAAGCCCGTCTTTATCTATATCCATGTAAACATCATCTGTTTACAATGCATATTCTTGTGAGGGTGTATACCTCATATTGTCTACATATTTTGGTCACTCATGTGAGGCTTATTAATTGTTGCTACATAATAATAACAACAACAATAAAGTTGCTACACACAGAGTTGCTAAAGTTGCTACACACAGCGCAATAGAGGTGACAAATATTAACATTGCTTGGAGTAAGCAATGAAGTTGGACTAATGAAACCAGGTTTACTTTCACTTTGATTTCACTTGGATTTTTAACAATTAGTGTTTTCACAAACGCTTCTGCTAGAACAGGAGTTCTGGTTTCACCATTCCATTTCTCGATATTTTGGGCCGTACAAGAATGTATTAGCACTTCATGTAGCACATGAAAATTACACTTACTACTATAAGTGAGTTATGTCTTAGTGAAACTAAGTGATGGGTTCCTACATGAAAACAGTCTTCTAGTTCAAACTTTTTTTGATATTTCTGTTATGTGTCGTCATTGTGTTATTTTAATTGGTTTTGAAGTGGTTGGGTCTCAGCTGAAAAAAGGTGATCACGTACTCTTGAGCACGAATTAGGGTTCAGTAACATTTGAATCAGAAACTGATGACAGTTGTTTTGACTTTTTTGGTTACTATGAAACAAATCTGATCAAACCACACACACAGTTTTTCATAAATATCTGACATTAGAAAATAACTTTTTTTATAGCTTGAGACTATAACAAAGCAACAACTGATGCTTGAGGAGCAGTGTGAAGGATTTAGAAGCATATAATGGTGCAGATGCTGATTGTAACTTTTATATCAGCCGCTCCTTCTAAGTGTGTAGGAGAAACTATGGTGGCACTAATGTGTGCAAAAAGTGCCAAAGGCCCCGTCTAGAGTCAGTGTTTAGTTTGTCAGTTCAGAGCTACTGTAGAAACATGGCAGTTCAAAATGGGGACCTCCATGGAAGAGGACCCACAGTGTCTGTAGATATAAAAATCTCATTCTAAGGCAACAAAAGCATAAAAGTTCTTATTTCCAGGTGATTTTACACTAATGAAAACAGAGTTAATATTATTTTACATTTCCGCCATATTCTATAAATAGAGCCCCCTAAATCTGACACACTGGACCTTTAACAGTGTGTTGTCTCTTCACACTGCTGTAAAAGAACCAATTCAGAATGGATATATATACATATATATATATACATATATATATATATATATATATATATATATATATATATATATATATATATATACCACCACCACACCACCACAGCAGCTCTGGTGGATGAAGTTTCTCCACTGTGTCTACCATTACAATTACGTTGTGTGTTATTGCATTATCTGTTGTTTGCTGATGTGAATAAGGTGGGGCTGCGACTACAAACGCTACCTGCTAAATTGCTCGTGAGAGTATCAATAAAACCGAATTGACTCAAATTTTATTGTATTGGGTAGTATGGGATAATAGCTTTACTGGGAAGCTGAGGATTTTCTCAACAACAACAACAACAAGCACCTCAATTCATTCTGCTGCATCCTTTTTTTTGCTGTGATTGTCTGAGGGATACACCAGGGAATACAGGGTTCCTCTTTCATATACTTCTCAATATTTCACACTAACGTCCATATGGCTCCGTTTAACTAGATCTTCCCTCTCGCCTTGATGAAACAAAAAGAAAAAAAGAAAAAGAAGAAGGGAAAGTTGATGTAATTAAATATACATTAAGGCATGGTTGAATTTGTTGCTGATTAAAAGAGCATCCGAGTGTTGTTTTTCACTGTGAAATAATTTCATTTCTTCTTCGGAAAAGTTTTATAGTCACTTTGTTCTCCGCCTGTAGAAGTTAGCGTCTAGATTTCTAAAATATCTAATAACTGCATCCTGAAACAATCAGGTCAAATGAGCTTAAGTGACACTGCCAGTGCTTGTGAGGGGTTTTCAGGTTACACATTTGTATCAGAAAACACAAACGGTCAGTGATACACTTATTACACAGGAGGTATGTGTGTGTGTGTGTGTGTGTGTGTGTGTGTGTGTGTGACCTGGTTCTACTGCTCCTACATTAAACCCACGTGTCATGATATTTCTCTCTCTTTCATCATCTGTTTTCTTTCTCACTCTCATTCACATTACACATTTAATCCATTGCAATTATAGAAATATTGATTAGTGCAGCTTTACCAGAAGTGACGATGGCACACTGTAAAAAATACACCAAAACAAGTTAAAGTCCTGTGTTGAAAATGTCGCTTAAAGTATTAAAAGTAATATTATATTATATTATATTATATTATATTATATTACATTATAGGGTTATTATTATTATTATTACTGATGTGTAAGTAGAACTTGACTGTTGTAGTTGATCAAATTGGCACCTTTCCAGCTACCAGTCCACTCTCTATACTGTGGTCCATGCTAGACTTGAAACTCTCTGGTTTCTCAAGCCAAGTCTCTATGGACTGAATAAAGTGATAAGTAACTACACTGCAGCTGTAAAATCAACATAGTACACCAAAAACAGTATTTGCCTCTGAGTAATGGAGTACAAGTACAGTAACTCAAAATTACAGTACTTGAGTGAATGTACCTTCACCATTGTCAGTATTGAAAATTCTGTTGATGGGCGGCGCGGTGGTTCAGCGGTTAGCACTGTCACCTCACAGCAAGAAGGTTCCTGAAGAAGGTTCTCTCTGGGTACTGCAGCTTTCTCCCCAAAGACATTCAGTTAATCAGTGACTCTAATCTGGCTGTGAGTGTGAGTGTGAATGGTTGTTTGTCTCTATGTGCCCTGTGATTTGTCCAGGGTGTACGCCATGGATGGATGGATGGATGATTCCGTCCATATTAAATGTGTGCATTAGTACTTTAAATATTTGCTTTGAATGCAGGACTTTTACTTGTGCTGGCACTCTACATGTCTTCATTGTGACATTGCTACTCTCAATTAAATGATGTGTGTACCAGAAAACTACTTCCACTACCGCAAGGCAATCACAATTTATAGGAACTGTTGAAGTAGATGTGCTTCTATCACTCACACAGAAATTTTACTTTGAAACTGCTTTGCAATTTGTCCCCGTCTCTAAAACGCTCGGTAACAGTCCTGTCACCTACCTCTAAATCTTCTCCAAAGCACTCGTGTATTGTTTATACGTTGTAATGTGGATTTATCCCTCATGAAATGATTTCTGAGCCTCTCAAGTTGCTGTGATTCTTCATGTCAATTTATCCCAATCCGCTCCTCCTCAAAATAACGGTGAGGAATATTATTCTTTTGTCTCTTTTAAAACATTTTTTTCTTTTCAAATTGTGGAAGGGGCCATTAAGAGAAAAAGCACCAATCAGACTTACCAGCCATTCGTCTCTATCAAACACAGGGGAGCTCAAACAAAAAACCTACTCAGGTTGTAAATGGTCGAAATGTCAATTAGGAAAAAAAAAAAGTCATCATTAGGTTTATTACTCAAATTAACAGTTCCTCTCAAGCATTTAAATCATCATTGGTGTTCGCCACTTAAAAAGGGAGCAGATCTTTTTTTCCCCCCTTTTCTTTTCTTTCAGTCTTAGTAGTCAGACACATCTCCCTTTGGACTCTGACGGAGTGATTTTGGAGGTATTATATTCATGAGGGGTTCCAGTAATTGGATTAAATTGGTTCCAGAATGTAGCAATTTATATTATAATATCCCATTACTTCTAATACTGTTCTTAATTAATTAGCCTGATTTTTTTGGTCCATGTTCCTGATAAGTTAAGTTGGCTCAGGAGGAGATCTGTCCCACGGTGGCGTCTCGCAGAGCTACATCAGTCACACACACCTGGACACTACATGCAAGGGTTGAGCCAAATCCTGACGCTCGCAGCCGAGGAGGTGACCTTCTTTATTGAAATGGAGGAAGGAGACGAGGAGGTGTAAACTGACTTACATACATGCATTCTGTGTGAGTGTGTGTGTGTGTGTGTGTATGTGTGTGTGTGTGTGTGTGTGTGTGTGTGTGTTTGTGTGCGTGCGTGTGGCTCCTACGACACACCCAACTGACAAAGTTCAATATCATCACCTGTCACTCTCGCAGCCTTTGTCTGATTTCGCTTTAATATGAGAAAGTAATTCTCCTTTGAATATAACAAATTAATATCATTTTCAAACAATTTCCATATGCAAATATGATTTAATCAAGTAAATGAAACTCTCAAATGCGACGCCTCAGGGCTAAAAGTGAGCTGTGTGTGGGTGGGTGTGAGACTGTGTGTGTGTGTGTGTGTGTGTGTGTCCGAGCCTGTTGTGTAGCACATTTCTCTCTGCATATATATATACAGGATATATGTGCGTGTGTGTGTGTTCGTGTGTGTGTGTGTGTGTGTGTGTGTGTGTGTGTGTGTAGTCCTCAAGTGCTCAAATGGGAAGCTTAAAGCTTATGGCTAAGGAATGAAGCTGGTAAAATGAAGTGGAGGATTTGTGCACAGCCATGATAATCATAATGCCTGATGATTCAGAGCCCATTCCCCCGTCCAGCCTTTATAACAAGCACTCACAAACAGGTTAAATATTTGATAGATAACAGCAGTGTCAACAACAACAACAACAACAGGGCACCGGAATAATAAGCGAGGGCACGGTGACTTGAAAATGTTTGCCTCTGTCCTTCGCTGTCTTTACTTACTCAAATACGTCATGCGTTACTTTGACCCCGATGTCTGACCTCCTTATTTGCACTCTCTGGAATTTTCTGGTGATTAAAGTTCATACAGTATGTCTCTTTATCTGCTTACTATTTAACTGTAAACATGTATTGACCTGTCAGAGCTGTCACTTAGTACATTTACAACTTTGTGGTACTTTTACTTCATTAGAGCATTTCCATGTTATGATTCTGATTAGACAATTATTTATTGAAGATTTAGCTACTACCAAAAATATAACATCACCTAAAATTCTTCCTTTTATAAAGCCTTCCTTTAGTCTATAATTGAGTCCTCAAATCTTTGAAAATTTCTTTAGAACATGTGAAAAGAAAAACACAAGTGCAGTAAGAAAATTTCAACCTCCTCTCATACAGCTCTCAACAATTTGTTTCAAGTAGTTTTCTAAAATCATAATTAGAGTGCAGTGACACTCCTCAAGATACAGATGAATGCTGACAGGTTCAAATAGATTCAAAACAGGCTGAAATGCTCCTGCACTGATACACTAACGTATTTTACTTGTTTTAAGAAAATGATGTTAGTAGAGAATTTTGTACAGACACTGAATCATTCCCAATCAAATCTACTGAAAACAGCATGAAGTCGACATTTCTTGATTTTAGTTAAGTGTCTTAACACATATTGGATGGACTGCCATGAAATCTGATCCACACATTCATGTCCCTCTCAGGATGAATGTATCCCTTAACTTCATCATCAGGTCACAGTTACAATTTGTCCAATACTTGAACCTATGATGCTCATTTCACCTGAGGACCCCGCTTACTACTTCCCTGGACTCGCTGTAGTTTACACACCAGCCTCACATCATGATGCTATCATCCAGAAGCAGGGAAGCACTAGGAGAGTCATGTTCTTTGACAGTTTCTCTGCACCCTGACATTGCATCCCTGATCACGGACTACCTCACTGGCTGGCTACAGTGTGTCAGAGTGGAGTGGCTATGACTCCTGAGGTTGTGAGAAGCACTACACCTCAAGGGACTGTTCTGGCACCATTTGTCTTCACACCTTACGAAAGTCAAATATTCTGACAACTCTTCCATTGTCAGATGCATCAACAAAGACTCTGAGGATGAGTACAGAGGACTAACAGGAAGCCCACTATCCCAGTTATCAAGCAGGGAGAGGCGGTGGAGAGGTTGGACTCAAGTTCTTTTGGGGTCTAAATCAATAAAAAAAAAACTGGACTGGACACACAAGGGACAGAGAAGACAGTTCTTCTTCAGTAGACTCAGTTTCTTCAGTGCGTGCAACAAGCTCCTGTAGATCTTCTACCAGTCCAATTAAACCAGTGGTCTGTCCTTTTCTGGGGTAATGGTATCAAAGCTAGTGAGGCCAACAGACTTAAAAAGTTGCTAGGCAGCTGTGTTGTTGGGCTGAAACTGGATAGTGTGGAGTCAGTGGTGGAGAGAGGATAAAGGACAGATCAAAGTTATCTAAGATAACCCCGGTCACCCTCTGACGAGCTGTGACAAGATAGGAAGCTCAGTCAGCCGTCGGATCATTCACATATTTTTTGACAGAAGCCACATGGAGAACGGAGCAGAATGGCCACATCCTCACATAGCTGTGTCCGGTAGAATCCAGGGGTTACTCTTGAAAACAAACATCTGCTTTGTACAGCTGGAAATGAGGTTGTTGAAAGCAGAATTTCAGTGCTGAGAAACAAAAAAGTTCTGCAGAGCTAAGAGGAAACACAGAGTTAGCGGATGTATTCTGAAAGTTCGTCACTACAAGCAAGCCTAAAAAAATCTAAGAAAATCAGATACAACACTCTAGATATTGTTACTTTTGCAGGCGATTTGTGCCTTCTTTTAGTAACGCGTCTTGATTTTGAAGTTCTGAAAAGTATTCTTGTTAGAAGCCACTCTATAGAGCTTACACACTCCTCGTTATTGTACTTTTATGTCTTGATGAAAGCATTCAGAAGTGATTATCAGCGGACTGGAGGCATGTGATGACCATACATTGATGACATATTGTCCCTGTGTCACAGAGTTGCTGTCCAGTGATAAGTTTCTGTCCTTTGATCTGATAGTCTATTACTTACCGGCTAACAGCTTTATATTTAATCTCTTCCCCTGGCCTGCAGCAATGGACTCAGACACAGTCATATTTTTCAGCCGGAGCTTGTCATACCTTGCTATGAATAATTTGGAGCTATTCTTGGGGCCAGTGCTATCACTCTTCGACCAGATACAGCAGTGTGAGACACACAGGCCAGAAGGCGTCAAAGACAATCATCTGCTTTTACAGTTTCCATCTTGCAGCCATTTTGAGGTGGCCATTTTGAATTGGTCTTGATTCTGGACTGTAAAATGGTGCAAATGAGATCAAGGTCACATAGCTGTCTTAATTATGTAACCCCTGAAAACAAGTGGTGGTGACACAGAACAAGATGGATGTTTATCCAATATATTTCAATGATTATTAATTCATACTGATATTTTTAATAGATTTGACCAATGTTCTGTAAAATGTGTGATGTTTTGGATTAAATCCGTTTAAGTATCAATCATTAGTTTGTATTAGCCACACACAGCTCTATGCAGCTTGTCTTTTTTATATCACTTGGATTCCTCAGCATTATCAAAGTGCAACAGTAATTTGCTGGAGTGGGCCTTTAAATGTGGAACTGTAGTATGTGTATGGTGTGGTCCTTCTCTGTAATATCTGAGCTGAAGTGGCTCCAAAGGTCCACATATACTCTGGACACTGGACACACACATGCCATGTATAGAATGTATACATTTTGGGCAGCACATGAGCGTCCACAAAGATTCTCATGGGCATGAACATGGTCAGATCTTAACTTAGAGATATGTCCTTACCTTACCATACTTCTGTCTTTGTTGTTGGAATGTCAAAAAAAACACATCCTTTCAGTTTCTCCTCACACTTTGTGCAAGATTCTGTGATCATTGTAACATGTCTTACACTACTGATTGTCTGTGAAAAGTTGCTTCACCACAAACACAAAAGAGTCAGTTTAGCTGTCATTAGCATTAGTAATTACTTATGAAGTGGCTAAATAAAATAATGAGTTCAAATTACACTAAATTGGTACTAAATAAATTAAATGGCACGGTTTGGTTTATTTTAATTCTGCTGGTTCTAGCATTTGAAGCATGTTGTTGCTTGGATTTGTCTTGGGTACTAAAGTGTCCTTTCCAGATGACAAATCAAAACACTTTGTTTTCCCTCTGCCTTTGTCAGCCATCAGGCCAAAGAAAAAATACTCCAAATGACATATGTATCTCCCCATGGGTGCTTTGTCTGGCATTGGCCTTGCATTGGCTACCTCTGCCCCTAGTGACTTCCCTGCTCTTGTACCTAACTCTGAAATTATTGAATAGCTCTGAGAAGGTAAAGGAAACCTGACATGTCTTGAGCACAGGAGAAATAAAAGAGATTAAGGCTGCAGAAGCTCTTTCTGCTATTCTATAGAAAGTCTTTTACAGTTGTTGGCCTTAGCAGATTTTGAGGACATCATTTCAGTGACTACCTGAACCATACCTACTGTGACACGATATAGTCCATGAGAAGTATTAGATTTAGAGATAGACGTAGACAGTCATCAGAGGAAGACAATAACAATATGCAGCCTGTTCATTGGTCACCTCCTAAGTGAATAGGACAGCAGGCAAGAAAAAAGAAACAAAAAAAGAAATAAATAAAACACCTCAGCGACACGACTGTTTGAACCGCTTGGCGTTGCCTAGGAGAAGCTTATCTATTGTCACGGCGATGAGCAGCAGGAATGTAATTCGACATTACATGAGGTCGGACACTGGCGGCTTACTGGTGTGACACATCCGTGACATGCTTCGAATTAACATGCAACGGTGTCAATTAAAAGCATGAAATACACTTAGGGGGGAAGCTCCAATGTTTTCCCTACGCCCTAAAGAGTGAGTGAGAACGTACGACGGCATGTGCCCAAGTGACAATTAGCACCGCGGTGCGAGTTCTCGGTGGGTGATTATCGAGTTTGCTTCGTACATTGCATGATCTTATAAAATGCAACAGAAGTGAGCTTGTACCTATTGTCTCGAACAAAAAGCTGCTGCACCTCTGGTTTGATTACAGCCGACTACTAGTTTCCTGCCAACACTGGAAATACTTTGAAGTAACACAAGAGCATGCACATTTCCTCAGCATTGTCACCAATATTTCACCGGCGCCGTGTGAGTGCGGATTTGGTCTTTCATCACACTAAACAGCGGTGGTGTTTGTACAGTGATATTCTATTTTTTTCCCTCCATATCCCATTGTTGTTGTCTCACTGCGTATCAGCTCACAACTGGGACTCACATGAGTGTGGAATTGTGTCTCAGCTTGACGTGCTGGAAAAAATAAAAAGAAAGAAAAATGAAGGTAGTTCAAGGGATGGATAATGACGGACAGACAAGGAGGCGACATGTTTGCATGGGAAAGAGCAAGAGAGTGTGTGCGAGGTGGAGTGTGTGTATGTTCACCCCCTACGCTGCAGTCTCACACCATCTCAACTTCTGCTGCTCATCGTCGGCGGTGTAATAACAATATCACTCATCTCATATCCTCGGCTTACTTTGCTTCCCCCGCCGCCGCCGTCGCCGCCCCCTCGCTCCACATTTATCATATTCATTTGATATTCAGAAATAAATGTAGCAGAAAGAGAATAATGCACCTCCTGTACGCGGCGTTCATTACAGATACATTTACATGGGGGTTTGCCTTCATGGTTTCAAATGGAGCACTGTTCACTGGTGTTCCTCACATTTGTTGAGACGGAGGTGTCGGGGCGGGGTGGGGGGTAGTTCTCTTCACATTAGCGCTATCAGTGAGCGATGATAAATGGGCTGATCTATCCATCTCTGCTGTCACATTCATAAAAGAAATTTGGCCTTCGTCAAGGGAATCAAGCACGACGCTGTAATATCCGCAACACGTATCCATCAAGTCCAACTTGAGACATATCGAAACGCTATACTGAATATACCTTGGTGAATAATATTTCACCCATGATAATGCAGCAAATACCCGCTGAAAAAAAAAAATCTGCATTTTTTTTCCGTCTCAGCTGCAGAGGACGGCGGAGGAGGTGGGCTACTGATCATATTCAATCTGGAGGCGATCATGTAAATAGCCCTCCATCTTGGGAAGGCGATATGCAAAGCAGCCCGTCTCCCCTGTGTCAGGATCAGATTAATGGAAACCTAAAAGTGGGAATTACGGCCCTTATCCGGCGCGGTGTTCCGGGGAGGGGCCGGGATACGGGCCCTGGGGGAATCTGCCTGGTTCAAAGCCCATTCCTCTGGTTAAGGAACTCGCTAAGATCCATGCACCAAGGTGAAGGGTAATTTCCTTTGATATTCAGCAATGTATTACTGTATGTAGTGTGCAAGCTGCATGCCCCACTGACTCTGAGTGCATGTGCGAATGTGCGTGCGTGTGTGTGTGTAACATGTAAATGTATGCGCGCACAGACAGCCACACAAAGAAGTAGCAGTAAACAACATTATAAAGAGTGGACGTAGCGCTGTGTGATCATCATCTTATGGTAAAAGCAGCACATCTGTGCCAAGACTGCTCGCCTCGCCAGCCACAAAATAATCAACCTTTAATGTATGACTGCATGGTTGTAGGTCGGAGGAAAGACCACAGCCTCAGTTATATTCAGCTGGGATTTGATGCTAGTTAGCCTGTTAGCCTTGGCCCACTTAAAAGTGCAACAAAAACAGTACCACTGAAAGCATTAATTAGCACCACATATAACTCATTCAGTGCATTGCAACTGCAAAACAACCCCAAACACGTGAGCCACAGCTGTGAATCCTCTCACACAAGTTCTGACAGCTCAGCGGAGAAGAGAGGACAAAAATCATATCAACGCGGCTGTGTGTCATTCAGAATTCAACAAAATAATGTACGAGTGGTCTTGGCATAACCAATATCAAAGGCCAGCTTTTCATCTGGCTTGATCCTCGGGGTTGGAGGCTTTGTGCGCTCTGTGTGGATATGACAACAAGCCCAAATCTATTACCTGGAGCTCGGCGTGTCTGTCTTATCAAGGCTGCCCACAGTGTGAGGCTCTGCAATATGCACCGCCGCCTGACTTGGAAAGGCGCTCGCCGAGGATTGGTAATATGGAATCAAATCGCTCTTGCGCGCACACACGCACGTGCACTTCACGGGCGGACATATGCACAAACAAAGCTCACAAACACACTTCATACTCTGGTAAACTCCACTGGCTTATGTAGAATAACAAAAGAAAAGGCAGCAGTTGGATTTCATTATAGTATGGATGAAGTATTACAAGAGGCTATCCAAATAACTCCTTCGACTATGTCATATGTATATATATATATATATATGTCTGTTTTTTTTACCTTTCACTCTCTTTCATGCCACCTCGCTCATGCTGATTCTCTCTGTCTCTCTCTCTCTCTCCCTCTGTCACCTCTGTCAGCCTCTTTACTATTCATTGAGATCCAATCGAGTGTTTGGCACTCCTCCAACTCTTCCACCCCTCCTCTCTTCCCTCCTTCGGATCGCTTAAATTTGAATAATACATAACCTGGCCTAGTGGTGACATCACCACCACGCACACACATACACACACACTCATATATACTGTACATACATGTAAACAATCTGACCGGTAACCCAGAGGATGAATCTTCTTCTATACACTCTCTGGACGCACAGCTGCTCACAATCCATACTGTCAACAATTTATCAACCAAGAGGCCAAGTGGCGCTGCTCGTGTGTCGTGTGTGTGTTTCTGTGTATGTCCTGTGTTTTTCAGTATGAGGACTCCTGTGTGGGTCTTCTTTTTTTGTATAAAAGCTTGAACTGTGCATTTGCACACCTGTGTGTCTATATGCATGTGTGTGTGATGCAAGTCAGAGCATCTGGCTCCTCTCTGCTTCCCTACATTAGTGCAGACAAGAGAATCAGTGGACTATTGAATGCAATTACAGTGTGCGGGCCAGACAATAAAGATTGATAGTGCTTTCGCCTTTTATCACACACCAAACATACCAGAGGTTAAAGCCTGCGGGCCTTGAGCTGCCGGCATTCTAATAATGATTGAAAATATGCCACCAGAGTGAGGAGGTATACGTATGGAAAAATACAGGAATGCATAAAGCTTTTTTTTTTTTTTTTTTTTTTCCATGGTTGGGTGATCTGTGCGGGACTCTTTGCATTTCACAAAGATCACACCTTGAATGAAAATGTGTGTGTTAATTTCAGTTAATAAAAACTGTGACAGGTTTTTTTTTGTCAATGACCTTTTTCTCTGACGAAGGTGAGACAAAACACAGAAAACTGTGACTAAGCTTCCTCATAACATTATGAAAAAAAAGAGTTAACCTCAGTGAAATTTGAAATAAAGACAAATAAAGAAGAGAGAAACTTTCACTTTCTGCACACCTGGGTCATCTTCACAAAGCCAACCTGAACATAGTTGCATCCTACGACTTCAGAAGCTTTGCTACAGTTGGGCTTGTCAGAAAAACCAAAACGAAATACGGGTTGATATTTGGACCAACGAAAGACTACAGAAAGACAGAAGGTGTGGTATTCATGAGAAAAGCTTTGCAGCTAAAGTCTAAGCAATAAGATCCTTAGAGACTTTACTGAAATAGGATTATTGATGTTCATCAGTACATCACAATGTCACAATACAACAAGTACATATTCTGGGAGAAGAACACTGTTCATGTATGGTTGATTGGATTGGACTTTTTGTGTTTTTTTTTTTTTTTTTTTTGTCTTTACATGGATCTTGTTCAATCTGAGGGCTGCACTTTTAAATGGTGTTGGTTCAGGTTTTTCTATGATGCTACGCACTGTAATGACGTCTCTTTCACTGATATTATCTCAATAAAAAATGCTGCTCAGGTCAATGTTTTACTTAAATATATGTATGTATGAATACAGGGATTAATGCATTGAGAAGACCAGCTCAAAACCAGACAACCTACCTTCACACAAAGCAGCATTCTTCATTCATTCATGCATCCTGCCAACTTCTGGTGAATTTTCAGTATGTCAGTTCTTTCAAATTCGCTTTGATCTGCATTCAATATGTTTTTGGCCACTTGGGGGCAGCACAACAAGCTGCAAACATATTCAGTCAACAGCAAACTGTTTCCTGGTGATAAGTCTCTGTGGGTTTGTCATTAAGAGCAACTCCTTTCACATTACACATAGTCATTTGACCTACAGACCTGTTAGTCTGATAATTGGGGAAATAATTGTGGAAATAATAAAGCACCAGCGAGATGATTAGAATCACTATCAGTATCACCATATCTACATTGATCCATCCAAACCAAACAGGTTTCATAAAGGACAGATGTTCATCCACCCACATCATCAGCAACCTCATCAGCTTATCCCAGAGAACTCACCTCAACACCATAACTGGATGCAGAAAAGGTGCCTGATAGAGGCAACTGGACATTTTGTTTCATTACCCTCAAGAAGTGTTGACTCTATAAAAGCGATGTTCACTCTCTACATTATTGAACCTCTTGCAGTCACCATTTGACCAAACATTTGGATTTTATACGTAGATGACAACCTGCTATACCTAATAAACCCCTCAAGCCCTTCTGGAAGACTTCAGTCTTGTAATTATGTTCTTGAATACTTCTGATTATTCCATAAATTGTTCTGAATCTAAAATTCTACCTCTTTGAGAAGAAGGCTGGAATATTGCATCCAAAAAACTCCCTCTGACAATAAAAACAGGTTACATACACACATTGGTATCAGTGTTGACACCAAGATGTCAGTATTCCTTCTAAACTAGCATTCATCGAGGAACACCTCACCTGCTGGAACAACTTGCCCATTTCACTAACTGGCAAACAAGCATCAGTAAAAGTGACCACTAATATCCCAAATAAACTATTTTTTCTCTGTATATGACCCTCGTCCAACCTGCATCACACTGGTTTGACATTTTTCTACTAGAAACATGGATGTCTACTGGCCTCAAATTTCAGATTCTGCCACTTGCAAATCATCAACACCTCCGGCTGGGGACAGAAAAATATGATTGTCACGAATTATCAATATCAGTCATCATCTATTTCTTACCTAGTCAACTAAAAACCCAAGTGACTGACAGCTTGGGTGGAAATCCAACCAAATAACTAGATACTCCTTCCAATACATTTACCCCAATATGACACGGCCCAGACTTAAATAAACAATTTAAATTAAATATTAAAGCATTCAGTTCATGGAAAAATTACACATTTGGAACACTTACCACACCTTTAGTTTTTCTCCTGTAAAGCAAGTGAGAAATGTTTTTTGACTATCTTGAGATGAATTACTAGAAGCTTAAGAGTTAGAAGTACGTTGATTAAATGCTATTTTGTTATCACCAATCATTCCGACCTCTGACCTTAAATAAAAATCTTGTGCAGACCTTATAATAAGAACTTCTGATATATAAAGTGCATAATCACTTGACTCAAATGTTCATAGTGTTTTCTGACTTGGATGAGAATAAAGTAGAAAATAAAAAAAAAATAAATAAAATAAGGATGAAGTATGACAAAATTGTCAAAAGTCAATGGACTTTTTGTTCTCAAGACTGAGGATCTAAAAACACAAAAACAACTTTAGTTGTTTTGTAAAGTAAAAATCTCTCTGCATATTTAAGTCAGGCCATGACTGCTACAGAGAGCAACGTTCACTTATCCCTGTACAGGCTACAATCTGAACTGAAATTTGACATGGTTCTTTACATTGCCAGAAACCTGTCCTGCCCTTACACTCAAAAATCTGTTCATATCTACTGAAACAATTTCACAAAGACACATCTGCTTCATCTCTGCCGTGCGTTTTTTTTTTTGTTTTGTTTTTTTTTTTGTTTTTTTGTTTTTTGACAAATCAAAGCTGATTCTTTTCATGTAAGTGTCCACAGGACAAAATGTGCCTGGGAGTGAGAAAGACGCATTAAAATAGTTGGTTGCCAAAGACGTACAATGCATCATGATGGAGGAATAATGGGAAATGGTGACCAAGGACGGATCTGAGAGAGGAACAGAGGAAACAAAGAGCAGGACAGAGGAGGAAGACGAAAATGACAGGAGGAGAGAAAGGACAAAAGAGGATGAAACATGGATTTTTTTTTTTTTTTCATGTAATTTTTAAACGGAGTACCAGCCACAGGAATAGAAGAGGATGAGTGACGGAGTGATTGTTCTATTATGTGGCTGACTGGCCACAGCCCTCTAACATATGAACGTGCATGTGTGGCGGCTTTCTTCAGGCGACGCTGTTGATTATTTCTGTCCTATTAGTGACATTCTCCTTCAGTCACTCCTTCTTTTTCTTTCCGTCTGTGCTCGAACAGAATACACTTTACCTTGACACACCGCTGTTTGTCTACCTTCATACAAAACCTGTTTGTGTTTCAGAGAGAATAAAAATCACTTTTGCTGCCTCTCCAAAGTGTCATTCTGACTGCTTTGATTTGATTCTATTATTAATTTTGTCATCGTCTTTGGGTCTGTGGTTAGTGTTGTGACATGTTCTTGTTTGGAGTTTATGGTTTCTGTGGTGGTTGTTTTTGTCTGCTCCTGTTCTGTGATTGACTTAAAAGAAACTGGACATGTGGAACACATCACTTCCTGTGTACTCTTTTTTTTTCCAGGATTGTCTGTAAAAGTATTGATCAGAATCAGAATCACCTTTGTAAGCCAATGAAGTCGCCACGAGGTATTTAAGCTCTCACTATAATTATACACAGTCCAGGTTACAAGCATACAGTAAGCTACACAGACAGCGAGCTGTTAGCTGGTGAACATAATAGAGGAAAGCCTAAGTGAGATTTAAAATCTGTTTTTGAAGACTGTCCTGACCAAAGCAGGTAGCAATAACTGAGTCACAGACAAACATCATGAGGTCATAAGAGAGATGACACAAAAACTGAATTAAACAAGGACTTAATTACAAAATCAAGTGTCAAAAACAACCTAGATGAAACCTTAAAACAATCCAAGAGCTGTCTGAAGCCATAAAAACAAGAAATCTGCATCGATCCCAAACTGTAATTTAGACACAAAACAGCAGCAGCCAGAACAGAGAGCTCTCTGTCTGCGGCGATTATTTGAATTCACAAAGAGAGACCAAATGTTTGCATTATTAGATTCAACTGTAGAAGGTTCAGGCAGAGGCAGCAGTGTATAGAAATGCCGGTTCAGTGGGGATGTTCAGTTAGGCAAAGACAACAAAGCCAAACAGACAAACGCTTGTTCTTCAGGCCAGAGGTTTGAATACGAGATGGTGGTTGGTGCTGTGCTGCACGAGTAGTACGATTTGACCATTGGTTTGTTGTAAAAGCAGTAAAAGCATGTAATGGAAACAGAACTACAGTCTGTATGTAGATCTCTGTTGTTAGATCACTTCTTAAAATGTTTCTTTATCAGAAAGCATTTATGAATATTTCACGTTTCCTCTGCCGTACATGTTGTCTTTCCTTCACTTTGCACTTCAAACTTACCTTTTGTGACATAAAATGATCAGAGCTGATAGTGAGTCCAATCATATCTACTTTGCAAATCATTGGCACACAGACCTAAGACATGAAGATACATGGACTTGGTCCTGGCTTGATTTGGGTCGCTGGTCGGGTATCAGTTATTAGGAACTAATCAGACCCCTGTATGTAAATACCTTCCCTCATTGCTCCTCTTTGTTTTAAAGCTTTACTAACTGGTAAAGCATTTTTCATTTGTGATCTTAGATGAGTAAGAAGTGTTCCACATTGCTCCATACAGTAAATGCATCATGTTAGACTTCTGTGTTGACTTCTGCTGTAACTGCCAGCTAATCTAAAGTACGAGGTCTTTGTCCTTGCTGACCGGTGATTAGAGGTTGATCCATAATCCAAGGATAATTTGTTTGTGTTTACTCCCAGCCACAACCCAACGCAAACAGGCAGTGCAGCAGATGCCTAATCTGTCCAACTAACACTGGATACAGTAGATGTTTCACCAGCAGACGGTGAGCACCGTGTTTACCCCGTTCCTCCGGCGTATTTGCATATGAAACAGTGTCCTCGGATAATTCTCCAGGAAATATTAGCAGATTAGAAGCAGATAGGATTAATGTATGGTGTTATGGCGTGTTCTGATACAGTGGAGACACACACACAAACACACACACAGTGCAGAGTCTGCATATGTTGATGCAAATCATCAGCTGAAACACACACACACACTCACACTGTAACCCCTGTCCCTCACAGAGATACAGGAAGCGGTAGGATGAGGGTTCACTGATAACAGTCAAATCCAGACACCTATTTAAAAGGTTGATATTTTAGTAGTAAACATGTAGGATTCCTTCATTATTTGACAACTCCCCCGTCTGCATAGTTGGGAGCTTTCCGTTAAGATGCTTATCTGAAATGTCAAAAAGAATTATGCTGATAGCAGTCGGTATGAATAGGGCCTACGTCGTCCCTGATAAGGACGCGTGTGGACTCCGGCGCTCTCCTCGCCAGCACTGGATTTCCTGCACATCTAAAAAGGGCCTAATTCCACACTAATATGAATATGCCACCCGCCTCTACCCCTCCCACCCCACTCCGCCTCCTCCCCCCCAAGTGGAAAGAATTATGGTCCCCGTGAACCGATCCTCACTCTCTTACCTCTGCCACGACAAAAATGCCACGGTAATGTCAGGGGAGATGTAACGATTTAGATCCCGACGATTGTCCCGTGTCAGCTGCACATCCGTCGGCCCGGACGAGTTGATTAGAGTTGGGACATCAAAAGAGGCTCAGGGTGGAGATAAGGGGAGAGGGGGTGGTGGGGGTGGTGGAGGGGTTGTGCGGTGAGGAGGAGGCGGGGCAGGCGGTGGCTTGGTGTGATATTAACGTGTTTCCCGTCAGGAATTAAGACACAGAAGGAGTTTCAGCCCAAGTTCTGTCTGTCTCGCCTTCTGCTATCTTGAAAGAGTTGGCAGTGACTCCGGCTCTTTCTTTTTTCTTTTTGTATAAGAGCCGAGATAATCTGAGCCTGTTTGGATCAATTAATGGAGAGATAGGGAGTGCAGTAAGTAAACTGACGAGAGTGTGCAAAAGTCAGATGTGTGCTTGTGAGTGTGTGGTGTGTGTGTGTGCGGGTGAACAAATGTCCACACAGGGATGGAAAGATGAGTAAAATCAACTATGATGTGATTGGCTCGATCTTTACCTGTTCAGGGCACACTCCTCGGGTCAGGAGTGGGTCTAGTGGTCGAGTTAAAGGTCCAGTGCTCAAGATAAAGTAGGCTCGATTTTCAAAATATGACAGACATGGAATATATATATATGTTTTCATTAGTGTATAATCACCTGAAAATAAGAATTTTTTTGTTACTTTAAAATGATCCTTTTATATCTACAGTGGGAGCGGTCCTCTTCCACGGCATCAGCCATGTTGAAACACCGTGTTTCTCCATTAGCCCAGAACAGACAAACTAAACACTGACTCTAAATTGGGCCTTTTGCATGTTTTGCCACTGTTGTTTCTCCTTCATGCGATGAAAGTGAGGGTGAGGTGAGGAGATTGCAATGCAACAATTACATCACTAGATGCAACTAAATACTACACACTGGCCCTTTAAGGTAGAGAATGAGTTGAGTTGGTTGCAATCAGCAACTGCACTGCTAGATGCCACTAAACTAAATAAGATTTCAGTGACCTAGAGCACACATCTCCTCTTGGGCTACATTATTATATTATTTTATTTTTATTAAAGCAGGTGGGTACCTTGCAAAAGGTCATTTTGCATAGTGCATATGTTCAGTGCTGAAATGATCTGTTGATTAATCAGTAAGTTAAATCAACAATGTTGATAATGGAGCAAAAATAACCAATGTGAGAATTTGCTGCTCTATTTGTATCATTGTCAGTTGCATTTGTTTGGGTTTTGGACTGTTTGTCACGACACAAGTGATTAAAAGACGTGGACTGAATGAATAATTGAAAATGAATTTGCAAATAAATAATCAGTTGCAGCCGTAATAATATTATTTCTGCTGGTTTATATTAAATCACTTAGCGGTGTGCCTGTTGTTTGCCACTTTCCCTCCTCTCAATTACACTTGAAGCCGGCAGCAACACCAAACGTGTGGAAACGTTGCTCTTGTGTTTGTGATGTGACAAAGCTAAAATCAGTTCACTTCTTACAAGGCGACATAGTTCAACAGGCACGTTTCAAGTAGCAACAACTGATAACAACATCTACCTCACCTAAGCAGGTGTCCACCCCCCAAAGAAAACTCAGCTCTACATGATTCATGTTGTTGTCGAATGTTTCGTTCAAAATTGCAAATTTGACTAAAAGGCAACAAGTTTGCAGCCGTGCAGCTTCAGGTTGAGGTTAAAGTTAAAAGAATTGTGCTAAAAGGAAATCATACAAATAAAATTAGCGCCCCTTTAGTTCTGTGTGTGTGTGTGTGTGTGTGTGTGTGTGTGTGTGTGTGTGTGTCTTCTTTTCAGCATCCACCCTTCACCAATTCCCATTCCCTCCTCACCCTCACTATCTCCATTTAACACTGCGGCCCATAGAGGTCAAAAAGACACCCAGGCACCAGCTGTCCATCCTAAAGAGGATAAAGGGGTTGTGTGTGCATGTGTGTGTGTGTGTGTATGTGTGTGGTGGTGGTGGTGGTGGTGGGG
Source organism: Sciaenops ocellatus (assembly GCA_033000465.1). NCBI lineage: Eukaryota > Metazoa > Chordata > Actinopteri > Sciaenidae > Sciaenops > Sciaenops ocellatus. The sequence goes on along the minus strand of CP136872.1, from coordinate 4,189,927 downwards.
GGGGGTCATTAATTATACATTGGCTGTATTTTGCATAACTCCTCTCCTCTGCCCCCTTCACACCACTGACAGTTCAGAAGCGAAGGCTGCATCCGCTTCATGATAAGATCTCCAATAACAATTAAAGTGGAAACGTGTAATTTGCCAAGAAGAGAAAAAAAAAGCTGTCGATAGTCTCTGATGCCTTTGCATACTAAATACAGAGGCTGGAGCTGCTGAGGACTTTAGCACTGTGATGAATGCATCGTTAGCCCCCAAACATGATACTACACAGCAAAAAAGAGATATTGTTAGAGATACAGAACAGCTTGTTTGATTTGGGTCAAAATTGAAGTTTTCTGCTCTTTGACTGCTGTCACCAGACAGTAGCATCGATATTGGATGATTCTGTATTGCATTCAGCAACCTCCTACCTTCAATGCCAACTATTTTTTTGACAATGTTCTCTTTACAGATCAAAACTCACAAACAACACATCATGACATAACACATCGCTCATGTCTCACAACTCGTTCAACTCACGTTGTACAGTCCTACCATGAAGCAGAACACTGTGCACCGGAATAGCTGTATTTGTTCTCAGATCACCGACGGAAGCCTCTACTTAGTTTTCACGGGAAAGCTTTTTATTCTGTGACTACACCTGTGTTTGAACGTGGGGGTGTGTAGGGTAAGTGCATCTTCACATTCCTCAATTAAAAACTCAAATAAAGGTTATTTATTGAGTTGAGTTGAATGCAGGAGTAGAGTGGCTATTGCCTTTATAAAAACTTAATGAAATTGCAAGCGCAGAGCTCAACAGATCTTTCCTGCTTCAATGTTTTGGATTTCATTAAATAATCTAATGATATTTACCTTAACATATAATTATTTCTCGCAGTGTGACATGTAAGACTAAGTGTAAATGCAGTTCTTCATCTTTTCTCCATGAAGAAAAGGAGAGACAGAGTACCTACTGTACATTTCAACCTGCATCTATAGGAGTTTCATCTTCCCACCACTGGGAAAACACCCTGATCCTTTTAAGCATGTATCCAGACTGACCCCATCCTTTCATCAAAAGTGATAAAAGCTTCGCCTTTACTTCTGATGCCACCTTCCCCCTTAGCTTCCCACCTCCCTACCTAGAGTCACTCTATGACTGCTACATCTGAATCAAGAATGCAAATGGGGCTGGAGCCTCACAAAGCCTGGGGTGACCTATATTACAGCTAATGATGGGCCACAGTGTCGGAAGAAGAGCTGGAATGAAAGAGAATTTGAATGAAGCTGACCCACATACAAAGGCACAACCAGTCGGAAAGACATGTTCCCTTCCTACTAAGTAGGCCACAATGGGCTTCAGGATTATGCACAAGTTCCCCTTTTCTCCTGATGGATGGAAATGGGAAAAGTGATGGGGAGCCCCTGGCAACAAGAGTCATTCCTTACACACAGCTAACAGGTTTGTCGAAAAAGGTGGGAGCCTCAGCTTGTTAAACGGGAATCAGTTTTCTTTGCTGAAGCAGAAAAAAGATGGGGTACGTGGACAACACACAATCTCATAATGCTGGCTTCATATGGAGCCCAGTATTCCATTAACAACATGATCAGAGCAGAACAGAAATCTCCTTTTGTAACCACATCAAACAGAATAGACAAATCTTGATGTCATTTCTATTGGTATGAAAAAGGTATTCAACCTTCTAGAGGATGTTAAATAGAAAAATCTTTGCAATCTAATCTTGAAAAAAATTGTTAAAAAGTTTGTGAAATGCTCTCAATTACTTTCTTATCCAAGAGTGAGATGATTGATATCAATCTCATGTGTGTTAGGTCTGAAGCAGGGGCTAAGCCTAGCGTAGCATGAACGCAGGAAGAAACAGCTAGTGTTAATCGGTGCAACACATCTAATGCACACTATTCAATATATTGCATCTCATTTGTTTGTACTCAGCCAGAAATTAAAATATGACAATGTTCTACAACCTATAAGCGTACGACAGAAGCTATGCTGTTAGGGTGAGGTCGTGCACCCTGACCATATCTGGCAAACTAATATAGCTCGGAACTGTAAAATTCACTGTAACTTGTCAAGAAATGGTTCTTGCACAGAACCCCTGCCCCAAAATCACAAGTTTTTTTTTTTTTTTTTTTTTTTTTTTTTACACCTCTTTGAAACAAAGAAGATCCAATGAGTTCATTAGTGAGCTTTGGAGGTGATGGTAGACAGTAGGTGTGAGATTGTTAGTGCCCCATTAACCCCACCTCCTAAAAGTTACTGAGATATACAATAAATTTACATCTGCTATGTTTTGTAGAAAACATAACGACACCTGGTTTTCAATTTTTATCAACATAATGAAACATATTTGTACTGAACCTATCTGCACACTGTTCACTACCAAGAGCCAATGTCGGTGCTTCTTGTTTTCCCTTCGAAATCCTCCTCCTGGTGGATAAAGCACCATTAATGTTTTGATAGTCATATTTAGTTGACTCAAAACACGACTGGGGAAAGATTATGGTCAACTCCAATTCCTTGGATTTCTGGCTTTCAAATATTTTCCATACTTGAATAGAAGCTGTGTAGGAATGACTTCAACTCCAGGTATTCTTCTGAAAGTGATTTGCAAAAATGGGAACAGATGTTTTGTTCTGGCTGCTTGTCCTACAACTACAACTTGTCCTTTTTAGATGTTTTATTCAAAATCACAAATTTGGGAACTGATGAAACGTGTTCTGCATGCAGCTGCTGCCACACTTTGTGTCACAAAAACCCCTCAAAATCAGTGTGCGTGCTTTCACAGAGTCGACTCTACAGTGCGACATCAATTGAAAAACTGATATCATCCATTACCTCCATTAACAGTTCCTATCAGGCCTTTCTCTCTATAAAAATGGATGTATCATATTTTCGAAAGGAGACCTACCAATTACTGTGAGCGGTAATACACAACATCATTCATGCAAAACTTCTGGGACATGTACCGACCTATGAAACATGAACATACATGATTTTAAAACATGCTGTACAATCACAATTATGGCTTCTAACAGTAGCATAAAGTGCCCGGTCAGTAATCCAGCTCCCTGCAATTGAGATAATATATTCTGCATTTATCTTATACATTCATAGTCCAACAACAAATACTCCAAAAGCGAAGATGCATTTGCGTGACCCCACATTATCGTGTGTACACACAGGCCCTGGAGTTCCCCTTTTCTTAGAGACACAGATAGGAAATATTTTATTTCCTGAGCTCATGTGGCAAGCAGGTAGTAATTGGTGTGCGTGTTAATCCTGGGATAACAAGTGTTTTCCAAGGAGAGTCAATGATCATCTTACAAGGTCAGTTTAGCCCTGTACGCGGCATGCATAATGGAGAACGCAAAGGCTAATAGGGACATAATCACATCACGCAGGCACACACACTGACACACACACAAACTTGTGTTTGGTACTCATTCCCCCAACTAAAGGTGATGTATCCAAAGAAGAGAGTTTGATCTTTAACTGCCATCTTCCCTTTTCAATCGAACAGGGCCACCCTGCGGTCTAACCAATGCTTTACCATCATCTTAGCAGGGGACCCTTCCCCTTCTCCTCCAGCCAATGGGATTACAGCTGGGAGGTGGCGGCGGCGCCGACCACGCACCGTGACCCGTCCGTTTTTTTATGACTTCATTATTTTCCCTCCCTGCCACGCTCGTTTTCATTTGCCAGAGCGGGGGCATAATGACTGCGCTATAAAAACGCTGCCTTAACGTTTGCATACTGTTCTCATTTGGTCCGGCCCTCAACCCTTCAGCTAGCATATGGCAGGTAATCAGGTCTGCAATCAGGGCTGCACGTTACACAGGGCCCCGCTTTCAGCACAGGGGCTATTACCCATCTGTCTCATGACACACACACACACACACACACACACACACAGATACACATGTGTATTCGTGCAAGCATGCAAGCACACAAAAATGCACAAGTAGATACTTGTACACAAATTCATTCTCCACAGATGCAAATGCATACACACATACACACACACACATAAGCGTGCACACATTCTTATGCACATACACAAATACATACATAACTACCCCTTCAGCTTACCTACAGAAAGTCCCCATATAAGAGACCCCATTGATATTTTCTATAAAATGTGCATACTATACGTCCTGTGGCTTACCTTATGTATCATTAATAGCAAAAAAAAAAAGAGCTGTGATTTCGCAGCTGTATGTGACAAAATGTATTTGCTGGTGTGTGCAGCTTATTTAACAAAGCCAGTCATATTAGAACCAAACCCCTTTGTCCATGACCTCTGCATAACCTGAAACAATCATTTTACACACATCAAGGCGCATACATTCTCAACAGCTCAAGCATATGGTTCCATCATTAAGTATAAAGTACATACAAAGCCTGTAAAAAAATCTGTCTGGGACCCCTAATGGTAGGTATGACCCACATTTTTTTTTTTTTTTTGATGATAGCTGAATTTGCCACTCTGTTATGGATGGTTTTTGTCACGTTTCACAGTGGCCTCACTATGCTGGAGGTGTACAGACCAGTTCAGTTAATTAAATATGCGGAGATTCTTGCTTTTTAACAAATAACTTGAGAAGCAGCTGTGACAAAAACCAGCTAAAAACTTATGAATATACCCGAGGAACTTAAAATGATACTTGGTAGGAGGCAGATCAAAGAATTCAACAAACTTCATGAACATAAAAGGCAACGAGTTTTCCTTGAGCGCCCGAACCTAAACCTAAACACGGCGAAAACTCGAGGAGTTACTTTATTGTTGCTGTTAAGAGGCAGTAAAAGTGGCGAGTGGCTCCTCACAACTTCTTTCAAGGACAGTCTCAATCCAAATAGACCTGAGGATAATTAGACCTGATCCAAAGTATGGTCGACCCAGACAGACCCCATTAGAAAGAAAACACGCCACATTATTCGCCGCAAATTAATGAGCTACCACGGTCGAATGGAGCAACGGCACATGCTGTTTTTTTGTGCACTTCAAAGTTAACGCTCCCCATCTTCCGTCCAAAAAAAACACCTTTCTCCTGTGATGTCTGTGACACGCCATATGTTGATAGTGATCCACTTGGGTATAAGTATTGACAATCAGACCAAATATAATCTGGACCTGGTCCAAGATGGTCATGGTAAATCAAGTAGACCCGTGAAGATCTTTGACTTGAGTCCCTGAAACACTCGTTGATGACGAGGTAGTCCAAAATCATTTCGGGTCAATAGAACGCTTCATGGATCCATTTTTGTTTTTGGCGCACCGTCAGCAGTGACGACATGGCAGCAAACGGATATATTAGGCATGGTTGCATATGGGATGTGGGTTGGAATAAGAGGGTCTATGTGATGATGATGGACTTAATGTGACTGGCATACTACTGTGCAGTCCAAAGGTCACAGTTACAGACAGGAGGGTAAAACCAAGAGGGCCTGTTTCCTTTGGCAGGCGGGAATGGAACTTCCAAAACTCCTGCCAAAGACAAAAGAGACGTTTCAAGGCAGCGTAAAATACTACGGAGGCAATTCTGAGGGCGGCCAAGACAAAAGATAAAACATGGTTGTCAGTAAATACAGCAGTGATGACAGGACGAACCCAATCTGGCTACAGGGATGGAAACCATTACTTCCAACCGGACTGGAGCTTTGAAGATTGGAGGAATCTTGTGGTGGGATATATCCACCCCCCAACCAGGCACCCCAGCAGAATCCACCAGTACTCTCTCATTTGTACAGATGTCCAGCCAAATAGTGCGTGTGTCTGTGTGTGCTTTTGTGTGTCTCTCCCATCCTTCCTGTGTGCACACAAATCCACTATGTACACACACACACACACACACACACACACACTCTCTACCTCAGCTCCCATGTTTCATCCTCTACTCTCTCCCCATGTTGTGTTTGTCGAGCTCTCAGGCCTAAATCCATTATTACCTCCTGAAATGACAACTCATTTCCACAAATGTAATCCCTTCCCTTGCCTGCGTGAGGCTATAAAGTAAACACAGTCCTCTCCGTAGAAAGCACAGAGCAATGAGGGTAGGGACTACTTCAAATTTGCAAAGGGGAACTCGGAATAGTGAACGCCAGACCCGAGGAGTGAAGATGATAAAGACTGAGAGCATTTGAAGGGATTTATTCCAAAGCGCCGCAGTCTGTAAAGATATATATAGTAAATACAGTATGTGTGCTGGGAAAGGAAGGTAGTACTGGATGTGGTGATGTGAAAAGGCTTTTACCGTGTCAATCTAACAAGGAATGTTGCCAGTGAAGACGTCATTTTTCAACAATTTTATCTTCATAACTACACAAACCTGGGAGTTAGACTTTGAGTAGTTGAGTGTCCTTTTTTTTGCCTTGTTTCAAGATGCTCCTGCAATTAATGGAAGATTGAATAGAAAGGTGTTTTAGCTTGTCTTTATAATTATTTATATCTCTCTATTATTTATTTTATTATAATCTATAAAGTGCTTTGTCTATAAAATCTGTTTGGATGTGCGCTATATTTGCCAGATGCCAGCGGCTTGTTGTAGATGCTTGTGACGTGACGGCACATCTGCTTGACCACTTGTGATTGGCAGCAGTGTAAAGAAAACTTTAAAAGTACCTGGAAGCAGCAGAGCCAAAATTTTGTTCCATGAAGTCGTCTCTACGATGAAGAACAGTGGAAATGAGCGCAGAATCCAAGAATGCGGCCACATGTCACATGATGCTAGTCATGACATGACAGTATAAAAGGGCTACATGAGGAGAACTGGGAGAGTTGACAGAAAACAGCGTCCCATTGATGTTTCAGTAAATTATAGAGTGTTTAAGCTAAAACACAAATATGACGTTGATTTCCAAACATAAACTGATCGTCTGTTTGGCAAAAAAAAATGATGGCATAATTAAAACCAGACGATCCTCACTGCCTCAATTCAAAGGTTGAGTGCCACGCATACACAAACACACACACACGCACACCATCTTCCATCTTCCTCACACTGCACTCACAGGAGATAAACAACAATAAAAAATGTCCTCCATCAGCCTGCCCACCAATCCATCCCTCACCCTCAGCCACATCATATGTGACTGGTTTAATCGCAGGCCAATCACTGCCGGGTCACAATTAATAAAAGCCACAACAGCCGCAAATAATAAGTCCAAATTGCTGCTTTAATCGAATGATGCAAACATCGGTGAGTTACAAAAGTTCACTGCCACCACTGACAATTTCCTAATTGTATTCACTCATTCATGGCAATTTTATTAACATGGAGCGGATGTCTTCTGCCCTTCCACTGTCACAGCACCAGGGATCTAATTTCATTATTTTCCACAAGATTTGCTTGACTACTGCCGTCATGCTAGTGGCGCGCCACGGCCAGATGTTTATGCTATTTAAATGAGGAAGCAAAGCCTGTTGGGTAAACATAATTAAAGAAAGTTGAAGCTTTCTTTCTTGTTTTCTTACTTCTCCTCTTCCTTGCCCTCTCTTTGTCTACCTACAAGGCTGCCTCTCTCTTCCTTAACTTTACTTCATTAGACAAATTTCAATTAACATCAGAGCCACATGTTTCTCTGAGGAGGAGCATGAGGCCTGCATGGAGGGCTGGGCACGCAGAGGAGTGTGACGCAGTGGACAGTGATGGCACACACACACACACACACACACACAGAGGATGCACAGAAAGCCTTAGCCTACGCTTAGCATGCAAATATGCAGAGTTTGTGTACAAATACACTGTGAACAAGCAGAGAAAAGGGAAAACGCAAAGAGTCAATGTTTTTCCTTCACATGGCCGGTCCTTAAAGTGCATCTGCTGAAAGTGTGTGTGTGTGTGTGTGTAGCATGCTCTTGAATCATTCACAGCTCTATCCTACCTGTGGGGTGGATGAATCCAAACACCGTTGACCTGCAGCCCCCTCGGTGTGCGCGTGGTTATTAAAATCATCACCCAGCGCAGCCCAATCACATAGGCATTACCGTCCACGCCTGTCGCATGCTAAATAAGAAGGAGAGACAGAGTAACAGAGAGAGGGAGAGAGAAAGTGAGGGTAAATTAAATCACTCATGTCACGGTGCTAATAGGCCGGCCGCACTTTACATGTAATTCCAGAGGCCGGCGCCAAAAAAAAAAAATAAGTTGGGTTAAAAAAGAAAAAAACAATCTATTAGAGACGATATCACAGTGTGTTACAAGAGGTCATTACATGATTACGTAAACCAAGCAGTGGTCATTTACATGTGATTATTACATCAGAGTTATGTACAGGGGGCTGCCTCGACTCAACACAACTCACACTGATGTCATGAGCGTGTATTAGAGAGGCGACTTGATCTTCAGAATAAAAGCAAACTCTCAGCAGCTCCTGTTTGTTTAGACCGGGCGATTTATTCACTGATGTCCCCATTTAGTGGTGTGATTTCATGTTAGGGGGGGGTGGACGCCAGTCCAACCACCACAAGCAGAAGCATTCATTTACTCCGTTTGATAGAAAACACCCCTCTTCTCTGCGTGCATTGCTGCCCCGCACAGCCGGCTTGACGGTTCAAATATGCTCGTCGGCTGCAGCCATACAGGCACTTTTTAAGTATGCAGCGCGCGGCGCATTCGATACCCTTTAGTGCACACGAACTGAGTAGCTGTCAAAAATACAACAGGCATCTCAAGTAATTATGCAGATTTATGCAAAACATTAACAAGAAGAATTAAAGGCACAAATGAGGTGGCTACACTTGAATTGTTAAGATTATGAATAATTACCATGAATCTTTTTGCTCTTAATATAACTTGTTTTTGATAAACAAAGCCTTAATTATCGGAATACTTTGGAGGATTCTGGTGACCTTCATTAATCTTAGACAACAAGACTCCGGTGAGACTTGAGATGAGGCCTACGCACGTGCACTCATACACACACGTGCATGCCCACACACACACACACACACACACACACACGTGTAGGGTAAACGCGCACGCATGGCGGCGCATATGCTAACTAGCCACTTCAGCCCGGAGCGAGGAGACAGACAGGTACATCTCCTAGTTAAGCCAAGAGAGCTTCTCACACTCCCTGGTGTGTCCAGGTACACTAAGCCAGGAGGACAGATGCACATACACACACACACACACACGAGCGTACACACAGCAGGTGACTCAGATGCTCCTTTGAGAATTGGCAGCACCGGGTTCTTCACTAATTACAATTACATCTCACTTCCCTCCCCTTTCCACTTTCCTCCAACTTTGGACATGAATATTCCAGCAGAGCTATTGTGCATTGGACACGCTGCTCAATATGTCCCATAATTAAAAACATGATGTGCGAGATGAAAATACTAAGGGCACTCTGCTCAGAGCTTTCTGTAGCAGAGGAAGAAAAAGATGAGATTCAGCCTTTTTTTCCCCACCCAACAACACAGTGGAGTGGAACAGAGCCTCATCTGTGTACAAACTCCTGTTTTTACCTCACTGCACAACAGCAAAATTCATATTTAAAATGTATTTAAACCCTAAAAATATATTTAACCATGAGTGTAATTTGTCAGCACAGATTGTTTGAAATCAATTCATACCTGTGTTAGATATGGAAAGAAGTGTTTGAGGCCCGAATTATCCAGGATAGAGTCACATAGGCCCATGTTCTAGTGAGGTTAATCCTCCAGAGAACAATAAAAAAATATTGTGAAAACTATACACCAGTGCTACAAAATAATATTAAAATGATAAGTCAGGACTGACAGTTAAAGCACAAGGTATCACCATCATCTTGGCTGGTGAGCTTGAAAACTAACGCTAATTTGCATATTCCTTACATCATCATGTCTTTGTTTCAACCTGTAGAAAAATAGTGGGTCATTATTGGCTTCTGTCATTCTGTCATAATGTTGGAATTTATCAAGCTGTATGATGCTGAGGCCCAGGAGTGAAATATATTATAAATCTGTTCAAATAAAACAATGTGAGGTATAGACATTGTTCAAAAAGTAAAGATAAATCCATGTTTATTCATTTATATACATATAAACTGCATTAACGCTCACTGTGTATGAAGTACCAAGTATAACATGTATATGTCATTACTATTAAAATATGATTCAGAACTAATACTCTCAGGTTAAGTTTGATTATCATTATGTGTGTTGATCAGAGTAAGTGGTGACTTTGCACCCTGTGATGCTTCAACAATTATGTCTATAGTCCCATGGGTGCTGGGCACCTCAGGGGTCCTGTCAATCAAATCTCTGTTGATTGTTTTTAATTATTTCGATCGTTCGCCTAACTTCTGAGAGCCAGAACTTAACTGGATCCGCCAAGAACTGAAGGCCGGCACCCAGTGAACTTTTTTACAGAAAGGACTCGGAATTCAATAAACTCTGAACGCCACCGTGTCCATCACACCCAGCAAAGCGAGGGTGTGCAAAGATATCATCATCCTGCTAACAGAGAGAGAGAGAGAGAGACGACTCAAACCAAGTTGCCACATGAGTCGGCCATCCTCTGCCCCTTCCCCTTCCAGTGCAACTTCTTGCCATCTAAACCAGCATAAGAGTAATTAAGAAGCGATAGGTCAGAAGGATCCCCGATCAATAAAGGAACTACATCCACTGGCTTCAGGTATTTTCCCTGTGCTTCCTAACGAGCTCTCAGCTGCTGAACGGTACATGAAGGTGATTTAATGTTAAAGTTTTCATCTATTTAGTACAAAACCTTACCATCATTCATCATTCACTGCTTTATCTGATCTCATAATTAGTTGATCATCACTGTATTGATTGCATTTATTTACTTGTGTGTGTCCAGTTAGTAGTTTAGTAGTCCTTTCATTTATGAAGAACTTGGTTATGTATGTGTATGAAATATTATGGTGGTCAAGAACTTTGTAGCAAACTACAGAATTGACGCTGAAATCATCAATTATTGTTTGTCTTTTTATAAAGATGGTACCCTGAGGTGAATTTAAGTTAAATACTGTTGTTTAGTATGGATATTGATTATGATTGATATATTCCTGAAGCCTAAACTCTGAAGTCGAGTGCGATTACTCCATTTCATCTTTTGTACTTGTGCATTTCCCCCTGAGGTTTAATAATTACATATTTTGGTGTCTTCTAACACACTCATCATCTCTCCTTCTCATCCTTCAACAGCAGACAGCCATGAGTGGACAAGAAGCTCACTTGAGCAGTGTTTTTTACTTAATAATAACTCTGAGAAAGTACAACTTATTTGACTGCTCCTACTGACCGCTCTCTGCGACTGCAGATTTCCATGCTGACCGGAAATGACGTCAGCAGGATGGCTATATCTCTCAAGACTGGTTGGTTGGGCCAAAACAAACCAAATCAATCAAACCTCCTGACCAGATATTGGTTAACATGAACACAACATGAGGCTGGATGAACACATAAAGCAGAAATTCAGAGAGATAATTGGGTTATACTTGTAATGGATGGAAGGTAGACCTAGATGTTACACACAGACAGTAGGGTACAGTCCCTGGTGTACTTCAGTTCTCACCACAGGTTCAGGTGCAGACGGGCAGGAACCAGAGCCGAGAGTAACACAGGCAAACAAAGCCAAAATCCAATAATCAGACAGGGGGAGACAAATTCCAGCACAGGTTAGCAGAAAACAGGTTGTCAGGTAAACAGAGTGAGACTAAAGACAAGAGACACGTGGAAGCATGACATAACAATCTGACAGTGTGGAGGTTTAAATGGTGACTGGAGCCATTGGAAAACAGGTGAGTGCAGGTGAGTGTGATTGTCCTGAATGCAGTAGAGGGAAAACACAACAAAGACAGGAAGTAGAAATACACAAGACACAGCCGGGAGAATTACAAAATAAAACAGGAAACAGAAAACAACAAACTGAAAACCTAAAATACTGTACACAGTGCTGTAGGCAGCAAACAGCCCACGACACTGAGGAAGAAATGAACAGATTTGTGTTCTGATGCAAATGACTGTAACCTCTTTTCCTTTTGTGTTTATATGGAAACTTGTTTTTAAGTGCTTTAGTGAAATATGTTATATAATTATGCTCATGTTTTAGGACTGAGAAGCTGAAAATGCAGATGGGTGAGTTTTGTGTGAGTGGGAATTATTATTATTTTTTTACCTGCTGTGGAGTTTTTATTCATAAACAGGCTGGAACAGGAGAGCCCGAAATCTCAACAACTGGCAAAATAATCAGAATCGATCAAGAATGCTCTTCCACAGATCGAACCTCTGCAGATGTGATGGTTTTTGTACTATACAGGACAGGAAAATTGCACCCGGTGCTCGAGCAATGTTCCAGCTCCTTCAGCTCCTTTTTTGATTGGGTCTGAACAGTAAAATTGAAGCTTTTTAACCTCATAATCCATGTGTGAAAGGAGGGAAGCGGTGGAGGATAAGTTAGTGTTTTGGCTAACAGGAGTGTTTATGTGGCAAACCTATAGTACTCTTCATAATAACATGTAGAGAGACAAAAAAAATTAAATGCCAGTGCAATCAGGACCTTTTTATTCAGAAAGGAGGAGATAGTGCTACTCATCTCCTTTAAAGTAAAAAATTCATCCATGACCTTCAGAGCTTCATCAGAACGTTTTGGCAGAACTAAACGAGTGAAAACATTCTTCACGCTAATCAGCTCTACCTTATGTTTGGTGTACCTCTGCATAAAAAAGCCCTCGTTGAATTTCAGATGGTCTGTCAAGATGCTGCCATTTCTGCATACTCTGAATGACCCTCGAGTCTTGTGTCTGTCTTAACTGTCTGGCTGGTGTCTGATATTGTTTGTCTCCCAGTTCAAAGTTTTGTCTAACTTGTGTGAGTAACTTTTCAACATTCTTTAGAATCATGGTTATTCATATTTTAGAGAAAGGGTATTTTGGTTTGTCTATATTTTTTAATAATGTCAGCTCTTTTTCTGTTTCAGGTATTCCAGAATGTTTCTCTTTTGCCACTTCGTATGAATTTATATGGCCTCTATGAAAAGTATAGTCATTTACATCATCCTTACCATTAGTGCTAATAAAACACTAAAATTTGCTTTGAAAAGAGAACACAACATTCAAGTTCAAGAAACAGAGGCATGGTCTGATATAAGAATGTTGTAAAAGTACAACCTGATAACAACCTTGAATTCATCAAAAAAAAAAAATCTTGGAACAACTTTTCTGTTCAGAAGAGAAAAGTTTCTTTCAGTTGGACTGAGTGATGTCCAGGAGTACATAAGCATGTACTATGCCGGGGTCAGACTATACAATATACATATACATCACTGATTCCATTGTTGTTCCTAGAAGTCAGTCCGTAGTGCCTCCTTCACTGTGGCATCACGCACGTCATGAGCAATCTTAATGCAGTCTTCCTAAAAGTCTCTTGAAGGAAATAATCTCTCTCAGCAATTTCAACTGTGTGAACACATTTCCCCTTTCCACTGGACCATGAGGCCGTCTCCATACATATACTTGCATTAGCTGACATCTACAAGACCGTTAGCCAAGCTAACATCTGTAATTAAATCTTGTGACACTAGCTACAAAAACATTGCATAAGTTTACATTGTCTACCACTTCTTTATATGTCCCATCTGTGCAAAAACAAAAAAGGTTTCACATCATGGAAAAGTCCCATCAGTCAAACAACAACAGACTTTAGACTGACTCTGATGGAAGCTGCAGTGCTAATAACATAGAGTAAACTATTATGGGCTTGCTTGATTGGCTGCTTGCTTGCTTATTACAATGTCATTAACTATTGCTATGCAATTCTCTGTCCTAAGGTTACACAAGGTCAGGCATGGGCCTTGAGTTCATAGACACTGTCTCTTCTTGGTATGCCAGGCAGCTGTTTGGGTTGCTTGAGGACGGCAGGTGCCAGCCTATCTCAACGTTGCCTGATAACCAAGGTCGAAGGAACTGAATGCTGGCTTCCTAGACATCACTGATAGCTAGCCGCTGATGCCATTAACATAATCAGACAACAGTGACCCCAGACTAGAATGTGCTGACAGTGAACGGAACCTGATCTGAACTAACATGGATAAATACATTCTCTGTGACTATTTCTGGGCGTATAATATTTGCGGTAATATCTGTAGGGGTTTAAAGTCTGACGACCAGCATGAGTTGCCAGAATAGGAGACCGACTCATGCACCTACATGATGTACTTGAGAGGGGCTCTTATTCTTCTTGGCCAAGCTTTAATAAACATTACACCATAAGACTTCAGAGGCTCCTGAACTTTCTTCCCTCCTGATTTGACCATTGATCAGCAATTTCTCCACAGTTCATCTGTCGAACACATGCACATGAAATATAGAAGTACTTGAGCAATGAAAACCTTTCAGGAGCGTTGGTATAAACCCACGATAACGATAAAATCCTTACTTGATCTTGGTTGGTGAAGTCTGAGAAGATAGGCACCATTATAGGTATGCCGACAATTCTGTCTCGCCAGCAGCAGCACAGGTTACTTGACTATGCAGTTGCGCAGCCTCTCTACGATTATAGTTATTAAAAATGTTCTGGAGGTCATCGATCTTAGCCATCCAATGCTAGGCTAGCATACTGTTTTTCCAACTCTCAATCCATTTCTTGTACAATTTTGTGGCCTCCTAACTCGCAGACTTCAAACCAAATAGGGCTGTATTGATTTTTATTGTCCACTGTAGAATTCAATGTCACGATAGCCGCCATCCTCATTTGTCTCTGAAGTGCTGCCAGTTTTAGGATCACCTCTATCTACTAACTTAGCCTTGGTTTCGCCAACAAATCTGTCATCTTCTTTCCTCTGCCTGGTTTCATTATATTTTGAAGTGGTCCACAGTTACGAAGCTCCTCTATTTCTCATGGCAATTATCAAATGGAGGTCATGCTTTTCTCTCATTTTATTTACCACCACATCACTGATACACAACAGTTAAGCATATGGAGGCATCAAGCATGTTTGAATTATTCCATTTCACCATATGTTTCCATAGGCACCGCTGCTGGACCGAGTCAAAATCCTTTCCCTAGACGTCTGATGAGATGACAGCTACGCCCGTCAGACCTGTGTGACTGCTCTACTGTCCCTAATAACAGTAACTTGAACAGTAACTCAGGCCTGCTCTATTGATCATGAAAATACAGCATCCTTCATCTAGAGGAGAACAAAACAAGCCAATATAGCTTTCAAATGCTTTACTGCCCTCTAGAAAACATCAATGCAGGAATATTGGCCTGGTTTACATAGAAGGCAACAAAATAAAGAGGGGGAAAAAAAGATGGCCGCTGTTAAGCTGTTAGTCAAGAGAGCCAGATTTACCGTTTCTATTTCTACATTTTCCCTCTGCAGATCGATCGGTTCATTTTCTCCGACATCAATACTGCGGAGCCCGGTACAGTCCGCTCCCCTCCAACTGCCTTTCATCCTGGCTATACTGGATGCTTGTGGATGTTAGTGTTAGCCCGACGCTCGAGGTGACGGCTGCCCTCCCCAGCGCGGGATCAGCTCAGGCTCACCTTTCCTTGCTGTAACCTCAGCCGCGTGGAGGAAGGGAGGGAGGGAAGGGAGGAAGAAAAAATAGCTGACCTCTCATGAGTGGTTCGGGGCAATGTCTACCTCGTTTGTAGTCAGTTGGTGGAACTTTCGAGGACCTTTTCCTACTTCCTTTCTCAGCGGCAGGAAGCTAAATGTTGGCCGGCTACTGCCTTTCCTGCCCTGGCGTCTGACTATGGAGGTGTCTCACGGAGGGAGAATGCCTTTTTAAACGCCTTGGGAGGTGCGTGGTGCCCTCGCCGGCAGCTCTCAGCAGCTTCTCCCCCTAACCCTGGCTTAAAACTTAAAGCAGCGCAGAGGGCGAGGAAGTTGAGGAAGAAAACTGGCCTGAATCTCAGCGCTCAGGGGCAGCCCCAACCTCCATCTCAGCATCTCAGCACCCTGACCTCCCCTCATGGGAAACATGGTGGTCAATCCGGTCGACGCCGTGGACGAGGGGGGGGTTGGGTAAAGGGAGAGGGGAGGAGGGGAGTTCTTGGCACGCAACTTTGAGAGTGCGGTCCAAGGTGCTCACAGGAAATCCTGCCCCAGGACAGGAGCACTACACTCTGTTCACATGACTTCTGTTTGATGCTTGTGCTCCTTTTTTTTATTTGTATTTCATTTTTTTTTTTTTATTTTAGTTTGTGCAGCCTGTGAAATCAATGAGTTAAATAAGTTTGTAAGGTAAGTCTGTGCTGAAATGTTAAACCAAACCAGAATTAAGTTTGTGTGATCGAATTTATAAAATGACGACAATGAAACAATTTAATTGTACTGTAAACAATCAACCCACATTGACGTGTTTTTGATACTTAGTTTTCTGAAGACTTCAATGAAAAAAGACCAAAATTACTTTGAAGACGTGCCCAGTTTGGAGTTTTAGGATGGTAAAACACAATTTACATAGATAATTAAACTTATATTAAACTATATTAAATCTTTTTCCAGGTAGATTGCAATGTTGTCACATATCCCAAACATTTGTGATTTTTATAAAATTAGATTTCATAAATTTGAAAACGAATTAACAGCACAATCTTCAGTGCAAAACGTAAGCAGCATAGTAATCTCAGATTTCAGGCAGATCACTGCGAGAGACAACATCAGCAGAGTTACATTATACTAATATGTCCATTAATTGTACAAGTTAAAATGACAGCAATCATTGGCCAGTTTTTTTGGAATTAAGAGGTTGTTAAGTTAAGACAAAGGAGAAAAAATAGACTTCATTCTGGAATTTTTTTTTTAAGAGGCAGCAGTTTTTATTTATTATGTAACCGGAGGTTTTCAGGTTTGGTGCAGGACAAGCCTGCGTTGTTTGATACCAGCACATTTCATGAGATTACAACATTTTTGCAAGTTTTTTGTTTTTTTTCTTTTTTGGTTTGCATCTGTGCCTTTTGAAGAGTTTCTTCGCTTCAGCACTGCAGCTTCCACCCAAGTATCCCATAATCCACTCTGTGTAACCACAGAGGCATATGTGTAACATATTGCTCAGACTCTGACCCTGTCGGCTTCCTAATTAGGGCCTACGTGAAGTGCTGTTGTTGTCTTCAAACCCACACCTCCCCTCCGTCCTCACCTGCAGTTACCTGCACCAGAACAAACTGTTGGCGCTGCCATTTGGGCTCCGCTGTGTTTGTGTCTGCCTCCAACACCACCCTCACCCCCCAAAACCAAAACCACGCCATGCAAAATCTCACGTTTGCAGGAACAATAACTAAATCTGACAAAAATTACACCACAATTTACATGTGCATGCCAGTATTAGCAGGCAAAAGAACAAAAACAGCAACGGCACACAAAAACAGAGTAAGAAATATTTGATTTTTGCAGATACTCTCTGTCAAAACCAGACAAAAACTGAAAGCACTGAGTATTTTTTTACTCCCTGCACGTGATTTTTCAACATCTGTCTGTCAGTTCACAATGATGTGAGACAGATTGTGTCTCTTTTTAGGATTACTGTAAGAAATTACAAAATATGTTTAAACCTACTTAAAAAAAAAAAAAAGAAAACCTACCACCTACTCAAATTCTATGCCTCTATGTTCAGATACACACATTTTCCCTCTCTTTCTACGTCTGTACCACACACACACAGACATCATCACACTTGCTCAGCTAACCCCGCTTCATTTGTGATTTTGCCATTACTGAAGGGTTTATGTATGTGTGTGTGTGAGTGTGTGTGAAAGAGAGGGACTGCACGCAGTGCATTTGTAAGAGAGGCTCGACCTGACAAATGTATTCGGCTCCCAGTAGCACAGCAGAGCCCCAAAATTCATGTAAAACACCAGTAACTCGTGGTGCTTTTTAAAAAGGGATCGGCTGATACAGGATAATGACGGAGATTTCAGCTTGATTATAGGAGCCCGTCCCCATCAAATATTCCATTCCCTTTTTCACATTCAGGCTTTATGAAAAAAAAAAAAAAGAAATGTACCTGGAGCTGCAGGCATTCAGGCCTGACCAATCTATGGAAGAGACTGAAAAGAGGAAAGAGATGGGGTGTACATGTAGGTGGAGAGTGGTGTAGGTGGTGAGAAAAAAGATGAAGTGAAGCTCTGTAGTTTTAAATAAACAGCAACAAATCGTCATTTAGTCTCAGTCTGTGCCTTTGACTCTTATTTTTAAAGGAAATCACAAATTCTTTTATATTTTCTGACTGCTTTGGCTCGTTTCTTACAAGAATTTTAATGTGAAAAAATCACCTGTCTCATCTGTCTGATCGAAGAATGATTCTCAAAATCTGGTCATGAGATAAATAACAAGACAGGAAGCAGAAAAACAAATTTATTATATTTGTTATTTTTTATTAAATATGTGCAACTGGTGACATATATAAACAAGGGTCACAAGTCAAAAGAACTATCAAAGTCTGTAAAATGAAAACAGCTCTATCAACACTGTCGATAGTCATTAAATTTTAGCCATTTGTGAATTTTTGAAGAAACTCTTCAAATTAAAAAAGAGTTGTTAAAACATATTAATTATCAGGATCATTTCATTCCTAAAAAATAGAAAAAATTCAAAAAAACAGTGCAACTTTAATTTAAATGAAAACTCATTTTAATTCACAGTATTTGATAGGTAAATGTAAAAATCTAAACTTTTTTGTGCTTTCATACGACATGTAAATCAGTGAATCAGTGTTCAGAATACAGACGCCTCAAATCAGTTCAAGTTCAAGTTCAAATTCTTTTCATTAGAACGCAGCATAAACATGTCTTATATGTCATATTGTAACTGCATAACCAAGAAAAATCATTTCTACTAAAATGTGTTGCTTTCCTTTAGTTTACTATCAAAAAGTTGAAATGAAGTGTCTTCCTGTCACAGAGTAAACTCTGGATTATTGTTTTATACTTTCCATCGTTACTGCAGAACTGCAGTTTACTGTATTTTGATTATTGCAAGTGTTTAATGTGTATAATGTCTGATGTCTTAATTATACGCAAAACCTGAAAAGTCTGTTCATTTTGTCGTATTAAACATTGATTTACATTTGTGCAGACTGCAGATTGTATCATCTATATACAGTAATACAGTAAATGCAAAAATTTAAATGAAAGTTTTGAGTCTTTCTGACTTATAATTGTATTTGTTTCATGAGGAAATGACTCACAGTTACATCCTCTTATAAAATGCAATAATAATCAGGATTTAATTATAAACATATACAATGTTAAAATGCTCTGATAAACATGATGCATGGCCTAATTACTTCATGCATGCATACCTAATTTGATGCAGATGTTGTCATTGCATGCTATGTGAGCTATTACGACCCAGAATCAGGAAAGTTCTGCAGTGTAGACGGAGCCATGAATGTACTGTAAAATTTCTCTCCCAGGGTCTGACTTCACCACAGTAAAAAGTGTAAATCTATATGAAATGATTGCTGGTGTAATTATTTATTGTTTACATCTTTAAACGTATCCTCGCGTCTGAGTGCAAACATTAGATATTGTAATCACTTGTAAGTTTGCGCTGAAAATAAAGCTGAAAAGCATAAAACTGTAAACCACAACAGTTTGCCAAAGCATTACGAAGACAGAAACGCATTTTAATGACGAGCAATTATGTTGCTATGAAATACTTTCATGTGTTTCTGTCAATGAAGATTTGAACAGAAACATAAGAGAAAACAAAATTGTGTGTGTGCCATTATAGTGCACTGTATTCATACAAAACAGCCTATTATTACAGATCATTTCATCCCAAATTAAATGTTTTTACACTTTCTCAATGCAGTGTCAGCTTTTACTTTTTATATTTCGCAATAAAACACGCACTCACACATATTTATCTTTTCTGTAATTTGAAGGATTTGTTATGCAAACAGTAATATAGACTCATTTCAGGAGCAAATAAAGGAGCCTGCATGATGAAAGTATAGAAGACTAGATCAGGAGATGCAAACTGTTGTGTTCTGTTCTGTTTCAATATGATATCTTTTTCCCATCATGCCCTAAATGTATTCTAAAAAATTTGCTCGACTGGATAGACGACGACCTTGGCCGCCTCCTGCATGTCACCGCCCATCAAAGCGCCGGCAGAAGCTGCCAACTTCTGATTCACTCCTAAGTTCTGAGGTAAATTAAGTTCTGTTCTCCTGCGTGTAAAGCCCAGACACAAAGGTGGTAAATGGAGACAGGAGGGGGGGTAAAGAGAGGGGGGAGTGTAAAGGAGAAAACGTAGAGGTCATCAACAAGTCAAGGCGACCATCTCCTTTTATTTCCCTCCGAGCAATTTAGAGTGACACAAATGTCTGCTTCAGGAACCTATTGGATTCATGTTGATAACCTATGAGATAAATATGCTAAAACATTCGTCTGTGGGAAGGAGAGGGTGAGAGAAAACAAGGATCGGGTGAGGGAGAAAGAAGGAGGTGCAACAGGCACGCACATAATCAGAAGTTGCTGGTAATGTGCAGGCATTCACCCATTGGACGAACATCTTTCACTTTATTAGCATGACAAAGAACACAATCATTTTGGATATGCCTGAATGCCGTTTTCATTAACTTCCCAATGATTTATTAACAAAAGTGTCTGGAATGCTGTGAAAGCTGCAGGCCTCTGCCAAAACCCAAAAAGAAAAAAAAGAAAAAGAAAAATTGAACAAGAAACAGAGGAGAGAGAGAAAAAAAAACATAATGCAAACCAAATAAAGAAATGTCATCTTTAGAAATGAATCAAAGGGAGCGCAAAAGAGAAGCTAAGAGAGGGGTGAGCAAGGGGTTAAAAGGTAGACGGTTTTATAACGGCTGATCCCCATTCTAAATGTAAAGTATATCCAGTTAATTATGACATTCATTAGGTTTTAACACAGCACATTCAAACTGAGACTCCCAGCTGGGAAACATTCTCCAGTCGGCTAATAGGGAATTCCATCAGCCATGGAAGAGAATGAGGCTCATATGGTTTTATATGCTGCCTCACAGAGTCTGCATATGTGGAATTAAAAAAAACAAAACACCATCAGCAGCAGAGAAGTCCTGCAGCAGAGTACAGCCACTGACCTCATCTGCTCTTAAATAAATTATACTCTTTTCACAAACACGATTGTTGTTGTGTTTTTATCACTTTTGTTCATTCTGAGGGCGTTTCAGGAGCGCCCTGATCACAGTCTGATCCGCTGACCACAGAGCAGCTCCGCTGGGGGCGCTCGGGGGTTAAGGGTCTCGCTCAAGGGCACCTTTGCCTTTCATTCATCCCGCCTTTCCTGGGGATTGAACCGACAACCTTGCGGTCATAAGCTCACTTCTCTGACCTTTAGGCCCGTTGTTGCCGCCGTTGTTTGAAAGCTTGATCTCATTCATCAGAATGTGAGGCCGTCCTCTTCGGTGCATGTGTTCATTGTTGAATGACTCTAGAGGAGTGTACCCCGTGATAGGCAAATATTTGGTCCCTAATTCCAGTCTACAGTGAACCCTTTACATGATTCCTCATTAGTCTACTGTAGATAATGATGTAAATACAAAGATAATGTAAATCCCAACAATTATGAACTCAATGCCACATGTGTAAAGAGGCATGTAAACTGCAGCTACTGTTTCTTGTTATGCATCTCGCTACTTGATCAGTTTTTAACAGAACTGTTTTTACCAAAACAGATTTGTGTCTTTTAACCACTGACAGCAAAGGGAATGGACAGTGCATGCGTGATGTCACCTGTAGGTTTCCGAAACGCCATTTTGAAGCTGAAAATATGACGGCCGCCATGTTGGCTGTTCTGCCTCTTCCGCCTCCCGGCTAATCTAAATATCGGCAAAGATGTGGATCATCAGCGGACCTGAGGCGGCCCAAATGATGCCCAGGTGCTCAAATAAGCCATGTTTAATGACACCTACCTGTCAGTCAAAGCGGCTATGCTGTTAATTAAACATTATTATACTTGTAGTGTACCTGTAGTTCTATAAAAATTCACCCTCAGCCTCATGTACAGTTGTCATGAACGGGGAAATTAGCTATAGAGACCAAAACTGTTTTTTGTACCAGGCTGTAAACATGTTTATTTCTGCTGTGAAGTTGGACATTTTAACATGGAGACTTATGGAGACTGGCTCACTTCTGGAACCAGCCTCAAGTGGACGTTTGAGGAACTGCAGTTTTTTGCACTTCTCTATTGGCCAATATTTAACCAAATAAGTCAATAGCTCAGGGTTTTTTTTCTAAGGCAACAACAACAAAAGCAACATGCTTAGGCAACCATAAATGAAGCAAACCATGGTCATTGTGTGTGCGTGTGTGGATGATCAGTTGCATCAAGTCTCATATCTCAACACAGGATATATGAGTCATTTTTTGCCAAAGTAGTACCATAAGCTGCTCAGCCATCATTTATAATATGTAGCAGTATATACTAATAGAAAAACGACATCTGCCTTCAGTTACAGTACATCAATTGTCTTCTTAAATGAAAACAAACATATTGAACAAATACAGTCCTATGCTTCTGCCATCTCTGTAACAGACCCCCACGAATGCACGTGTGTTGTACCCCAATCAGCCCTGACATTATGACCACTGACAGGTCAAGTGAATAACACTGATTATCTCGTAGCACCTGTCAGTGGGTGGGATATATTAGGCAGCGAGTGAACATTTTGTCCTCAAATTTGCTGTTAGAAGCAGGAAAAATGGGCAAGTGTGAGCGACTTTGACAAATTGTGATGGCTAGACGACTGGATAAGAGCATCTCCAAAACTGCAGCTCTTGTCGGGTGTTCCCGGTCTACAATGGTCAGTACCTATCGAAAGTGGCCACCGGAGGCAGGGTCAGGAACGGCCAGGGCTGATTGACGCACGGTTTGGAGCAAAGGCTGGCCCATGTGGTCCAAACCAACAAACGAGGTACTGTAGCTTACATTGCTGAAAAAGGTAATGCTGGTTGTGATAGAAAGGAGTCAGATCACAGTTTGTGGCGCATGGGGCTGCATAGCCAGTTAACCGGGGTTCTCAATGCCGGCACTCCCTCACTCTCATTCACTGTCACTCAGATTTAGAAGCTACTTACATGAAATAAACAAAGCCACAACCCAACAGGTAGAGTATCAGAGTTTAGTCCGTGAATCCACCTGGATAGTCTCAGTATCAGAGACATTTCAGGCTGTCTGTGGAGGCTTGACCGGTCTCATTGTCTGATTGGTGTCCACAGCTTGACATCATTTCTCTAAAACCAGCTCAACTTCTCAACCGCAGCACTGCCCCAGTTGAAATGAATGGAAAATGCAGCACCTGATTTGGTCTGAATGCAGCCTTACACATCTTGACATTCAGTCCCTGATACAAGTACAACTGCATACTGGATCCTACACTTCCCATGGTGCAACTTGAGAGCGTCTTTCACTAGAGGCTTTCTGCCTGCTAAATTCTTAAATCTTTCAAAGGTCAACTTTGGTTCTTTTTCCAAAGCTTCTAACCGCAACTCATTTTTTTCAGACAGCAGATGGAATTTGCTTGGCTGTCATCGCCGTGAGATGGGGGTTGAAACTTTTGGAAAAAGCTATTGTGGATCTTTTAGTCCTAAATGAGGGCCGAAAACACCCATTCATTGAAACCCAAGATGAGAACAACAAATTACAAAATAAATTCGTTGTCAAACTGCATCATGTCACAGATGGAAGGCACTGACTAACATACTTTTTAAGAGTCTGACATGAGCTCCATCTATCAGATAATCCATATATCAGATTAAATCCACAAGGGAAAACTATTTGATATAATCCACAATGAAAGTAATGGTTAAAATGATTTGTTAACAGCTACCTAAAGACACGTATCTTCATCCATAATGTGGAAACAGTGCTTTGTGTGGAAGCCATCAAATGAGACTTGCCATGCATATTCATAGTTAATAGCAGGAGGAGCTATAAATGAGTCACAGACCTGTTTGGTTTGGATCCATATTTGATCATGGTCTGCTTTTATGAGTACATTTTTCATCAGAGTTCTTGGCTACGAATGTGTAACAGCTCATTTCAGTATCCAAAAAAAAAAGCAAAGAAAAGAGACCCGCCTGTCCCCCGTCACCACCCTCACCCACAACACAAACAGTAACAATGGAAAGAAGGAAACCTGACTCGGGGAAGACAAGTGTTTTAAAAGATCGAGTTTTCCACCACTGAGCTGATGAACGACTCTCTCCTTCCCAGTCCCTCTGAAAAAAACAGCCAATGAAAATAAGCTCAACAGTGCAATTTAGAGAGCCTTATAAATCAATCCTGGTGAGTACACATATTTCCGTGTGGGGAGAATTTATATGTTTAATTACTGAGCGCAGGTGCCGGGCCCTGGCTTTACTCATTACAGTAAGATATATGAACGGCAGCAAGAGCCCGGATTGCGCAGGACAAAAGGGAGGACAAAGTAATTAGCCGGCTCTTATTTAATGGGACCCTTCCTCAAGTCATTCCAGGCTCCCGTTGCGGATCCTCGTCCATATGCTTCAATTCAGAAGTCATTTCATAAAGGACCACTGGTGGCAGGTAGCACAGCAGCAATTAACACTGGCGGGGAATGGAATCGGCTGGGATTGAAAATGAAGTGTTAAACACTGTGTAATATTTGATTGTCCAGCTTTTCTTACCACAACCCCCCCTCCCTCCCTCTCTCCACCCCCCACGCCCCCCCCCCTCCCTCTCTCTCACCCTCTTAGATGGATTTTCCCAGAGAGATGGAGAGCCAAATGCTGGGATTCCCTGCTGAGTGGGACTGTGCTGCAAATGCCTTTGGCCACAGAGTGGTCCGGGTTGGTTTTGGCCGTGTGTGTGTGTGTGTGTGTGTGTGTTTGTGTGTGTGTGTATGTGTGTGTTTGGCCAAAGTGTGTGTTTATCCTCCCATGGCCTGTAAGTGGACTTGGCGGTAGATTCAGCTTTGGCTTTCCTGAGCCTGTTTGTGTGTGTGTTTAGCTTAGTGGCACCTGTAATGTGTGCAAAGGCTAGTATACACACTAGCCACTGCACTGCCAGTGTGCCAAGCACAGGCCTGTGCCATCTTACCTCAAGGACTCTGGACTTATACCAAGGAGAGATGTGCCAACTGACCACCCTGAGGGGGGGTCAGCGCTGTTTTATCTACAATATGTGTGTGTGGGCCTCGATATCTGTCAACAAAAAAGGGATATACATAGTGAGAAAGTGTGTGTTAGTGTGAAAATATATGATGTTCGTCTGATAAGAGCAGCATGTCTTTACTCAGTGCTTCTTATGAAAGGTGCAACGACTGTCAGCATAATACACAGGGTCACCATGCTGAACCAGGACCTTAAGTATCTGGATCTAGCTTGTTGAAAAATAAGGTGCACCAAATTTCAATTTCAGTCTGACAGATAGCCGAATATTTGGTCAATATTTAGAAGTATCAAATCAGATCTGTGCGAGTATGTATCCGTATCTGTACATATATATATATATATATATATATATATATATATATATATATATATATATATATATATATATATATATATATAATTAAAAGTCTAAGGGAAGGAAGAACATATAGTTCTAGCCAAGTAAAAATATACAAAAGAAAAATATACATAAACTTCCTGTAGCGGTTCTTTTCACAGTGGAATTGAATCTGGTCTGCTTCTCCATCAGGAGAAGGTCATGCGGGGGATGTGAGCTATTGTCCATAATGTTGAGAAGTTTATGGAACATCCTTCTCTCTGCAACCAGCACCAGGGGCTCCAGAGGCAGTGCCCAGCACAGAGCCATGCTTCCTGATCAGTTTGTTCAGTTTGTTCAGGTTCACAACGTTACAGGATTCAGATCAGACTCAGACCGAATGACTTGATCAGACCATAAATAAATAAATAAATTTGAAACCAAAAATAAATAAATGAAATAAAATCAGATAAAAATAATAAAAAAAGAAAGTATAATAAATGAAAAACAAATTCCAGAATAATAAATAAATGAATACAACCAAAATTTGAAGAAATTATTGAAATGAATGAATGAATTAATTAATGCTAAATTATAATACTAGAAAAACACACACACACAAAAATGTTGGTTATCAATACCAAAATATCAGTAACAGAGTGTCCACCATCTAAACCATCTAAACTTGTATAACCTCTGTGGAGATGCAACATCCAACGTAGAATACCAAATTTTAACATCTGGGATGTTTATGGAGCTGATATGAGGATGTTCAGCCCAGACCTCTCTTCACCCACTCTAAACAGCAAACAAACCCACAGTGGACAGGCTTAGTATTCTCTGTCTCAGTCTGTCTGCACACACTGCAGCCATGTTGACTCAGTCCAGCCAGCCTGGGGGCGTTGTTTGGCCAACACTAAACCAGGGTATCCCTCACTGGACTCCACTTGGCTGCTCCTGACCCCTGTACACTCGCCGTCTGGCCACAGGCCTGTAGCAATTGGCAGGCCTGCCATGTCTCTGGCACACGCCCACTCTGAGTTCATAGCTTTTGACCTGTGTGTTGAGGGGAGGCATTTGGCTCATACTTAGACATATAAACATTAGAGCATGTAGCCGAGGGCCAGTTTGGCCTGAGCAGCCGTGTTTCACAGGCTGACACCGGTTGAATTAAAACACCTGATGTTCTCAATCTGTCTCTGAGCCAGTTACAGCCACTGTCCTTTGGCAGTGTGGGCTTATAGTAGACAGCATGTGGATTGTAACATTAAGTGACAGTGCTATACGCTGAGTGCATTTATGGAAACAAGCAAATGCACGCAAAGTGCTTCATAACCAACTCAACCATAAAGAACAGCAATGAATTACAGGCCCTGTGTGAGCTTCCTCCAGAGTGGATAACATTGAAAATGTCGGCCTTGTGTTATGGAGAGGAAAACAATGCCGTATTCCTGCAGAACTCTCTCTATTGCCTCTAAATCTCTGTGATCAATCATTTGAAATGTTAATACAGATGATCACACAATAAGGTTTTGTCATAGAGGCTGTATCTGTGGCGCTCTTTTAACAGATGATTTCTTATTTCTCGACCAAGAGAGAAGTAAAGATTCAGATAAAGATTTATTTTAACATTGTTCGGTCGTTCCAGTGTGGAGATCTCTACAAAAGCAACCTGACAGTGTTATCAGATAGAGCGTGCATGTGCCTCAGTGATGTCAAACTGTTGTCTGAAGTGCTGAATAGATGAAACTCTAAGCTAATTCTTAGAGCAAACCCCAAAAAGAATGTCAAGAAAGGCCAACAATGAAAGCAATTAACCAACTGCTATACTGCATACTTTAAACTGTTGATTTGGACTCATTTGGAAATTGGAATTTGGAAAGTTGAGATATCCAGTGTGAAAACTGAACCCTGTTTTGTCCCATCACAAACGTGTGTCCCTTCTTCATGTTACCATTGGTTCAGCTTTAGCTGTATTCAAAAGCATAACGTCAAGACTGAAAAAGTTTGCCAAAAAGTCTCAAAACATCGACATGAGAAGTGATCTCTACATGGAAGGTTCTTCAATCAGATGTAAATATGCATCTGTGTACAATCAAAGTCCGATTATTCATCAAACTTCATCATAGAGGCAAACTTTAGAACCCCAAGCTGCACTGAATATGGACTCAATGGTACACATAGTTTCACAGTGTAGCATTAAGAGACTATTTGAGAAGGACCTGTTACTCCCACTGTCATTGGGAGAGAGTCAGCAGCTTCAGGGTCTTCAGGGTTCATGTCAGCGAGGGCCTGACCTGGAATCACCACAATGACATCATCACAAATATGGCTCTTCTTCCTCTCTGAGGAAGAGACAAAGAAGGTGAGGAAGTTCAACCTGGACTCCAGGATACTCTGCAACCTATGCAGGTGCACCATTGAGAGTATCCTGACTGGCTGCACCTCCCTCAAGGCACTGAACAGGGTGATGAAAACCAGCACAGCACCAGGATGGAGCTGCCATCCATGGAGAACAGTTCAAGAAGAAGGCCAACAGGATCACCAGAGACCCCAGTCACCTCAGACACAAGGTGTTCTGCTCACTGACGTCTTAGCATCCAGTCCTGCACCACCAGGCTCAAGGACAGCTTCACCCCTGAGGTCATAAGACAGTTGAACTCTTGAGCTCTCAAAATCATCACCATGTCTCTTTACTCACACCACACTGATAAACAAATGTCACACTTTAAATGACTCCACATGCTTACCACCTCTATCACCTTTTTTTAGTACATATATACATATTAATAATAGAAACTGCAAAAATAAACATGAATTAAATTAAACCTCCCTGCTCTGTGGAAATATGACACCAAACTCCTCTTAAGAAACATGACATTCCTTGTGTGTCGTTAAAAAGACAATACAAGATAAAGAACGTCATGTGTCAACAGTCTTGTGTGTGAACGGGTGAATGAGATATGTGATATATGTGATATGTAGTGTAAAAGTGCTCTGAGTGGTCGGAAGACTAGAAAGGAGCTATATAAGTACAAGTCCATTTACCATTTACTTTGGCTAGCTGTGCTATTTTAGTGGTTAGACTAACATAGGAATAAAACCCTAACCTTTTTAGTGACTTCTCACTAAATTAAGTGCTGAAATCCTGTTAATTTGTAGTCTTGTGTGATTTTATTAGAACATCAAGACGAGAAAAAGACAAATTTTACTAAAAATATTTTTCTTTTTTACATATTTGTATCATTAATGTTGGAGGGATCCCCAATGACTGACAATAAAGAAACATGTTACATTATGGTGATTTTCTGAAATCAAAGGTTAGTGAGAAACACACACATTGAGGCAATGAGGACAATATCGACTAACAACAGTGGTGCTGTATCATATTCACCACTGGAGGGGTGACCGAGAAAGTAATGGAAAAAGTAGTGAATCTTTACTGCGGGTAACAAACTTTGAATGTCAGCGAGCATGACGGCCACTGGTTCAGAAAGACAGAGAGAGAGATGGAGGCAGAGTTGGCATGGATCCCTACCTGGTTGAGACCATTTGGCACTCCTCCAGTCAGCGTGCCACCCTGGCTGCCATCTCTCCTCCCAGCCGTCCCGCCCAGGCTCCATGCCCCACTTCCAGTCACGCTGGGGACACGACCAGAAAAGCACCACAAAGAGACGAGAGGACGACCAGTCACTAATCAGGTAGTTACCAGATCAAACAAAGAATGCTTTAAGCCTGTGTGTACTTACAGTTACAAATGACCACATCAACATCAGTGAAAATAGTGCAATTTTAGGAATAACTTTTTAAATTTGGCTCCAGTCTCATTGAAACAACACAATTTAAGTTGCATTATACAAAAAATGACACCCTGCCTCATCCATTCCCCTCATAATAAGTGTCTCGGCTGATGACAAAGTGAGCCAGCTTCCATGGCAAACAGTAGTAAAGTTGATTTGTGGGACTGTTGGAAGTGAAAGGACAAAAACACTGACTCGAGCTTTGTTTCCGTTAAATTGCTTTGGCAACCTCTAAAAGTAAAATATGAAGTATTGCAGGTTTCCCTAAACTTCATTAATGTGAATACATTCAAAAGGACACTAACTCTTCATTGTTGTCTTGGGTCCGCGTGGACCCGGTGATGTTTTTACCAGCAACTATGGTGACGAAGGATCTGTTGTAAAACAGAGGACCTGTAAATCATGTTCATCAGCTTTTATCATATCTTATCCTTCTCAACTTTTCAAGCCAATAGTAACTTTAATAAAAATAATGGATGCTCGTTGTTTGTCACAATTTCTGAAGGCAAAATAAGTGATCATTTGAAGCTTTGAGGTTATAAAAGGTCCAAAATAAAAGTGTGTCTTAACTGCTTTATAACTTTTGATATAAAAAATGATTTAACTCTGATCTGAAGCAATGGGAAAGGACAATTTTTTCCCCTGACCCCTGAAAAAAACAAGTTCATTCCTCAGGAATCAGAAAAAGACGGATTCCATAAGAGAAAAAGACAGTCGAAAAAATAAAAAAAACAATTGATGGAGTGAATACATTTACTGCAATACTCATGAGTCATAACTTTGAAGAGCAAACAATGAATGAAGAGCTGGAACAGGCTCTGATTTGGACCTGAAGCCACTCAAGGGAAAACTTCATTCTCATCAAATAATTTTATTGTGAGAAAAATGGGAAAATATGCAACCACCATCACAAAAAACTACACATAAATGATATTGTGCCAAAGCTAGGAAGACAGGGATGGAGACAGAGAGAGAGAGGAATAACAGAGGAAAAAAGAGAAAAAAGTGGAGGGAGAGTTGGGGGGGTGGAGGGGGGTAAAGCTCAGGAGGAGGAGCGATGAATTCCCAAAACTAATCTGAGTATAATCAGGGCACTGCCCCAGTGTCCTAACCCCATCTACACACACATGCACGCACTGCACTGCCTACCCATAACCCCCAGTGTGTGGGCGGTGGTGTTCCCATGACCCACTTAACACATCTGGGTCAGCTGTATTCAACCACCAACTCATACACACAGGCGTCGACAGGTACATTAAGACAAATGAACACACACACACACTCACAGGTTCAGGTAAGGCAGATGGGCACAAGTTTTTTTTTGTTTTTGTTTTTTTTAATTTTCATGAGCTATGATGGAAATATAAAAGTTATGGCTGTTTCACTGCTCATTACTGAGAAAGCAGTGCATCTGTGACACACGCTGTTATACGATAAACTCCAACAATTGTTGGACATCCACATCACAGCGTTCAGAGTTCACCAGTTGTTGTTTTTCCGAGCGTTTACCCAGGTTGAAATACCTTCTAACGCTGTTCTTGAGCTGGAGCAGGGGCCGCGTACACTTCACACTTCACCGTATATAAAGAGCACTGCGAGACGAGCACCTTGGAGAGCCAAAAGGTTGTCTCGCTAGTTGTAGCGCTGGATGTAAACTAGCTTTTTTTTTTTGGCGCGGTGGGGCCTTTTTGCAGAGGCAGGAAGCGAGGAAAGGGCACATGAAGGGAGCGGTTAGGCTCTTTAAATGCAGGGGTAGTACTGACTGTATCGCTTCCAAAAATAAAAAATAAAAAAATTGAGAAAAAAAAACTTTTGAAGTGTGTTTGTGTTTGAGGCGAAGGAGCAAAGGTGTGCTTTAGAGTTTGAGGCAAAAGGCAGGAGTATCTTCAGTGTGTTTGTGTGTGTGTGTGAGTGAGAGAGAGAGAGAGAGAGAGAGAGAGAGCATGAGTGTGTGTGTGGAAGTCCCTCATGCCAGTTTTAAAAACCATCCGTAGCCCAGGTAAATGGCATGCTGTCCTTTGCACATGCCCGGTGGCTTTCTCTTTCTCTTCACAGGGAAGAGTTCAGAGGGCCAGTTAGCACCGTTCACAGCGGACCCCGAGGCCTCACTCAAACACACACACACACACACAAATTCATGCGCAAAGATTTCTTTGAGCACAGACACATGAGGCCAAACACACACATTCACACATGCTCAGAGGCTCTCGTAAATTCATGCAGCGGCAGCAGTTGTACATGCATACACACACACACACACACACGTGCACACATGTGCACACACACACACAGTTGGCCCGTGGCTAGAGTGTTCAAACAGGCGTGATATTGAAATCCAGCAGTAGGGAGAACAGTGGGTTTTGCTGAGGTCCATAGCAGGTTATTGATCAAGGTTAGTTTACTGTGAAAACTCTGCCTGTGGCCAAGGGCCATTCACACGAGGTGTGTGTGTGTGTGTGTGTGGGAAAGCTTTGTGTACGGACACAGGAGTGCAGATGTCAGTGTGAGAAAGTGTGTAGGTCCGTGTGTGTGTGTGTGTGTGTGTGTGTGTGTGTGTGTTTGAGTGTATTTTTGCACTCGTGTTTATGAATAGACTACAGTACAGTGCTGCTGTGTTGCATGTGAAGTCGTTCAGTGCAGCTGAGCAGACTGTTTTAGTGCACAAGTTTGTTTCCTTTCCTCACAGCTGAGCTTGTTTCCTCATCGCAGGTATATGTATTAACCAACACGTGCTGGAAAACCAGTCCAACAGTCACAGCTTCATCAGTACACAAGCACAGATCTGTGTAAAATTCATATTTGTATTTATAATTATGTTCACCTGTGCCTCTGTTTCTCTGTGTGTGACCTTGTGTACTCCTCTTCTGCCAGCTATGTTCACCTATCACCTCACCTAAATGTCAGACAGTGAAAGAAAAATCAGAAATATCTGTAACATTTCCAGTGTTTCCTAAAATATTTACATATGATTGTCAGTCTGCAAAATATGCAGCAATATAATGAAAATCGCAGGTTCGTTATATATTTATTTTTCAGTGTTTCAAATCAGTTTTGTTCCTTAAAACATGTAAATATCAGTCATCACAATCAACATATGCTGCTCATACTGTATATATCGTCCATATCCATCTACCTCATCTACATAAAACAACCTGCTACATAAATCTGAATTATTTTAGCATCCTTTGTTATTGTTGCCTATATTAATATTTGTATATTATATATTTCTATCTGTACATAGTAGCTTAATGTTGATGTTTACATTGTCAAGCTTGTTGTCTTTGTTTAGCTATATCTATGTCTAACCCACAAAACCAGTGTCACCTGGTCAATAAAGCTGATCTGATTTGGAGGCAGGTAGGTAGGTATAGTCAACCCAAGGCAAATAATGTTAGTATTAGCAGCTAATGCAACCTACAAAGCACACCGGCCCCTAACTCCTGATAGAAGGCAACCAGTTACTGAAACCATATCACTATTGTAATCCAGTATTACTGTATATATGAGTCTGAAATGGGCCATTCTGCATAATAAATCATTTTGGTACTTTTAAATATGCTTTGATGTAAATATTTTTGCACTTGAGTCAGCATGGATTTACTTAGTTATGCTACTTTTCCTCAGGTAAAATATCTGAATATTATCTCCACCACTGGAAAATACCAGATTAAGAAGAACAATACTGACCAGAAAACATTTTTTTGGGGAAGCTAAAAAGTTACCTGACTGTGTTTCTGGTTATTAATGAAAAAATGCTGGGCATGTTTTATTTAGCACTTAAAATGAAAATTGAGAATATACTTTTTTAGTATGGTCTCGACAATTGGAATTGAATTGAATTGAATGGAATGGAATATCTAATTTTAAATGTATTAAATTAAAATAATACGCAAAGTTACAAGTTGAAAGTTATCTCCTTTAATATGAAGTGTGATGAGATTAGATTAGATTATTAAAAAACTAAGATTAGTTGAAAAGATGAGTCTGACACCTGACACCTGAGCACCAATCAAGGGGGAGACACAGACCAGACTGTACACTAATCATATGGTTATTTTGATTCTGTCAAAACGTTTCTCAAAAATTGTCTTTGGTCTTGAAATATTCTTATATCATGACTTTTTATGCAACTTTATTCACAAAATGTATGTAATGTCAGCTTTGAAATGTATAAAAATATATATTTGCATATTTGCAGGGTTTGCATATATGTAACATATATATTATATCTGTTGTTGAGTATGCCTACAGTATAGTAAACAATCATACTGATGTGCTGTATAAATGTTGCCAAAGAAACATCCTGTAACTGCTACAATAACATAAACTTATAGACATTTATGTGTTTGTAAGATAACATAAGATGATTTGTCATTAATGATATGTATGAACTCAATGATAATATAACATCTGGGTTAAAAATCATAAAGTTCTGAATTATTTGTGATTTTAAATGTGGGTGTAGCCTCTTGATGATAACCTGCTGGCACAAAGCACAAAACCAATCTGTCCCCGACATGGCAGAGAAGATCACAGTTAGCTAATAGTTCCTTTTTTAACAGCCATTCAATCATGAGCTCACAATGTTCTAACGAGTCTCCGAGAGGTCTTCGTGGTGCCGTTAGACGACTCCAGAGTTCAGATGTGAGCTTCACAAGCAGAGAGAGGTGCTCCTTCACTGGCAGTGTGGGACTTGTCGTGGTTTTTCGTGTTCTGTAAAACTACAAAACTTGGCTGCTACTCTGCTAATATCACTGACATACTATACACACACAGAAATACACACACACACACACAGGCGTGCACGTCGAAGTTTCTCTCGCACTAACAAAAGCAGATGTGTCTGTTACTGTATTCAGGGCCTCAGAGGCCTGCCATCAAACGACCTTCATATGGAGATTCAACACAAACACGCTCACACCTATATACACATCCATATACAAGTGTGTGAAACAGGAGGGGTGGTTTCAGCAGGATCTAACACATGCAGTCAAAATATAGTAAAAGTATACCACACACACACACACACACATATAGGAGAAGTCCTCCTGGAGTTCACTAACTCTCTCTCTCACACACACACACACACACACACACACACACACACACACACACACCACCTCATACATACACATGCATCGCCTTCACAGAAAGGCATGTATGTATGCAGGCTGCTTTCTTATTCATAAAACGGCAGAGAGATGTCAAAGCAACAAAAAGTTGTGGCCTCCTCCAGCTCTCTTTTTTTTCAACACCCTGTTGTCCATCTATTCAAAAGTGCCCACATATATTTTAATGTGTCGGCGGATGACTGCGAAGTGAGCAGCACTGTTCACCTCCCCGTCCTCTCGTGTGTTCCTTAGTTTTGGTGTTGCTGCGAACACAAGTATGCGCATTGATGATTGATGATTCCAGTTATCAGCGTTGATGATACCGTACACGTAAGGGTGAAGACAGCCCAGATTCCAGTCCAGATCCAGAGCCAGCTAATGTCCAGAGTTGTGCTGTAGCGGGGCGTAAATATAGAGAGTGCAGGCAGTGCTGTTGCAATGCAATTGCAGGCCCGACAATACTGTTGGGTGAAAAGCGGTGCCTTGAGAGTGATTCAGATTGCCACTTCAGAAATACACTGTTCAAAGAAGAACTTAAAAATGGTGCTATTTGATATATATGCCCTGGAAAAGGTAAAGCCATCTCTGCATGTGATGGCCCCAAAACACTTTTTCCCTTATGCTTACATTGTGACGGAAGTGTCTGTAAAACGGGAATTACATTTACAGTCATCACAACCTACAGTAATGTTTCTGTGACATTTGTGCAAGTGCAACGTGGACCCTATAGGAGGTAGAGCTTGTGCAGTCCAAAAATAATTTAATTAAAAAAAAAAGTCCAAATCAAAATGCAAGGTGCAGAAAAACAAAGATCCAAAAACACAAGGGCAAAACACAGGGGTGAAGGCTTGACACATACGATGACAAACCAACACTGAAATCAAAGAACACTGTAAAAAAAAGTGAAAACAGGATAACAAGACACAAGTGGAAACTAATCAGGATGGAACAGACAACACTGAGGGAAACAACAAAGGCAGGATGTAAAGTTACAGTTTAGAGGGGAGAATTCCAAATTAAAAAAGGAAACATGAATCATCCACTTTCCATAACTGTCGCCAGTTCATCACAAGACATGGAGACAAACAAATATTCACACCTATGGGCAAAATAGAATCACCAATTCACCTGCATGTCTTTGGACTGCGGGTGTAAGTCCTAGTACCCAGAGAGAACCTACACAGACACTGGGAGAACATGCGAACGCCACACAGTGGGGTTCGAACCAACAGTGGATGGGACAATTAAACTGAGTACTTTCACCCATGAAATCACTGTTCATGTCTCGCGTAAGACCACAAGTCAACAATGACTTCTTCTTAATTTAATTTCCATAAACTACATTTCATACTTAATCAAACCAAACCAAGTAGTAACCAAACTGCGACCGTTTCTTGTAAGCTTTATTTTAAAGAAGCTAACTTGATTGGACATTACATACTAATCATTGCTAACTTGACCTGCATGTGTCAAGCTAATGCTACAGGGGTACCTACAGCATCCTAGTCTGAAGCATAGAGCCACTGACCAAGCTGGCATATTTGATGAGTAAGAATGTGTTTCTATTGCACACAAACGTCTCTGCAATGACTGGACCTTCTTGAGTTACCAGAGCATGTGTGTACAGCTTTCGATACCAACACTATGGTACAATGTGTAAGCCCCAAACCGATGTAGATGCAGATGTTTTACTGCGCTGTATCTGTGCACTATATATGTGATTTGAAGATTTGTGCCTCAGCCTTCTCTGATTTATAGACTGCTGGGTGGAAACACATCGGGAAACAAACAACTATTTCTTACTTTCCTATTCAAGTTCATGAATATGGGCATGGTGAAGGAGACCACACTCTAGACTCGACAATAAGACAACAAAGTGGAGTGAGCTAATCACTAAAAACTCCAAACCAAAATCAATCTTGTGGCCCTGTGCAAGTGTCTGTATCTCACACTTTACACAGTCCAAAAACTTCTGATTACTTTAAAGGGTCTAGCAGAGATTATTCTGTGATTACAAATGAACTGAAATTTTATGAGTTGTGGAATGAATTTTGGCATAGCTGAATAATAACTAAAGAATAATGAGTAGGCTAACTCTTTCTTGTCTTGCTTATTTTCTGTTGACAGTTAAAAGCGCTGCACTGCTTCCACCATTGATAACAACACCAAAGAAATGATCAGCATGCTCAACATGGACAAGAGAGAAACTGGGAGGAATTCCATTATTATGGAGAAGGAGGCATTCATCCACACTTTTGACAGGATGCGTGAAGAACTGAAGCTGTCAGAATTCTGCACGGATGCCCATGTCAAAATTGCATCTCTTTTGGTGAGACATATTCTTATATTGTTCATTTGTTGCTGGTTCTCTTGCTAGTAAAGTGCAGTAGGTCCCAAACTTCCATCAGACATAAATGAAACTGTTTTGGATTATAACCAGGAAATGGCTTTCCAAATGTTATCGATACCA
Source organism: Sciaenops ocellatus (assembly GCA_033000465.1). Classification (NCBI taxonomy): domain Eukaryota; kingdom Metazoa; phylum Chordata; class Actinopteri; family Sciaenidae; genus Sciaenops; species Sciaenops ocellatus. The sequence continues at coordinate 4,153,127 of CP136872.1, read as the reverse complement.
ACGTTGTTTATGCTTATTTTGTTGACATCAGAGCTCATCACTCACTCTGCATGTGCCATGTAGCCATAAATATCAGCAGAAAGATACATGCAGTAAGTGCAGTAAGTGTGAGGTGGAGTATAATCAGAAACTGCATTTGTGCAATTTCAGTCATGGAAACTCAATAGAATGTCATAACACACCCTGATGTTCAGTCACATTGTGGTGTGCAGACCTTTTGTTTGAATTTGTACATGTAATCTGTCAGGGAATATGTACATTTATTCACTATTCAAAAAAAACTGTAAGCTGCTGGTGTTCAAATCTGAGTATGTCGAAAGGGGCTCCTTGACATGAAAATACTCAGTACTCTGGTACCAGAGTTTAGTGTGGCACAGCCAGAAATCCTGCAAGCTGCAACGGTTTTGCATTGAGCTGAATTTCTCTCCGGTAAACAGACTTTCTACACTCTGACTGTGTTCTGTTTATTTGCAGTCAGGTCACCAGAAGGACTGCACAAGCCTCTATGAGTGGTAATAAATGTGTACTGTAAATGTCAACAACAATATTTTTGACAGATTCTAGTGCATATTGTGACTACTGTCCAAGCTATGCACTGTAACCAACATTGTTTTAAGGGGCATTGCCCATACAAACAAGCCACCACTCTAAGTTTCTGTCATTTAAACATTGATTTGACAAATATTCTTCTCAGTGACCATTCTTATTGCTCTAGCAATGTGCATGGCTGGTGAAGCTCATCCACCACTGGCAAATGGTTCTTTGCAAATGGATCATGTCCTGAAGTGTGATGTTTTGTGATGTCCCTATGCTGTGTGTTATCCTGAATTTTGGTTATTGTGTATCTTGTAGACTGGGGTCTTGTACCATATGGTAGGGAGAACAAATTCAAGCCATGAATGCCCAAGCTCATTTGTAACTCGCAGAGGTCATCATGAATGAATGTTGGCTCAAGTCTGTCCGCAAGTACTTGATTTTCAGGTCTGTCCTTCTGTGTGGGAGCTATTATTCTGTGTTGTTGTTTGGTTTGTAATAATTTTTGACACTGACCTGGAGTCTTTCCACAATCATATTGTGATCTATGCTGGCAAGTGCTCTGGATTCTCCGCCCCTGCATGTGGAGCTTCTTCCTATCTGCCCTGGACTACAACCACCACCATGGCAGACTACCTGAGAGAAAAGCAAATGGATCATTTGAGTAAGTTCGACATGAGGCCATCTTTTGACTTAGACGTGTTGTCCATGTGTAGGTAGAAATTTCTCTGATCAATAACATTTCATAGTGTTCGTTGAAGCTTGAAAAAATTATCTTAAAATAGAGAACAGAAGAGGCCATCATGCTGTGTGGGTAAGCCATCACTGAGGTCAAGGAGGCCTGATGATGTCCAGACATTCTGTGTGGTATTCCAGCACCACCCAAAGGAAAGGTTGTTAGACACAAGTCAGCAGAGGAAGAGGTTAGTTATGCACCTCGCCTTAAAACATAAAACTGAATATGTGAAATGTGTAAAACGAATAGACTTTTCCATAGTTAGGAAAACAGGGACCTTGGGGTTAGAGTCACTGGCAGACAAATCTGTCTACAGAAAGTAGGACAAGATCCTAATTTGCTAAAATATACAAAAAAAAACCAAAAAAACAGTCTTTATAATTTCTATTTCGTGTTATAGTCCAAAAGAGCTCAGAATTCCCCCCTGGCCATGTACATGCTGTCCATGAGGGGCAGCATGGAACATGCACCAGGTGGCCTACTAAATACAGTGCACATTCTGTGGGTCTGATGTCATCTCAACACATTTCTGACAGATGCACCAATGTGGACATTCGGGGGAAATGATCAACCTGAGGCCTGCCTGTGGTTACATCAAGCTAAGGTCCTGGTTTAGGCAGCACACCTCTGACTGTATGTGTGTTGTGCTTCCTGAGAGGACATTGTCATGAAATACTGGTACCGATCACGTGAATCTTTGTTGTGGTCAAATTGCAGGACAATACAGTGTAAAAGGTTATATTGACAGAAGCTGACTTATGATACAAATTGCAAGTTGGCATTGTCATAAGTGGCTATAACACTATGAACAATTCCCAGTTGTTCTATTCATGTTTACAAATGATGTTGTTGGAACTCTTTTAGAATTGTCTATTAGCCAGCTGCGTTTTACCCAGCCATTGCTTGCTTCAATCTAGCCAATAGGATAGTAGCTAATATGAATGTAATCTATTGTCTGCCTGTGACTTCAGTAGAGGAAGATTTAGTTCCAAAGTTTTGTTTTATTGTACTTACTCAATACAGGTAGAGTCTGATCTTCATTTTGATGCTGGCGTAATATTGTAGGTGCTGTGGTGAATGCCGCTGCACGTTCATGTGATGAGGTGGGGGAGGAGTGGAGGAAGGAGGAGAGTCTGTAAGAACAGACAGGAAGTTAGCAAAAACACTCATATGGCTTACAGACCCTTTAAAGTTTGCACAAATTTGCAATGAGCAGAAGTGTTCATCTGAAACTTTAATTCACACTGGCTACATTTTTTTCATACATCTTTAATACACTGCTAAAAATTGTTCAAATCTAGATGTAGACAATTTTTACACACCAGGAATTAGTCATCCGTTGCAACTACAAACCTGTTGACTAACTCTTGACATCTTCCAGTTTAGTTGTCTCACAATACTAGTCAGCAGGTTCACCGGTAGAAAACTTAGTAGTAGTCCTCCCTGGTGTGGTCTACCAAAGATGATTTTAATATCTATATTTACTTTATTTTACTGAACATGTAAGTTTACCATTGGACCAATTCCCCAAAATCTGAAATTCTTGAACCTGAAACCGTAACTCCACCACCAAACTAAATGTGTAAATGACAAACAGCCAAAATGTCCTCACTTTGCAAAAATGCCCTCCCTCTGAAGGTCTGAAATTTAAAATCATTCTCACAAGGATTGGCAAGCATGCACAAACACACACCCGCACACATACACACATCCCTCCAACCCCTCTCTTTCCGCCTTCCTCTGTCCGGTCAGTGTAATGGATGGTGAATCTGTTGCTTACTCATGCATACAGCTGACAAATTGTCCCTCTCCGATCATGGCCCCGCCGCTGTGTGATTTGTGAAAGATGGGACGCGACAGGATGAGTCGGCAGCTCAGACTGAAAAAGGGCACTGAGGATACCGACAAACTAAAAAGGTGCATTTGAAGAAAATTATATATCTGAGGGCTTATGGGCCACCAGGGTGTGGATGAGCTGCTTCTGCGTGTGAGTGTATGTATGTCTGAGTAAGATTTGAAGATATGTGAGACACGTTTTAGCAATGACCTTGCTGTGCGGTGGACTACGAGGATTTTCATTGAGTGTGTGTGTGTATGGTGGTATATGAGTACACACAAAAAGCTTCACCAACAAAGGCAGAATCTCTGAGGTGCCATAACTGTGTATAGGAGGCTAAAATCTGAATTCATTTGATTGGACTGAACTGTGATATAGCCCACATAATGTGCACCAGTCCCCATTTAAAGTGTATAATATGACCCACATACAGTCCAGCGGTCCCTGCTTACAGTATAATTTAACCCACATACTACTCACTGCTCCCTGGACCTATTATTGTAATATAACCCATATTCTCTGCAGCACATGCCACTGTTATTTCTGTTACTGGGACTTCAGTGTATACACCAACAACCTGCTCCTCTGCTCCCTTTAAGTCTGTTCTTTAAATCCCTGTTGTTTTTGAGTTCATGCCAAACTGAAAATATCTCTGAAGATTTACATTGAAGTTTATGTGAACGTAAAACACAATGCAGCTTTGTTAAATGGCCATCAAATTTCAAACAGTCAGAAGCGTAGCTTCCCCTATAGGCTGGTGTGTAAGCAGAGTGCTGTAGGTTGTGCACGAGTTGAGACAATGAGGTCAGTTTTATTGCGCGCTTTTCAAAATCTCAAATTCCCAACGTTAAGTTAGGGAGTTAGTTAGTTAACTCACCATGTGTATGGGGAGCTTCATAGACAACATCAGAACCCTGAAAGAACATCGGTTCACATTCAAGTGCTAAAGCCCTTTAGTGGCTGTAGTAATTATGACGGAAGTCCATTCAAGGTGTAATTTAGGGAAGATGGATTGATCAATAAAACAACTTGCATTTGTGTCCGTGCTTGTGCTGCCACTTCATGGCTGAAGAACATCCTGATTCAAAGTCAACATTTAACCCAGAACAGTCAAAATACTCTGAGATGTTTTTACTCCATCTATATTATCGAGGATGTTTCATTGACCTTTGTGGACTTGGGGTAGCCAAGTATCTGAACATAAAGTTTACTGTAACTAATGGTGTTGGCGAAGTGCATGATCCAAACCTACTGTCAAACTTTTCCAAATATTTTCATACTTTTTGGCGTGAGATATTAATAATTCAGATCTCAAATACGTGGTTGTTTTATCACGATCACAACAGATGGGGGGGGGGGGGCCTGCTGGCCCTCTGTGGTCATCAGTCTTGTCTCAGCTCTGATATCTCTGTAGGCCGACCATTTTAAATTTAAGTTATAATTCTTTTTGGAGGATATGATTTGGGCACAGCGTCAAAGGTTGCTGTCAAACTTTTATTTGAAGGTTAAAGTTTGTTTGTTATTGGACAGTTGACGTTCAATGTTCGTACAATAGCTCTACCTGCAGCAAATAAATTCAAAACCTATATAACTAAATGAACTCTAGATACCTTTGTACCTTTGACAGTACAGTTCATCCACCCAAGAGCATAACCAAATCCAAGATAGGAGTGTGTTTAGCATATTCAAAGTTAAAACACTGCAGCGATGTCTAACTGACAGGACGAGTTCACCTGTCGCATGAAATGGTGGTTCTAAGGTGGTCTTGTTTTTTTTTCAGCATCTTTGTGTCCTTAGAAACGAGACCTTCATGCACAGAAAATAAAGCAGCACAATACTGACCTGAAGCTGTGGAAATAATCACATGCACATAATCACTCATACTTTTCGACTACCCAAAGCAAGCACATGCTCTTAGTGTGATCCTCGAAGTCACAGGCCAGCACAGTAGAGCTTTCATAAATTAGCCTACTTTATGTCAATCCGCTAGCTATTAGAAGGAAGTTTCTAAAAAAAAAAAAAAAAAAAAAAAAAAAAAAAAGTGTATCAAAGATAAAAAGACAAAGAAAATAAAGGAGGGAAGGAACAGAGGGGTGGGAGTGGGGGGTGAAAGGGACCCTGGCTAATTCAGAACACTAGACGGAGCATCGTGCCAAGTCTGCCTCCCCTCTCTAACCCCCTACTCCCACCCAACCCCCCCAACCCTCGCGGGTAGGTCTGCACTGGGCCTTTGCCACGTTACACATTTGCTTATTTGAAGAAAAAAAAAAAGCAATTCTGGCACAAAATCTGCTTCTTTCCCTTTTCTCTCCTTCTCTGTCTGATCATTCCTCGAGGCCAGAGTTGAGGCTGTGATAGAGATTAGGACAGGAGCGCTACTGACAAGGCAGCTAAATCTATGCCGGCTGACAAACCTGGCGGTAGCAGTGTTTAGGAAAGGATTGTCAAAAAAGAAACAGAGAGGGGTTTTTGACTAATAGCAAGAAGAGAGACAAGGAGCTGGGTCAGGAAATGGAGTGTTTTGGACGGGGCCAAAACGGTTGATTGGGGAGACTGATCAGTTATGATTTAAGGCAGATGTAGGGCTCTCGCACGGCTGATTTAGGTTCATAAAAGTGTGTGTGCGTGCGCCTGTGTGTATGTGTATGTGTAGTAAGTACATTTGCAACTGCATGTGTGGCTGTTTAAGGCTGACTACGCAATCTGTGTACATAAGAGGGTGTCAGTGGTACGTGGCCCATAGGGACTTTTGCAGACAAACAGTCTACACTTGCAAAACGCTGAATTCACAGCACTTCAAGAGCTACCGCTTCACCATGGCAAAACCACACGCCACCAGTCACCACTATCAAACACAATATGGTGCCCATATGCCCGTGATGGCATCCAGATGAGTCAAATAGACGTAAGTGCATGGCAAGAAGCCAGGTTTGGTTTGATTAAACCACTGAGAGGTGGCTCACTTCGGTCAGTATCAGGAAGATTTTTTACACACTGAGAACCCAGAAAGATTCTAAATGACAAACTTTTGAGGAAGGTCAGCCAACCTCTGCTATACACTCTCCCCTACTTCTCACTTCCCTCAGTTAAGTTCATGAATTGATCATTCCAGTTTATTATGAATTGGCACTTACTTTTAAAGGCATTGTGGATTGCTGGGTACAATCAGACGACAGACATTTTGTAAACAAGCCAACAGTTTATCCTGATTTCCTGAACAATTTATTCAGAATTTAACAAACCAAAAGTGAGCCACTGAAATGTTGATAGTAATCCCTCATTTCCAAGGCTCATTTACCAAACAGGCAAAGTGAGCAACTGCCCTGGTGGGGCCCAACACCCAAATGGTCCCAAATGGTCCCAAATGGCAGCAAATGGCCCCAAAAGCTTCAGTATCGCTGTGTGTCCATTGGAGATTTGTTGGGGAATTAGTACTACTAAAATACACTATCAACTAAATTTTATGACCTTGTCTTTATTATTTTAACTGACACTGGGCTCACATGATTCATGTTAGCTAACAAATAATACTAAAACATAAATTATTAGTATTATTCCAGCATAGAAGTAGTGAGGGAACTGGGGGATATGCAGGGGTCCAATGGCTAATGTTTGCACTGGGAACCCCTCACTTAATCTGGGCATGCTCAATGCACAGGAAAAGAAAAAAACTGTTTACACAGTTTGAGTTACTTTACAGTTCTCCTTCATTTTATCTTTCAAATACATTTGACAAATCTTTGGATTTCTTTAAAAGCTGCTTGACTGCTAATGTTAGGGTTACTCAACTTCTTTTTGACACTTAACTTAGTAAGTACAACATTATTGCTCCTGAAGGAATCATCAGACCAAAGGTGTGACTGAAAAAAGGGAAATAAAGCTAGTAAGTGGCCCTTGAGTTAAGATAGTAAGTAAAATTCAAGATCATTTGATCTGAAAACATTTATCATACAGTAATAGACAGCAGCAACACTGAGAATCGCCATCGTTTAAAAGCAAGAACAATCCACAACAATTATTATTGTATGTGTGTGTCAGTTTCTATATGTGTGTGTTTGTTGTCACCCTAGATTGTGTATTGTTACTGTCTCTGGGTCTGTCTTTCTGTCTCTCTGCTCCTCTACACCCACCACCTCACAGTTGCAGATTAGGCCGCTTAGCGCTCACCACGGGGTGAGCTAATCACCGAGGAAAGCAAGGGGTTGGGGAGGAGGAGGGGGGGTAAGAGAGAGAGAGAGAGAGAGAGAGAATGAAGGGGAGTGGTGTTCAACTGCCCCCCACTTCCCCATCCAACCATCCGACCCCCGCCAATCCCGCCCCCGTACTGCCCGCAGGGCACCGTCACGGTGACAGCGGTGTGACAGTAATCTTCCAGTGACACTTTTCTGTTTTTTCTTTTCTTTCTTTTTCTATTTTTTAATGGGGGGAGGGGGGTTGAGAGGTGGAATGAAGAGGGGGCTGGGGGGGGGCATTGTCAACCCCCACCCCTCTCACCCCCCACCCCCACCCCCACTTCCACACACAACAACACCCCACCAAACCCGGAGATACCATGACACTCAAGACGATTGTCCCCAGAGAAGGCGACAACTCGGCGGCACAATGCCGAGCGTTTGCCGGCACCGGCTCAGCTCAGCCAGCCAGCCAGCCAGCCAGGAGCACAGAGATGCCTTCCCTCCCCTGCCTCTAAAAATACTTCCACACAATGCATCTGATAATAGGTTTATGCAATGATGCACCGGCACATGGTAATGCATCCACCCCAACATCACCCACCACCACCAAGAGAAAAAAAAAAGGGACTGGAGCGCACACTGATTGATTTGCAGCCTTTATAGTGCAAACAGACTTTAACGTTTCAACGCTACTGTGTCGTTCACATTCATACACATTTGGTGGACTATAATTACTGTAGCAAGACGTAAATATATACGGGACTGACCCAAAATACACTAAAACGTGTGGGTAATGAAGAAACACCCGGTGTGCAATGGTGTGTCAATACCTTTTAGCATCAGATCAAGCATTGTTGCTTTTCGTCTTTTAATTTTGGAAGAAAAGCATTCAATATCCTCGACCTTATCCTTTAAATATGAGCTCTGCTGCGCGAAAACTGAGAACAGATGTAGCAAACGAGGGAAAACTCGGGATCGAGGTCGAGGTCACGGAGAGGCACAACCTCCAGCCACACACGGCGCTGAGTTATGATCGCAAAACCACCTGTTTATTGTAAGTTATTCCCTATGCTTGTTTAAATTGGCACACACATAAGAATTTATCTCCTTGTTGAGCACAATGAGGAGCAATGTGTCTACGCATGTGTCGGTAAGCAGAAGGTAGCACTCCAGACAATAGGAAAAGAGCCAGATTTAAGAGCATTGTCGCCCGGTGTGAGCCAAGCATCTCCATAAATCCTAATACATAGTCGTTCCCTGTGGAACAAAACAAAAAAAAAAGAAAGAAAGAAAGAAAGGCAAAGAAAGGGAGGGAATGAATGCATTTTCTTCTTATCTATCTGTCTTTCACTCTCTTTCCCCAGTGAGAGAGACAGAAGGGAATAAATGGCTCCCCTCTCCTCTCCTCTCTCCTCGGTGTGGGCTGACAGTGCAGCAGATGGTGGTTTAAGCAGTGAATTTATGAGCGCCACAATCTTAATGTTGCAGAAAGAAAAGAAAAGGACTTGCATCAAACGCCACTGACAAATGCACTTGCTAATATTAATGCACTCCTCATTCATCCAATATGCTGCCTAATTGCTTTTCTGTACACAGTAATATGGCACCTGCTGCTCAAGTCCGGCGCTCGCGTCAGGAGAGGGGAGACTGGGGAGGGAGGGAGGGGAGGAGAGGGGAGGGTAGAGATGTGAAAGTAGGGAGATGAGAAAGAAAGTCTCTCTCTCTCTCTCTCTCTCTCTCCCCTTTTTCTGTGATGGATGCAAGGCTGTGGATCATGCGCCAGACCTGTCAGTGTTCCTAATTAAAATTTTATACTTACAGGCTCAGGGAAAAAAGGTGGAAAGCACTCAGTAAACAATCAGTTATGAGAGGAGAGGAAGGGAGAGGCCATCACACACACACACACACACACACACACACACTTCAAACTGCGACACACTGGGGCACACACGATCCAATTTTAAGTACAGCATCATACATTGAAAATCCGCAGACTTTATTAGAGCTTAACAAGGCCATCTTGCCCGAAGATCAAGCCCAAATCCGAAAGGGCCTGAAAAGCAGCGATCCGCCCACCTTTGCTGCGCAAAAAAAAACTCTTTCATGGGCTCTTGTGGACATGCCAAATGTAATAAAAGCACAAAGGCTGTTAGGCTGTATGACTATGTCACCTTCAAAGTATCAGTGACTAAAGTGGTTTCACAGAAACGCTGGACCGAGCCGGAAAGTTTACACCAAGCCATAAATTTGCTCTTGTTTCTTCCATACGCGGCGCTGCGTGCACGAGATAGGACCTCATCATTAAACATTAAAACAAATATTTCGATCAAAACCAAATCGATACCGTTTGATTGCATGTGTATTATGAATTATTCAGAGCTGATATGTTGCACATTGTCCCTATCACGTTGTAAAAACACACTCATCTACGTTACAGGAAGCTGCTTTTTCCACCCGGAATCAACTTTATATTCACACTTCTACTTCTTCACTGGAATCTGACAGATGAATATCATCATTTCAGTGTTTTGCATCATGTTTGGGGGTCCATCTGGGGCCTGTGTTAGCCCCCTATAGCCCCACCATTATCTGCCCTCCAGCTGCTGTTAAATGCACTAAATTGTAAAATAATGAGTTTGTAAATTGCACGCAATTACGGATGCAAATTGAATAAATCCTCCAAACTATAGATTGTCCTTTCTCCTCACATCAACACTTAATTGATGCATGTTTGATGGAGAGTAGCAGGTATTTCCTTGAGTGGTGGGATGAGAAACTGAAAATGCATTTTGTTTTGTTTGAGGCTGTGAAGAGGATGAATTGTGATTTGATGGAACACAGTGTACCATCGCTGGAATGGAAAGTGCAGTATGGTGAATGATCAATGCATGTGATGAAGGAGCGCAGCGAATTAAAGCTACAAACAATGGCACTAAGATACAACTGAAAACATCACCGAAAAATATCCCCACTATTATATAGAATATATATATATATATATATATATATATATATATATATATATATATATATATATATATATATATATATATAGTGCGTGGTCAGCGCTTATTTGCTCCCAGGGGGTCACGATGGTATATGAGAGAATCAAAAACATATTTCTACTCTACAAAATTAGGTGTATTTTTTTTTCTGACTGCTCTATAATCGTTTATTTTTTTTCTTAATACTAAAAAATATCTGTCACAAACAGTTTCAATGAGATAAACATATTAAACCTTCGGGGTCACACAGAGGACTTGCTACGTTTTAATGGAACACAAGCAAAAAAAAAAAGGTTGTAAACAGAGCTGTAGGTAATGGATATTTTTATCATCACAAAATAATGTTGAAACATATCCATTTGCTGTAGTGCGAAAGAGGATTAGAACTACAATTATGAGCATGTTTTTTTATTTTTAACATTTCTAAAAAGGATGATGAAGAGAGAGTAATCCTGTAATAGAGATGCTGCTCCAATATCAACTGAAATATTAAAGGAATGACAGTGATGGGGAAAAAAGCGACTAGAAGTGGTCATTATTTATTTTGCACCCAATCAATGACCCAATCAGAATATTGTGGAAATACAATAGAAATGTTTTTATTTTTTATAAATACCCTTATCAAATAGCAAGTCCAGAGTCCCTCCAGTGGCCCCTGCGCCACGGATTTTGACCAAAAACCTGAGATGTACGAATAACTTGTACTTTTTCTATTTTATTAGAACACTTATCTGCTCAATGATACTTTCTGTCAAACATGTTTCCCCACATGAAGGTCTAAATGGTGTTTCAAAAGCCTCCTCGGCACAAATCTTTATTTATTTATGATTATTGTGGCCTATAAATAATCAAATTTAAACACAATGAGTCAAAAATCCTGAAATTAAATTGTGTGTTTTTAATTGTGGCGTGTAAACTCCCTCTAAAAGCGACTGATTATAAATATACATTGTGCAGCGTGTGGCTGCTAACATGCAGTTCTAATGTATTACAATGCATTATATGTGAGGCTGCTCACACATTCATGTAACAGTGATGTATTATAATGCATCATACGGGTGGCTGCTAACATATTCATTTAATAGTAATGTATTCAAATGCATTGAACACATATGTACTGTATAATACTACCATTAATAATCGCTCTAATTATAATATGAGCTTTTTCCAAGACGTGATTATTATTAACTCTATAAATTCTGATCCTCTGGAACGTGATTTAAACATTTCCCAAACATTTCTTTTCAGTCAATTATTAATCTCAAAAAACAGCACATGTAAGTTGTAATAATGAGACGGCAGACGGCGAAACATCCGACACACAGTCAATCACGCGGGATTCACTTTGAGCGTCTGACACACACACACACACACACACCTGCTTTTACCTCTCCTTTCCCCCGGTGTGTGTGTGTGTGTGTGTGTGGGCGGATGTTTTGCATGCATTTACCTTGTCCCTGTGCGTGTATGCACCATATGTGTATGTGAGCGCGAGCTAACTCTTTTATGCGTGAAATGGAGAACACTATGCACCTGAAGGCACACGTCAACACGCCAAGAACAGCCATCAGCTCAGGACTTGAGTCACATCCAGCTGTTCACGCACACACACACACACACACACACAAAGTATTTTCTGTATATGCATGAATACAAAAACACAAATAAAGTAATAACAAAATATTTTTTTCTACAGCTATTCCACCCACTCCTTACTAACTAACTACAACTGTGAGTTCCCCCACGAGACTAATAACTGGCATTAGTTTAATTATTTCTAAGGCTAAACAGCAGCCTCATACATACAGTTTTAATAAAGCATGTATTCATAGCTACTGAACTGATACCAAATTACTGGAATTATCCAATAGAGTGTGATTATAGAAATGGATTTCTGCAAAAAGATTAAGCAAAAATAGATTTGACTGAAATGTAACCCTTCGCTTTCAAAAAATATAAATAATAAGGAGGTCGTATTCGAGTGCCACCACCAGCTAACACCGGGGTCACCACACCCTGCCATGTTTCATAGTTTTGTGTGTTTTAAGGGATTAAATAAAAAAAAAATGGCCTCCCTGAATTAATCACCGGCACAAGTCGTAGAAAGACCAGAGCATCACTGTCGTCATCATCATCATCTTTGCCGGAGATATACTACACAATCCTTTTTCCACAAGCCGACTAATTAGCCGCAGAAAGGTCAAGTAAAGTCAGAGTGTGATTAGAGAGGGGAGGAGACTGAGAGGGAGTGAGAGAGGAGAGGAGAGGAGGGGGGAGAAGAAGAAGAAAAAAGAAGGAGAAGAAGAAGAAGAAGATAGTTTTGGACCCGTGCCAGAACGTCTCTTTTTTTTTTTTTTTTTTTTTTTCCACCGTCCCTTCCCCTCCTCCTTTCACCCCCGCGCCGAATGAGAGCTTTTCTACAAAACGCTGGCTTCAATTTTTAATGAAATGCTTATGTTGCTGCACCTGGACACGTTGGCTAAGCTTGCCCATCAGGTAAGGGTTCCCAGGAGGGTCATTAAAAAGCAGATCGGAACCTGCCTGGGTGCCAGCAGTGATGTGAGGCCTCGAGAATCAAATGCAGTGAAGGCTGGTGTGTTTCTGCACTCTACACTACAAGGTGTGTGTGTTAGTCATATTACATTAAGTTTTTCCCCCACCGTTTTGCGTCGCTTCACGTTAAGATTCGATTAGAACGTATGTGCACGCGTTTGCTGCTTGTGTGTGTATGAATGCATTTGTGTTTCTGTGTGTGTGTGTGTGTGTGTGTGGTTGAGTGCCAAATGAAAACATGACGATAGATGCAGGACCGGTGCTATTCCCAGTGAGCCTCGTACAGTGGTCTTGCCGCAGGCTTCTCCCCTGGCTCAATGTTGAGTCAAAACATCTCCTGTGGTACAAAAAAAAAAAAAAAAATAGTAGCGGAGTGCGCTTCGCTGTCAACAGCAAAATACAGCAACGTGTTGGATGACAATGACACTGACACTGCACTCCCAACCTTTGGGAATACACTGAAGTGAAGAGCCGGTGTATACTCAGCATCACAGATCCAAATGATGTACAGTATGTGTCATTCTGCAGGCTTTTCTAACATATGCTTTGCTACACACAAACAGAGCCCACACACACTCACACACACGCACACAGACAATGGCTGTACACTTGCCCTTCTACCTGGAATAGCCTGATCCCTGAGGGGAGTAGTGTTTTAAGATTCAAACTCTCTCTCTCTCTCTCTCTCTCTCTAACACACACACACATATAGATGCAGGGTAAGTGGACCCGCAGCCTAATGTAGTTTAATCACTCCCAGCACATCCATCAGGGGCTCCAGTAGGGGAGTGGAGTATTTTATCACCACTTTTAAGGGTTATTAGTACAAATACACTGTCACCCTGCATTACCACTGCAGCGCTTTAGGGTGCCATGCCCTCACCACATTCATTACAATCTCTATCAATATCTATCAGAACTAAACGCTCCCTCTTTCTCCCTCCACCTTCTTCCTTCCACGTCCCGCTGCCATTAAAAGATGAAGACCGACTCCCTCCCCCTTTACCCTCTCTTCCTCCTCCACTTCCTCCTCCTTCTCTTCCTCCTCTTAGCCGTGCCTCCGTCTCCCTTCACCTCCTTTGACACACGCACACATGCACACCTCTAAAAGTTTCACTCCATTTATCGTCCAGCGCTCTTCAGGCCCGAAGCTGTCGGACCAACCTTGATGGAGTTTGGTGGCTGGCAAGGACGCTGCCTAGACGATGACTTTAAGAGGCCAGTGGTCACTCCAAAAAAAAAAAAAAAAAAAGAGCAAGAAAAAAAAGGGATGATTCCTGGATCGGATGACTTCTATTCAGGCAGGCTGAGCACATTACTCACTTTGCACCATTACCATTTCCAGACATGCAAAGGTGAGGGGATTAAGAGAGATTTGCTCCTCTTTTTTCTTTTTTTTTCTTTTTTGATGTGTAAAGTTACTCGAGGAAAGGGACAGTTTGCAATTTCTGGCCCGGTGAGGTGAAGTGAGGGTTATCAATCAAACAGTATGTGACACCTATGGAGTCCATTACTGACTGGCGAGACTGACATTTTGACAAATTTGAAAGGATGTTCTTGTTCAGGTCTTTTAGGCAATGATAATGTGTAGGGCGTGTCTTTCTCTCTCTCTCTCTCTCTTACTCTCTCTCTCTCTGTTCCTATGTACCTCAAAGTAGGGCCTATATCATTGTTAAATCTTGTATAATTAGCTGTATATGCGACACGCTATGTATTTGTAACACACTGGGCTCTCAGTCAATCATAATTCAGTCATAACACCTATTTAATAGCCTTCATATTGTAGCAGACTTTATTACGCAAACATTACTCAAAGGCCAGCGTGACTTCATTCAAAGGCTGAGCAAAAAAGATCCATAACGTTCAGTTTATTACGGTTGTGTTGTTGAGCATCTTTACATTTATTTAGATCTGGGAACAGCGTGAGCAGCTGGAAAATCAGACAGGTTCTAAACCAACCTCCAGCTTAGCCAAAGAAGAAAACAATGGCAAACAGTAAGATTATTTGTTGTGTCTGTTGTGAACGCCCATCACAGTTTAAAGACTGCTTTCCTGCTTCACCTTTGACCTACTGTAACATGCTGTACTTTACCACTGCAATAAAGAATTATTAGCAGCATTATTACTTTAGGTTCTTAGCTCCAAATAAAATGTATTTGAAATCTGTTAGCCTGTTTACAACGTGTCTGATGGTTTGTGATCTCATGTTTCTTGCCCTGTCAGGATTCTTTTGTAGTGACGTACCAACGATATGTTGACGTGAGTGATATATTAGCATTGGAAATGAAATCTAAACAAACAAGTCTAAAATTGTAATAAACCACAATTATGCTAAAACAGCTATGAACCTTTTTGTTGCTAATTAATAAAGCAGTGCTGGCCAAATCACATCAGCTAGTTATCTTAGCTAGCTAGCTGACCATGAGTTCATGCTAGCAACAATAGCATGTAACTATCAAAAAAAAAAAAAAAAAAAAAATAGCCAGCTGACCATTAAAAAAAATTGAAATGAAATTGCTGCCATTATAGTTCCCAAGTTTCATTAAAGTATATCTGATGTTCTTGACAAGCAGCAACCTCCGTGACTGTGAAGTGAAGTCAATGTGGAGGTGCCAAACACTGCAGTTCCTCAAATGGCCACTCGGGGCTGGCTACAGAAGTCAATCTCTCCATCTTTTGGTCTTTGTCAGAAGACGTGGGACAGCCAACATGGCGGTTGCCAGAGCCCCCCCCCCCCCCACCCCCCCCCTCCCTACACTGCTACGTGGCAGGTGTTGGTCACAGGTTCCATGGCTAGGGAAGGTTATTTAGAGGTAAACCCACACAGCTTTGCTTGCTAAGTGCCACAATTATCGTGCTTACACAGTGTTTACGTTCATGGCACACACCTGGCACGACTGCCTTGGTGTGCATTACGGTATAAACCAACCTTTAGAAAATGCATACGAGCCGCCCAACCCCCTCCATAAAAAAAAATGTAAGGAACAATTTAAGCTTATAAATTTAAGACATATAGCAGCTAGCTCCAAATTAAAAAGAGATTACAGAGAGAAACATTTAAATCCCAACGCTGAAACAGCCTCAAAGCCTGCAGGTAATGAGATTTAAAAAAAAAAAAAATCTTGAGCGCATGCAAAGTGTCTGCATAATGCGTGCATCTGCATATACATTCAAGCATGTACACAAAAAGACATACATATCGTTTAATGACAAAGCTCCGCCATCACATGAACTCCATATGGTGCATCTCTCATCTCCTCCCCACGCACATTAGAAAAATCCAACCACTTCAGTCATTTTTTTAAAGTTCCTGTTTCAACCCCCCCCATCTGATCAGGTGGCTGTTTATCCTCCTTTAATTATCTTCTTCTCTTTTTTTTTTCTCCCAGGATCATGAAATAAAAATCTATACTCGGATTCCCAGAGCTCTCGTTATCCAGTTGCACATATTTTATAGTGAAATAAAACGGCAGGGTAATGAACGTTGGAATTTGACCCCATGCTGTTCGGGCCACGCAAAGGTCAGGGAAATTAATTTCGCCCAGTGTTTCAGGGGAGAGCTGGAGAAAAAGGAGTAGGAAATGGAGAAGGGCAGAAAGGTTATGAATACAGTAAGACATCCTGTGTAACTTGAACCTTTGGAAGTGCGTTATTCAACAGTTGATGAGTTAGTTCCATGATTCAAATGTTCGTGTGTTCCTCACTCATGGCCGTGCATACGTCGTGAAAATTTGAACTTGTAGCCTCGCAGATATGGAAGTGTATCTTTTCGGCGTTCTCTAAATTCAATTTACCTCTAAAAGCGTGGTTAAGGATGCGTCTTTGTATGTGTGTGTGTGAACGTGTGTGTGTGTGTGTGTGTGTGTGTGTGTGTGTGTGTGTGAAGCACCTCGAGCACTGCTGTCATCCTTTTGAGAACAAAAGCACTCAACGTTACAAGCCGGTCCAAGCCGAGTTCTGCCCTGTTATTTATGGAAAACGAGGAGTGTATGGATTAAACAGATGATGCCAAGGCAAACAACAAAAAAAAGGAGCCATGATTCATTTCCCAAACCATGAAAAAGGGCCAAAGGACAAACAAATCAATGGCAGTTTGGATGATATCTGGCCCCAAGCATTGACAGGCCCTGGAGTGTTTGGCATGAATGTAAATGTGAAAAGTGCAGTTTTCTTTATATGCAGCGAGGCAGGCCAAAGCTACAATATATGCTATTTTGTCCTGATTAACGCTGCTCGATACATGCATTTGAAGCAGTTGTAGTAGTGGTGTAGCTTCCAGTGGCTGCGGTGTGCTAAATACATATATTTTCCTCGTTTTTCAGCTGAACGGATTAAGCAGCTGATGCTGATGATTTTAAGAGACAACAGTGAGATCCATCAAATTAGAAAGCAGCCAAAACAATCAAATAATGCGCTGGATAAATGATGTCATACTGTAAAATCTATGGCTTATTGTCTGGGCAGAGGGCCAATTCACATTGCTACACCGGTTATGCAAAACGGCAGGAATGCTCCGAACGTGCAGCTAGTCATCAATATACAACAGCAGCGGCAGCCCGCTACCGTTATTCGATGTAAATTTGATATGTGTTTGTGTGCTTACGGTAGCCCCCCGTTAAAAGCCACATGTGCGGGGAGGGGGGGGGGGGGGGGGGGGGGGGGGGGGGGGGGGGGGGGAGGAAGAGGAGGGACGAGGGGAGAGGAGGTAGGAAGAGAGCGGAGAAGAGACGAGCCCTGGCTGGCTGCCACTCATCTGGGCACCTTCTCTAAGCAGGGCAGAAAATCAAACACGCCAGGAAAGAATTAAAGGAGAAAGAGAGGGAGAGAGGGAGAGAGAAAGAAAAATGATTTTTTCTTATAAATAGCAGGGCTTGCCAGAAGGCAGAGGAAATGAGAGCAAGTGAGCGCTGGAAAAGAAGGGCTTGAGCTTGACACGGGGCTTAAAATTGAGAGGGGGGCGGGAAGAAGGGACCTACTGCGCGAAAATGTCTCCAACCAAAGCAAGGATTAGTGTTCCAACCTCCTCCACCGCCAAGATCCGCCAGTACAACTAATCACCTTCACAGCTTCTCTCTCACTCTCTCCTTCTCTCTCCTCTCCTCTCCTCGTCCTTTTTTTCTCACTCTTTTCATCCCCCCCCCCCTCTCACTTTTTTTTTTTTTTTTTTTTTTTGCCTCCACTCTCCTCTGCTCTTTAAAGTATCATTTCGCCCCTCTCATCGTCATTATGGCTAAAATTAAAGCGGAGTGTGTTCTGCCAAGAACGATTAGCCGCCACAGCCTAACTGGGCGCAGTAAGGTGCTCAGGGTTTTTTAGTCAATCTAGTGCGCGCCACAGTGCACGCTGCATTACCGAGCACAGGAACACACTGCAAACTTCAAAAGACATCTACATATATGATGACAAGGGATGTCGCAGATAAACCCCCCCCCCCCCAAAACAACCTCCCCATCTGCATCCCCTCTTTCTTCCTTGCTTTCTTGTCTGTCAAATCCCCTCTGTCACTCCATCCCTCATTCTCTGCCCCCCCACCCATCCTTCTCCACCTGTCAGTCCATCCTTCCCTCTTTTTCCTCTTTTCTTTCTCTCTCTCTCTCTCTCTCTCTCTCTTCCTCTCTGTCACCGCCATCCATTTCCTCTCCCCCACGACAAGGCTCCTTGCAAAAGATGGCGACGGCGACAAGAACGGTGGCGGCGGCGCATAAACATAAACAAGTCAAATTGATCCCATAGAAGATGAGCCAGTTTGGGGGGGGGGGACAGGAGCGATTAAGCTCCTTTCTCTCTCTTCTTTTTCTCTCTAGCCTCGATCTCTCTTTCCCCCTGTTGGGGAGTGTGTGTGTGTGTGTGTGTGTGTGTGTGTGTGTGTGTTTGGGGGGGGGGCGGTTGCAGAACCATACCAGAGGAAGAGCCACTTCATAAACAGATGCCTGGCATACGATTGCAGCCGGGGGAGTGTGTGAATTCATTCTCCTCCGCTATAAATACACGCCGTGTCTCTGTATAGGTGCATGCGCAAAATGTAATTAGGCAGTGAGGCAGAAAAGCAAGCTGCCTTTCTCTATGTTTGCATATTTTGTCCACAAATAATGTACTACAAAGGCGAAGAGAGGCGAAATCTCTCTTGAATATTCATTTACAAAATAACGGTTTGCTGATAAGGCCAAGTTATGTGATAATCAATTAGCTAAATGTTCTACAAAAACCTGGCAAGAAGGAATCAAGGCGAAAATAATAAATATGCACAAACACACACACACACACACAGAGCGCATGTTGGTGAAGCGAAATGACGACTTCAGCAGAAGTCTGCGTGGAATATCCATACCACATTAGCCTAGATAAAATATCACAAAGAACAAAAAGGGAGCAGGATGTGTATTTCTAATGAGTTTGTTTGTTTCGAGTGTTCGTACAATGAGAAAGAGTTTGTTTTACATACAGTGTGCCTAAACGCACCTGCTGTTGCCTGGTGTAAGTGTGCGTGGGATTAAGAATATTACAGGAGAAGATGCAGATAGTGCAAATGGAGTGGAGAGCTACGGAAACAAACACTCTGTGTGTGTGTGTGTGTGTGTGTGTGTGTGCGTGTGTGTGTGTGTGTGTTTGTGTGTGACAGTCAAGGCAGTCAGAGGAGTGTCAGGATGAGACCCGGCATGACGCTTACCAAGTCCATTTTTTCCGAGAAACAAATTGAAATCATCAAATCACAGTGATGGTAGAATGCTAAATGTTTGAGCGCTGCACTCTGTGGCCTTTGAAGACAGGCACGCAAACGGAGCTGCAGCTGATGATTGTTTTCATCACAGATTGATCTGAGAATGATTTTTTTCTTCATTTAGCATCAGAAAATAGTGAAAAATAACAATCACCATTTCCAGAAGCCCAAAGTGACACATTCAAAGCACCAAAACCCAAAGATATTCAATTTATAACGCTCACAAACATGCACACACAGAATGAAAATGAAAATGTAGCACTGCAACCAGCGATGACGATTAAAGATTATTAGTGTGATTAATCTAATAATTATTTTCTCTATTAATTAGTTTAGTGTGTGGCCTGCTCAAGTGTCCAAAACTCACAGATGTTACATTATAATGACATAAAACTGTGAGGGTGCACATGCAAGACAAAGAAAACAGAGAAAGTTACGAATTTATGCTTTAAAAATGACTTCAGTCAGTGTTTCTAAACTTCTTACACCACAGAAAACACCAGACTCTCCAAGTGCCATCATTATGACACACATTAAAATACAGCAGTGTAAGCCATTAAGCTATAGAAAGTTTACGCAGGAGCTTTATTCCTGATAAGAAGATCATTTAATGTTGACTGTTGTTAAGTTGTGAACGAAACCAGAGATAATTTGGTGGAAGATTTGTACTCCTGATCCTACTCTGCACTTTTCTTCCTAATATTTCTTGTTTGGAGCCACGGTGGCAGAGTTTTTGAACCAATCATTTTACCTCCACTCACTATCTCACATCACATTTAAGCTCGTAGCCAATCACGGATATATGTGCATGAACATGACGACGCATCAGGCTGATATCGAAACTAGATATCTGAAATTACATTCCAGCAATCTCACAGTTTATTTTCAGTCAATATTTTCTAGTATTTGTTCAGTATGTATTTTATTATTATTATTATTATTATTTTTAAAACTAAGGATGCACCATATGGAGTTCAAGATTTCTGATATCTTTCAAGGACCACTTCAGGGAGGTTGTGTACCTCCAGTGGTACATGTACCACAGTTTGAGAACCAGTGACTAAAATGATTCATCCACTCTGACAACAGTCCCTGATTGACTTTCTGTCGATCGTCTAATTGATTATTCAGCTGATTGCTTCATCTCTGGAGCTCCGCGTGCGTGCAAGTCATTTCCTGCTGAATTCCACAAGTCTAATTGTACAGCATGTCCAGTGTAATTGAATTGTTCTACAGGCATGCGCTACAGTATTAAGAATTACAGTTGTTACCACTACAGAGTTGTGTATGCATGTGAAACCAATTACAATACATTTAATTAGGTCCTGTGCCTATTAATAACTGCTAACTAATACTAGTGTTAGATATAAGCAGCTGCTTTTAATAAGAGGAATAAACGTCCCCCCTCACCAAGGCTTCTCCTGCCTCTCCTCCAGGCCCTGTGCCCCTGTTGCTGTGCAGAGCACGTCGTCCTCTACTGGCCAGTGAGTGAATTACAGCTGACCCTGCCTCCTGGAGCCGACCTGGCAGGGAACAAAGAGGCAGCGCTGTGCCAAAGAGGCCTATCACTCTCTCCTTCAGAGGGGAGGAGAGGGAGGAAGGTTTCCAGAGAGAGGGGAGGGCAGGGTTAAAGGGGGCTCCGCCATACTGGAGCAATGCAGCTGTGCTCTGCGGTCGACTCCCAGCCGAACGGGGGCAAACTGTTTCAGCGTGTGTGTGTGTGTTGGGTAAAGGGGGGTTAGGAGGGGTAAGGCGGTGGGGTGGGTGGTGGTTGTTGGCACCAAGGGGGTGGGCTGGTAAGACATCTGTCATCCTATCATCAATGCTGTCACATCATAGAACAAATGGGCTGTGGGATTTTTACAGCCCAAAAACAAGGGATGGCAAAAGGTATCAGTTAGCACGTGATCTACGAGCGCTTGAGTGTGCCGTTCTCAATAAGTGTCGGCCACCGTGCCTCACCTCATCAAAGGGCGGGAAGAGAGGATGACGAGAATGGTTACAAAGTGATGGAGCGAATGCACATCTGTCGAGTCAAAATAAAAAAATCCAAATCAACTGAGCGTCATGGAGCTGAAGTCTGAACGTCCTTGGCTGGGAGACACATTTTTTAGGGGGCCTGGAAGTCCCGCTTCCAAGCGAGGACGAAGAGTGAGTGAAGGGAGAGTGGCATGTTTAATTTCCCGCCCTCCTCCACCCCTCTACCCCCTCTACCCCATTGCACCACTATCCCTTTTGTTTGTCTTTTTTGTTTTTTTGAAGCGGGACCGCTGGACCGAGGCAAGGTCTTCCATAATGACACCTTGACTGTGAAGAACTTTATCCACTCCGCCATGCTATCTGGTGCCTGCGTAACAAGACGGCTGGCTTTGTTGCCAGGAGAGTGGAAGAGAGCTTTGAACCGCAGACTGACAGCGCAGGGGAAGCCGTTCCAGGCGTAAATGTAAATTACTATTACTTACACGTTTAACCCAGCACCTACAACACCGCCCCCCCCCCCAACACACACACACACACACACACACACACACACACACACACACACACTTACACATAGACACGTACACACCTCACCCCACCCTCTTCCCTGCTCACCGGGCTTGCTTGCACTCGGCTATGGAAGGAGGTAGCAGCAGTTGGGGGGGACAATTCTGACATCATGTTGCCCTCTTTTGGTGGGTGTTTACAACTGCACCTCACTGTCCTCTCACCTCAAAGGCAACATCTCAGCCTGTCTTCCCTTTTTATGAACAAAAACGCTGAGCAGCCACCGACACGTTGACATCATTTGAATGATCTTTATATTAAACGCGCGAGTATGTTGTGAATATAGAGCACGGAGACCCGTGTTAGACTAAGGTGGATGCAATCTGGACAAAAATGTGCAAAATTCATCTTCTTTCACGCCTCTCTGCCTTCTTTTCCCCACCATCTCTTCGGTTTCACCTTCTACTCGAGTCTGTAAAAGACTCATTAAAACGTCTTTTTACCAAGAGAGACATGACCAAGAAGGCAGCTTAAGAACATTAAATATATACAGACAACATAAACTGACTGCCACATGTTACAAAAGAGTATTAATAATATTCAGTTACACGGGCACGCTATCTAATGAAGTAAAGAGTGCTACAGTGTTTTATCAACCTTTAAAATGAACTTGAATTCACCAAAAGTGACAATCTCCAGCCTTTCATGCACTTTGTTCCAAACTCAGGCCTCATTCAGGGAACCAACATCTGTAGAACGCTGTGAGAACTCACTCTCTGTGCATGTACAATATGTGCACGACAAGAAGGAAGCAGCCCAAAGAGAGATTTATATCTAGACGTCAACTACTGGACACATACGGTGTGAAAGCCACTCAGTAATAGCAATCGTGCTGGATAACCACCCACTATTTTTTAGCTCTGGGCAGGTTTATTCATGAAGAGCACAAAATCATAGTATAAAAAGATGCTGGAGAATTTATTGTGATGTCTCATTTTTTTTTTTTTGTCACTCTGCAATTTCTCAAAAATAAATAAATCAGTGAATAAATAAATACACGTCTGTCCCGTCTTCATACGACTCAAAAAAGAAGAAAAGGAATGAAGCGGCACAGCTCAGGGGCCACACTGTTGAATAAATCAAAAAACTTCAAACACAATCAGCGCCCAGAGTAACTCACGTCAGAGGGTTACATTTGAGGCACGTTTACGAGAAAGCAGGTGAAAACAGATACTGTATCAAAGCCTAATGATTGGCCGCAGATTGGATTTTAAGTATGAAATGACACGGAGCACCGGTGGTGGATTGAAGCTTGTGTTCTGCTGCTGATCTTATTTTGCCACTCCACCACGCGCAGAGCCGAGCACGCTGGCAGCGCCTGTCGTCAGGCAAAGCTCCAAGCCATTTCCCCTAGATGCATCTCGACTGAATCAATAGGGCCCTCGCAGCATATCATTAGACATAAGTATTATAATTACTTGTGTTATTAATTTTGCCTTAATACCAGGGATAATATGATATGTAATTCAACCCTGTTGAGGGAAGAGAAAATAAGATAATCACAAATGCATCTCTTATGAAAATCAATGTTGAAATGGATATTCCAATAATGCCAAACCACTGCCCCCTCTGTTTTTTTCTCATGCATATCAACCAGTCATTTTCCGCATTCATCTGGAAAAAAATATATAAATATGTCCGACATATTTCACATAGGCGCCCCTGTCTGAGGCAAAACAATATGGATTTGTGTTGCCTCGCAAACAATTTTAATAAAAAGCTATTGATTGCGGATCGAGCAGCTAGCCTGTGGGCGCGGAGCACCAGACCCCAGTGGGTCCAGATCATTAATGTCCTCAACTGCTGGCTTCACTGGCGCAAATTTGTTCAATAAGGGTCTGGCACGCATGCTTCAGGGTTTGATTTTGATACAGCCACGTCAAAGTGTTTGTGGCCGCTCCACAGGCCGCAAAAACCTGACAGACATTTGG
Organism: Sciaenops ocellatus; assembly: GCA_033000465.1. NCBI lineage: Eukaryota > Metazoa > Chordata > Actinopteri > Sciaenidae > Sciaenops > Sciaenops ocellatus. The sequence goes on along the minus strand of CP136872.1, from coordinate 4,129,091 downwards.
TTACGACACGACGGTCGCATGTGTGTTTCTTCTTTTTTACGAGTCTCACAATAAATTCTATTTAATAAACGGTGCTGATGCATATGATTTCAGAAAGTGGCAAAATGATTAATGAATTTGAACACACGTTACTCCTACTCAGCCTAACCACTCATGGCAAAACATTGCCCAGAGCCACAACCCACAGCAATCCATGGCTGCATTCACACACACTCACTCACACACACACCACTCTCTACAGCTTGTCATCAATAGACGTCCTCCTGACAGACGGGAAAAAAAGAGCAAAACACACTCTTACATCCTCTGCTTTATGTCAAACCTCACCGAAAATTTGTGCAGCTGCAATATCTACATCCAGGCAGAAACACACTCGCGTATACTTTCTCGAGCAGGTATCAAAGCCTTGGCGCAGCGAGACAGTTTTAATTACCAGGTACTTTCCTTATGCTTATGATTTCAATTTCTCCCTGCAAAGCTGGTAATGATATTCAAAATGCCTGCTGGCAACTCCGACTCCTTATTCTCCCCTGTCTTTCCTTCCCACTAAGATGTGAATACCCCAGTTTATAGGCTTATTTGTCCTCCAGTCACTTTGTAAAATCTTTATTCGGCCGAAGATATCTTTTTAAATGCAAGCCTCGCTGGAAGGAATGGCAATAAAGGTTTTGGGGAGGTGGGGGTTGTGGGGGGGGGGGGGGGGGATCAATGCAGAATGTATTAGCCTGCACTACAGAGACCGACTTCAATAATAAAAGCATTGATCCTTTAAAGTGAAGCTTATTCTGGGACGGCATGGTAAAGGAGGATGGTCCATTCCAATACTGCGCAGGCCAGATGGAGACTCACAGCAGGATATTGCACCCCCACCCCACCCACCCTCAAATATTCACATTATATTTCAAACCTGTATTAGATTCAGTCGCACAATTACGGAGAGATTCTCTGTTGAAATGCATGCATTATGGAGCAGCATGTCCAATAATGCAGCATATGGAATAACATATTTAATTGGCACTACTTAAGATTTGCCAAGTACAAAGAAGGCGAGGAAAAAAGAGCTGAACGACATGTGAGGGAAAAAATGAGGTGTTAGATTTTTTTTTTTTTTCTTCTTTTTTGAGAATTGAGAATATCTGGGATTATTGGAGGACATTTCCATTCACTGTTATTTGGTTTATTAGGGCAACTCAGAGATTAGACACGACGGCCAAAGATTAATTTTGGCCGTCGTCTCTTTTTAATTTAAGCCAATTTTCCTTGAAATTTCTTGTTTTCAAAACAGGGGCCGCTAATATTTCTCCGTTTCCATTAGTCACCGGACACACCAGATCCCAGCAGTGTCTCTGTACACAGCCGTTGGTAGTAAAGCGCCAGCAGTAATCAAGCGTGAGGGCTGGATATATAACAAGCACACTTCACAGTATGCCTAACAAGCACACTTCACACACTAATCAGCTCAAGTGGACTTGCATTGCATCCACATCCTTCCCGTTTTGGCTCACAGAGACCAGTCCTGGCTTAGATTATGAAAATGATCCTGATAGTATCAATAGATAAGGTTATCTGTGATTTGCTCAGTGTAATGAAAACATGGAGTTATAATGGGGAAGGATGGTTCCTGTGGTGTTTAGTGATAAAATAAAGTGCTGGATGCGAAGTGGGGGTCAGACGCCACCTGTATTGATCTTCTTATAGGCCTCGAATGCAACATGTTAAACACAATAATACACACAAATGAGGCTGAGACTTATCTATGGGGATATAAATAATGAGACTCAACAGGAAGGCTGCAGCAGCTATTACTTTCCTCATCCATGAATCTGCTGATTGATTCCAATTTATGGTTTCATCTATAAAATGTGGGAAAAAAAGATGCATGTCACAAGTTTGTATGGTCCGAGGCGATGTCTTCAAATGTTTGACCAACGATCCAAAACCCTGAAATATTCAATTTAACCATATATAAACTAAACTAAAGCCGCACATGTAAGAGGCTGAGATGAGAGAGGCTGAGGTCATAGAAAAATGACCAATTAATCAAATTCGATCAATTTTCTGTGAACTAAACCTGCAGTTAAGACTCTGAAGCTGAAATGAACCTAAAATAATTCCATAAATTAAGATGTTAAAGTCATTTAAATAGATTTTGTCAAAATTCTGATTATTGTTTTTTTTTTTGTTTTGTACCTACAGTAAATGTAGTCACACACATAAAGTTGCACAAACTATCAGATATTCATATTTTATAAAAATGAACACCAGCATCAGCCTGTAGTGTTTATTTGTAACACACACAATGACCCCCCACTTCCACCTAGCGTCTTCCTCCGCCCATTGAGGCATGGGGTGAGGACGGCAGAGGACAGACACCCGCCTCCCGTAATCCCATCAACTCATGTCAGACAGCAGTCTGGATACAAGCCTATCTGTGAGGCCTGTAATCCACAGCTAAGACTTCGCACACCACGCTCCCACTTATCTGAAAACACACACACACACACACTCGAAAACATACTTGGAGAGAAAAGTGATACTTGGTTGCTTCTTCACTCAATCTGTCTTTTGTACAAAGACATGATATTCTACTGTATATATGTATATAAAAGAAGAGTCAGCAACACGTAAAAACGTTGTCACGTCAGTGTGTGCATGTGTGTCTAAGGTAATAAGCATGCTTTATGGTTTCAGCTCGAGCCAAACACACACACTCATGCATGCATTAGATATATGATCCAAAAAAAATATGATTTGTAATAAAAATAGATAAATTCTAACATGGACAATAAAGGCAAAAAAAGGGGGGGGGTGTCACTTTTACTGTGTTAATATTACGAAAGAAAGAAAGAAAGAAAGAAAGAAAGAAAGAAAGAAAGAAGATGTTACTATTGTACATCATTTAAAATTTTAACATGACTATTGCAGTCGTCATGTGCAATGTTTTGACAAATGTGCTGACATATAACAAATGTTTCCTCAGAATCAAATCGAATCAAATAAAATAGATGTATTTTTTCTTTAAAGGACACAAAACTCTGACTTGTGTAAATCCATTTCTTGATATAAAAGAAAATAAAAGCTCCAAACCTCTCCCTGTGGTTAGAAATCATGCAATGTATTACTCTGATTAAACATAAAAAAAAACACCAAAAAAACAAACAAAATAAAGACAAAGTCTTCAAAATGGTGCTGAAAAAAAGGGACAAAACACAAGATAATCTAGGCATGCACAAATTCCTGAATGCCTTCAACACATTTTGCTGTCAAGCCATTCAATCAATCACTAGTCCAGGGAACAATATGTCCCATTATCATTCAGATACATGCAAAACACCACGAAGGGAGAAGAGACAGAGGAAAAAAAAAAAAAAGAACGCAAGAGAGATAAAAAGGCACGTCGGACAAGGCACCCCTGCTCATGTCTTGCTTCAAGAGAGAGAGAGAGAGAGAGAGAGAGAGAGAGAGAGAGAAAGGGAGAGGGAGAGAGCGAGGGAGAGAGAGAGAGAGAGACGCAGGGTGCAGGACCCACACGGTGTAGTTCCAGCCAATTGCATTCCAGAGAAGTGACCATGGCCAGTGATAAACAAAGCACCATAGATCATTCCTCTCCCAGACGGAGCCCGGCGCTGGAGGCAGCGGAAGGTAGAGCGGTCAGACAGACAGAGAGAGAGAGAGAGAGAGAGATAGAGAGGGAAGGAGAAGCAGACAGAGACAGAAGACGACAGAGAGCTCACCGCCTATATGCATCTGCCCCTCTGCTATCCTCTGATGCTACATTTTGACGCCCTTTTTGCAACTGGAATGCCATTAAAAGCCGGCCGTGCTGCATGCTCTTCATGACAAGAACAAGAGAGAGCGAGCCAAAGAGAAAGACGAGAGAGAGAGAGAGAGAGAGAGAGAGAGAGAGAAAGGGAGAAAGAGGGAGGGAAGAGTGCTGCTGCTGCTTCCTTCTCCCACTGCCACTGTGCCGATGCATCGTATTCAATAAAACAAAAGAAAAAGAAGCGTTAAATTGTTCCTATTTCCCTAAGAGAACAAAAAAAAAGGCATTCAACACTTACCCACTCCCAGACTCAGATTCAGTGTTCATTTGAGCCCAGTGTGCGTCACAACAGAAACCTCAGATATTCCTCCAAAACAGATGTGCAAAGAGGAGCAGTGAGGTTCTCCCTCTTTTGTTTGTGAGCCTGCCTGGCTAGGTTTCTCTATTTGCATCAGCCCGGCTTTTTTACAGCTTTGAAGCAGGTGGATGACAAAAACATCAATCTCTCCAGGCACATTGTGTGGCATGCACACTTTGACACACTCCCCTCACCAGCTCTATACAGTATAATCACACATTCCTATTCTCTCCTCACAGCTCAGCGAATGAATATGGGCTCAAAAGGAAACTGAAGGACAAGTGTGCATTGTTGGAGTGTGCTTTTGTTGTAATCATGTTTTGATTGGATTAGAATGGGAATTTGCTGTATCTCCAGAGTTCCATTTGCCATATGTTGAGGCAATTTTATGCACACTGGTTAAGGGAGGACTTTGGGTGATGGATTGCAGGTTAGCAATAAGCCAGGATCAGAAGGTGTGCATTTGATTGTTTCCCTTCTTTTAATCAACTTATGGCGTAATTGTGTTTTGCATACAAAGGTTCTCTTTAGCCCAAACAAGAACCTTGTGGTTAACACCAAATAGCAGGGCTGTAGTCATGCAGACCGAGACAAGTCTGAGCAGTTTCAAGACCGAGTCAAGACCAAATGGGGGTCAAGTCTGGGTCAAGAACAAAAAGCAAAAGAATGTCCATGCAGTATTGATCATATTTGTCTTAAAGCTGCACCCATGAAATTTTTTTTATCAACAATAAAAAATATGACTGTGAAGGTTCTCAGTCGTCCAGGTCATGTTTCTTTGAGACGAGGCTTCTTCAGTCCAGAACATCCAGTTGCCCCAGCGTTAACCCTTCTCAAAGAAAAACTGACTACATGTGATGTGAAAGGCATTGTTCCTGGTTATGAACCCACAGAGAATTATCATCTATCATCATCTGCAGTTCCCTTCAGTGCTACAGATTGTTTTAGCGTCCTTCATCTCACTGTTTTAGCTTTAGGTTTAGCTTTAGGTTTACCGTTTTAGTTCACTTAATCTCCTCTCTGTTTTCAGCAAAAAAGCTCTGATGAAGCCACTGTAGACTACCCGCACTGCACCAAACAACGGACTAAGTTAGCTACTAGGTGATGTATTTAGCAGCTAAAGCTAAAGGAGTTGGTTGAGACCAAAAACAGAGCAAAGGGAACACTGGAATTGGAGAAAAGTTAGGGTTAGAGTTAGAGAGCTTGTTCAACCATCCTCAACTGACCACATGAATAAAATAATGCAGCTTTAAGGTTCTTTCAGACAATGTCCAGTTGCCACGGTCATGTCCAAAGTGGCAGCTCTCCTGAATGCACACAACTATCTGCTCCTGCTGTCTGGGTTTATATTGATTTTGACATTATTCAACTACAGAAACCGAAGGACACATATGAGTTCCAAGAGTAACGTGTACATCTCTTCACCTGTGAATAAACATATTAATTATCATCCTGGAGCAACATCAGCCTTAATGTTGAATAATCAATCTGTGCCAATAAACAATGTTCATGATATTAGTTATGAGCTCACTGTATTAATCAAGTCATATTGCCAACTATTTCCCCATATCTCCTATAGCCCATGGCATATGCTACAGTAAGATGCACCCATTCTCCTTCATAAGCACATTTGCTGTCTTCATCATAGCCACGTCATGTGATGAGGCAGGCCCACCTAGAGAGAGGAGGAGGGGGGGGGGGGGGGGGGGGAGCTCTGCAACATCCTGCTTCCTGCCTGTCTCCCAGCTCCCATGCAGTGAATGGGACTGTCCTGGCTGCTTCCCATTAAAAAGTATAGGGCAGTGGCTCTACACTGCATATTATCGGAGTTAGGGGACAAGGAGACAGTCCCAATCTGGGCTGTCTGTCTCCTGGTTAACTGTTCAACAACATTTGTTGAAGACGTCTTTTATTTTAATCAATGGCAGTGTGTTGTCAACTTTATTCCAAAAAAATGCTAAAAAGCTAAAAAGTGCACTATCCTATCAATATCTTAGCTTTATTGTAGTTTCAGAATTTTAGGCCAGCCCTGAAATCATATTTTACAGCATATTTGAGCAGAATAACTAGAATGTGCTGTGGTGATTAATCTTTCAGCCAGTTTTCAGGCACAGTCACAACTTCTTCTTTCACAAACAACCTGTGTGTCAACCGTAGCAGTAATAACTTGAGGAGGGGACAGTGAAGGCCAGAAGGAAACAATGATGTCAGCCTGGTACAAGGCAGAAGAGAAAAATAAGCTTTGTCAGCTCAGAGTGAGTGTCAAATGCTCTAAAGTTATTTTTTGGCAGACAATGCTTCATGTCAGAAACACAATATTCTTCAGCAGCACTGCAAAAATGCCTAAATAAGTCTTGTTATCGTAGTTATGCATCAACAATATGATAGCGCACATTATTTGATACTTAAACGTCACACCAACAAGTGTTCCGACATTTTTGTAAGTCCCTGAAGGCAGCCGCGTGACGTCTTCTGTTTTGTTTTTCATGGCGCGAGCGAGCTGGAGTTTGAGCGTCAACTTTTCAGACTGTGTCCTGCCTGAGAGAAGGTGACTTATCAGTACACTCTGCGATTTAACAGCCTTCATTCAAATATCTGTGTTCATATGTTTGGTCCAAGCGTCCGAAGAATTTAAAAATCCTAAAATATCTGCTATTCTATGGTGCCCGGCTTGCTAACGCTAGCTAAGGAAGCAGCCCTCCTGGTTTGACAGCTGACCGAAGTTAGCTAACATGCAGACTAACGTGAGTGCGATGGAGAGCTCACTGGTGAAAGAAAACCCTCTGCTGCTGCCTCTGAACAAGGAGAAAACTGTCTATGACGGATTCATCACAGTACAGGTAAGTTAATGCGTCAGCCTTCTTAGTTAAAACAACCATTTTCCAAACTGCATTAAAAAAAAGGGTCAATATAAATATTACTCGCTTTAAACAAATTTACATGCGTAGTACAATATAACTTCCGACATTTGACGAATGTCCACGAAGCGCTGGTAAATTCGGCATACGGTAACATACTTTAGAAAAAGTCTTTGTCAACTTTGATTATTAATTTGCACTCATTAAGGACTCATTACAACCTAACGTAGCAGCTACGTCATGTCATGTCAGCGTTAGCTGAGTGTAAAAAAAAAAGCCGTATTAGAATATAATGTGCGTTATGGTCTGTGTATGATTAATGCTGAATTGATATTGGTGAATCAGATGTGGTGTAACCTTATGTTATGCCAAAGTGTACCTTTGCCAGTAAGCACAGAAAGTTTAAAAAGTTAAATTTCTCAGTGGAGTTTGGCACGGCTCGCGTCCCTTCTCTTCTGAGTCAGTTTCAAATGTTATTAGATAAGACACCCGGTTAGCACTCCTGACTGTTCCACTGGTCAAACTGACTTATAACATTGTTTTATGGCATGTGTCATGCTATGATTGTCACAGGAGCGAGACTTCAGGATGAGAATACATCTACCACCAGATCGCCAACTTATACGAGCCAGGTATACATCATCATCTCACCCTGTTTTCACAAGATATCGAGCCCAGATATATTGATCATGTTAGAAATCACGCTCTTTTTACAAATTGAAATCCCAAAATATGACATGTCAGTGCGCCCGATGCTACATAAACAGTATGTGTGTTTTATTTACTATTTTTGTTGTTATAACTATGTGTAACTTTGTTCTTATAGGCTGCACTGCTGCTCGAGGTTAAAGCACCTGTTGCGTGGGTACGAGCACATAGTGAAGCAGGTAAACTCTACGTACAGCTCCAGACTGTGTTGTATTAATATTGCAAATTGCATCACAATATGTTTTTGTTGTGTTGCGTCTGCCAGCTCTCACTCAGATCAGGTCGATTGTTCTGTTTCATATTTTTTTTGTCACTTCATTTTGGCTCCTTTTGTGTTCCGTGCATCGCACCCCGGCGTCGGTCTTGTACTCTCTGTCACCCATCAGGCTCGCCTCACTCACAAGCAGAGAAAAATATTTTTCACTGTTTAATTAACATCGCCTGGAAAATGTCCCTATTTGTTATGTGGCCCCTCAGGGTTATTTGGATGAGATTGATATTTCACCCCGGGCTGCAAAGTTCATTATTTTCACAGCCTTTAAGCTATCATTAATTATTAAAGCTGGTGGCAGCCCCCATTAATCACAAACACTGTGTTTGATTTGAATGGCTGGCTAGAGGAAAAAAAATAGACACTGTCACTTCATTATCCTCCCATTCAAGGATGTCTTTTCTCTCTTGTTTGACTTCTCACAGAGGCTGCAGCAGTCGGCTGATCTTGTCAGTTTCATTCTGGAGCTGAAGACTGTCTTGGTAAGGAGTAGAATGACACAGTGGTTAGCACGGTCACTTTGACATTGTTGCTTTATGAATAGGAAGCAAATGGGAACCTTCAGGCACTATCAATAGCCTTGATTGTGAGGCACACATATACATGTATATTTTGTTAGATTAATGAAAAGTGTAACAGTCCATGTGCTGAGCCACCAAACAAAAGCAGAAGACTTGTTGGCCCTGGTTCAGTTTTGCTGTATTTACTTTAGCGGAAAGATAATGGTGCTGTGTGGTGAAGCTGCGATGAGATGTGCATAGCAATCTGGACTTAAAATAAGAAGCGTTCTCTCTGTCTTTGCAGGAAGTGTGTCTGAAGAGCAGTCCAGAGTGCCGCTCCATCCCGCCTCCGCAGTATTACTCTCAGCTCATCTCTGAGATGGAGACCCTTGGGTGGGGCAAGTAAGTGACTACTAAGAGCACTAACAGTGTATGTGAAGTCAGGTTTTAAAGGAAGCTATCAAACATTGGAAAAGTTGGCTTCTCCAGCTCTACATGGCTGATCTGTGGTGTTTGTGTTGATTGACAATTATTGACTATTGACAGGCAAAGAGATGATTGCCGTCCTGATTTTAAGATGATTATGGGCCAAATGCATTCATGAAAAATCATCAAGTTATTTGTTTTATGTTTAGAACTAAAACATCGCATTAAGCCGTCTGAAGCTGCCCTCCATTACTATCACATTAGGGGTGCAACAAATGATTGTTTTTATTGATTCATCTGCAGATTATTTTCTTGATAAGTGATTAATCATTTTGTGTACACGTCAGAAAATATTGAAATATAACCCATAAGCGAACTGCAGAGCAGAACGTGACATTTGTAAATGGCTTTCTTTGACTGAACAACAGTCCAAAACCTGAAGATTTCAGTTTACAGAGAAATGTGAACATTGGAGAAGCTGGAAGCAGCAAATATTTAGCATCTGTGGAACATTCTGCTGCAGAACATGTCTATAGTTTGGGAGAGTTATCTGACATATTATCTGACCAGAACTGTCCATCCATCCATCATAGACAGTTTTCTCCTTGTTGGGAGGTAAAAGCACGATTAATTAATAATTGAAAATGATTGTAGATTCATTTTCTAATCTTCTAATGGACAAATTGTTTAATCGGGTAATTGATTCAGCTCTGCTTCACATATCTGACAAAGAGGTTCCTTCAGCTCCAGCTGCCACTCAGCTCTGTCTGTCTGTCTGTAGGCGACTGGCCGACCCGTTTGTGGCTGAAATTAGTTTGATTTGACTTTATTAGGCAGCAAGCACCAGTAACAGCAAATCTGCACTTGTTTGAGTCTTTAGTTAACTAAATGGTCCACACGCATGTTCATAAATCATGTGTAGTTCAGTTCAGACGTGATCTGTCTTTTTCTTTCCCCAGCCCTCAGCTCAAACGAGGGGAAGGGCACGTGAGAGAAAAAGAGAGGGAGAGCACACGAGAGAGTGACCGAGCGAGAAAGTGAAACTAAACAAACAAACTTTGGGTTTTTTTGTTCCTTATTTGGATGCTAAAACTTCCAGCAGCACTCAGATTTCCGTTCTACACACCGATGAACGTTAATTGGTTGGAGTGCAAATTTCAGGCATGTTTACCTTCCCTTATTGCAGGCCTGGCAAGAAACAAAGTTGCAGGCTTGTATTATTTATCTCACCAAGTTTATCATCTGTGCTTCAAGTTGGTGCTTTATGATGTAACTAACATCAGTGTTTCAACAGTAAACTACTGCTGCAATTAGACCTGCAACGTTCAGGTGATTCATTGATTAGTTGGCAACTGTTAAATGAATCCCTATTAATAACTATTTTAAAAGTCAAATCATTGTTTTAACAAACATATCCAAATCATCTGATTTCAGCTTTAGTCCTTAATGTAGTGCTGTCAATATTGTCCAAAAATAACATTTGATCAAATAATAGATATTCCATATCTATTTTTGTGCGATATAACAAGACATAACTATGCCATGTATTGACCCAAAGACGTGACGTGGTAGGTGTATGGTCTGATCGGTGTTTGATGGTGCTTCTGTGTTGTTGTTAGCATATTTTTGCTGCTCAGCTCAGTTCATTTTGTTACATTCTTCATTACAGCGGCTAATTAAGTGCTATGCATTTAAACTTGTGCTATTCTACTCTCCTTCTTTTAGTTACTTTCTCGCTAACCCCACAATTGTTCACATGCTATTCAGTTATGCTAGCTGCAGAACTTTAGCTGAGCTGTTAGTGATGGCTTCCATCTGTCCCTCCCTCGCTTGGCTTACTAATGTTTAGCTATTCCTCTGCCTCCGTCAGTGATTAAGTGAAACTAAATAGTTGGCTACTGTAGTTATCCAGCCCCCAGTAACCATTGTAGCTCCTGTTATTTCTCGATTGCCCAGACATCACTGTAAATCACTCTCTCTTAGGCTGAGTTTGGTTGGGAACTCTCCCCACACGGCTGTTGTTGAACTTTGACAATATTCTCAAAGAACTCATCGATAAATTGAGGAAAGCTGTAATCCTACTGAGTGAATCGCCACAAAATATAAACAGTTGTTTTTAAATTGGCTTACAGTGAGAATCAAGTGATCATCAAATAATTATTTCCTCTTGATGCTCCTGCTCCTGCCCCCTCTTACATGGTCCCTGGATGCTCTGGAAGTAATCTGCGTGCAGTGCTTCTGTCTGATGGAACTCGTTTCACAGTGAACTAGATATCAGCTCTGTGGTTCTCCTTTTCTCCGTTGGGTAGATAGATGGGTAGCTTTGTAGCTTCTACTGCACACCTCAGAGTTTGTGGGCCAAGAATAGCCAGTTATAACCAACTCACAAGCCAGACAGAAGGAAAAGTTATTATTGAAACTCAGTTATTGATATAGATTTTGTTTTCTTTTTTCGACTTTGGTGTATTTTCCCCAGAGATGAGATTAACATACCGAGCTGTATATATGGCTAGAAACCTCTGCTGTTTAAAACGGCTATATGGAGCATGCTTGTTTTTTTTTTTTTTTTTACCCAGCAGTCTAAAGTGATTGGAGAGCCTGCAACAACACAGCTCCACATTAACAAATGGCTCTTAATGACTTCCTTATTTTTAGTTATTGAGTTATAGTTAAATCCAGGTCACATTTAATAACTCTCAGCCCACGTGCGATGACAGGCCCAGCTAATACCGTCATCTCCACTCGTCAGGAGAGGAGGAGGAGGAGGAGGAGGAGGAGGAGGAGGGGGAGGAGGAGGAGGAGGGGGGGTGGTGGTTAGTAGGAAGACAGCTATTCTCCCCCCGCTCGGATTAAGCCTTGACTACTACACTCATTTTCCACTTTCCTATTAATGACCGTGGCTACAATTATGATATTAGCAAAATGCAAATGGCTCTAATTGAAGACTCTCAGGTTGTAATAGGAGTGGGGGGGGTGAAGGTATGCTTTATGCTGGAAATGGGACCAACATCATTTTCAGTGTCGTGTTACGGTTAGGAGGCATTATACACAGTGGGCCTCAATCTCCAAAGCACTCGAGATTCGCTTAGCGTCTTAATTGGTATGGGCCATGCTAATAGCCACCAGGGGTTTTCAGCTGTAATTCTGTCTGCTGATTGGACCAGGTAAGTGAGTCTCTCTCTTTCTCTCTCTCTCTCTCTCCGTGTGTCTCCATTTCTGCATTTGAGAGTGTGGTCATCTCTTAATTGGCTGGAGATGGCGTACCATGTGTTAATTAATGGAAAAATGAGGTCAAGTAGGTCAGCCGTCATCACTCGGTGGCCCCCGAAAACGTGGCCCTGGAAGCTCCAGGGCTCATTACGGGCACAGCTGGCAGAGCTCGGTGTTCGCAGCCTCTCGGTGCACGTAGGTACGTACAGAGTGTGTCATCTCTTCTCACAGTGTTATCACTCTGTCACGCCATGCTGCCGCTATTCTGAGGCCAGTTATATCGTCTCTCTGGCGGCAGGGCTCTACAGGGCCAACCAGGCCCAGGGCTGAGGGATTAGATGCTTTCTAGCATGTTTATTTTTTTCAGATTTATTTTGTTACATTATTAGGCCAGCTAATAAATGACTCCTATGATCATATGATGTAAAAGCAATGAGAAATGGTATCGCGATTTATGCAGTTACATACAGTAAGTAATGGAAATGTCCTGGTTAGCACAGCTAGACCGCAAACCAAGCTAATTAATAAATGGGTGTCTCTGTGTTTTATGAGATTAGTGTACTTGTTTTTTTGTGTACTTGATATGCATATACATTGTTTGTGTGCATGTGACTTACATCGTCCTCTGTTTCCTCCACCGTACCTCGTTTTACATGTGAATTTCTCATGCAACACACACGAGCAGTACATATGTGTTGATCTCACCGTTCATTAATCACTTTGTCGACACACACACACACACACACACAAAAATCCAGCGACATGCGCACGCACACACACGTGGACACAAATGTGCATGGTGCGCGCTGTCTGGAAGCGGCTCACTTGGCTGTGGAGTTTGCAAATGGGATGCTCTCATCAGTCTTCCCAGCAGGACGTCTGACTGTCACGCTGTTTCCATCATGGCCAAGTAGGGGCGGCAGCTCGTCCCTGCCATCCGGGTGTGAGACCTCGAGAGGAGAGGAGATGGAAATGTGTGTTACCGAGGCACCGACTTTTCCACTGCCGATACTCTTTGTAAAGAACTAAACCTTGAAAGTTGGAAGATACTGAGTACTGGTCTGCCCTGTCCTGTCTTAATACAGAAACACAAACCGAATAGTCTCTTATCATTAATCTTTATTTTGTTTTTTTTGACATTCTACACATTCATTGTTTCACAACTTAAATGTCCACTTGGAAATTGACTATTATGTCAGGCCTACTTCTTTATTTTACCCTAACTTTTTAACCCCCACTGCCAATCTCCAGGGCAGTGGGCGTTGTACTCGTATGCCCTGTCATTCATTGTACTAGAGCTGCAAATATTAGTCGACTACTCCATTACTTGTAAACTATTAAATTAATCACCTGTCACCTAACTATTTGAATAATAAATTCATAGTTGAGTAATTTTTTTTGAGCTCATATGTAAATTTTCAGGAAAAGGTGTTGGTTCGGTTAGGAGCCCTGTGTGCATGAATATGACCACAGACACATGTATGGTTAACCAGGACTTTTCAAATAAATAATAATTACATAAACAAAATATGCACAATAGTAATTATTTTGTTTTTTCAGTCCCAGTCAGAGTTAAAGAGTTCTTAAGTCCTAAATGTGTGTCTCCACAGCTCCTACCACAACCTGTGGAGGCTTCAGTTCAGTTCAGATCATCCAGCTCGCTTGATTGAGTCTATTAATCAGTCAGTAATCACTTCCTGGGCTGTACGCACACACTTGTTTCGAAAGACATGTCTTGCTTTTATCTTACAAGACAAAGTAATAAACAAATAAATAAACATGCAACATCACATCACATCGCATACCGTCCCTGTTCTAGAAGCTACAGTGATAGCATTAGCATTCAACTAATCAGAACTACCAAATTAGCGTTTTCTGTTATTAACACTAAGCACTAAACTAGCAATATTACACTCACCACTGACAGAAAGGATTTTAGAAACAAGAAAAAGTGTTCTATTTATGGACTGCTGATTGTAGTTTGTCACAAGCTGCAGACACCACACTAGCTACATTCTACATTCTATCAGGGAACGAGGAAGTGACCTGCAAATCTGCAGGTCACTTCTGCATTCACTAATTTATCAGAGTGTTTACTCTGGTTACATTTACTCCTTAATGACGGTAAATATCTTTTGCTTGTGGACAAAACGAGACATTTGAGGACATCGGCTTAATTGATAATGTAAATATTCGCTAGCTGCAGCCCTGCATTGTACGCGCATTACTTTGACGACAGACTTTCTGTTTGACAATGACCAGAATGACTGAAAAGGTCCAGGTCTAATCTTGAAACGCTGAAACATTGGGTTGGTCCTCCAGTTTCCAAAAGCAGGTTCCATTTAATGTCTTTCATCATCTTTCTTTTATTAGTTTAGAACAAAAGATGTCTTATCTTTTGTTCTGCTGCAGTCTGACCATGATGCTAATATCCTGCAGGTAGAACAGTGGGTAGTAAAAGATTGATTTAATTCCTTTTTAAAAGATGTTGTAGTGTGGCTTTTTAAAAACCTTGTACTGTTTGCATGTGTGTGCGCTCATCGGGCCTAACAGACTGGAAAGTGCAGAAGTACAAAGGATCTGCAGTGATGTACTCAGGTGTCATGACTGAAATAGGATTAAAGAGAAACAGATTTTCCTTTTGAGAGAACGGCATTCTTTTGATTCATGCACTCTGCAAATCACCGCCACTTCATTTCAACGATTCAACTTCTTATTTATTGATTTGTTCATTTGGAGGTTTGTCACTTCCTTCACTCGTAGGTCTATTAACCGGCCTCGCTTGACAGATTTGTGTATTTATTGCTGTTAGCACTAATGGGTATTTTATGTGGCTGTACTCTTTGTAAATGTGTACCTGAGGATATAAAGTAACCTGGGTGTTGTCTGTTTAAAAGTTCTCACCTAATGCTAAAGACATTTCGGTCTATATATATAGACCATATTGGTATTGTCGCATCCCTTTAATGTGGCATAGTGAGGGGTGTGTGTTGCAAAGAGCAGATATGGTGGTGTATTTTAGAGATCCTAATGTGCAGATGGTTTGGAGATAGAGCGATGAGGGGAGGTGAAAGTGAGAAATTTATCAGGACATCATGGAAGAAAAGGACACGGAGCTGAACTGGCGCGATGATGATATTGTGCGTTTGTATGTGTAGATGTGAGTGTGTATTTGACCCTTTGCCCGGCGTTTGATTGCAAGTGTTTGAGCGAGCAGACACTTTTATGAATCGTGCATGTTGGACACGGTCTCCCATCATTCCGTCACTTTCCTAAGTGTGTGTGTGTGTGTGTGTGTGTGTGTGTGTGTGTGTGTGTGTGTGTGTGTGTGTGTGTGTGTGTGTGTGTGTGTGTGTGTGTGTGTGTGTGTGTGTGTGTGTGTGTCATTCCCGAGCACACCGTTCACATCACTCCTCTCTAACACACTCCATAAATCCTCAGCAGATATACAGCCACGTCAGCCCCGGCACAGAGCGTACATCGTAATGTACTGTAAATCTGAAGGAGGACTGTCCAAATCCTTTGTCTCAGATCAGTCTTTAGTCTTCAGGTCTCAGCAGACTAGAGAGGGACTTGAAAGGGGGAGGACTCCTTCAGAGTGTGCCGGAGCAGCAGTAAATCTGACAGTGTTTTGTCCTCAGCCTCAATAGGTTATAATTAGCTCAGGAAGGAGGGGGTCTTGATTTACAGGTTGACTCAAGCTTGAAAATATGAACCCATCGTAAGGTCACAGGGAGACACTTCAATCCGACTCCTGTAACTGCTTAAGTCCTTGTAGTGTTAGTATTACATCGGTTTTGACTCAAATAGCAGTGAGTGATGTTGACTGAGGTTTGTTCCTGTCCGCAGTTTGTTGCTCAGTCATGTGTTCTGTCAGAGTGTCTTTAAGCAAACTCTAAACACATACGTCACCCAGCCCTGAACAAAATTCACCATGAACTGTTCTGTTTGCTTTGGGATTACATTTCAAAATTTTAATTATGTAGGTTGAGCTGTCTGACTTGTTAACAAACATTATACGTATCAGGAAGCTATGTAGGATCAAGCAGCAACCTCCGTGGCCCGGAAGTGAAGCCAGTGTGGAGGTGCCAAAAACTGTAATTCCTCGATTCCAACATTTCAACCTCCATAACGGCAGAAATAAAGTTTACAGCCTGGTACAAAAAACACTTATGGTCTCTATAGCTAATTTCCCTGTTCATGACAACTGTACTGAGGGTGAATTTTTATAGATGTCATTCGGCCACATGAAAGCAACATTGAGACTTAAACTTTGCTTTCCAAACTCATGAAATCATTTTAAGGGTAACTAGCTCTTGATGCCAGGGTAGCCACTGACCTATACAGTAGTAGGAAACTGGGAGAAAATTGAAATGGGAGTTAGAATTTGTACGGGTTAGTTTAATCAAATATCCCTCCGTTCATCACAACCATTCTGTGACTGCATCTGTGTATTAGTGTAAAAATGCAGCCTGACTTTAATGCATCATGAAATATGTACTCACTCACCATTGTTCTGCATCAGTCAGGTGAAGAGAAGGCACACAGGGTACCATTGTGCAATTAACAGTGTACATACAACCATTGTGTTTGCTTACAGTTTTATTAGAAAGCATAAAATTCAGGATGTTTCTGTGGTTACTCAGCAGGAAAATAAGGCTCTCAGCCTCAACGCGATTGGATTTGTTTCGTGTGATTTGTTGTATTCCTCCATTAGAGCATTAAAGAGGCACTTGCAGGAGAAGAATGCAAATTATAATTTAGAGAAGAAAAGCCTGTGCTTAACGTCATGCGTGTGAATGTGGAGCTGTAGCCTGATGTAATGTCACTGCGTTGGTGCCCGCAGTGATAAATCTTAAAGCAGAGCTGATGTCTCAATATTGCTCTCTGCAGCCGTGATTAACGGCGGATGATGGCTGTTGTCAGTTTACAGAGTTATGTGTACCCTTCTCTGTGAATGGATGTTGATTTATCGTGTCTGTATTGTGTGCGTCCGATCTTCAGGCTGCTCTTCATAGACACGGAGTTCCAAACGTTGAGGCTGAAGGCAGAGGACTCCTCTGGAAGGCAGCACATCCTCACTATTAAACTCAAGTCTAAGGTAACACACACTCTCTCCTCTACACACAGAACACACACACACACACAGTTTACTGTAAGGACTGGATCATTTTCAGACCCAAAATTATGCATCATCAAATGGAATACTCTACAGCTTGATGTTGACCTGTAGCCAATCCAAATCCAAACAGGCCGACTTCACCAAACGCATATGGGATGTTCAATTTGCTGATAGCAAATCAGTGATTTACATCTGCACCCCTAAATCTAGGTCAAGCTGGAGAGGGTGTGGAGAGACATGATAACCCGCTGTGACTGAGATGTAGCACAGATAAAACATCTCCACATAGACCTCAGCGTGATAGAAAACCTTCCTCTATGCATAGAGAAAACCAATACACCCACGCTCATCTGCATAGCTTCTGCCTCTGCTCGCCGCTATCGAGAGAGAAGTACACAAAACCTCTACCTGCTGTAAGTAAAGGTAAATGTAGGCTGCTGAAAAAGCGGCATAATTCAGGGAGTTTGAAAGGTTTGAATGCCACAGTTCTCCAAATTGTCAGACAAGAGGTGACAGAGTGTGTTTAATGACATATTGAAACAGTTTTGGTTGATTTTAGTATTGAATTGTAGATGCATCTAAACGTGACTCTCTAGTGGTCACAGTGGACTACAATATACTTCCACATTCTCATTCTCAAATCTGATAATTCTGTATGGATTCAGTTATTGTGACATTAAAGTGCCCCTCATGTTGGTGGTATCTAATAGGCTCAACGATCCACACGAGTGCCCAGGCCCCATTATAACAACCTCTACTCTAGAAGAATGTTAATAATAAAAACTGCAGTACAGTCAGACATTATTGCCTCGTCTTAACCTTAAAGGATGATTCCAATTTACTGCAACATGGTACCACTAAAATCAGGCCTTACCTAACTCAACATGCTACTCAAATCCCGACACAGACTGATCATCTCATGACTAGATTACTGTAACATCCTTCTGATGGGCCTCCCAGCCTTTTCATATAATCCAGAACAGAACCAGCTGATTTTCAATCAACCCAAAAGGTCACATGTTACCCCGCTGCTCATCGAGCTCCACTGGCTACCTGTAGCAGCCCACATTAAATTCAGATCTCTAATGCTGACTACAAAGTTTTCTCTGGTTCTGCATCCACCTACTTGAATGCCCTCATACAGGCATATGTTACTGGACCTCACAACCGTTGTGCTCCATCTATGAACGACGCCTGGCTCTGCCACTTGTACACTCAGAGCAATCCAAACTTTTATCTTCTGTTGTTCCCCGTTGGTGGAATGTCCTACCTGATCAAAACTTTTCTGGATTCAAAGTAAAAATAATTGACCTTGTTTGCAGTTCAAGGTGTCCTGTCGACAGTTTTACAGGCGTCTCTTTATATATTTCTATAATGGTGGTCCATGGGGAAATGCTAGTAATGCTAGCAGCAGTAGTAGCAGCAGTAATATAAAGTCCAGGTCTCTGTGCCTGAAACTCTTTTCTTGAAGCCTCAGTCAGAATGGAGCGTCTAGCAGCTGGCATGACTGTGAGTATCTCACAGTAGGGTTGCATATTCCAGGCATAGTGGGTGAGTGGCATGGCGAGGTGGTGCTTGCCTAAGCCCAGATGACATCCACCGGAGACAAGGGAGGGTGGTGGGACCCCACTCTGTGCCCACCTGCCCACCTGGCCCTCCTCACCCCTCTGGCACCAGGTAAAAATAGCATGGAGTCCTCCTCGCGTTCCAGCTGCTCCCACCAGATCCAGCGACGGGTCATCCCTCGCCAGGCACAGTTAGGGAGGAGGCAGCACTGGCACGGACACGCGGAGGCTTGGATGGCGGGGGAGTGAGAGAGGAAGAGTACAGGGAAAGGACGGAAATTAGCTTGATGTTGAAGGTGAACAGAGAAGAAATCTGAAACTAACTTCTGTAGATCACTGAAACTCAGGTCGTAGGAAGATCATGTGAGAAGGAAGCACAAGAAAAGGAAAAACTAGACAGATCAAAACAGTTTGGGTTTCTTAGTCACACTTTGTCACAGAAAATCAAGGGTCTGGTACTTGCTTCCTGTTTACATTATCTTGATTTCTACATTAACAGTTCCATCTTCTGCACCCACAGCACCCTGCAGAGGCTCCTGAATGCTCAGCCGACCTGCCAGTGCCTCTGGCCATAACCTGGACACCACAGGTACGTACATGTGCACAGATACAACATCTACTGGTACAATTTTTAGCAGGGTTGATAGAAACAAAGAAGTACCTATGTTCAAACACGTAACTTAAAAACATAAAATTGTGTCTTACAAATCAGATATAAAACTGTACCAAAAGTCTGTACAAACGTGGCTACTACAAGAATTAATATTAAACATTGAGTTAAACATTAATAACCTATTCTTGAGGAAGTCAAATGTTTGGGTTCATGCAAGGCTCAATTTAAAGTTTGAAAAATATTAAAATGGTCAGTAAGCTTGTAAATGCCAAGTTACTGTCCACACTGTACACTGTCTTTAATGTTTGGTTTAATTTGGTGTGTGTGTGCGTATGTGTCTATGCATTCTGCAATCGCATAGAATTTCCCATCATTTCAGACAAGGTCCCTAAAAATGCTACACAATAATGGACAGAACATTTTAAATGAAATGCCACATATTTAACTGTCATCCAGTCATAGCTGGTAAAACTCCTGAAGTTCTTTATTTTATACACAGGCTTATAAAACATTGGGTTAAGTACTAGTTCCTCATTATAAAAAGATAATAATGCAACGTTTAATTAAAATGTTACTTTAAAAAAAAGGTTTCTCTTGAACTATGTGAGTGCAGCTTAGAAAACAATCTGTTCAGGAGCTCGATCATATCACACAGTCTTGTCCATTTATTATTATCTGAGGGTCTTGATTTAAAAGCTGAGGTTCAGAGTTCATCCTTGACCTCGGCAGTAAATATGAATGCTGCTTCCTTCCTTTTAGAACGACCTGAAAAAACAGCAAATGATGATGAAACTGGTTATTGTGCTTTCCATAATAATAGCAGTACAACCAAAAACACTGACCCTACATAGTTCACATTTAATTCCATCATGTGTAATGGGCCGGAGGGCTGGATTCATACATGGAGCACCATAGATAGCTAGTGCATTTTGATTTATAGTTCAGCATCAGATTTCAGATTTTTAGGAAAGATTCCATTCTTTCAGTCACTGTGTGATGTTGAGCGATGGTGGGCGTGTACTTGTAGAAGCTGAGTTACAACCAGGTAACTTGTTTCACCTTGTCTCATTACTCAGTGGGAGACTACAGCTGTGCAGCCGAAGGTTTACAAAGGGAAATGCTTTGCTGTTTGTTTCCTGCATCAAAAACTTGTAGGAGGAAATTTCAGCCGTCCCCTCCCTCCCAACAGAAAGCTGGGAGAGGTGGATGAGTGTCGAATTTGCTACGTTTCATTTAAAAAACAAAATAAACTCACAAAACATCAAGAAAGGAAATATTCATACACATCTCTTTTACCGATCTACAGTAAGTACTGTAAGACCAGCTTCATTTTCTTGTAACTCTTGGTAAAATACACTTCAGATGATAAAACTCAACAAAACTGTCCTGGTTTGTCTTTCCACTGTTACAACAATCACCATATGTACAGTGAGAGTGGGTCCTCTTCCATGGAGTCCGCCATGTTTCTACAGTAGCCCAGAAGAGACAAACCACTGATCTACATGTGGCCTTTTGCTTTTCATGTGAATTTCACAGCCAGAGCTTTTCTTACATGCTTGGAAGGAGAGGGTGAGACGCGGGGTAGTATTCATTTGGTTGCAATCTGCAACTTAGCCAAATATGATCTCAGAATGGACTCAGCCAATCACTAGCCGCCCCATTCTTCTTCAACATGTAGCCTGAGAGGTGAAACATAAGGCAAATATATTCCACGTGCACTTGTCGCTGTTGAGTTTTTGTTGCTGTAAACCTCATGGCAGGATTATTCCAATGAATGAATCAATACTGTGATCAACTGTCAGCAGCTGATGAGTCCAGAGGGCAGAGAATTCAACTGAAACTGTCAAAGTGGAAACCAGTGATGCCCTTGCACCAGTGACATAAACCATAACTGTAACCTGCTTCATGATTTATTTTTCAATAAGCACAAAACGTGTCCTTTATTATCCTTTATGTGCTGTCTGTTTCATGTCAGTAAATAAAGATGCCAAATTCGGCCGCCGTCACATCCTTCATTTGTAGAAGGTCACAGTGAATAGACATTTCAAGGCCACAGATTTCCAGCTGCTCTGTCGTGAGAATCTATTATTCCGAGTCTGTCACGTTATTTATTTGTCAGAAGTATTTGATATTTTTGAGAGAGCCTCAGACGTGGACGTTTGATGTTTCCATTTGAATGTTTTGCGGTGCGAGGCTTTCAGGCCCTCTGAGACTCAAACTGTGATTAAGGGCTACACAAATACACTTGACTCATCCTGTGCTGCCTATTGCATAATTTGACAAAACACTTCTCCACCTGCCGTATGAAGACGTTTTCTTTCGGCGGTCCACTATAATTGGCAAGAAACTGTTTTGATGTAAAACCAGCTGTGCGCTCTTTGCATCTCTTTGCTTCCTCGTTATTGTTGTTTGCCGCCTTGCTTCTTTCACCCACCGACTCCGCTTGTCATCTCTGTCGCTTCTCTGAGTCTGGGTGTCACTCACACACACATATCTTTGTTTTGGGGTGTGTATCATAAAAACTAATGCTCCAAATCTGTGCATTGCACTGGACAATTCCTCTAGTGTTTCAAATACAGTATATCACAGAAGTGTGTGTGTGTGTGTGTGTGTGTGTGTGTGTGTGTGTGTGTGTGTGTGTGTGTGTGTGTGTGTGTGTGTGTGTATTGTGTGATGTGTAGGCAAAAATCAGGAAGAACTGTGTCACTGTTCGCTCTCTAAAATTCTCTTTTTCACTGTGAGAAAGAGAATTTTAGCAGAGAGATGCTAATGTGTGTGTGTGTGTGTGTGTGTGTGTGTGTGTGTGTGTGTGTGTGTGTGTGTGTGTGTGTGTGTGTGTGTGTGTGTGTGTGTGTGTGTGTGTGCTGTTGAGCTGATACATGGCAGGCGTACAGTGAGGACCAGCTTAGAACAGCGCTACCGTATGGAGCCTGTCTGCCTGCTGGGTCGTTGATGGATCTCTCCTACACTGCAACATGAAGTGTGTGTGTGTGTGTGTGTGTGTGTGTGTGTGTGTGTGTATACGTTTGTGTATGTGCTTGCATCTGTGCCAAGTGTGTTTTTTGTCCTATGTGTGACGGATGTGTGCGCGTGTGTGTGTGTGGCGGGGGGAAGGGCCTGTCTGTCGGCAGTCCTGACATGTTCATTTGAATGAGTAATTATTGCCTGCTCTGTTGCAGGGCCAAGACATGCCACTCTGTGCGTTTGTGTGGAACTAGAATGGGAGGAGAAATAAACCTGTGTGTGTGTGTGTGTGTGTGTGTGTGTGTGTGTGTGTGTGTGTGTGTGTGTGTGTGTGTGCGTGTGCAGTCTGTGCTCACAGACTACACAAAGGTGATTTTTAACAACCAAAATCGGCATGAATTAAGAAATGAAGTGTGAATAAAAAGGTGAATATGAGTGTGGACAGCAGAGCCGCTGATGAACGCACATCAGAGCTTTATTCAACGACTGATTGTGTGTGTGTGTGTGTGTGTGTGTGTGCGTGCGTGCGTGCGTGCGTGCGTGCGTGCGTGCGTGCGTGTAAGCCCATATCTAGTTTTATAAAGTCTTTTTGAAGGTCATGGCTGCTACTTGCAGTGTCATTATCATTATTGATCAATCAGTTAATGCACTGATTCATTTAGTTCTGTCTGATGAACGTTCAAAGCTAGCAGTGATTAAACACATTTTCAAATTATGAGTATAATTATTTCGGTTGTTTTCTTATTTTGGATGAAGCTCAAAGTATCCACGAGTAAGATGCTGAACCTCAAATTGCTCCAAATATTTGGAAAAAATGTTGTTAGTTGCTTTGGAGAAATGAATGTTACATAATATTTAATTTTGTGTGATTGACACTCCACAAATATCCAAAAGTTTTTACTTGACACTGATAAGAAGCAAAACTCACATTTGAGAAGCTGCAACTACAAACTGCATAAATGATTCAACTGTACAATGATAAACATCAAAATTGTCATTGTCAAAATATTTTAAAAAATCAATTAATTAGTATACAGTATTTTCAGTTTTTATTTTATCTTTCAATTCAGTTGTTGTGCTAAAAAGTTTAGTTTATTTACAAGTCAGGATGTACTGACTGAACTTATTTATTTATTATGTGTGAGTTCATCAAAGCTATGTAAGGCAGGTTTCACTGCTTATTTAATCTGTTATTATCATTAGTATTCTTGTTAGCTAATTGATAAAATTGAATAAAATTCTGATCCTGACGCATTTAATAAAACATAAAAACAAACAAACACATCATTTAGACAGTCAAGATCAAATTAAATAAGAACATAAAAATAGGAGCACATACTTTATGCGCACACACACACTAACACACACACTAACACACACTGTAAGTCACAGTCAAAGCCTCTTATTTTGACAACAGCATTTAAAACCAGCTCCGTCTTGAAACCAGATGTCATATCAGAGGTGACGATATTCAACATAAATATACTGTTGACTGTGACGAATCTATGATGTCATCTTCAAATACTCGTACAGGCTGTTAAAAACACTGATCATGTTAACTTCAGCAGCCCTGTCTGTTCTCTGACCTGTGATCTGCTCATCTCTTCTGCAAAGACGAATGAGAACAGACTTTTCTACAGTCAAACGGTGCATTCACTGACTGAATACTCAATGATCACTTACCTCAGTGTGTTCTGTACTTGGAGAGAGTACAGTAGATTAGAACACATACCTTACATACATAAGGCAACAGTGTTTTAAGTGTCTTTTGAGGAGCGGCAGGATTCATCGCTATTATATTTTGCAATAATGAATGAATAATTCTTGATGCCATTATGAATGTGAAGCTGCTCAGTGAAAAGAGAAGCGATAGAAAATAGGTTAAAAACAGTCGAGTTTAATAGCGTCCATGTAAAGAGGAGTGAATTCTTGCAGCCTGGCTGCTTTTAAGAGCTAAATTGAGGTCAGTCGGAGATAGCATAAATAGATAATATCTCAGCTCAGATTCAGTCTCTTTCATACTTTCTTACAGCCTTCCGCTCTCACTCATGTTCTTCTCACAGATACAGCAGGAATTCAATTACCAGCTCTTCTTCATTTTTTTCCCTCTCTCTCCTCCTTTCTGAACTGGGCCTTGCGTAGTTATCCTGAGCTGTAACCATAATCATGCCACTGGCATTAATTGGGCTGTAATTGCTGAGGCTCTCAGCACCTGGACGATGCTTAATTGTGTGCACTGTGCTGGCACAATGACCCATAATTTTTGGTTCATTTTTTCCCCTAATTTTTTCCCTCTCATTCCATCTGTATTGCTCTCTGACACCTCTATCAGCCTCCCTTTCTCTTCTGTGTGAGTGTGTGTGTTTGTGTGTGTGTCTGTGTGTGTGTGTGTGTGTGTGTGTGTGTGTGTGTCTTTACGTTGTTAGATTTTACCAATTGGTCAGTTGCTATCTGCACTCTCAGTTCATTCCAGTTGCCTTAAATAAGATGAAGCACTCTGCCTTTGGTTGTATAAAACTCAAATTTACATCTTCTCAGTGTGGTATTCCAATGTCATCATGGACTAATAGTAAAGTTAAAAGACTTTGAATTCAAGATGGCGCCGGTGACAATAGTAACTACTTTATAGGCTTCTATATGCACGCACCCGCCATGTACCTGTCACTTTGGCTATCATCATGTACGACAGATGGAATTTTCAAACTTGGAATTATGCAACATCAATTTTTTATCATCTACCTGGCCCAACACAACATACAAGAAGGGACTACAACAAAGAACATGCTGGCCCAAAGATGTGAAGAAGCCATTGAGGGAAATGATCAGGCATCAGGAACCCTGCTGCATCGTCTACCAGTGCCCAATATCCTACCAGCCAATGTTTAGTCACCCAGAATAAGCTGGATGACCTCAGGGCTAAGATAAAGTACCAGAGAGACGTAGGGACTGTAACATCCTCTGGCTTATGGAAACATGGCTGACTCTCTTGGAACCAGACTACACCTTTCAGCAGTGGAGTCCCGTGAGTCCACCACAGAACAGTGGACTATAATAAGAACCGGTCAGCAGGAACATCGCATCTCTCACGAGCTTCTGTTCCCCCAACCTGAAGATCCTGACCATCTAATGCCAAGGTTCTATCTTCTCTGAGTTCACCTCAGAGGTCTTCAAGTGCAGTCTACATTTCACCACAGGTGGACACAGCTGCCCCTCTGTCTGAGCTGCATGATGGTCTTGTCAGCTACTAAGTTAACCACACAGATGCCACTCTGCCAGCAGACCAACGGGCTGTAGACCAGTGCTTCACATACCAGTTTTGGACGAGTACAAACGCACTCTCTCTCTGCTGTCAACAAATCAGATCACGCCTCCATCTGTCGTTTGCTGAAGGTTAAAACAGGAAGTTCCATTTCACCTTGGGATTTCCCAAGCTGGATTGACCAATCAGAGGCCACTCTTCTATTCTGCTATATTATATTATAGGCAGGCACACTAAATATTAAAAAAATATTACTGACTCATTGTCATTGTTCCATCATTTATTTTGGATATATATATATTTTTTTAAAGATTTCATCGAAGGATCATTTATTGCTCATATTCACTTTTTTAGCTTGGTACCTACAGTAAGAATTTCACTATACGTTTTACTGTGTATGATTTAACTATGGGATGGATGAGCATGATATGGGGTACAGACATTCATGCTTCCCAGATGATGAAGCCTAATTATGTTGTTGATGCCTTTACTTTTCCCCTGGTGCCACCATGAGGTCCACGTTGGTGGTTTTGAGTGAAATGTCCCAACAACTGTTTTGGTCCAGACAATGAAGGTGAATCCTTTAATGTTGGCTAAGTGTTAGCTGCCACAGTAAGCCTTGGCCTCAGGGTGTCTTACATAAAAATGGATTCCAAGCAGTGAGGTTTACAGATTTTAAACTTTGGTATAAATTTAGAACTGGTATGTGTTAAGAGTCCGGAGGTGTTTCAAATCTTTCTACACAATCTCACAGTGTGGGTTTCTAAAGTCAAATAAAAATGTAAATGATTCAAATTTAAACCAATATTTTGGAAACACCTTTTTTTTCCAAAGAGGGAGATGGTTCCAGCCTCTAACTCTCTTTAAAATCACAAATAGTCATTTTTACATTTACATTGCACATTGCTTCAGATTAATCAAACATGACACAGCATGATAATTGGTGAACTTTGGATGTACTGGTAGTTTAGAGTTTAGACAGAGCCAGGCTAACTGTTTCCACCTGTCTAAACGCTAAGCTAGTCGTCTTCTGGCTCCAGCTCCATGCTTAATGCACAGACATGAAATATATACACATTTTCTCATTGGACTCCAAGAAAGAAAGCAAATGTTTGTGTTTTTCAAAATATTTTACTATTTCTTTATAGTCAAGGTTATATCTTTATGTTTCTTTGTGTTTTAAAATGAATCATAGCTGGAAAGGTGTGCTGGCAGGTTGAGATGAAAAAAATGATTTGTTGTTGTTCTGTTGGAGCACTTCAGAATTCCCTAGTCTCGTATGTGACCGCTGTTCTTGTTTGGTTTGGTTTGTTAGAGTACTCTGGACCAGCTTCACAGCCAGTTCCTGCTGATTTTGGAATCCCTGACCGAGTTCTGGGACGTCCTTGATGAGATCGACAGTAAGACCTGGATTCTGGAGCCAGAAAAACCCAGCCGGTCGGACACCATGAGGCGGATCGCCATTGGTACTGTACACAAAGCACAAAGTCAGACACTTTATATAGGATGCTGAACAGGCTGGTATTAATCATACAACGGATCAACACCAAACAATCAGTTCATATGAACTAAGTCAATTTCTGTTCCCATCCCCATCATGTGTGCAGGAAATAACGTATCCATCAAAGTGGAGGTGGATCCCAGACACCCTAAGATGCTGCCAGAGTGCTGCCTGCTGGGAGCCGAGCATGGTGGGTAGGACCCCAGAGACATGGCAACACTTGAAAGTGTGTTTTCAGGCGAGTGCAAGAGCACAAGAAGTGTATCTGCACTAATATACACCCAAAACTGACACACTGTATTACAGCATGTGAAATCCTCTCCTCATTATCATGCAGTTATCAGGCGCCCATGAGGTTTGTGTGCAAATGTGTTTGTTAAGGAAGTTTCAGGTGACAGCCACCAATGAAAAGTTGACATAACTCGAAGCGAGACTCAACCAGATCAAAAAAATAAAAAATTAAAGAAATGCGGATTACAAACATTTATATTCATGTTGGTATGTGACACATTAGAGTGAGATTGGTCTTTGTGACTTCTGTCTTATTAACACTGCAAATTCTATTTAATTTTAATGATGGAGAACTGAGACAGAGATTAAATAAACAACAAACATCTGTTCTCGTCTCAGTGACGCCGCTGCCTCAGCTTTGACTAATGTTCAATTGTTTTTCATTTTTTTAATTTACTTTATTATTACAAAATTGTCAGTCACCTGTAAATCAGAATGTATTAAGTGATTTAACTTCATTTGTATATTTTTCAGACCTAAGCACAGGATGTTGCTGCTTTTGGTCTGCAGATCTTCCTAAAGATCAGTGTCTAAAAGATCAATCATTAGTTTAAGGCAAGCGTCTATGTGACCTGAGAGGCAATACTCGGGGCAAAAAGAGTCACAAAGCGTCATTGTACTGGAAGGATCGGTGTGTAAGACTTAGCACCATCTAGCTTTGAAGTTTCAGATTGCAAATAACTGAACACCGCTCACCTCGCCCTCCTATTTTTAAGCACGAAGTAGAAACCACAGTGGCAACAAAACTCACAGTCTAGAGCTGTTGTTTAGTTTGTCCATTCTGGGCTACTGTAGAAATATAGTGGTGCAACATGGCGTACTCCGTAGACGATAAAGAAGGCTCATTCTAAGGTCACGAAAACACAAAGTTTCTTATTCTCAGGCGGTCACACACCAATAAAAACGTTCGATTTAATTTGCAGCCATATTCTACCAATACATGTGATTGAAATGATTTTGATTTTAAATGTTGCTGTTCTTAGACCAAATGTATTAATACGTTGATTATCTCTTTGACTAATTGTGTCATTTATAAAATGTCAGAAAATGCATTCCCCAGAGCAGAAAGCACAAATACATCTTTGAATTCTTTGTTCTACCCAACTAAATCCCCACAAAATATTCCACCTACATAGTTAAAAGACAAAAGCGAGCCAGAAGCAGTAAATCCTCAACAACATGCAGATGTTATTGATCAATTAATCACAACAATCGACAGATCAATGAGTTGTTTTATCGCTAACATGAGTGGCTCTCCTGAGCCTCTTCATGAGGCCCGTGTCGCCGCAGTCAGGCACCCATTGGAATCTTTCAGCTGAGGATCAACACAGGCAATAAAGTACGAATTCTGCCCGCGCTCACCGTTATTCAGATCAGATCAGGCAGAAGCCATCAGGTGTGAATGAAAAAGGAGTAGCGCCGCTTTCTCAGTCATCGCCACAAGTCTCAACTTCAACCAGATTGGTCGTGTTGACTGTTGTCTGTCGTCGTGTCAAAGGACTTGCTTCCAGAATGGCACGTTTTCATTCTCACCACGCCAACACCGCGGGCCAGCCGCCGAGCTTCAGCTCCTATTTAAGTTCCTATCAGTTGTCGGCCATTGTTTCTGTAAACCCAAGGTCATGCGACTCCTAGCCTGTTGCCTAGCAATGCAACTCAAAAGATATTAAACACATACACACTTCAGCCACCCAGACGGGGAGGCAGGCGGCGACCCTCAAATACGAGGGGGTCGCACAGAAATATTGCTTTTTGCATGTAGGAATAACAAATAGTGAAAGTGATGAGTGCTGCACGGAGACAAAGCTCCCCTGTGGAACAGAGGAAGCAATGACGGCTCAGCGGTGATGAGGCTGTCTGTGCCGGACCGGGCTGTTGTCAAATAACAGACGCCGATTGAGGATATGCAGAGTATTTTTTATAAGACAGTCTAATTTTCTGAGGGCTTACGTACAATAATATGTGCATGCGTATGTATGAAAAAAAGGAATCAAATTTAAGGCTTTTATTAGTGCCGCAGTTTGCATCCAATACCTCATAATTCCCTTTCTTGTGTTGTTGCAGCGGTGACTCCTCTGAGGAATA
This sequence comes from Sciaenops ocellatus, assembly GCA_033000465.1. Lineage (NCBI taxonomy): Eukaryota > Metazoa > Chordata > Actinopteri > Sciaenidae > Sciaenops > Sciaenops ocellatus. Next base: position 4,099,597 of record CP136872.1, on the reverse strand, counting down.
AGCTGAACGCCAACATGCACTTGTGGTAAGGTTCATCACTAAAGGTTTGGACTGGGTGATAATACAACCTAATCATTTTTAGTGACTTTCAGAAGAGTCATATCACAATAATATATATATTATATGAGTATGTTCTCACTATTATTACTATTATTGCAAATAACATTTTTTTTTGTAGTCTAGTTATGTTGATTTTAAATTATTAATGTTGTGTTTTACATATTTAGTACCAGTTTGGTGCATTTTATGTATGATATACTGTTCATCAGTGTTGTGATTTTGCATCACCATCAACAAATCCCATGAAAAGACCAAAAACAACGTGATAATCCATCTCTCAAAACTTTCTCACCATGTCTTTAGCTTTGTCTCAAACCCATTGATAATTATCAAATAAATAAATAAATTTTCAGCTGCTGATTAATCCACATTTGGTTCACTAGTGAGTGTCTCCATCAGTAGGGCAGTCTGTGTATAGGACTGAGTCAGAATAAACTACAGTGTGTGTGTTTTCCCCAAAATGAAGCCAATGAGGAAGTGTCAAAAACTGGAGTCCCTCAAGCGTCCACTTGAGGCTGGCTACAGAACATTTCAACCTCCATAAGTCCCCATGTTAAAATGTCCAACTTCACAACAGAAATAAACATGTTTACAGCCTGGTACAAAAAACACTTTTGGTCTCTATAGCTAATTTCCCCGTTCATGTCAACTGTACTGAGGGTGAATTTTTATACAACTCACCTGTTCAAATGATATTAAGACTTAAAGTTTGCAGAATTAACTGCATGGCCGCTTTGATTGACAGGTGGGTGCTGTCACAGATTGTTTGTCTGAACACCCAGGCATCATTCAGCCCTCCTCAGGTCCGCTGATGATCCACGTCTTTGCAGATTTTTAGATTAGCCTGGAGGTGAAAGAGGCAGGACAGCCAACATGGCAGCAACCAGCGCCACGTATGTTGAGCTTCAAAACGGTGCTTCAGAAACTTATGGGTGACGTCACTCATACGCTGTCCATTCATTGGTTTTTTACATGTCACCTGGAGCAACAGTGAGGCTTATTGATGTGTTTTTAGTAGTTCCTGGACACAGTGGAGCACAGAGGAAGATGGATCAGTCTTTGATAGACCTTTGATAGACACACAATACTAATTCAATTGAAAATATTTCATTTGTCCCTGAAGGGAGATTCAGAAGTACACAATTCATTTACACACTAGAATTGGAAAAAGACAAATCTGTTGTAAATTAATGCACAAAGATCAATCCAACAATATCCAACACCACAAAAAAAATATATAAAAGGTCATAAACTGAGGTGCATTAATCAGTGTGTGAACAAGGTGACTGTACTGTGTGTGTTCACGTCTGATGGCCTCTGGAATAAAAGCAGACTCAGGATCAGTTCAGTTTGGTCTTTTCAAGGGGTTTGTCGACTCTGCATAACGTCCAGTTCTTTTTTTTTTCTTCATTATCAGTGTCTGACAAGTCAAAAAAAAAAAAAAAAACACAATTAGACTTAATTTTAAAGCACAGATTTTAATTTCACCACAGGTTTTAACATTAGCCTCGCTGCATGACACGTAGCAAAGTCTCCTCCACCACCGTTCAGTGTGAAGCAGCAGAAACGCTCCTGCTTTTTTTTTTTTTTTTTCTTTTTATACCAATGGTGAAAGTCTCCTAATCATCCCCCAGTGTCTTTGCAGGCTCATTTGCATGTGGTTAATTAGTGTGTGAAGGAGCTGTCTGTGGTCTGCTGGCAGGAACCCGGACTCCAGCGTCTTGCACAACCTCCGGGATGTTTTGGAGATCGAATTCCCGTCACCTGCCACCCACGAAAAATCTGTATGTCATGCAAGTTGCCCCCCTTTCCATTTCAAACATGTCCGTTCCCATCATGATTACCTCAAGGAGCTTCGTGTGTGTGTTTATATCTATGCATGCATCCTCCTGTTTGTGTGTCTGTTTGAGCTTCAAGTTATAAGGGGGCGGACATACGCTATTGCCTATTTTTCCATATTTTTCTTCCTCTCTGTGTTTTGTTTTTCCATGAGGTGGGCACAAAATCTCCTTTAATTGGGTTGTTTACAGAAAAGATCATTAGAATAACAAAGATGGCAGAATTCTCTGCACTATCAAATCGCTTTAATCACGCAAAACCATTTATCTCCCCTTTTTTTTTAACACTCGTTCTTTTCCCCTCCCCTCTCTGTGGATGGGTTAAAAGGGCGTCGTGTTTATTCGCTGTCGCCGCGGTGATTAATGCCTCAGCTTCATTAACATTCAGAGGAGTGCAAAAAAGTTGAGTTGACCAGATGTTGATTTTTTTTTTTTTTTTTTTTACCTGCCATCCTCTCTCTTAATGGATAGCCCCAGAAAAACAGGAGCTTCTCATTACGCCAAAATGCAAACGAGAGCAGAGAGGGAGGTGTGTGTTGAGTGTGTGATGATGGGATGAGAGAGAGAGAGAGAGAGGGGTGTTTGCACTGGAGTTCTAACTAGAAGCTTGTTTAACACGAAGTGGTTACCGAGGCCCTGCCCATGTCTTAAGAGTCTGTAGCCATGGTGCTTGTGAGAAGGCATTTATTATTGTGTGTGTGTGTGTGTGTGTAGAGCTTCAGCGTCGAGTGTGGGATCTGTTACTCATACCGTCTCGAAGCTGCAATCCCCGATCAGGTGTGTAATGACCCTCGCTGTGGCCAGCCCTTCCACCAGGCTTGTCTGTATGAGGTATGGACACACACACACACACACACACACACACACACACACACACACACACCTAGCTTCCAAAGAGCTGAAAAACCAAAAGTTCAGAGCGCATCAGTTCAACATGATGTGACTTCCATCATGTTCAGGGACCTCACAAGAGAAAAAACACATGAAATCAAAGCAGTCATCCTGACTTCTAACCCCGAACACTTGACCCTACATTTCCCAGAATGCAACCAATGGCCACGGATGTGTTTTGTCATTCTCCACACATGCAGAGTGTGACGCAGGCTTGCTGTTCTGAATCTGTAGCCTCTGTTTATCTTCTCACAGTTGACAGACACACACACACACACACACACTCACGTTTTTATTGTATTTGATCGTCTGGCAAACTTCATCAGTCTATCACGAACAATAAGCCAAATATGTGCTGTGCATGTCTAAGATGTTATATGAGTCAAGGCTGCAACAAACTCATCTGGTCTTAATAGTTTTTTTTTTTTTTCATATAATCGATTTGTCAGAAAAATGTCTGCCACAATTTCTGAGAACCCAAAACAATGTGTTCAAAGTTCTTTTGTGAAAATAACTGCATAAAAGTCAATATACATATACAATAGACTCTATTTGAATGGAATCGTTCATACAAGAAACAATGCAGCTCACAGTGCAACCAAAACAGGGCTAGAATGTCATAATTAATAAGACAAAGATGAGAATAGAGTTCATGGAATGCATCTTCACATGAAAACAGAATGAGCATAAAAGCCGGGCTAGAATACCATAAACAGTGTCAAAATAATATAAATACAAGGAGTGCAAAAGATGAACAACTATGTGAGGAACGTTTTCCTTCACTGGCATCTGTCAGTAGTTTTTTTTCAGCTGTTAACCAGCAGATGAACACATGAACTCCTCTGTTTCTGTAACATTTGAAGCTCACCTTGACGTCCTCCTCGTGTTCAGTTCACCATTGTAAAACAAACAGTGTTCACATTTGAGACGCTGGAGACAGTCAAGTTCTGACATTTTGCTTAAAAAGTAACTTAAAGGTCAACTGTGTAACATTCAGGAAGATCTGTTGGCAGGATATAATATTCATAACTATGTTTTTATTAGTGTACAAACACCTGAAAATAAGAATCATTATGGTTCTGCTACCTTTAAAATGAGACTTTTAGGCCGCATTCAGATCAGGTGCACTGTGGTGAAAACGCTGGTTCTTCCATTCATGGAGTGGAGGTCATCTGTTTTGGCTGCAGAGGTGTCCGTAAAAAAAGTTGATTTCATGTTCTCAGCTTTCAAATCTGTCTGGCTCACAGTTTCCAGTGTAGAACAGTGACGTGAAGAAGTTTCATTGGATTTGTGCTTTGAGAGAGCAGTGATTGACAGACATAGACAGTGAATGAGAGTGAGCGAGCGGTAGCCTCGATAAGGCCGGTTAATCAGAAAAACAAAAAGATTGTTTCACGAGGGTTAGGTTCTGCACCCCCAGCAAAAAAAAAACACACACACACACACACACACACACACACACACACACACACACACACACACACACACACACACACACACACACACACACACACACACACACACACAGCTTTCTGCTTGGGATTGTTGAGCCGTTGAGGAAGAAATCTGCCTGAGCAGGGCATTTCTATGCTCTGTATTCATGAGACCAACCACACAGATCTTTTTTAAAAGAAGTACAAGTGGCAGGGGGACATTGAAAAGTTCCACATAAAAGCTCTTAAAATACTTTAGCGTTGGTTAATCTTGAATATACCTTTAAAGTGTGCAGTAATAAGTGTGCATTGAAACAAGCGTTATTATCACTTGACACTGACACGTCAGATCCAAGGTAGTGATTTGATGAAGTAGTCTTTTTTTTTTTTTTCTCTCCCTCTCTTCCTCCAGTGGCTGCGAGCGCTCCCCTCCAGCAGGCAGAGCTTCAGCATTGTTTTTGGAGAGTGTCCTTACTGCAGCAAGGTACGTGTGACTGACAGCCGCCCGCACAGTGCTCCATAAAGGCCTTCACAGCAGAGTCAATAGACGTTCAGCATACTTAATTAGCGTGGCTCCATACATCACGTAGCCTTCTCTCTTGCTGAAAGGCTGCTCGCGACAATGTGTCGCATTCAAGTCCGTTTTACTGGAGCCGCTTGTGGCGTGATAAAGAATGTGATACTGGATCTGTGTGAATGCAGCGACTCAAAGTCACAGACGCTCAGGTCTTGTTTGTGTATTTGGGGAGTCCTTCATGTTACAGTCCAATCAGAAATGAAAGCCCACTTGATTTTTCCACAAAGCGATCCTTCACGCCGCATTAAACTATAATGAACATTTAATACGCAGAATAAACTCTGGATTCTTCTTCTATTGCAGCCCATCACTGTGAAAATGGCAGCCCACAAGTCCTAAGGAGTGGCTTTGTGTTCCTGGCCGCTCCACCGCAACGCTTAGAAAGACGGTGCTCAAACCAGTTCAGTCCGGTTTGATCAAGAGGGGTTAAAATTTCAGTTCACTTTGGCAAACTGCAACCACGGCGCCCAGGAGAACGAAGACGACCAAGTAGAAGAACCAACAGAAGCGCTCTTTCCCCGGCGAGGGAACGGCTTCCTGTTCTTCTCCGTCCCACCACCGTCCACGGCTGCAGTCCACTCTGTGGTGGAGCTGCCCTTCATCCCGTCTGTCCCAGCGCTCCGTGTGTGTTCGCTCTGTCAGTGTGTGTGTTCTTCTCTGCTGATGGAGCGGTCCTTCCTGTCTGACCGAGCTCACGGCGAGGTCATCTGTTCTCCTGCCCGTCCGTTCAGATTTAGTTTTCTGTTGAAGAGGGTGATTCAATGGAACATGATGCTGTGAAGAAACACTTACATCATCTTGTCAAGTGAATGTGTTTCTTTGTTGAGTCACAACCAGAAGTCTGAATGGTTTCAAACATGTTTATAAATGTTAACTGGCAATAAAATATATATATTTTGTAAAACAGCTTCAAAGCAAACAGTAATTCTGAACACAGTCATATATAAGCCTGGACGCTCGAGTGTGTTGTCCTCACACCTGTTTAGGCTGAGCTCTCAGGCCGATAGGAGGGCCTCTCAAATAGCATGCAGGTATGGGTCTGGGTCTGGCCTCCTCCTCCTCCTCCTCCTCCTCCTCTTCTTCTTCTTCCTCTTCACTGTCATCTTCATTGTACGTCACAGGTTCTCGCCTCGGCCTCAGTGATCTGGTGGCAGCAGGCTCCTATAAGTGATCAGCAGCATTAGTTAATGATTTTGGTTTCATGAAGTCTGATTATCTGATGAACGTGACTGTGTGGACACTGTCAAACAGCTAAAATCCACTGGGCACTGCTGCAACATGTGACTGTTTCAAACCCCACCGGAACCGCCACGATCCGGTTCAGAAGCGAGTCTACGCTCCGCTCCACTGGGAATATGTGGCTGGTCTATTTTTGACGGACGCCGCGAGCAGCCTGCGTCAATCTGCACAGAGCAGCTTGAGCTGACAGGAAGTCAGACACAGAAACAGCACAGAGAATCAGGCGGGTTTTCAAAATAAAACACCCTGTGCTGACCAAAAAAATAAATAAATAAAATCCTAGCCAAAAGAGAAACAATCAGGGTTAGTGTCAAATTCCATTTCCAAAACTGATTTTGTGAAATAAATTGAGTCCCAGAAGCTTCAATCAAATCACATCACCAAAACGTAAACGTTCCTTCTTTAGTTTTACTACAACAGTCTGGTTTCTGCATTTTTACAGGAGTTAACTAAAATGTATGCATGAACTTCAAACTGTCTTGCTTCATTTTGCTACTTAAATTTAAAAATGTCTTTTTAAAAGTTCATCCTGATATTTTCATCTAAAACCATCCTGAGGTCTTTTCCCCAAATCTTTAATAATGTTCAGAAAGATGAATGACCTGTTTCAGACAGAAGATCACTTCACATTCACATATTTTGCCTTTAATTGTAGTCGAGGGAAATTGACATCATACAGAACAGATACTCAGTGTGCTTTCAGTCCTTACCTGTTGAGGTTTAGTGAGCGGTGGTCCTCTCCTGTAGTGAGCTGTCACTGCTTTAGGCTTCTTCATCTCCTCCTCTTCCTCTTCATCATCCACCTCGGCAGGCACAGCCTTGGCTTTGCCGGCCCCTCTGGCTCGTCCTACTTTCTGTTGAGACAGCGGTCGGATGAGTTGTTCTGCATATTTTCACGTCCTTGCTGCAGTCAGAGCTTCGTTTTCTCTCAGCATGCCTGCTGCTTTAACCGCTGAACTCTCACATCAAGTGTGAGGTGCTGCTTTGTCACTGCGTGTTTGAAATATCCAGATAAAACTGAACAAGCTGCTTTTGTACAGCGTGACACTTAATAAAATGTAGGTTTTTAAAGTTTATTTCGCCTCGCTACAATCATCCAGAAAATAATCACACATTAAACGACACTAGCGGCAAACGACTGAGTGAGTGGCCTTTATCTCGGCCGACATTTACTCCTCGCTAAATGGCCACTTCTGTTTATCAAACTGGCCAGCACTTTAGCATGGAAATGAAATGACACAAGGAGAGGAGAGCAAATCAGGAGCATAATTGGAGACGAGCTGTGCTGTGGAAAAAGCGTGTGTCATCAGCTTCTTCAAATTGGGCCATTGAGAGGGCCGCTCGCTGGGCCCGGAGAGGTCAAGGAGTGATTCTGCTGAATTTGAGGAGAATCAAACGGTCCTCCTCCAGCTGCAGACCTGTCCGCCCTGCGCTGACACACTCATTTGCGGGGGCAGGTTGACCCTCCCCTTTCACCGCTGTCACGTTTCTCCACAAGAGACTTGACAGAGGAAACGGCGAGCTTTGTGACCGGCGATCAAGTTGTTGAATGTTCACTGAATATTCTCCACTGGCTGAACTGTTGTATTGATTTAAAACAGAAATAATCAAACTACTAATAAGTGATCAGACATTTTGCAGCAAGTGCACATAAATGTTAAGAAGTCGCCTATAACTCTCTGATTGGTTACTACTCAGAGCTGCTCGACATTATGAAATAAGGATTCATCAGCTTGGCAACGACTGCTCGTGAACATCAAGTGTTTTTTATACTCGCTCGGTTGTCCTGGCAACCAAAACTGAAAAATGTGTCAATAAGGAGAACTATATGATGCAGTTGATTGCGTTCAAACAGAGTGACCACAGAGAGTGGGAGGAGAGTGATCGGAGGTGTAACAGACATCTTCACGTAGACGTCAGTCCTTCGTCACGTTCTCACCTTTTCTCTGGCGGGGGGCTCTTGAACCTTGATGGTCGACGCCCCTGCGAATCCTTGAGGCGCAGAGAAGTCCAGTCTTCCCGTGACAGAAGTGGCCAACACCGCTTTGAGACGCTGGTAGTCTGGCTTGTCTTGGTAGCCCAGACTTTTCACGTAGAGGAGGAACGCGGCCACCTCGTCTGTAGACAGGAACAGAGCAACGGACAAAGTCAGAATGTTTGTGTGCCTTGTAGAAAATAAAAGATCAAGCCAGATCCCGTCACATCCCGTCATCTGTAGCACAACTATTACCAGACGTTGGTTTGATTTGACTTTTAGAGATTTTTTTTTTTTTAGCACAAGCTTCTGTGTCCTCAATATGAATTTCTAGGAGACTTGAGTCATGCAGCAGCAAAGACAGGATGAACCTGAAGGTCTCACAGCCCAGATAATACACTGGCTGGCAATGGATCTCCCCACAGAGAGTAGATTAGACATGCACACAGCTATGGATATGCATTCTGTGTGTGTGTGTGTAGGTGTCACACATAGTGAGCTGCGATGCATCACACACTGGCCAGACGACGTGTATGACACATACTGCGGTAGAACTTGTATCTCTCACACACACACACACACACAGAGTTGATGCATACCCTGGCTCTTATCTGAGGCGGCCAGCCGGGCCTTGTCAGCAAAGGAGCACCCGGTCCCAGCCATACATCACACACACTAAGCCCTCACACAGGTGTGACCTCTCCTTATAAAGAGGAGAGATAAAACACGACAAACTTTGAAAGGCATGTCAATGGGACAGCTGTTTAATTGGTACAAAGTTATTCTGGAGCTTCAGGTAACTGAGGGGGAGATGGAGTGTTTTATTCAGGGAGGGGAGCTTCGGCTCTGTGACTCCAGCAGTGACGATTTGATCCTGATGTGGTGTGGACTGTTGTTTCGTCTTGTTTCTACAGACTCTTGGATGAAATCTATTTTTAAAAAGGTCCAGTTCACATCATGTATGCTGTTAGATTATGTTTAAACCAGAGTTAGCCCAGAATAAAGAAACGCAGCCCCGTCCTCCTTTCAGATAACCAATCTTGCAGGCAGCACCTACACAGATGACTCACAGTGTCGGCCAACTGAAGGTCCAGTGTGTGAGGTTTAGAGTGCTCAGAAATGGAATGACATTTAGAACTGTGTTTTCATTCATGTGTGGACACATGACCAAGCAGCAACCTCTGTGGCTGGGAAGTGAAGCCAATGCTGAAGTGCCAAAAACTGTAATTCCTCGAGCGTCCACTTGTGGCTGGCTGCAGAACATTTCAACCTCCATAAGTCCCCATGTTAAAATGTCCAACTTCACAGCAGAAATAAACATGTTTACAGCCTGGTACAAAAAACAGTTTTGGTCTCTGTAGCTAATTTCCCCGTTCATGACAACTGTACTGAGGGTGAATTTTTATACAACTCACCTGTTCAAATGATATTAAGGCTTAAAGTTATGCAGAATTATGAGTATGGCCACTTTGACAGGTGGGTGTTGTTACAGATAGCTTGTTTGAGCACCCAGGCGTCATTCAGCCCGCCTCAGGTCCGCTGATGGTCCACGTGTTTGCAGATATTTAGATTAGCCGGGAGGCGGAAGAAGCAGTACAGCCAACATGGCGGCTGCCAGCACCGCATATTTTAATCACTATTATATATATTAAATCACTTCACAATCACATTGCAATGAGCCTTTTATATGTAGACACCCATGGTGTGGGGTCTGCTGTGATGAACACCGGCTCTAGATATGGAGTTTTGAGTTTCCACAGCTACTGTAGTTTCTATTTCATGCTAGGAAGCAGAGGGTGAGGTGAGCAGGCTGCAATCAAATATTAAGACTTTTTATTCTCTCATTAGCATTAGCATTAGTGTTATTATATTATCATTGTTACTTCCATTAAGAATGTATTGTAGGAGCTCACAAATGTCACTATATTTATTTATATTTATGTGATGAATAATGAATTGAATTAAATACGACTTAACGCAGTTTTAGATTATTTTGTAACATGAACATCATTCTCGTGACCGTTAAGATAAAGTGACAGAAGTAGTTTTACAAACCGACATCTGGTCCAATTTCTTAAGAAAATAAAACCCGAGGCATGCTGGGACTTTAGCATGTTCACGTTCACACAGTGAAGAATATATCACATGTATTAAAACAGTGACGGCTTCTTCGAACGCTGCCAAACTGCTGTCAGATATGCTCCAACCTGAACTTGCTCTAATTGCACTTGTAAGACTGGATCAACTTTTCGTCTGCAGCACGACCGTCCAAAAACAATAACCCACGCTTAAAATGGCAGTTAGCAGTTCAGCTGTGTGGAGCAATATGTTGTGAGGTACATATGAAGTATGCACACCGTTAACACCTGGCTTAATCACATATGCAGACCTACATGGTGAGTCAGAGCAGCGGGGCCAGATGCAGCGCAGCGTTCGATCGAGTGCAGAAAATCACTCTAATGTTACAAATGAACGCCTGAAATAACAGAGTGAAAGAGCTGCGCGTGTTTGAAGATTCTTTCCCTGCCACTGCACGCGGTAATATCCTCAGGTCAACCCTGTGATCATACGCTGACAAACAGAGCATCACACGATTCTGTGTGGACGGCGATGGTTGTTTTATGCACCTCATACAGTAGATAGTGTTATAAAGTATTCAGTTATTGCAGTTCTGTTTTTAAATCAAACCTTTTCAAATATTAGATGTCTTATTTTTTCTGACCAACATCTAGACGTGGTGACCTCCAGAATTTAGGTTTTTGTCTTCTTCACTGGTTATGTGGATCTCTGCCTTGGGACAATGTTCTCAACAACCCACCTCAGGTCCAACTTTTATAGCGAGAAGAAGAAAAGAGAGATTTCAAGTCATAATTTTAAAATTAAAATGTTTCTCATCACTCTTCAATATCTATGTGGATATTCTATGAGGTCAGAGCCTAGACGCCAACCTTGAACTGTATTCTGCTGCTTCAATAAAACATTCCAGTCTGACTGCGTTGTCTGACTGAAATAATTCTGTGAACCAATCCTAAAAAAACCCGTCAGTCGACCAACAAAACAAAACCTCTCTGCTCTCACTGAATCTGCCTCAAAGCCAGCCGAGCTGAAGGAAAAAGACTTCACTGCATTTAGTGTGATAAATAAACTGGAAAGTTTTAAGACAGGAAATATTCTCACACCTGTTTTCATTATTAAACAGAAAAATATATAATAATATAAATACATAATAAATAGAAGATAAGGAGTCTGGTCAGTTCCCCGTCGTTAAGAGCTGTCTGACGGCATCTGATCTGCATTTTTACTACTCCAAGCCACATTTCCAGAGACTTTAATCCGTCATTTTGTTTGGCAGGTGAAAAACAACAACTTTTAAATTACGGTATGAACATCTAAATGCACCGAGATGCCCCAAAGAGCCACACTATTACTATACAACTACACATATTTACAACTACTACAACTGCACTGTTCTTCCATGAGAACTGATGATGCGTGATGCATCAAAGAAACATTTCCTGATTTTGTTCGATTTTGAACACAATGACAGTATAAAGAATGGACAGCGTATGAGTGACCCACATAGGTTTCCGAAACGCCACTTTAAGACGTGGATCATCGGCAGACCAGAGGCAGGCTGAATGACGCCTGGGTGCTCAAACAAGCCACCTGTAATAACTTTAAGTCTTAATATCATTTGAACAGGTGAGTTGTATAAAAATTCACCCTCAGTACAGTTGTCATGAACGGGGAAATTAGCTATAGAGACCAAAAGTGTTTTTTGTACCAGGCTGTAAACATGTTTATTTCTGCTGTGAAGTTGAAGTGCTTTATTGATTACCGAAGGGAAATTCTTTTGTTGCAGCAGCATTACAAGTAACACAGAACACTATATACAGGCATGAGCTGAAAATGGAGACTGAAATGTTCTGCAGCCAGCCTCAAGTGGACGCTCGAGGAATTTTTAACACTTCTGCATTGGCTTCATTTCCCAGCCACAGAGGCTGCTGCTTGAGTGTGACTCATGTTTGTGTTCAAAAGCTCCGTGCACTTTGGTGATTTGAGTTGTTGCTTGTTGCCACATGTCTTAATTTTAGCTGCCAGCTGTTGTGAGTACACTGTAAATGGAAAATGTGATAGATTATGAAATATTCTCACGGAGGACAGGTTCTAGAACATCTGACCATTTTTCATGCTTCACGTGATCTTTTTATGAGCGGAAACCTTGTTTAAGAGATTCTGTCTGTGCATACAGGAATACTGGTGTACAGCAGCTATTATATAGGTGGGCATGTCAGCCCGGTCTCTAAATCTTAAAGTCTCGGCCCTGAATCTCCATTAAAAGAACAGAAGATTAAACGCAGATTCTTCCCCTTTCATCCACAGGCGTGTCGTCTTGTTTCCAAACTGTCAGTTGAACCTGAGGGGAGTAAATGATCCTGTCCTGTAACCTGAAGATGCCCCGCGGACCTGGCTTACCTGTGCTGGCTCCGCTCACTGACAGCTGCTGGACCGAGTCTGGCAGATTATCCATCAGCCTGATAGAGGAGCAAAAAGGAGGATAAAAAACAGTGAGGGAGTGAGGACAGAAACATCACGAGAGACAGAGTTCAGGGTGGGAGGAACGCGGGAGAACGAGCTGAATCCAAGTCGAGGCAAACTGTCCTACGGGACGTTAACGCTAAAACACTGACAGCCATTTATTTGTTGTAATTATTAGTGTTAGCGTATCGCGGCTCTGGTGCTAGCTCTCTAGTAGATGTTGAGTCAAATCAACATCTCCCCAACAGTCTCTAAAATTGAAGGTTGTAAGCCTCACAAGGTATTTTATTGCACGACTAGTATTAGATTGTATAAATCTTTGATATTGTGTCCACCCAGTGGGTTTACTTTTCAGTTTCTCAGCAGATATTTGGCAGGCTTTTAGTGTTTTGTACAGTTGATTCTGACTGTAGGCATACCTCAGACATACAGTAATTTTCTGGGGAAAATCAAAGAGAAACAGAAAATCCTGTAAGTGTCTACCACCAGCCACGGACATGAACCTCTACATAGCTCGATGTCATTAATAATTTCTAAAAATAACCAAGTTAATGGACAACCAGGTGATATTTCTTATACTGCAAAACACAGTGGAGGATTGTTGCTGGGAGGATACAGAGCGACCACAGCCTGAACTTTAAAGAGCCTGTGAGGTTTAGATTTCATGCTACGCCTTGTGTTTCTACTGTAGCTCATGAAACGGGTGTGTTATTAAAAACGTGACAGCAGGACAGACGGCTTTTTAGGTGAGTGCAGATGAGGGACAGAAAACTGAAGAAGTGGCACTCGTATTGACACGTTGGAATGCAGTGTGTTGCTTCATACAGCCCTGTCATATTCGGCTGTGCTACCATGCTACTTGGTGGAAAAATTAGATTGCTAACAGAAACGACAGCAGATTTTTTTTTTCATTTCATGCGATCAGATTTTGAAAGTAGCTGTGTTGTGACAAAGTGTGCAGAGTACCTACTCACACGTTTCTTTATGTGAAGCCTCTGCTTGTAAAAACAGCACCTACCTGGCCTTGGCCTCCTGGACCTGAGGTGGGTTGTTGAGAACATTGTCCCAAGGCAGAGATCCACATAACCAGTGAAGAAGACAAAAACCCAAAATCTGGAGGTCACCACGTCTAGATGGAGCTATAAAGAGACAGAAAGTTGGTCAGAAAAAATAAAACATTTGATATTTGGCTGCCTTTAATATTGAGATCAGATTCAGATCTCCACAAAGACTAAAAGAAAATAAAAGTCAGCAGCAGTTTCTCTCGTATTACACAGTGACTGTGTGGTGTTTCAGACAATGGATTGTTCTCCAGAGAAGTCAAGGTTGGACATTCGCAGCTTTGGCAAGTTGAAGCATATTTATGATTCCCAAAGATGAATAAATCCAAAACTCTGCAGCACTGATACTAATTCACACTTACACTGTGTCACCTGTCAACAGGACATTTCTGCTTCACCCAACAAGATGGAGACTGACGACTAAACTGAAGCTAAAACACAGCACTGTGTTTGATTTGCAGTCTGTTTGAACAGATTCTGCTGAAACACGACGACGGAGGGATTACATGCTGTAGAACAGTATGACGATGGTGGTGCTGGAGGTTCATATTATGTTCCAAACCAGGCGTGGTTCCTCCCTTGCTAAGACAAAAAGCACTCCGGAGTACTCGAATTGACTTTTTTTTGTACTTCTTTGTTTTGGCAGAGTCTGGTTTGTATCTCTGAAGAATCTGTTTTTCTCACAATGTGCAATGAATGTGAGTAGAACAGTAACAAATTATCATTCTTCATTCATCTATTAAGAATAACATTTCTGCTGAAGGTCACTTTTCAGTGTGGACAGCGTTTAACAGCACAAAGGAACTACTGTGCTAATGTTTTACACCTAAGTATTTATTAATTAGGAGCAACTAACTAACTAACTGTATCTGAACTTTAAATGTCTCCTAAAGGTAAAAAAAAAAAAAATTGTTGTAACATTCATATAACATTGTGAGAAGTGTTTAGCGTGTATGTACAGCCAGGTGTGTGGACGTCCTGCCCTGACTGGTCTCAGCTGAGGAGGTGTAGCCGCCAATGTCACCGCTTCCTGGAGACCTGGAGGACGACGACTGGAGCGGCACCTGCCACGATCCACCAATCCCCCGTCTCCAATCTGAGTCGATCTAATCCAATTTAAGTTTTGAGCTCGCCTCGGTTGAACTAAACTGTAAATCGCTTGTGAATACTAACCGCTTTGTTCACTCGTCTCTGTAGAGGAATCATGTTTGCTACCTGGGGACTGGGCAAGGTTTACACTTAATATAATTAAGTGAAATATTTGTGTTAGAAGCACTGGGGGGCTGTTTCTCTGTGCTTTTGGTTATTAGAAAATAGTTTAGACAGCGAAGTCTTTTGGTTATATTTGTTTTGTTGGTTTGAACATCATCCGCTCGCCCTTTGTTCCTCTTGTAGTTGCTTTACATTTTTTTGTTGTACAATTAATCCAAATTTCAAGTAAAAAAATAACTTTCTTTTTACCAAATATAACTGGTTTATGTTACTTCCCCACACGAGCTGGATCGTAACAAGAGCCAAGAACCCTACAGGAGGTTGATCAAGAACAACAAAATGTAATATTGGGGAATTCAGACTTTGAAGGCATGAGAAACTGTTTGTGTACCAGTCTGATTTCCAGGTCCTAAGACTCCCTTAAGTACAAGTCTGGAGTGTGTTTGCATCTTATTGTAAGCGTGTGTGATTGCATGGGTCTACATTAATGGGTGAGGTCTATCAATACTTGTCGACAGACTCCATCCAGAAGGGTCGAGCCTGGGGAGTTTTAGCAACTCAATACTGTAACGGCCGCCACACATCTCTGGAGAAATTACCTATCGACTGGCTCCATCAGAGGGGAGAAATCTCCTCCCTGAGCCACGGATGGCATTGATCCTCCCCAGCCAACAGGCTGGTCTAAAGAGGAAGCATGGTCACTGCCACAAAGGACCAGATTACATGGAATGGGTGGGTACTGGGCAGTAATCTGATTACATGCCAACAAATATGTAGTTTATGAAATGCAAGTGGGTAGGGGGTAGTTTAACGTAGGTACAGAATATCAAGATGTAGGGCTGTGTTGATGAGCAGACAGCCAAAAATGAATAAAAATAAATGAGCTGAGTTTGGAATAAAAGGAAATTCTGGAGGAATAAACTGCTTGGACCCAGCAGGGAGGATAAACGATCAATGATGAAGATCAGAATGGGGGGTGGTAACAGACCGGTTGTTGACACAGACGGATGTTAGCTAATGTCTAACATGTTGGCATCAGAAA
The DNA here is from genome assembly GCA_033000465.1 of Sciaenops ocellatus. NCBI lineage: Eukaryota > Metazoa > Chordata > Actinopteri > Sciaenidae > Sciaenops > Sciaenops ocellatus. Next base: position 4,083,730 of record CP136872.1, on the reverse strand, counting down.
CCTCACAGTGACACTACTTTAAAGGTGTTGAGCAAAGTCGAAGGAGATTTCTTAAAATCAAAGTATTGCGTAACGTATTGCGATTGCGTAACGTCCTAATCTGCACAGCAATCATTTCAAAGACTGAAGTCTGATTCCATCATTAGGGTAGTGGGTGGTGCATGTATGTGACTCTAACACCACCACCACTACATCTCAACAACTCTGATGATAAGAGTTCGGTCTGCTTGCCCTTGTGGGTATAACATATGCAGTAAGCCAGCATTACAGCATGGCTTCCTATTGTTGTAAATAATTACCCAACACTTCATTTCTACTGAGAGCCTGTTAAAGGAGAATAAAGATGAAAAATGCATGTGATACTGACACTGGAAAAAGTGTGTGCAACTCCCAGAGCACCATAATAGATTAACAATTAAAAAGATCAACAACTACATTAAGCGTTGCTGCCCTCTGTACGTGCTCTGGGCGCGTTATTGAAGCTCATAATAGTGCTTTGTGCGTCCGCTCTTCTGTATTTAATGCATTTTGCCCTCATATGAGGGATGACACAGGACAGTGCAGAGATATGTGTGTGTGCGTACACGTACACACTTAAACAGCTCGCAAAGGGATGTTGGGCATGCACACGCATGCACGATACATAAATACAGAGCAGCAGCATAAATACACACACACATCCACACCACTCACATGTTCTCTACATGCTTTAGACAGGGAGGTGAGGCGGCGATGGTGTTGTTGCTAATTATCTCCTATTGTTATTCAGATTCCCTAAAGCATGCTGCAGTGTCACACTCTTAACCCTTCTGCTTCACAGTCTTGTCGTTTGGAGACGGTCTTCTGTCCGCTGGACGCCCACCGAATGCCGGTAATTACACCGTTTAGCTCGAGGTTCAAAGGCCTGCCAGTCGGCAGCTGCGTTCGCCAAACCCTCACCATGGCAACCTGTCAACATCTTTGCAGGGAGCCGTGCCATCGGGTCAGGGGAGGGTAGATAAGGGTCCGGTCCTCGGTCATAATCTCCATGTGAGGCAGAAAACACTCTAATGCTCGTCTGTTTTTTAAGCAGGCGACAAACATATATAGGTATTCTTCTCACAGGTGGCGCTTTCTTCAGGTCTTTGGATGACTGGTGTAATATAGGCAATATAAACAATGATTATCTCTGCCAGGCTTGCAGCACTCTTGTAGCTCCAGTAAGAGCACTTGGTGGAAATGGATGCGTTGTGCTCTTTCATGTAGAATAGCAAAAAGGCACATCACATTTTTTATAGCTCAACTCTTTCCCTCCCCCTTTCCAAATCATATTAAAATTGACACAACTTCCATTTGATAGTTATTGCTGACAGGACATTTTCTGGCCCTCTTTTACTTATCGATTGCGCTGATAGAAACAGTACCTGTAGCGATTAGGCAGTCTGAGCCATGCTAACTCACAGTATCGAACTGGAGGGGAGTGGAGTTGGTCGGCGTGGAGCTCACAGAGGTTATCTTGTGTCTCGGGCCTCACTCTAACTAAACATCAAAGCCCTTAATTAATGGGGGATGAATACACGATGCAGGTTATGACTTCAGCTAATTAGGGAATTGTTAAACAGAGACGGTACCGGGGAATTCAGAGGGGGCCGTGGATGGAGAATCGATGGTCAATGAAGAGAGGGAGCATGTAGGCAATTTGCCAGTTAATGTGTTCCCAATATCAGCAGAGGGAGGCAGGGGGTGGTGGGGCGGAGAGACTATTTTACATGTATTGACAAGCAAAGACTGCAAACAAAAAGGTCAGAGCTTATAGTAGGGTTAATATAGATACTGTAAAAATACCTGAATATCTGTCATTCTTGCCACACTAAGCAATAAAAAAGTAGTAAAATCAGTAACATAGGCAGTCTGAGGTAGGTAAATCAAGGGGAATCTATGTCTTGTGTAGGATTATTGCTGGTGTTTTTGTCCCAACAATGCACCAAACAGAACATCAGCCACAACAGCAAGGAAACACTGTCCCAGAAAACAAAGGAGGAAAGTGGAGATACAATGAACTTTGGAAGTTACCCACTCGATTTGGCTAACACAGACTGCTGAAGTTTTCTCTGGCTGAACGCATTTTTGTAGGACGGAACAAGGACGGTGGACCCCTACAAGTTCCTGACATTTTTTCATTTCTTGCTTGTCTTGAGTCATGCTGTAAAATCCTTCTCCTCACTTACAAAGCTCTTCGTGGTCAAGCAGCATCATATCTTGAGCTCATCGTACCTTACTATCCCTCTAGAACACTGCGCTGGGTTCCTTGTGGTTCCTATAGTCTCCAAAAGTAGATTGGGAGCCAGAGCTTTCAGCTATCAAGCTCCTCTTCTGTGGAACAAACTACCATTTAGAACTGGCTCAGATCATCCCATAGTTATGCTGCTATAGGACTAGATTGCCAGGGGACTTCCCATGATGCACTGAGCTCTTCTTTTTTTCTTCTCTCTTTCCATCTGTACACGCTCATGTCCAATTAACACACGTTATGAACTTAGCTTCTTCCCCGGAGTTTTTGTGCTTTCTCGTCTTGCAGGTTCTCACGGATCGTGGCTACACAGGGGTCCGCGATTGGTCGAGCCTGCTGCTGTGGTGCATTAGGTCCACCACATTTACTATTATTATGATTGTCATTGTTATGACAGATGGCCCACACCAATGAGCTTGGTTCTGCCCGAGGTTTCTGCCTGTTAAAAGAAGTTTTTCCTCGTCACCATCGCCAAGTGCTTGCTCATGGTAGAATTGTTGAGTCTCTGTTGATATTATTATAAAGACTACAGTCTAAATCTGCTCTATATGGAAAGTGCCATGAGATAACTTTTGATATGATTTGACGCTATGTAAATCAAACTGAATTGAATAACTGTGATATATTTACCCGTATCAGTGTGTTGTAGTTGTGAATGTGGAGAATCTGGGAGATTGTTTTACACACTAGAATAATAGTGCAGCTGCTCGTCTTGGCTCTTAAATATTTAAATATTTCATCAGCTGTCAGCGCCTGACCCACGTCATGACCCAGCGGTACCGGCTTTATGTGAAGTCAGAGAAAGGCCTATGCAAATACTATGGTTACTATGGCAACAATCTAGAAACAAGTTTTGTAGATACCATTTATTTAAGTCACTGATTGATGGATATGTGGGTCATGTTTTCCACTGAACATTTTGACCAGCAGTATTTTTATTTACACCAGCTGACAGACTATCTGAGTGAAACTGAACAGTTTCTGCTTTTTTTCCCTCATGTTCACATATGAAGGCTTACCACATCCTTTGTGGGCATCAAGGCTGGTGTATTCGATGGTTCCATTGTGGCCCTTCTTGGGGTTCTCCTTGTACTCTTTGTGGACCCCGTCAGGACAGTATCTGTAGGACAGCCCGTAATCTGCTAGATAGACCTAAAGCACACAGCAAGACACACACACACACACACACACACACACACTACTCATTACAAAGCCACTCAACAAATCAAGTGAATTTATCTTCACAGAGACATAGAGCAGCGTCTTAGCTCATGTTGGAGGTCTACGTTGGACTAACCTGTTCAGAGTCTCTGTAACCCAGCATGAGGTTGGCAGCTTTAATGTCCGCATGGACATACTCGTTCTCATGAATATACTCCAGTACAGACACCTGGACGCAGGTCAAAAACATGTACAAACAAGAACAAGAATGAAAGTTATGATAAACAGGCTGTGATGAAATAGAAGTGACTGCACAACGTCAGAGGTATGTTCTGTTCACCTCAGGGTAAAAATGGGTCATTACATGTTTTAAACAATCAATGAACATGAAAAACAAAAAAACAGAGTCTGTTTTTTTCTCACCAGTGTTTGACCAAGCTGGAGCACAGTGGCCTTCTTCATTCGACCTCCCTTGTGCGCGCAGATTTTCTGAAGGTCACTGCCTAGTCGGTCCATGACCATGAAACGATACCTGAGTGGGAAAAGATCAGATCAATACCTTTGTTCCTGATTCTGAATAAAATCCCATCTCTGAATTCCTGATATGAAGATGAGAGTTCTAAAAAAAACTGAACTGAAGGAGGTTTCAATCAGACTTTTATCACCCAGAGATTTACAGGTCTTTAAATGACCTTGAAATAAATTCCACGGTGGAATTTCACCAAGAGCCGCAACTCCTAACACCGTAAGTAGTAAGATGGTCAGTAACAAGTAAGACACAATGTGGAAGAAGTCAGACACTGTAGGGAGGGGATAGTATATTGGAAATCAATACTGGAGTTTGAACCCATTTGGAAGGCAACAACACAGTTCACCTGAAACAAAATGAGCCAACAAATAAGATATTTGGTTAAAATTCTCACTTGTGCTCAAAAGAAACATATAGAATATGGCAGAAATTGGAATATTTTATATGCATAATGGATATAAGGTGGAACAAACCATCTGTTATCATGGGGAACGTAAGATCTCTCATCAATAAGATGGAGGAGCTAACGGCGCTAACCAGGCTAGAGAGGGAGTATGGAGAGTGTAGGATCACAGAGATGTGCCTGAATGAACTCACTTCGGACTCGCTGGTAACTCTGGACGGCTTTCTACTTGTAAGTCTGACAGACAGAGAGACGGGGAACGACACACAGTAAAGGAAAAGTCAGTGGACCACAGGCCGGAGTCTGAACCGGATCGCTGCAGGAAGGACATGGGTAGCCCATTCTACCAGTTGAGCCACCAGGCTTATTTATTAATGAGTATGTTTCTGATCCACCTTGTGTATTGTGAGCAGCTGGTGTGGGATCTGTTGCAAGTGCGATATATTAGAAATTAACCCACCATAATACAGTAGGACGCAGGGAAATGCTGTTTTTACTCTTTAAGAGGGAGGAGACATGTAACATAGACATCATCGAATCATCTGATAACATGTTGTCCACAGAGTGTTGCATCTGTACCTGAGGTCATTGTATTCAGCGAGACCTGAACCCCAGTACGTTGGGATGCCCAGGAAGCTGAGTTTCCTGTGACTCTTCCATTTTTCCACTGGAACAAAAGCAGAGGAATAATTATTTCAATGTGTGTGTACGCACAATGCTATTTTCACAAACTTAGTTATGGTCTGAAATGAATTACAGGAGTCAAGCCACCCACTAAATTAAAACTCAAAACCACAATGGCTGTATTGAGAAAGCAGAAACCCCGGTGCCTTGGATCACATAGTTATACTGACAATGAGTCTGAAGGGAATGGTTGGTTGCTACAAAACATTTGATGAGAGTCTAATGATTACCTAACCTTGACCTAAACCCCAGTCTAACAGCTCTTCACTTTTCCAAGAGGAATGTGATCAGAAGCCCCAAAACTCTACGAAAAGTAAGCAAATGTTTTATCCACAACTCCAATTTGTCCTTGTAAGTGTAATAATGCATGCATGCAAATATCAATCTTAGTGTTTTGAGGGTACAAACACACAACAGCGCGCACACATGCACACACACGCACACACACACACACACACACACAGGCTCCAGACAAAGCAGTGGGTCTGGCTCAGAGCTCTATGGCGGCTGGCCTGACTGGCGCTCAACCAGGCTGGCAGGTGGTTAGGGGCTCAGCGGAGGCCCAGCCATCATTACGTGTGAGTGGCTTCCTCTCTCTTGCTCCTCTCCAAACGAAGGCGTTGGAGAGCTCAGACAAGCGCGGAGAGGGGGCTAACTGCCACTGAGGTGCATGTTTGCTTTGGCTTATTATTAATTACTGTGCGGCAGGCAGCAAAGCCTCTGTGTCTGCGGCCACTTCATCAGTCAAACACACACTCGTGCTCCAGCGACCTGCCGGGATGCTGGACGGGCGGTGCTACTCACTGCTCTCCGCTTTGGCTGCCCTCTGGTAGAACTTGAGCTCGGAGAACAGGGGGCCATTCTCGTGGTACTCCTGCACATGAAAGGGCACATTATTACACACCTGCAAACTCGAGAGCAGTCAAATAGGGTGACAACATAGTGAACTAAAATTAGGTCACAGGGCGGGGAAGAAAATTTTAATGATTTTAATACACAAACAAAGCCTTTTGGAGGGTTTGGAAATTGGAATACAACAAAAACAACATCATGCTTTGATAAACAAATAAGTTTTATTGCATTTTGATTCTTTTAATCACAATGTCTAACAACAGGCGAGATGGGCCACAGGATAAACTGGCACACTGGTGGACAAACACATACGAGGAGGAGAGAACACAGAGACCCGGGAACAAAGGAAGAAGAGAATGAGATGGAGGAACTTTTCTTTCTTTTACATCTCTTCGTCTATTATGTAAGAGTAACTACTTGTACATTTACATGCTATTCTGTGAGTTAGGGGCCATTAATAACTTGACATGCAAGTGATTTTTAAGGTCATTAACAGTAGCTTACAGTTATGCTGAGGTCAGATTTTAAGCTGCATTCAAACCGACTTTAGGCTGGCATGAAAAAAATGCAGCTACCTTAATCCAATGACAGTATAAAGAGGGAGCAGAGTATGAGTGACGTCACCCACAGGTTTCCAAAGTACCATTTTGAAGCTAAATATTTTGCCGCCATGTTGGCTGTCCTGTCTATTCCACTACCCGGCTAATCTAACAATCTGCAAAGACGTGGATCATCGGCGGACCTGAGCTGGGCTGAATGACGCCTGGTTGCTCAAACAAGCCATCTGTTACAGCACCTACCTGTCAATCAAAGCAGCCACACTGTTAATCCTGCATAACTTTAAGTCTCAATTTAATTTGAACAGGTGAGTTGTATAAAAATTCACCCTCAGTACAGTTGTCATGAACGGGGAAATTAGCTATAGAGACCAAAACTGTTTTTTGTACCAGGCTGTAAACATGTTTATTTCTGCTGTGAAGTTGGACATTTTAACATGGGGACTTATGGAGACTGAAATGTTCTGTAGCCAGCCTCAAGTGGACGTTTGAGGAATCTTTTTGGCACTTCATCATCGGCTTCATTTCCCAGCCATGGAGGTTGTCGCTTGGTCACAATGCAATACAGCATCATCCAGCAAGGTGAAATACATTTAAGGTCACATTTCTGGTAGTTCACTCAAATGTGTGACTCGTTGTCTGGTAGTTGTGATTAAAAAGAAAACTGCTATTGATAACTTTCCAGAGTTGTAAATTCTGTCAGCAAATTATTAAGAAAAACAAAACATAGACAGGAAAGGCATCATGAAGTATATACTAACATTTCAGCAAGTTTTATTATGTCTCTGAAGATGGATAGGCTGTCTGTGTGTATGTGTGAACTCACCAGTTTTATGACAAAGTCAGCGTCTCCTGCAACAGGTCTGTCAACACTGCGGGAGGCTTTGAGATAACAGGAGACAGTGAGGAAAGATGAGGAACAAAATGCAGCCTACAGAGTTGTGATACATGATGTGAAGTCTGTACTCTCTGATTAGATTATTTCAGGAAGAAATGAACAAAACACAATACTGATCATTAATAGTGTTGTAAATGTTGGACAGGTCTTCATAGATTACAGTCAGGAACTGTAAAAGAACATGACAAGTTAAATAGTTGACATTCTTGTATAAATCTGATCTGTTCCAACGACTTCCACAAGATCAGATCAGTGTGTATCTAGCAGAAAAACAGATGGAGTCATTCTACAAGTCTGCATGCTGTACAGTGACAGAGAGTGTGTGTGTGTGTGTGTGTGTGTGTGTGTGTACCAAGATAGATCAGTCCAAAGCCACCTTGACCAATGATCTTCCCAAGCCTCCATTTCTTCTTGTCAGTGTCGGTCAGTATGAAGCCCTCCGGGAGGGGTTTGGGTAATGCCCTCTTTTTAGGCGGCGCCATGGCAACTGAGTTTCAGAAAGTACAGAAAAAAGTGTACAAAATATAGACAAGTTATTAATGTTATCTTATACTGACAAGTATTTTACATAAAAAAAAGAATCACTTTTTACAGATCTGATGATGGAAGTAGCTAACAAGTCAGCCATCGCTTTGTTTGCGTCTCATCTTTTTTCCGACATACGGCCAATCATGGACCCTGAGCACATCTGGTACCTACACCGGCACTCTGCCTGGGAGATTGATGTCCATGCTGGAAACACAGAGTAAAGCCAAGGACACCTGAGGTGATGGAGAGGCACAGCCCAGACCTCCTATACATATACCATACAATGTAAGTGTTGCATATTAAACTGGGCCTACATTCATGGTGTAGGACTTCCTATAGTGCTAGCTCACATGACTGTGACTGAATTAATGCTTAGCTTATCATCAATGTTCTGGAAATTGCTACTATTTTACGAATAGGCCAATCCAGCGCCGTTCTGAAAGTTTCCGTGTGGTGTTGTAACGTTGGCCAAGCTAGCAGTTCAGAGAGGCCAAATCTTCAGTGTGTGTCAGTGCAGCTACTATCTGCAGAGTAGGAGGAACTGATTTTACAGGAGGGGCAGGGAATGGGGTGGTCGGTTGGTGATGAAAGCTGCTACCTTCCTCCAGATCAACCTATAGTAAAATTGAATTGCAGTTTATTGAAGTTTATAGCACAATGATATTTATTGGACCTGGATCAATCAACTACACTACTGAAACACTCCAACAGTACACTGGGTTTCAGTTTGAGAGTTCGGTTACACTTTCATTTACTCAGGTTCATCAGCTTGTTGATACACTGCGTTACTATGACACTGTACTGTAACGGACAAGTTAAAGGAAACGTCCACAAACTAGAACTCCCTTTTAGGAGTGAAGTTAGGCTCCTGGTCAGCGTGAGACACACGGTAATACGGAGGTTGTTTTCAACTTCTTATCACACTGGGTGTAGCTTTCGTTAGCTTAGCTCTTCGGGGTTCATGTATTTTCAGCTGGTTTACGGGACTTCGTAGGGAAGTCAGGAAGGGAAGTTAGTTTGTTATATGCAACCGTTAACAGCAGCATGAAACACAACACACACTAAAACACTGGACAGTTAATATAAATAATATAAATCATCCGAAGTCCGTCAAACACACCGCTGTTTACTGACAAACGAAGTTAAAAATGTATCCTGAATAAAACTGTCGGCGTTTGGACAACTAATGTAGCATCAGGCTAGCGGCTAACCTAGCTAGTAGCTCTTTAATATGACTCACATGCTAAAATATTCGTCGACCCGCGGAGAGAATCCAATACGAGCGTCGTCAGTTGAGCTTTCTGTATGGAAACATTTCGCCAGGATGTGGTAAATAATATTTTACTTCCTAAAATGTTCAGCCTGTTTTCATAAACATTTACTCGATTACCCGGTGAGAAACAAACGAAAGCGCTTCCTGAAAGCTGTCACTCCCGCTTACGCCAAACAGCCAATGGCGTGCAACGAAAAGTTTCTCACAAACCCAACGTCCAATAGAGAAGCAGTAGAGGCGGGAATAGACGCTTTAGGCACTCAGACTGACAAATCAACACGCTGAACATGTAAATTCTAATCTGAAACCCAAACTCTAACTACAGATTATTTTAGACTTTATCAAATGTTTGACTTGTAAAAAGTCTTGAAAGGTTGAACATTCTTATACAGATTGGATGATCTATGTATAAGAGCAACATAAACATCAGTAGCCTGAGAACTGTTTACACAAAAAGTCATAAACTGTATGTATTATAATAGATTTACAACATTCATTTTATCAGCATGCATATGCAGGCAGACTGTGAAACAGCCGACCAAAGGGGATTAATGTGATGTGATGTCCAACTTTTGGTGACTGTAGACATTGACTCATCTAAGAGGTCAATATGTCAATGTATCTATGGATCATGTATTGAGAAATGTATGATGAACTGATGAACTGTCAATGATGTGTATTTGATTATTGATTATTGGCGCATCACACTGTTGCTGCTCATGTGCTCAGTGGACCTGCTGCAATCTGCAGTGTTCACTCAGATTTGTAAATACAGCTGACCTGATAAATGGAGACGGTCCAGACGTTTGTGTGCTGGAAGTTCTCTGTCTATGTTGCTACATCGTTCCAGCTCAAGTTTATGAGCTTATAGCCAGACTTGACTTGGAAAAGTTGTTTTCACAGTAAGAAACTAGCAGCTGTGGTTGCCAGAATTTTACCATAATAGATACAATATAACTTTTTCTAATATTATGGTAAAAGGATATAAGTACTGTTAATTTCACATTTTATTCTATATTTTACCTTTTTTTTAATCAAAAGAAACGCTGTTTTGCCATATAATTTACATGAAAATTCCATATGAATGCCATATAAATCAAGTGTTTGCCATGAAATATGACAGTGTTTCTCTGTACAATTAACAGTCTCCAATATAAGATACTACTTTATTCTGTATAAATTCCCTTTAAATGTCTGGTGTCATGATCAGGGTGGTGGGCAGTTTCTTCAGGTTCCTTCTCTATGTGCCACTGTCACCAGTGAGTCCAGCCCTGTGCTCACCCCTGAGCCAGCCCTCTTCACCAGTCTGTCCGGTTTCGCAGTGTCCCTCCTGGTCAGTGTGTCTGAAATGTAAGGTGTCCACCTGATGACCATTTTTATTTCTCAAGCACCCAAGATGCTCTTCATAAATATTGTTTGTTACATCAGTGGTTGGTGTGAAGTCATCATGAACACTGTTGCTATCATTATTTCAAACATGAAGATTATCGGAATAATGGCAGGATCCCTGAATTCAATAAGTGTCATGTAAAGTGTTGGGTTCTGTTTTATACAGTGTTTTCAAAAGCGCAAAGGCAGCTCTGAAAAGACCTTACATTGATTTAACACACTTCAATGAAATTATTTTCATAAATATATCAACCAAATACAAATAAATCATTTAAAGAAATCTCACATGACCTCATTTGAATATTAAACATGTCAAAACTGCAGAGACTGTGCTTTTATTTAGCCAGACTGTGTCCTTCACTTACAATATGATGCAAGTGTGCCACTGCATGAAAGGAGTCTGTGCCTTTAACATTAAATTTCTATTTAAAGGCATAATTGTTTTCGAGGAATCACTGTTATTGAAGAGCCGTGGGTCATCCTGCTTTACAGAGCAGATGATTCCAAGAAATCCTCTCTGCTCAGAGGAATGGTTAGAGAGTATTGACATCGATGTTATAGGTAAGATATCCCACTGTGTGTAAGAAACAGTCAGTGCAGCTGGTGCTGACAGTGTCATCCATAAATTCCAGTTTCACACAGATCTTAGTACACCCTTGTTACACTCAGTACTAAAGTGGACTTCACCTATTCATGAATACTCCAAATGGTCAAAAAGGGCAGGCGGTGTTAGCAGCAACATGGGGTAAAATGGAAGCAGAGGTGGTACTGGATTGTGACATGGGATTGGGCCTTCAAAGCAGCCTCTTGTACGCTGCTTATTCAACTTACTTTCACAAATCAATAGCAGTTTGTTTTCAGGAATTCAGGCGTCCCTGTTGTAACCCAGCTTGATCTCCGTTTTGCTGTACAACATGGTCAATACCACGCCTGGCTAATGAACACAGGTTGCAGGAACAAATGTAACGCTGGAACTGCTGGACAGAAACTCACACATTTCTCCCTCCACTCATCGCTCCTAATCAGGCTTGTTTTATTCCGATGAAAGGAGAGGGGAAAATGCCTTCTCTTGTTGTTCCTGTCGGCGTGCACCTGCAGTGAGCCTATCGATCTACACGCATCCTCAGGGCCTAATTTAAGACTCAAGGATTCTGCTATGAAAGGAAGAAAATAAAACATCACTGGTTGAACGTCAGGTAGTCATGAGGAAAACTGGGGAGAAACTGGGTCTGCTTTGGATTGAAGATGAGCTCTAAGTCATGTGTGCCGTTTGTCTGAAGATCAATGGGACAACACTTACAATGAATGTGGCCTAATTATTGCACAGAGCCTATGGTGCATCTGAATACCTGCTATTAACCGAGCTTATATCTAATTGGCTCAGGAATAATTTTAATTGCATCGTCCTTTCCTAACATCTTTTTACAAATGTGTGCATCATCAATTCAGTGTGGTGTTAATACATTTTTAATACGGTCCTGAAAGATGTACTTACAGAGTTTTATGAAGAAACGTGAAGTTCAGTGTGGTGACTGTCTTTATTGCCATCTTGGCAATCCTGAGGTGGATCATCAGTCCCCTTTGCTTATTTTTTCTATTCGTAACTGTTCCGTCTGTGAAGCAAACACAAGTTGATGCATTATGGGAAATGTATGATCCAGAATTTTGAAGATTACTGGACAATAGAGAAGAAATTCAGGATATCTCGGCATCTGATGGCTTGATTTAGGTATTCTTATGTTCACTCGTCTCTTTGGGTAGTTCAGACTGTATGGAGGGTGGCCTGCTCAAGTCCAATATGGACACAGAGTGTAGACTAGTAGCTCGAGAAGTGCAGGTTACCTCATGGGTACTGTTGAGGTGCCCTTGAGCCTGAACTCCGAACTGCCTGGAATGCAGACAATGTTGGGCTATACATGTGTAATGAATAACAACCACAGTGCAAAAAGTGACAGATTAATAAAGTTCTTTAACTTCTTGCAATCTTTATTGAACATAAAAAAAACACAGAAGTGTTCAATTTTTCAAGCCTGTCCTCGACAATACTCACATGCCCATCTGTACATTGAAAGAGTTTTTGTTCCCGCAGTTCATACTGGCCGTGAAGCTATTCCAATGTAAGACGTTCCATGTAGAGCTTTCAATCAACTGTACAACTGTGCTTGTGCACATTACTGAAAGTTGTGCTCACTGACCGTATTTGCCAACCTGAGTGTAGCTGGTGCTGCACAGAAGTTTCAGATTAACTGCAACATGATACTACATCTGACAGTTAATGATTCCAAATTTTAATATGTGCATGATTGTTAGCTCCCATGTGCACGCTGTATCCTGTGCATTCCCCCTTTTGAAAAGAGACTCCTACATGTATGATGAAGTGTTAATTAGTGAGCTTTAAAGCTGTTAGTAGGTGTATTTTTGAACTTTGTCAGCTATCCAGTCAGTTTGGCCCTGCAGCATAGTTTCCTAAATGTTTAACTATTCCTTTAAGCAGTCCAGTAAAAGAGATTTACCTCCAATTGGATCAATAGAGGTTAAATGACCCAATAAATAAAGTCATTGTCCTTGTCCAGCAGGGACCGTCGTGCGGCCTCACATCCAATCCATCCAAAAGTCACCAGTGTTAACTTCATTGATACTGTAACCTCTCACTGTGGTCCAGGTTTTAACCCCCGCCTCCCTCCATCTCTCGTCCATTTTCTCTCTCTTCTCTTCTCTCTTTTCACTTGCCCTCTACCTCCCTTGCTCTCTCCTCCCCCCACCCCCCGACTCTGCCACCTCTCACCCGGGGTAATTGCTCTGTGAGCTCGGCGATGGCTGCCTGAATGACACCGTGGTTTCCTCTCGCTGCCTCTCACAGTCTGGGCTCGGTGACACCAATCTCGGCGAGGGCGTGACACCATTTTGTGTAACTGGCCCTCATGATGGAGATGGCATAATTGTCCTAATTAGGGGGGTGCGGATCGGGCGGCCGCGGCTCTGACCCACCCCGACCCGAGTCCATATGGTGGGAGGCTGATAATGAGCCAGTTAATGTGCTGTGTCCATCAGTAAGAGATACTCAGTATGGACGTTGTGCCAAAGAGATGGAGGAGGTTTTACTCTCTTTGCCCTCTTTTCTATTTCCTCCCTCTCGCTCACTCAAACACACATACATTTACATTTTGGCTCCAATAAAAGATTGGACAAAATTCACTCAAAACCCTGATGTATTTATGTGCTTAATTACCTACAGTAGTCATACCTGTCAGCACATTAGTGGGCGTTACATTTTGTCAGTAACATTCTGGCCCTCATATCATAAATGACATTTTCAAACTGTTTCATTTTACGAATCATTTGTTCCTGGCCTTGTCTCTCAGCTCCCATCATGCAGCTGTGTCACTATTTCATGTTGTGACTTTGTTCCATTTATGAATATGAGATGTATTGCCAGTTCAAATGAAAGTAATACAAATCTAATGGGCAGTAATGAGATGCTGTTTCGCCATTATTGGACGTGGGCTGGGTCTATGCCAGTTTGTGTGTGTGTGTGTGTGCATTTTCAATGCTGTGTATGATTTGATGCTAATAAAACCATACTTCCTGCTCCAGGGAGCAAGCACTGACCAGGATTCAGATTAGGCCTTAATGGCTTCCAGACCTGAGGCTAAATTGAAATGTAAAATCCCAAACCAAACATCATTTAGTCCTTTACGTTTCTTGATGTGGCCCAGTAAGAGGAAATTGGAGACATGTAGCTGTTTAATTGTAATTTGCTTTGTTTCGTGCAAACATTGCATTTAGGAGGCTGCGTTACAAGAAGAACGACGCACATCTGGATTTGGATTGCAATGCTATGACTGGTTATTTCTGTTAATCTGCATTCCTCAGAGACCTCCTTCCACTCAACAGTACAAACACGTGAGTTTTTTTCTCTGGTGTGTATTAGACCAATGACTCGAAGAAGGTTTAAAAATACAGGATTTTTCAATACTATTTAGACTTAACCTGATTCTGAATGAATTATTTTGACTGATTATTATTTTTTCCTTAATTTCTTTAGTACATTTACTCCAGTACTGTACCTAAGTAAAATTATGAGGTAGCTTAATTTACTTACTCTTTGCTTACTCCACTACATGTATGTGATAACTTTAGTTACTGTAGTATAAAATTTATGAGTGCTGCTTATTGAATGAGTGTTTGACAATTTTCTGATTTTCTTAATGCATGTTTTCACCATGTGAAAACAGTGTGAAATTTATAAAACTTTTAAAAAATATAGTCGAAGAGATCTGTGACATAATGGTGTAAGGTAAAGCAATAAAAGGTTTTTAAAAAATAGAATCACAGCAAAACAGAATCTAATGGTGTCATCCAGGAAAGAATAAAACAAAAAGAAAAGATCTTGGCCACCAGGCCAAGATCAAAACGTGTAAAACAAGACAATATTAGAAGTGGAAAAACCCAAAAGTTGATAAGAGGAAACAGAGCAAATTAAGGAGGAGGAGCAATACACCATTAGAATGGAAAATCCCCAAACTTGGGACTGCCCCTGAGAGTCCAAAAGCATGGAAAATTACACCATTATGTCACAGAGAAAGTTTGGTCAAAAAAGGCAGGACATATGAAATTTGCATAAAGTTCTCAAGAGTATATAAGGTAAAGCCCTGAGTCAGCAAATTCAGTTCATCCATGGGTGACTCGGGCTCTTGTTGTCTGTAAAGATAATAAAGAGCTCTTTCTGCTGCCAATCCTGATGAATCCTGAGTGTTATTTTCTGCATTAGTAGAGTAACACTATTTGACCAAATCTGGACCTGAAAATTAGACAAGTTGGACGCAGTCGGCTGAACTGAGGACGAGCTGAAGACTGTGAGACAACATTACGAAACAGGTTTGGACAAATAATACAAAATATAATCAATGTGATGTATTATTACAGGTTCAATTCAATTCAGCTCAATTGTATTCATATATTGCCACATCATAATAAAGATTATCTTGTGATACTTTCCACGCAGAGCAGGTCTAGGCTGCTCTCTTTATATCATTTACAGAGACCTAACAATGCCCACCATGAACAAGCATTTGGTAATAGTGGAAAGGAAAAACTTCCTCAGAAACTTCGAGCAGAACCTGGGTCATGGTGGGCAGTTATCTGCAGTGAACAGCAGCAGGCTCGACCACAATCGCTGATCTAGTCACACGATCCATGAGAACCTGCGAGATGAGAAAGCAGAAAAACTCAGGGGAAGAAAACATGCATTGATGGAACATGAGTGTGTACAGATGGAGAAAGAGAAGAAGTGAATGGGTCTGCCTCCAGAACCCACTACTACCTACTTTTACCTCAGTAAAATATGTGCATATTTCTTTCACCACTGCATAGTGGTCATCATAGTAATATGTGGCGATTAATTACAATGTTGCAATTTAGCTTCCGGGCTTGTCATAAACAATAAGTGTGGATCAATTCTGCATTAAAATCATAATGCATCATATCCATCATATCAGAGGTGTAAAATTCACACTGGACTAGACATCAGACCAATGTTATTAGCCTAACATATCAGCTAATCAATATACTGGTCAATAGATTACAGCTGAGTCTGGTCCAGTGGTTCTGTCAACCTTATTTGTAAAACCATTCTATGGGCTTAACGCGCTTATCTTATGTATTTTATGTTGTAGTGCAAAGTTTCTGAGGTGGGTTCGAGTGTTTTTGTAGTGCGTGTGCTGGGAGAGCAACTGTCATTGGAGTGAATGAGATAATTTCAGTACATCCATGACAGGCACAAACACACACGACACAATAGTTGCTGACTGTAGAAGACCGCACAGCAGTTCGGAAACATGTCAACTGTCATTTCTCCGAAAGACAGACCACATGATGCTGCATGAAATTGCTCAACTACGAATAGATTGGCATGTTCCAAGGGTTGAATCCTACCAACCATGGCGGTCCCCTGGCTTTTTCTCTAGAGCCAGGTTGACATAGGACATAAAATGCCTTGAAATTTTGTATGGACTTTCATGGTTCCCAGATGATGTATGCCCTTGTCTTTCCCCTGACCTTTCCTCTCGTGGCACCAGCCAGGTTAAAGTTTTTAATTATCCCATTAAATATCTAAATTTCTACTATTGTAGTTCGATTGGTGAGGTTTATTTTTCTTCTAGCACCATCATGACGCATAACGTTAATTTCAGGTCAAAGATTTTATTTGTCCAACACTGGTTTCTCAGAAAATACCTTCAAGCTGCAACATCTTTGCTATACACTAACATAATAAACAAAGGGAACATGGTGTACATCACTATGTTAGCATTAGCCATTGTAAACATGACACCATGATCACATTAGCATTTAGCTCAAAGCTCCACTGAGCTGCAAGCAAGTGGCTGTAGATCATGAGCTGTGTTTTCATTCATGTACAAGAAAACTCCACAGAGCACTTTCAACTTCTTTGAGGAAAAAGCAACATTTTTGTGAAATGAATGAATCTCCACACAGAAAACAGAAACAAAACTCTTCTTCTGTAATCATGGATCTAGACATTTCAGAAATGAAAGCATTTTCTCTTCACAGCCTCACTGTTTTTGTTCAAGGTCTTCCTTACAGTACCCTCCAACAGCTAAACACCCAATAATTATCTCTTTGGACAATGGTTGATATAATACCACCGGCTCTTCAAGAGACGTTTCTTGTTCATATGAAAAGTACACAGTGAAAAATTGAAAAGACTGAACAGATTTAATCATGATATAATAATTAATAATTGTCTTGTTGCATGAGGAGGTCCGAGTACTGGCCTGGCTGCCTTTGCTCCGTGTTATAAAAAGCAGAGTGCCGTATCACTTGACAGATACACAGCTCGATTCATTCACTTGGAGGACCTTGGTCAACACCATGTCCAGTGTTAACCAGTGGAGTAATAAAGAGAAAGAACGAGAGAAAGAAGGTAAGAAAATATGAAAGTAATTTTTGAAACACTTTTCATTGGTCTCTACCCTATCTCACCTTGAGCAACATTGACTGGATATGATTTAAAACCATGGCTGGACCATGCCTCTCTTCACTCTTCTATGTGGCTTTGTCTGCCAGTTCATGGACTGCGGTCACCGCTGCATTTTATTCAACAAAGCAATCATACATAACATCAATACCCTCTTTGTACCTTCAGAGTCTTGGTTGAGAGTTAACTAAAGTAATCAAACTGAGGAAAATTCCAATGTTTTATGACTATGTATTAACACTGCAGCTTCTTCTTCATCTTGAATAGCTGGACACAAGTTTACTTTTCTCTGTAGAACTGACGCTACAATATACCTGTGCAATATCTTTTTAAGGCTAGTTCAGACCACCAAAGAATCTCTCCAAGACAAACTAAAATATTCAATTCATATAGTCTGCAATGTGATGACATACAGTTCTCTATACTTTCGTTCTTACCGCTGACCTTTCAGGCTTTTTGGGAGCTGTATAAAGTTTGATTTGTATATATTTTAATACAAATTGAGGATACTGAGAAATTTCATACAGTTGCATTTCTAGTATTGATAAAACAAGAACAGAAAAGAATTTGGACATTTTTCAATGGAAAAACTTAGACAATATATCAATCAAATCTGCAAGCAGCTGATAAAAAAAAAACCTTGTAAACTGTTTGCTTTTGCAAGGACATTCTGAGACGAAGAAGAATTTAGAAGCACATAATGCAAACAAACAACAATATTTGATCTGAACTGTACTTTAGGTATTTTGGAGTAATTAGAAAATCATGGTTCTGTGTGAGTTTGATACAGTGACTTACTTTGAACGGACAGTAGTGAAAGCGTCAAACATTTATGTATTACACTGTACAAACACTGTTCCAAAAGGCAATAGAACTCTTATGATATGAAATTGAAAAAACTAAATAAATAAAATAATAAAAAATAAATATTACTCTGTTACAGCTCTGTTAGAATATATCACATTTGTTTTGTAGTGAGCAGTTAGGATAGTGGCTGTAATTATTTTGTTTTACTGGATCATTAGTATGATGATGTTTACCTTCTGCTGACTTGTTTAAAGCAAACAGGCAGCTTCAATATCCTGTTAACAGACACAAGTCTGACACAGTATTTGTTTATACATTTTGAAATATTATATCAGTTATTGAAGAACATTAAACATAAAACTTTCTATGTTTTCTTGTGTTTGAAAGTCTCTTCAAGCAGCTTATTAACATTACCCTTTATTGGTCCACAGGGAATTTAAGAGCCATAAATCAAGCAGTAAACAACATCAAGCAAGGCTAATTTTGTCTTTAAGTAATTTTAACCATGTGTCATCACTCGTGTTTTAATTGCTCCTAAGGGGGTCTTAGAAGACATGATTCAGATATTATTCAGCACAAAGCAGGTTTACAAGATATAAATAGATTTCAGTGCTTAACCAAGTAACACAAGTAACCTGGTTAACCTTTCAAGACACTGTGGAAATAATATTGTAATAAACATGAACTGTTCTTCTATTATTCAGGATATATTAACAGCCATGTAAATTATGCCACTGTTACATTTTTTATTGGTTGTTACAGCCCGATAAAAACAATAATTCTATTGAAATCAGAAGCTCAAAGACAAAATTCAGTCCCAAATACTGTATCACTTATAAATGCAGTTGTAAGATCTACTCATATTTTAAGATGTTTGATTTGAAAGAGATCTTATTTTAAATAACCACTGTAATTATGAAGTCCTCCTGCTCTTTCTTTTATTGTTATTATCTGTCTGTGGTTTCTTACTTCTTCTTCAGATACTTCTACTTCTATTGAGTGTTTTGTCAGACCGATTGTCATTTGAGCTTTTGTAACTGTGCTCTCTGCTTAACAGTTACAGTCATCTCCGTTTCTCACAGCATCAGGTTTCATGTAGTTTTACAGTGCACCGTCTCTGTGAACATGATGTACTGATGTGCCACTGAGCTGTGATGTTTTTACGAGGTATGGACTGGTTATTGGTTCCTCGGGAAGTGAGTGTGTGTTGATAGCCTTAAAGGGGCGAAACCTATACTAAATAATACATAAGTTAAGTACTGCACCTACTGGTTTCATGAGTTCTGAATAAGTGTAGCCCTCTAAGCTCTGAGCTGTCTGTTTTAGAGCCAGTTGTCTGATACACAAGGTGAGACTGAGACCGAGGCTCACCTGGCATGAACAATGACCCTTTCAGACCCAACTGTGTTACAGGGCCTTCCTCCAGAGGTTGTGATACAAATGTAAACTTGCACTGAACAGTTCAGGATATTCACAAACACATAATATTAATTTGCTTTGTTTCTATTGTCCAGGCAAGTATTGGTCACAGTGTGCAGCACCCAGAGTTCAGCCGGGTTGCAAGCATACTGGCGGTGCACTGTGCTGTGCACCACGCTTTCCTCAATGTAGTGAAAAAACGCACGGTGTGGCACAGTGCAAGCCACTGAAGATAGCAGGTTTCAGAGTGCAGTTCTTCTGTGGTCGTGTTGTATCTTAAAAGGGTCATAAAAGGCTTCAGTGCTGCATGAGTGACGAATAAAGCCAATAGTGAATGAGTCAGTCTGTCTGACAGTCAGGGACATACTTTTGTGTTTATAGTACTGGCCCCTGCTTTTCTCTGGTCCAGCCAAAAACAGGCGAGACTGATGTGAATGTCATGAGCTTAGGTCATAAACCAATAAAAGTATTACACAAATTGAAAATTGATGTATTTCTTGCCTCATTTATTTATTCCAGGATTTATCCATAGCCATATTTACTCATTGCATAGGCTTATTTATTCATTCAATATGGACTAAAATAGCATGTCATATGAGTTGCTGCTGTTCAGCAAAAGTTAGGCTGACTGTAACAATGGTGACCCATTGAAATAGTCAGGATAGGTCGAAGTCAAAGGACAAAATTCAACAAAGTGAAGTAAATGTTCTGAGATTACAAGATGTGTTATTATATTTGAATAAACAGACTGGTGTTGAAGAGGATTTGTTTCTGTGTAGAAAATCAGAGGCAGAAACTTAGTTACCGTTTGTGTATTCCATGTGTGCTGGAGGTCAGGTAACCCACGCTTTTACTACTCTAATTTGAAATGGAGAAAAGATAAGTACGCACAGGCATTCTGTTTCAACGCATTTATTCCTATACGCAAAATATGCAGGTACGCACTGCAAGACACACATATATGATATGAAAGTTCACCGAGTCAAGAACGTGTTGGCATAACTCTTGTGCTTCCAGAGTGTCTGCATATTCAAGGAAACATTTTCAAACACAAATATGAGAAGTAGGAATGTGTGAACGATACGACACCGGTACAAGGATGAAACACGTGTTAAGTTGTGGAAAAATACCAATAAGATGGCAAACATTCAGAATCTGCTTATATTCAGTTTTGCACACGTCTCTGCACAGTTTCTGTGAACACCTGAAGCCGCTTCACACGCTTCACAAATGGAGAGAGGCTGCTGGCCTGCGGGACATTCGCACTAACAAGGCTCACCTATTTTCCCTCCTCGCGGCAATACTAAGCGTCCAGCACAACAACAAAGGAGCACTGCTGGCAGAGAAGAATTTATTGATTTATTCTTTATGCTAACTAGTTTGCAGTTGCACAAACAAACAGCACTTTGCTTCTCTTTTGTTTCATCCCAAGTCCCGCCCCTAAATCACTCTGACCCCAATAAACAATAAAATACAAAAGCATCTCTGATGTTGATCCCAAACTTTCCATCCAATTTATGCAGGTGTGTGTATGCATGTGTGTGTGCAGACTTCAGGGGATGCAGAGATCCAGCCCTACTGTTCTCTCACCTGGGGCTCCTAACTAGCTCAGAGAGTACGGTCATACGGCTCGCAGGTACCGCGGGGCAATTACACAACTATCATTTTCCAGAGACTACCTTTGTCTTTGATGTTGTTTCTCAAACAACAATGCCTTCCTTCGCTTCATCCCCCACAGGTACTCAGAGAGTGTTAATTACGAAGGCGATTACCATCTGCATTCAAACCGGTGTTTCTCAAACTGTGGGTTAGGATCCTGATGTGGGTCGAACACACTTCTGAAGAGGACTTGAAGTTGGGTAGTTGTTTGGTTTTGATGAAAACAGTCAAGAACAAAGCTGTGACAATAATGTGAAGCTTATGTTTGTCATATGAAGAGATTACCAAACAGTTCCTATAAGCTAACCTCCAGCTGACACTTTTCACACAGTCATTTCCAAAAGTCCAATAGTCACCCTCTTTTTTAGCTCTGGTCAGCTCCTAAATAATAAAATTCTGTGTCTCATGACTGAGGAGAACAGAGTTGGTGGTTTTCTTTGGTTTTGCGTCACTACAAGTGACCCCTTTCACATGAGAATCCATCTTGGCGGGTTTGAACCTATCCACTTGTGTCCATACCACAGAGTCCAATGAGGAACTACTGGCAGGTACAAGAGCTACAACCGTTGCTTCACAGAAGTGAATCGAAAATAAAAATGACAGCTAACAAGGTTAGCATAGATGCTGCTAACATCACTTATATCAAGAAAGCCGTGAACACTAGACAGTGAGAGACATATGGTTCATCCAATCACTTGCCAAGTATTATTTGAGTGCCAAAGTCTTTAAGTTTTCATCGACAACTTCCCAGATGATTCTGTGTAACAAGTCATACGGTGCAGTCACGTTAAGGGTAAACTAACATTTAACATTTAGTTCGTAACTTTTGTAACAATTTGACTTAAAGGTTTACCATTTTGCAGATGGTCTTGGCTTGGTGCATTTGGAAAGGTGGGAGGAGGTAACATAAGGGAGAAATGCATCATCATCTAGGAAGAAGTGAGGAACTTTGAGGAGGAATCAAGGAGATCTCAAGCAGGTGATCATGCCTCGCTGCTTAAGATTTGATTTGATTCCTTCTCAAAGTTCCTCACTTCTTCCTACCCTCTTCATACCCTCCCAGAGCCCCTTGACAAATTGGGAGTAAGCCATGCGGAAGGTAACAGAGTTGGCCAGAGTTGTGGAGATTAGACCCTTTCCCTATCTCATTTCTGCTGTGGTCAGTATGACATGTTCTAGCACACAAACTGCCAAACAGCAACCCAACAGGCCTAACAGCAAAGGAATAGGGTTGTTAAGGGGCACATGGGAGGGAAGCCTCAACCTTCAGTACAATACATGACTGCAGGGGCAAAGGTTGGCGAGTAAGGCTGTTGCCAGTAGAGGTCTAACCCGCAGCTTCTGTTTCTGTTTGGCGATTTCTTACTGCTCTGGGCATCAACGGAAAAGGGAAGAGGGATGTTACTCGGCAACTAGGGCAGGAAGTAGAGATGGCCTCTTGCTGGATTTGGTGTTGGTGTGAGGAGATTAACTGCATGTCAACAGCAGATGGGCAGTGATTTGGCCACCATTGCTGACCCACCAACTGGAGGGTGTCACGACTGATGGTGGCGACCCTATGAAAGCTGTCTGAGGACATCTCCTCCTGACCAAAGGCAATAACAACTTTTGTCTGGGTTTAGTATCTGACTCTTTAGCTGCTAAATGCTATAGTCTGTTTGGTGTTGTGCAGGTAGTGTACAGTTGGTTTTTAGATCTTTTTCAAGAAATAAATGAACCCCAACTTTATGAAAGAGAAATACTAAATCACTGGAGTACCTTTTTAAGGAGCTAAATCATGCAAAAGCACCACTTTACTCTGGAGATGTGACTCACATGTGCTGGGAAAACAGATTTCTCCGAAGTTTTGTCAGGAAAATGTAATTAGTGAAATCATGGTAAATAAAATATAGGCATCAGATGATCACTATGAGGCTAACAGAGCATCTATATGAACATAAAAACTGACAATATTTTCATAAAGTGTCAGTTTCACTTAATAAAGGTCACAATCCTTCCAATAAAACGCTGGGTAAACGCAGTTATGCTTGGTTTACCTTCCATTATAAAACACACACACACACACACATCACTTTGTCACCTCGATGCCAAGAACAGATATGCCCAAGTTTTTTTTTTTTTTTCTTTTTAGGCTGAGCACATCGCCAGCACAGTGGGAATGCATTATTCAAATAGATCTTTGTTACTCCTCCAAGATGATTGTGGCACAATCAGCCATGAAATAAGTTTGCTGTTTTAAAAGTGTTATTCTCCCTCCAGGTCTCTCAGGTGTAGCTTTGTATTCAGGTCGCCTTGCCTGCGCCAAAAATCAATCTCAATCAAAGGTGCCGAGGAGTTTATCATAAATTATCATGAAAAGGGTTCCCACTCAGTAGATGCTTAATTACAATCTCATTTGAATAAGTTTGCATATTAATGAGTTTGGAATGAAAATGGTTTGTGGGGTTGGTGATGGGGGGCCGCGGGGTAACCCGCGGCGATAATGACGGTCCTTTAAAATGTATGCGATATTATTGCTGGTGGAGAGCTGCACACTTTTCTGTGTGTGTGTCTCTCTGTCTCTCTCTCTCTCTCACACACACACACACACACACAGATACATGTGTACATATGCAAACATCCATAGAAACACAGAGGCATATGCTCAAACACACTCGCATAGTGACACACAAGCTATACACACATTAGTGCGAGCACATGCACACTCAGGGGCGTTATAATATGATTAATGGGGGAGTGTCTCTGACATTAATAAACTATAACCAAATTAAAGACTTCATTAGTCTCAACTTGAGCTCAGCGTTTGGTCACACGGTGAATCAGCGCTGTGTGATATTTGCCTTGCATGACTTCTCCTTTTTCTTCTCTTCCTTTCCACACCGCAAAAGTTTTCTCCCACATAAAGTTCTCCTGCCAGATTCCGACTGTCTGTTATGGAAGTTTGTGTACCGGAGTCATATGACATTGATGTCTGTGAAGAATTCTGAATTGTCATATTCTGCAAAATCAGGATGGGGTATGAATGTGTGTGTGTGTGTGGCATGGATGTTTGGAGACATTCAGTTCAGTCTGTTCTTGCAGCGTCATGGAAGGTGAACAGAGGGCATCAAGTTGTGGATATTTAGTGTCTAAAAACAGACGCACAGGATGGCACACTGTGTATAATCAAAGTAAATATAGAAATATTTAAAAAAAACAAAAAACATTTTAGTTCCTGGCTTCATCCATGCTCTGTTATATAATACTGTGAAATCCTGTTTCCCACATTTTCATACTTGTAAAAGATACAGGATGTTTCCAAATATGTGCTTGCACTTCACATATTGTCTCTGTCCAATGATAAGAACAAAAGAAATAAAAATTCTTGTGTTATGCTTTGTGACAATACATTTTTTGTATCATATAGCATTTTAAGACATAACAGAGTTTTGTCAGTTTTCATATTTCTTAATCCCTAAAAGGGTGATCATCAGGGGACACTAATCTGGACAAAAAGACAAAAAAAACATGACAGTGAACAGACATATTTATGGTAGAAAGATTGTCATGTTAAGGTAGAATAAAAAGAAGCATCAGGAAGAAGATAGCAGTGGGATTTTTTGTTTGGTTTTGGTTTTTGTGTAACTTTATACCCACACAGGATCCTTTAATCATTTAGCTAACCCCAAAATCATCAAATATGGAGGTATATACCACAGCATACAATTGTACCATGTATAATAACAGCACTGTGTACTTTATATAAAATATAGACATAATCTCTATGAAATTCATAATGTCTTGGGTCCAGTCTAGTCCAGCATGACAGGTTACTACTAGAAAAAAAACAGAAAGCAGTTGATTAACCAGTTCTGTCAAGAGATACTTACTGCACATGCTTCATGGCTCCAAATAGGTGTAATGATCATGAGTTAAACAGCTCAGCCTATCCACTCCAGCCAAACCTTTAAACAGTCAAACACGCAGGTACAGGCGATCCAAACCTCCTTTCTCCTCCTGTGATCTGAGTTCCAAATAATAATCAGGTTGAAATGGATTGCATGAGGCGTCTGTGACATCCAAATGCTGCGTTCAGCAGGAAGAGGATGACAGACTCCAGCTTCACAAAATGAGATGAATTTAATAGTCCTTTAGAAAAGATCACCCTGTCCTTCCAAAATATATTTTAGAAAAGCACAACCTTTGGCAGTACTCACTGAACTCTGTGTTTTTTTAATGCATTTCTGAATATTCACCCCTGTCAGCACCCATATATAGAAATTAACTTATCCCTGCTGCTAATCTGTGATGACGCATTGATCTGCTGCTGTGAGGGGAAATAATTCGACACTTTCAAAAGACTCAGAGCAACTCTGCTTCTCGTGGACATTTAGCTTGCATGTGATATTTCCAGACTTTGCAGGCAAACATTTAATTAGTGGCACTAGAATCACAAAAAACACAATATAATTAAAGGCATTCTTTTTTGATTCTTTTAAGTTACACTGTGATATTCATGGCACTTTGTGCAAATTGTTAATTGTATATAAAGAAAGATGATTTGTTGCTGATACCATGTTTGGTAGAAATAAACACACTGTCTCACAGTTGTAGTAGAGCCTTATGTAAAGAAAGAATGAAACCCAAAGTCAAAGATCTCTGTGTGCACACAGTAACAGTTGGCTGTAGGAACAGCTTGACATAGGTGAGACTGAAGATGAAGTCCATTTTATGAATGTGGTGCAATGTATATATTAAGTTTTGTTCTTCTTCTTCTTTTTTTTTTATTTATTTATTTATTTTTTTTACAGATGTGTGAACAGTACTGCAGCTGTATTTTTGTGTTTTAAAAGTCTATGTGCTGAGTGGTAACACTTTTCTTTTACCACCTAATTCAACATTTATAAGGAAGTAATAAACATCCACATGAACAGTTATTCAGAAATAACAGACTGTTTGTTTGTCTGTTATTCAACAATACCAGACTGTGCTGTAACAATCAGAATTGAGTATTCAACAATCCACGTAATAACACATTAGTTGTAAGAAAATATAATATTTTTATGTGTTTATTGATGTGATTTGTCAATAGTTATAACGTCTCCTTGTGTATCTGTAGTTCCTGTATGAACTGTTATAACACAGTATAACTCCAATCAGAATTATTGCCAAGTAGGTTTGACATACAACAGTTTGCCTTGGTGTTTAGGTGCATAACAGTAACATCTACATATTTATCATATTTAATGATGAACAAATTCTTGCAGTGCGTAATAACACATGTATTAACTGTTTAATATTTATGTCTTATAAACAATTTATTTATTTTTATGTAAGAACAAAAAGAAGGGACAGGTACTTTAAATTTTCTTTGCATTGTGTTAATAAACAAATCAGTAACAAGTGGGATTAAACTGTTAATAACTGTGCTGAAAAGAAAGAAAAAAATCATTAAATATTCCATTATTAAGTATAATAATACCATCATTAATATAAAACATACATGCGTTATATTTCATATTCATGGAAGATATTTTATGGGATTACAAATTAGCTATATTTTAATGTCAGCCATGATCTCCTCCAGATGCTTTACACGACTAGTTTCTACTTTAATTAATGCTTAAAAATGTGCATATCGCAGCCAAAACAACATTATACTTTGTGTTATAAACCATAAATGAACTGCCCACACATTGATTATAAATGCTAAATTGGTGGATTAATAAAGTGTGTAAAGTTTGACCTAATTCATAGCATCCAACAAGCTGACATGAACAAAACTGCAGGGACTATTTTACTGGACAATTCTGCACACAGGCTCACTTTGTACAGAAAATGGATCATGGATGGCAATGAAATTAATATTGTAAAATTCAACAGCAGCCAATAAAGACTGATTTAAAAACATATCTTATATCTTAGCAAGTTGAAAAAGGTGAGTAAAATGAGTGAAGGTGCTTTTATCCTCCACTCCATCCGTACTTATTAGGCCCACCATGAGAACATAATGAGCACACTGTAAACATTATGTAACACTCGATAATGCATGATGCTCCACATAATGCTTTAAGTAGAGTGTCACCTTTGTTCTCCATAGGAAGCGTGGTTAGTGGAGCTCAATTGTTGTGAACAACGTGCTGTTTCCCCCTGCAATGGAACAATACAGCTGTCAGCGCGGGCTGTAACAGCGCTGTGTGCGTAGTTCGACAGGAATTCAACACTGCCTGGGAGACCTTGGGCTTTCAAGAAAAGAGAGAAATAAAGGCAGGAGTGAGGGTGTGTGTGTGTGTGTGTGTGTGTGTGTGTGTGGTGTGTGTGTGTGCACTGTCCAATCCAATGATGAGGATCATTCATCCTTGATGCAACAGCAGAGACTAGTGGTGAAAGACTGCAATGTGCTCTGACTTTTCTCCTCTGTTTCCATTTTCCTTTCATTTCTCGTCATCTTTGTTTACCTTTTCCTCTGCTTCTCAATCACTCTCCTGTTGTTTCTTCTTCTTCTTCTTTTTTTTATTTTTTTTTTACCCCCATCACCCTCCCTCTCATATTCACCTCCCAGACTTGACCTTTTCCTCTGTTTGCAAGATTATTACGGCTACAATTATTACAGATTACACCAAGGGAAGAGGAGAGTGTGTTGTGTGTGTGTGTGTGTGTGTGTGTGTGTGTGTGTGTGTGTGTGTGTGTGTGTGTAAGGGCACACACACTCTCCTCTCCTACACACACACACACACACACACACACAAAGCAGCTTTTTATTAGATTTGTACAATAACGCTTATTGACTTCTCATATCAGCTAAAGGGCAACACCCATGAAATAGGGGAATTATATTTCTGTTGTTTTTTTATTGTGTATGCATGTGGGAATTGTTTCCACTTTTTCAGCTGTGGTTGCTAATTTTATACACTTTTATAGAAGCTGTTAGTTTTCCCACTTTGACCTCTGACAGGGACAATTTTTAGAATATTAAACTTGAAACATTTAGAAAACAACAGCTTGTTTTGGAATAAAAAAACCCTCCTGATTCATCTCAAACATGCCTTCCCTCTGTATTTCTTTTGTCAGTCTTTGTACTTCTCGACGCAGCGAAACAAAACAAAAAAGAAAATCGACGTATTTGACTGTGTGTTTCACAGCATGTTGATGAGCAGAAGCCAAAAAAGACGGGAGGTGGAGAGTGTTCAGCTGTGTGGAAGAATCTGAGCTTAATCAGAGTGGAGGGCAAGCAGATTAATTACACCACGACTTATACACACACACACACACGCACACACACACACACACACACACACACACACACAACACCTAAAGTACACACACATGTTCATGCACACATGCACAGACACACACGTGAGCAGAAGTAGACACCGGTGGCCCTGGCTAATAAAGACGGCATGCTAATGAGCAAGTGTTAAGGAAGAGAGAGAGAAAAAAAAGAGAAAAGAAAACAGCCGCGGAGCAAATAATTCATAAAGTCATATTGATCTGTGAGTAGAGACGTTAAGCCTCCATTAAGGGCAACAAAAGGAAAGCATCATGCTTCATCAACAGGAGAAGCTAAAGGGAGAAATGCGAGATCTCAGACAGATTGTCATTAAGGACATGTCATGTGACATCCTCGCACATGCACACACTCGTCAT
Source organism: Sciaenops ocellatus (assembly GCA_033000465.1). Taxonomy (NCBI): domain Eukaryota; kingdom Metazoa; phylum Chordata; class Actinopteri; family Sciaenidae; genus Sciaenops; species Sciaenops ocellatus. Next base: position 4,054,679 of record CP136872.1, on the reverse strand, counting down.
GTTTGCACTCATGCACACATGATCACAATGACAGCAACACATACATACAACACACACACACACACACACACACACACACACACACACACACACACACACACACAAGTGGATGTGTGCCGCCCTCACACTGTAACACAGAAGGAGAGGAGGGGAGAGAGAGAGAGAGAGAGAGAGAGAGAGAGGAAAAGACAATAATGAAAGATTAAGAGGAGGAGAAGGAGAACAAGAAGGGAGGGCTCGTCTAATAAATCAGGAAAAACACGCAGCTCCCGTTTGTTTGGTGATGGACTCAGGCTGAGCTTTTATGTGCTGCGATCCTGCAGCACGCCGCGTGAATACTAAATTGTTACTGTTAAATAGCTCAGCGTGGTCACCATGACTGGAAGGGACTGATGCAAATGTAACTGGATTCAGAGGAAAAGCGTTAGTGGAGTCATAAAGAAAGTTTTTTGATTTTGAGATTTCATTCATTTCTTGAGCTTGTAAGAATACCTCCCCTTTTATTACACAGCTTTGCTGAACACTTGATCCTGATTGGTCAGACACCATGGTTCTTCTATGGTTTATTATTTTTGAAGAGCAGGCCGCGGCGATGAATAACAAGACGATTGCTATGAACACAGTTCTGCTCAAAGACTCTGGAGGACCACTGTAGAAGCAATAATTCATCATTTATCAAGCAATAATCATTTTTAAATCAATAAAACCACTTCAAAATCAATATTTTGTGTGAAATTATTGATTTCTTACATGAGTAGGCATGCAATAACTAGGATAATGTACGGTGAATTTTTCACAAAAATGGATTTATTATGTTGGATCTATTCAATGATATGTTACCTTATGTTCAGATGTCAGACATATTAGAGCTGTACTGTAAAATCAGTTCTCTTTCTCTAGAACTGCCTCCATCCCAGTAAAGATTAAAAGCTACATTTCACACATCCATGTTCCTCTTGAAAATTCACACAGCACAGTGTCGTCAGTTTTCTTCCATAAAAATGTGCTGGTACCACCAGTGTTATTCTCATGATACACTGGATATAGATATAGATATTCACCAGCATGTATGTGCAGACAACCAAGTCCAACATAAGTGGCATAGTTTATCTACTTGTCTGTGTACTTTGTGTGATTGTAAAAAAAAAAAAAAAGTATATTAGATCAAGGTCAAGTCCTCCTTCCTTGAAAATATCTGTTTTTAAGTAAAAATATCACAATGACATTCAGGGTGGTTACCATATAATACATTTCTTAGGGCACATAGAAGCAATGCTCCAAAAGATTGCAGGACACACGGGATAGCCATCATGAACACACACGTGTACTTAAAAGCATGTATGCTTGAAGCTGCACTTTGCAAATGTATGTCTTTTTTTTGTTCATCCTTCAGCTAATTGTTTTGCTTTTACAGCCTGCAACTGATTTAGTTTTGTTTAATTTCAAATGTGTTAAGTGAGAAAGTTCTGATAAATCAACTGCACACTACCTGCTCAGCACAGAACAGCCAGACAGATAAAGTTAGTGATTAGCTGGTGAACACAGTGGAAGATTTAGCAGCTAAAGAGCCTGGTTGTTTTCTAAGGAGAGGGTGGAGACCAAACCAGAGAAAAAAATCTATTAGACTGATTTTGAAGATTCACCAGAAGAATGACCACATGTCCACTGGACATGTATTTTTATCTCTGTCTTCATGCATTAAAGATGGATGACCTACACTATCTGTGCATTGTTCAGAGAAGTCGGATGATGTGCCGATCCGACTAATGGAAAAAAGTTAGAACCTATTAAATGTGAAAGTAATTCTGTATATGAATACAAAGCTAATGCAGAAGGTTACAGTATTTACACAAGACTATTACTCCACCTTCACACATCTATGCACACACACACACCTCAGTCTTTGGCCTATCATTGGTGCATCGGGATGATTGAGATTGGTCTGGCAGAGGTCCAAACCTTGTTTTGGGTTAAGCCCATGCTGAGAGAGGAGAGCAGAGGCAGAGAGTGATATGCTTCACCCTGACTCTCATTAGGCAACTCAGGGAACACGTCAAACTGCAATTTGTTTCCCTTGCATCCAATAAACAGCTCATTCACTGGTCAATCAGTCACCACAGCGGCTAGTCAGATTAAACCCAGTGGAGGTTGACAGAAAGAAAAGAAAAGCAGAGGGGGAAAAGGTTCAGAGGAGAAACAGGGAGAGGACAGCTGAGACAAAGAAACAAAGACAATCATACTGTACATGTGAAATATTTGGGACTGTTTAGTGGATAAGTGATGAGAACAACACCTGCTGAATTATGCACTGTAGTGTTTCATATTAACACCCTAGGATGCATTATGGTATAATGCTGTTTGCAATAACAGGACACAGCAATATCCGAAAGAGAAACCTTGAAATGGAATAATATATTGATAAATTTGTCAGTATTTTTTACAAGACTAGAAAATTTAGCAGGACTACATTTTGTATTTGAAGTAAAAGCAGTAGGTGACAGTACGAGGATGAGGCCAGCTAAAAATCAATGTGTAAAGCATTAGTAAAGGCATACTGGTGTAGTGATCTGCTATCACTACCACCACTACCAAGGTTATTATATTTTCAGACACACGGTCAGTCATCAGCCAATCCTTTCATTCAATCTTTCAAAAAAAATAAAAAATAAAAATGGCAAGGACAATGAAATCCAAGATGGCACAGTTCTAAAGGTAGGGGTTGAGAGTGTCCTGTCTGAGATGTTTGGCATCCATCTTCCTTATTGTTCCGTGTTACTTACTTATTCTGAAACTTCCAGAAAGTTCATCGCTAGGATTTCCCTGGAGTATTTCTTCCTGCAGTAGAGTTTGTAACCTAACAAGGTCATGGGGATGGGTTTGGCCAATGATAGCAGACATGGTCTATATATATATATATATATATATATATATATATATATATATATATATATATATGTATATATATATATATATATATATATAGCACCTTTCTGGTCTTCCGACCACTCAAAGTGCTTTTACACTACATATCTCTATCTCTTTATTCACCCATTGACACACATTCATACAATAGCTGCCATGCAAGGTACCAATTGCTCATCAGTTTTGGGGGTTACCATTTATACACATTCACACACCGATGGTGCAGCCTTCAGGAGCAATTTGGGGTTCAGTATCTCGCCCAAGGACACTTGGGCATGCAGACTGGAGAGCGAACCGCCGATCACCTGATTAGTGGACGACCCACTCTACCTCCGATGATAAGACTGAACCCAGTCTTATGGATCTATTTGTATAGAGTGGACACAATAGTACAGTTTGTATCAGAATACTATGGCATATGCACAAACTTTTCAATATCGATTATAATTCCTTCTGAACCACAAAATGAGCAGGCAGTGTCACTTTTCGCATGTTTTCCTGACAAAATGTAGTTTGAAAAACAGGGATTCCTCCTGATGAAAGATCTTGTACTGTGTGACTGATCCCCTGTTGCTGATCAGTCATGCAGTGTGCAAACCAAGACTTGAAGGTTCGCAAATTACTAAACAGAAAGTTGTGTAGTCTGAACTATACAGTGAAAGTCTCAATAAAAAAAACCTTGGTTGTTGTCGTCTGTTAGGGTAGACCACACTAGTAGCATTAGCCTCAGAATGTAGGCTAAAAATGAAAATGAGCAACTCAAGCCAGAGCAGCCAAGAATAACAAAATAATCAGTCATTTTAGAAAGTATCCCAAAAGTCCTATAGCGACCATAGCAAAGAGGGAAGTCAGGTGATGTCATTATAGGACGACAATGTCCATGTAGAAGGGTTGATTTTGTGCCTAAAACTAATTAAATCATAAAACTGAGCTGTTTTTTAGCAGTGATTGGTGGGCACAGACAATTGATGTGTCGCTCCAGAGGGCATCAACCATTGACGTATTTTCTTGTTTCATTTGGAGACCTTATACAAGTACAGTCCATTTACAGTCCATTTACCTTGTGGTTCATTACCAGTTGTGAAGGAATCACTGTAATTTTTCTTATTGCAGAACTAGAGGCCCACTGTAATGTTCCTTCATGTGTTAGTCCAAACCTGTCTCCTAGAAATTACATTTACCTGGATTCAGTGAGAACATCCTTTGAAACACAACATCTATGTAACTGGATGGTGGTTGTACAAAGTCGAAATTTTGAAACAGATGGATGTTCAGGACTCTAGAAAACCATTTTACTGGCAAACATGAAAATAGAGTGCCTTGTATTTTTTTTTTTCTTCAAGAAGGGTTTCATCTGGGGCAACTGGACTGGCTTCTTCAGTTCTGACTGACTGGTGGACAGTCTGAGTTTTTGTCTTAGGCAGAATCGTAGACCTGGCCTTAGCTTCCACTTGGTCCGACGTGGATGATGGTCGTCACATGAGGCCAAGTGTGAATTGCTGTTCAGTCTCCTGGGAATGGGCTGAAAGGACAGCATTGTAGGTGGGGGATAAGTGGGGTCTGAGGCATCTTCCTCTGCTGAGTGATGGTTTCTCTACTTTTACATAGATAGCCTCCTTCACTCCTCTTTTGAATCACATGTCTTCCCTGCCCAAGATGTGAACATCAGTATCACAAAAAGAGTGTCCCTTGTCCTTAAGGTGCAAGAAAACCTCATAATCTAGTCTGGATGAGTTTGCCCTCCTGTGTTGAGCCATACGCTTGTTGAGTGGCTGTTTGGTTTCCCCAATGTATAAGTCTGTGCACTCCTCACTGCAATGGACAGCATATACCAGATTGCTTTTCTGGGTGTGAGGTGTGCAGTGTACCAGTTGTATAAGTGTGTTGCTGGGTTTGAAGAACATTGGGATTCTGTGCTTGATAAAGTTCTTCCTGAGTTTTTCTGATACGCCAGATACGTGGGGGACGACAATGCTGTTCTGTCTATCCTTCATTTCTTCATCACCAATAGTCTTGTCCTTCCTGGAACTTGTGGCCAATTTCCCAAAGGTCCAGTTAGGGTATCCACAAACTTTGAGTGCGTCCCTAAAATGTTGTCCTTTTCTTGAGCTTGGGCACTCATAGACACTTTATCAGCCCTGTGTTGCAAGGTTCTGATAACACCTAGCTTGTGTTAGCTAGTGGGTGGTGAGAATCAAAGAGCAGGTGCTGATCTGCAAACCCCAGTATGGAAGCTCCTGTCTTCATTAATGTGTACGTTGTTTGCAACATCCTCTCATGTGAACTTGATGTTCCTGTTCCTGACTCTTGTATGAGTAGAAACTACTAAACTGAATATCAAACACTTAACAAATGTGCTCCACCCACTCTTACTGGACAACTGGTCGTACAGCTTAGAGTCTTTTATGACAACAATAAGCATTACTGACACTGATAATTGATCATATGTGTTTCAGTGCTGCCATTTTTACATTAAGTCTAATGACCATTGAGCCAGCATTCATTAACATTTTCCAAAATGAGCAACAATCATCTCCCAAAATGTACAAAACCATGAACACAAACCACAGACTTTATGTACTACCTCACCTATAATATGCCATTAACACAGGGCCTCAGGATGGCAGCATTTGTCCAATAACACTCCGATCCAAAGAAAGATGTTTACTGACTACTCCACACTATTTTACCAATATGGACTACTGGATACACACTAGACTTTGTTTATGACATACCTTGTCATGGATCATTTATCTGACTGAAAGATCAAAAGATCACCAAAATACAAGTATTGTGCTCTGGAAACATTGAAACCTGCATGTCTGAAGTATTGGCATTCATGCTGACATTAATTAATAAAATTACTAATACATTTCTCCCGCTGCTGCCACTGTGCACTGTCCTCAGTACTGACATAAACCACTTTGCCGAATATTAATGCAAGTTATAGACATTTGTTTTGCTGCAACCAACACTTCCTCAGCACACTTGTGTTTAAGTGTTAACAACATGTCGACTTATTCCTTAAAGAAATGACTCAACATCACACAAATATGAGAATAGGATAAACAGTGACTCTTTACTGAGGCTGCTTTTCAGTTATGGTGAGCAGCATGTGTGAGAAGGGGGTATTTTGAGAGTGTGTGAACAGCAACACCAGTGCAGTATGGAGGTGACACGTATGAGTGTGTGTCTGGGCATTTCGGTGTTTATCAAGGTGTGTGTGTGTGTGCAGGTGTGAAGGTACGCATTTCTGATTGTTTGTATGTTTGTATGTTCATGTGCATAATTCTGTTGTTCTGTGTGCGTGTGTGTGTGTATGTGTGTGTGTGTGTGTGTGTGTGACGGCTGTTGTCCTTGTCAGAACACCTGGTGTCGCCTCCCCTCCTCTCTCTCCTCCTTCCTTTCTTCCGACACTTCATCAATTCACACACATGCACACACACACACACACACACACACACTATAAAAAGATCCGATACACACTCGGAAAAACACATACATCTAATTCTGCAACCAGATCAAACATATACGGTATACACACACACACACTGCAGGGGGCTTCCCTTGCAGTCATATTACTACTGTATAGATTCAGTACACTCATATAAACCATAAATTATTGTACCCAAAACAGACACACACTCACACACACAGAGCAAAAACATCCTCTTCTTTTTATTTTCTATTCTTGTGCCAACTTCTTTCATCCCCATTTCCCTATTTTTCCACCTTCCGCCTTTCTCCTCCACTCCTGCATCCATCCTTCCATCTCTCTCCCTCCCTCTCTCATTACCTTAATTAGATCCAGCAGATGAACATCGTCTAGTCTGTTGGGGAGGAGGCTAGGCCTCGGTGATGCAATAAGGCTCATTTGCATCGGCAAAGTTAATTGCGGGAGCGGAGCAGGTGTATGGCAATAATGATCATCACACATGACACTCACCTGTGACCGGCGGCGTACGTGACACACACACAGACACATAGACACAGACACACATGTAGCCACGTGTTCAGCAACGTGCATATAGGGTTTTAAACATACACACATCAGGAAATGGGAGAAATCTCAACGCAGACATACACATTCACATGCACGCACATATGCAATCATCTCTTGTCACCATGTTGTTTTATTTCAGAACTAATCCCCAAATTCCTTCTGGTAATATCTATTGGAAGAAGGCCACAGACATTCTTATTCCAATGACACCCAGTAGGCAAGTAAAATATCAGTAAAATATGAAGAGCACATTCACACGCTATGAAATACTGAATAAAAGTCTGGCATGCTGTGTGTGTGTATGTGTGTGTGTGTGTGGCTGCAGGGACACAAACAAGGTGCTGTTGGACAGAGATCAGAACTGTGGAAAAGACTGTATTTTGAAGAGTACTGTGGTGTTCTCCCAGAGAGCCGAGTGTGTGGCCAGTTAGCATGGATGAAGTTCTCATGAATTACAACCACAACCATTTACTGGAATTCTATCCCAGTTAATGGATGCAGGAAGTTCAGAGTCTAAACCGTCTCATTGGATGGTTGCTAATGATCATACATCATTAATAGAATATGCAATTGGACAAAATGGAGGTGCCAGTAATGTTATAATTTCACCAACAGCATTATAAAGATTTTGTTATTTTTTCAGATCATCCATCCATCCATCTATTCTTCTTGATGAAGCCAATAGAACCACATCATCTGCAAACCCGTTCCATGCGCCTTGGAATTCCATCCATGAATATCATGAACAGAATTGGGGACAAGGGCCAACACCCACTGAGAATGTGTTCAACTTCTTCTTCTTTGAAAAAAAAAAAAAATCCTAAAAGATGAGCTGCAGAGGTCAATATGTTTTTTTGACTGTCTTACTGGGTAAAGCCTTGATAACACCACACAGTGGCACAGTAAGTTCATCTGTGTTTTTAAATAGGTGCTCAAAGTTTTGTGATTATATGTTATTATGTGAATTATAGAAGCTGGCAAGATGAACACTAACATTCTGGCATTGGTGCTGGCATTGGTGTCACACGGTGACAAAATTCTAGTGCGTTGATCGTGTCTGCATACACAACTCTCCAATACTAATGACAGTATAAAGAATGGCCAGCACATGAGTAACCCCACCCATAGGTTTCTCAAAATTTGTGGCACTAGTCTCACTAGACTTTTTAGACCCACTTCGCAATATACTTCTAAAAAGTTCATGGAGACCAATCTAATGACCTTCAGAGGGAGAGCAAGAAATATACACTAATCTGTTACATTGTCCTTTATTTTACTGTGTGCTGTTCAGTGTAAACTCAGTCTGTTCAGGAAAATTGGAAAATTATGCTGCAAAATCCACTGTCTTTAAACAATGTCTTTTTTTCATCATTTACTTTTCATACAATGTTATAGATGTATATACTTGCCAGCTGTTAAGATTCTCCTGAGTTTTCCATTTTTCATCGTCTTCCCCCATGTCCTCCTGACTCCACATTTCTGTAATGAAACAACTCCATAAATTCACTGTAAAACAGTCTCTGGCATTAACATAGATACAAATCTCTGGTTTAGGTTAGATTTGGTCCCCTGATTTAAGCTATAATGTCGATAATTTGGCAAGTATGCTGACCAACCATACTTATTCACCATTGACCATGATTATTGACTTGGTCTTTCATCTATAAATGCTTTAAAATTATGAATTTGGCTGCTGGCTTCTGTAAACCTAAAAGATGAGGTTTGATGACCCAGAAACTGAGGTGGATAATGTCACAGAAGACCTGCTTATAAAATGAAATATATGATACATATGATACAAAATTTCACTCCAAACTAAGCTGAAAAGTTGGCAGCCCTGTACAGATACCTGCCAGAGGAGGAAAAAGACATTCAAAGGTGTGTAAATACCTGTAACAATATAGAGCAACTGATGGACATCAAAAAAATAAAGCTAGTAAGAAGAACTGTCTGGTGTCAATAATAGTAGCTAGCTGGCCTATCAGCTGTCAAAAACCTGGCTCAAGCTGCAAGCAGGTTACCAGCTACTACTCCAACATGATAGCACTAGAGAGCTGGGAAAAGACTCAACAAACTAGTGAAGAGGTCCAGCTCTGTCCTGGACTGCCCTCTAGACTCCAAAGTGGAAGTGTTGGAGAGGAGGATGTTAGCAAAGCTGACATCCATCATGAACAACTCCTCTCACCTCCTGCATGAGACTGTGGAGGCCTTAAACAGCTCCTTCAGCAACAGACTGCTACTCCCACCTTGTGTATATGAGCTGCTGTGATAAGTGAATTTCCCCAGTGTGGGATCATTAAAGTCTATCTTATCTTATCTTAGCTGTTAGAGCTAGCTTGCTTGCTCACAAGCCCTTTAAAGTGTGGCGTAGTTCACCAGTGATTAAGAAGATTTGTGTAGAATCACCTAACCCCAATAAGCAAAATTTTCAATTAATGAATGAATTTAATGAGGAAATGTTGCTGTTTCAGAGGTTGTGTTTAAGTGTAAGTCATTTATCTCAGACAGGAAGGTCAAGACATGAATGGATGTAGAAAGTAACTACTGGTGTTCTGGTTTTGGCCTTCATTTAATAAAGTCTTCATCTGTTTAAAAATGGTGGCTATAGGTACAGTCACATTCAGTTCTGTCTTGTGAATATCCAATGCTTCAATTAGAGCCAGTAATACTGACAAATTTAAGTTCATGTGTTCAACTTTGATTTGCAAATTAGCACAGTTGACCAATACAAACAGCAAATTTGAGAAGTCATTGTAGCGATTTTCCATCACCTTATTTTGTATATTCAAGTACCACACTACAGTGAAGCATCGATCTCATACACTTGCAAGGAAATTGATTTGCTAGTTGGTAAAAGTGACCATATCCTAACACTGCTCTGCTTACATGAAAACATTTTGACCAGGAAATACAAACACATCACACTAGTAGTATAACATGTAACCACACTTAAGATACACCACACTGATATAGATGCACTGCTGGCTGCTCAACATCAAGACCTCCTGTCCAGAAAGTAAAAGAAGAACAAAAGTAAAGTCGATGGGTTTGTCGTCTCCATCTGACCTGAATAATTTACAGACCTTGAAGTGAGGATCACACGTCTGTGTGCCAGGTTGAGGGCTTGGCAATGTGGATCACACTTGTGTGTTGCCAGGTTTGGGTGGACAGGGTGGTGGTGATGGTGACGGTTGCACGTTCGCCAACAGTGTAAGATGGATTTCTCTGTGCATATTTAACACTACTGGATTCAACACCGTTTCAAGCCATATTTAGATGCACTGAGGTGTGGCATCACACGCACTTAAGAAGCAGAGTTTATTATTCAACAGGAACACGGAGGAGAGAGAACATATGAGCTGCTATTTCCACTGATTATAGTTCAAGGCCACATCCACGCTCATGTGGTACATTAAAATCGATAGCTCTAACTGCGTTTTGAGCAGAGACTTTGTGACTGAAAACAGCTTTTCATAAAACTCTTGTCAGAGTGGTTTTCAGGAATGTTCACATATGATTGTAAACTTTTACAGGTAAGAGCTTCCATGCAACAGCAATGCTCCAGCAAGAAGTCAACTTTCTGTGTCCTCCAACACCCTGTAAGCACTCGTATTGTGTGTCAGAGTCCTTTAGCTTATGTGGTCAGACAACTGAGTGAGTATAAAAGAGTGTTTATGATGAAGAGTCTCAATGCGGCAGTCCAGAAACTTTGTCTAGTTTTGTGCAGTCGTGTTACAGCAGAAAGCAAAAAGCAAAATCAACATACATATGTCAGGCAATACTAATTTGCAAAACGAACGGTTACAGAGAACTTTACACTGCTGATGCCTGTGTTTGTCAAAGCGTCACTGCGTTATATATATATATACTATTCATTATCTTTGTGTTTTAATTGGAAACAGCGTTTGAAAGGTATCCACACTAGTGCAAAATGGTACTAGTTGATACAGAGAAGACCACAACTGTATGTGTCAGTACTTAACCTTACAGTGTATGCACCGTATCTCACTGTGCTTCATTTTGTGTTTAGAGGTCCTGTGTGTCAGATTAAGAGGGCTGTATTTACAGAATATGAAATGTAATATAATATGTATAACTATGTTTTTATTACTGTATAATTGAAAATTACCTTAAATGAGCAGTTTACATTTTACATTTACATTCAGTCATTTAGCTGACACTTTTATCCAAAGCGATTTACAAAGAAAGGGAAATAATCAAGTTACAGTGTGACAAGGACATGTTAGTGCAGCAATAAGTACTACTCACATACAATGAAGTGACAGTTGTAGAGGGGGATAGATTTATCATGTCCAGTTGTAGGAGGGGAAGTACTCTCTGAAGAGCTGGGTCTTCAGGGGATTTTTAAAGACAAGAAAAGTTTAGATTACCCTCAGACTACTTTCTAGTCAGCATTAGGGATTTGAATTTAATCTCTACAGTTACAGACAGTGGAGCTCAATGAGTAGTGGGGTAACATGTTTGGGTCTATTGAAAACCAGGTGCGCCGCCGTGTTCTGGATTATCTGAAATGGTTTCACCATGCAGGCTGGAAGGCCGGTCAGGAGGGCGTTACAGTAATCTAGTCACGAGATGACCACAGCCTGTGTCAGTAGTTGGGTAGCATGATGAGTGGGGTAAGGCCTGATTTTTCTGATGTTGTGAAGTGCAAAGCGGAACGACCGGGCAAACGGTTTACATCTTCTTCAGCGCAGGTCTTCTTCTACAGAGTCTGCCATGTTTGTACAGTAGCTCAGAATAGATAAACTTATCACACTAGGAAGGAGAGGGTGAGGCATGGGGGATGTAATCAGCAACTACTACTATTAGATGCCACAAAATCCTACACACTGGTCCTTTAAATGTCACATTAATTATCCATAAAGTCTTATAGTTACAGTATGTATATTGTATATTTGTATGTAATTGTCTAAATCCTTTGAAAGTAACAAAAGCAAGTCATGAAAAATCCACCAAATACAGCAAAAAAGTGTTGTGACTTCCAGTCAACATAAATCAATTCTGATGTCAAACTAATTTCTTACTTTTCACAACAGCTTTTTTAAAAATTATTCATTATTTATATTTGGATAGCTGATCACGACATAGTACATGGAGCACTCTTAGTAGTATGCACTGAATGGGAGCTCCCCATTGTTACAGGGAATTTCACACACTGCTGTTGCAATGCAACAATATCACGTCTAATAGAAGTCCAGAATTACTAACATGACATTTCAGTAGTAAGAGGACCTTGGTTGAAGCTCCTGCCATCAATGTTGGCAGTCTTTTATGACAGGAAAGATTATCTGCTTATACAAACAACATTTCTAGTGTTAACCTTCAGTTACCCTTAAAGCAGAAAAAGATACACGACTGTATACCTGCAAGGTGAAGCAGCGGGCCCGTGTTGTGTTGCAGTTGAGGCGTTATGGAGGAGAAGTGAGGCAGAGCGGGGCTGCTTCAGCCAGTTGGTTTAAGTGTGAGAATTCGAGGATTGTCAAAGTGAAAATGTGATGATCACGCCAGATGGCGAGTTTTTCCACGTCACTTCAAAGAGGCAGGGACGACGCTTTGTAGGCATTCTGCCGACTGCGTCTCTTTTCATGTGCGGGTCAGAGAGGGTCAGCGATGCTCTGTCTGAGCCTCTTCATTAGACCCTTATTTCATTCATTATAGACTGTGGTTTTAATTGTCTCTGGGTGCTGTACACATATTGCATTTGTGGCAGAGTTGCGTTTTGCTTTGCGTCAACCAAATGGTGGGTTTTATTTGAAAAAGTCTTTGCACGACCAAGGACTTTTCTCACTAGTTGGCGTGGCATCTGGAGAGGTAAACAAACTGACAAAGCGTTCACTTTTTTTCAGTGAGAACAATTGACAGCCTGCTGATCGTTACACTAACAGTCCAGTACGGCTGCGTTGGCATTTCTGTCAGATTCTGAACCTTCGGCAATGTCACACTTTCAGATTATTTGTAAAAAGACCACTGCGATACACACTTACCACTTGTCTAGCATTGTTAGTTTGACAGTGTTGCTTCTGTAGCTGCCTCCTACAATGCACCACTGCATACAGTATGTGAAATACAGAGGAGTCGCTGTTGGATATTTATTTTTTTGATTTTTTATTTCTTTTTCCACATAAAAGTATAAAAAGAAAAGGAGATTGAAAATGAAGTCTCCTCCTCGCCTGACCCATCAGTCAAACAGAGGAAAATAATTTGCCTGAGAAGGACCACACAAACCACAAGTAAACAAGCTCTTCCTCCTTTTAATGCATTATTTATGGAAAACAGGACAGGAGGAGGAGGAGGAGGAGGAGGGTGTGTGTGTGTGTGTGTGTGTGTGTGCGTGCAGCTGAGTTGAGTGTGCAGTATTGTCTATGATGTCCTTTGTGTTTTATTCATGACTCTTCAACATACTGTATCTCTACATACAAGACTCGCTCAGTGCTGCTGGTCAGTGTCTGCTTGGTGAGAGTCCAGGAGGAAGCCAGTCCAGGTCTCTTCACTGTGAATGTATCGATCAATGCAAATGGAAATATCAAACAGCATCATATTCATCATATGAGAGACTGGACAATAGAAGTCCATCAGAAATCCCTACTCATTTATCAGTCTACCTGTATTTCATGACTGTTGGCTTTCCCTCAAATGTACGTATGTGTTTGCATGCAGCTTACATTTGTGCGATGCAATAGGAGGAGTAAATGTTTATGTAATGTGAAGGCTGGTGAAGATGATTTATTCATATTTTGTAAACTGATAACTGCGTGCAAAATCATTACATATTATAGTGGACTTTGTAAAATGAAGTGGAAAAAAAAGAAAGTCAGATATTTAACAATCTGACTGAAATCTGTTTTTTCACCCAAATTCCTCATCAGGGTCATGGTGGGACTGGAGCCTATCCCAGCTGACTTTGGGCGAGATGCAGGGTACACCCTGGACATACATTATTATATATATCATTATAATATATATATCACTATCACTATAATATCATTATAGAACTCTCCTGTTCAAATTATATTAAGACTTAAAGTTATGCAGAATTAACAATTTGATTGACTGGTGGGTGCCATTGCAGATGGCTTCATTTGGCCCACTTTAGGTCTGATGATCCACGTCTTTGTCGATACTTAGACTAGCCGGGAGGCAGAAGAGTCAGGACAGCCAGCATGGCGATGCATACTTAAAGCTTCAAAACAGCACTTTGGAAACATATGAGAAATGTCACGCATGTCCTTTCTTTATTGTCATTGATCCGGAGACAGCCACGCAAGACCATGATATGTAGAATACAGTCCTCAGCGCTGTATTTCTCCACACCTTTCCTGTTCATGTTCAGGGTTCTAACATCCTCCTCTAAACTGACTGAATGGACTACAGAGTGGAGAAATCCACTCCATTGTATAATGAACATGGAAAAAAATGACGCGGCACACACAGTGAACAGAAGAGTTTTCATGAAATGTATACTATATATAATTATGACACGTTGCATTTCCATTGTCATTCAGTTGATTTGTCTTTGCAGGCATGCAATACTACCCTACTCCTCTCATCTCTTTAAAATGTGCCTTTGCATTCATTCACTTTTGATACAAAGATCAGTTTGCTGCAGGTGTCCATGTTCCCCAGATGCATTAATATCAGAAGCTGGCAATACCAACTCTGAACTATCACCTTCCTACTAAAGTAGAGTTTTAAATCACTGAGCATTATAATTTAGGGTCAGTCCAAAGCAGTCAAACGCTTCCATGAGGGTTAGGCAGAGGTCTAAGTAAAAGCTAACATGGAAAAACTAGACAAGTAGGCTGACTGGCAGGGAAAAAGAGAAAGAAACAGCACAAAGTAACTGAACATGTAACTGACATATATACTGTATTGTGGGGCTAATGAGGGCCATGTGTGCAGGGTCAGGTGACTGGTCACGGCAGGGCGTTTTAAGGGCAACTGGTGGACAGGTGTGGAATGACAAGAACTGACAACTTCATGAAACTACAGGGATCAGAGAGAGAGATGGTGTTACTGTGACACTCCTAACTCTACACTGATTGTTAGTAGAGTTCCATAGTGTGGGTCAACCTCTTTGACACGCTCAGGAACGTCCTCAGTCATGGAACACCACGCCAGTCGCGACAATCAGTCAAAATCAGTCTGAAATGCAAACTTTCAGGTGTCACCTTTTTTTCCCAGTTGGACATTGGTCATCCCATTCCTGGACCCTGGTTGTTACGTTTCATCCCCATGTCCTCTCACTCCACAGGTGGATAAAAGGATCATCAGCGATGATCAAAAATAATTGCATATCTTTTAAGCACCAACGCAGATTAGCACATGAGGAGCAGGTGAGGAGACCAGAGCGACAAAGCACATGAAACAAATGAGCCTCAGATGAACAGAGGATGGAGCAGGTCAACAAAACCTCAACAACACTTTTACTTTAATATTATCATCTTGTACTGTTTCCACTTCTGCATATAAGAAGTCCAACTCTCCTGGGTCAAAAATGTCACATCACAACCTTTAGATAATGAGGTTTGAGGACATACAGTGTGTCATTTAAAAAACTCAAATGTGCTTATAGCATAACCTCAGAACAATGGTGGGTTCGACATCTGATGTTGTTATCTGTGTTTTGTTGCATGACCTGATATGCAGTCTGAACGCCTCCGGTTAAACCCGCTCAGGTTTAGGCCCATCTAATCCTCCCTGTGATGCCTGAGTCATTTGGTGGGAGTTGGAGGAGGACCTGATTTTTTTTGGAGGTGCATATTGGTTTTGCTTCTGGGTAAAGTCACAGCGGTTCACAGACTATGTGCTATGATTAGCAGTGTTGCAGACTGAGAGGGGAAACAGCAGTAGTAGGCATTAGCTGTGTTTGCACAGCTGTTAAAGTAATGTTACCTCATTCCTCTGCTCCGGAGGCACGGCCTGCAAGCTGCAAGGATGATAACACATTGTCCTCCCTGGGCTCTCATCACTTCAGTCCTCCCACTGTCATGAATTTGAATTTTCTCAGTGTGTTTGGCTTGCTTTAGCTGTGGCATTCTTCCTCAATCTTTTGCTTAAGGACTACTTTTATCCCTCCAACCTCCCTCCTGCTTTTTATCATGCTATCAGCAGCACTGGACCAGGGAATGACAAAAATGTCAGTCCTCTTGTATTAACAAGCGATGTGTAATGTGAAAGATGTTGCCTGAAGCGATGAACCCACAAAGAATTATTACCCAAGTTAACCTCAGCTCAACAGGTATTCAGCATTTGAGCCTCTTCTAGCTCATTATTTTGTTTTTATGGACTGCATTTTCAGGATGGCTTTGGCTGAGGTGTTGTTGAGCAGGTTGTCTAGTAATCAGAGGGTTCGATTCCTGGCTCCTCTAGTTGAAGTGTCCTTGGGCAAGATACTGAACCTGAAATTGCTCCTGATGGCTGTGCCATGTGTGTGTATGTAGTGAGCTTTGTGTCATCATGAGCTCTTCGGACAGGAAGTGCTATATTGCTCTCAATGAGCCTCCGCCATCAGTGTGTGAATGTGACAAGTGTTGTAAAAGCGCTATATAAATACAAATCCATCCATTCACCACATATTGCTATCAACCAAGCCCAGTGAACTGCTAAGCAACAAACAACAGACAGTCAGGATTAGACTGTTATTAGACTAGATGGTAAACATAGTGCACAGAGCATTTAGCAAGCTAACAAGCAAAGAATGCTTCCCGGGAGACCAAGACAGTAGAGAAAATATTGGCCATACATTGGTGGCCATCTCCACAAGAGCTACTGTTTACTAGGCTGCAAGATTTTAATAGAAGCTTTTATTGGCTAACACATTCTTGTTAGTTGCAATTAATACCAAAGGTAATTTGCAAAGCTGTAATCCTTCTATAAAAATTCACCCTCAGTACAGTTGTCATGAACGGGGAAATTAGCTATGGAGACCAAAAGTGTTTTTTGTACCAGGCTGTAAACATGTTTATTTCTGCTATGAAGTTGGACATTTTAACATGGGGACTTATGGAGGTTGAAATGTTCTGGAGCCAGCCTCAAGTGGACGTTTGAGGAATTTTTTGGTGCTTCCGCATTGGCTTCACTTCCCAGTCATGGAGATCGCCGTTTGAGTAGAACTAATACTTGCAGAGAACTTAAGCTAACTTGTGTCATAATTAGCTTACCTGGAGGAAGACAACAAATTATGAGATTCAGTAAGATATAGATTTAAATGAACAAAGGTAATGACTTTTTTTTTCTTTGGTGACTGTAAAATTAGTGAAATTGAAATAGTAAATTACAGAGAAATTATTACAGCAATATATTGTTCAATACGAAGCCAGCTCTGATCCCCGCTATAATTTCCATCGCTCTTTGCATAGATTCCATTTTTATAAGCGGATATACCTCACTTATTGGCTTTTTAACTGGTTTTCGTCCTGATGTCTGTGACATGGAAGTTGGCTCTGTGCACGCTCTGACACCGTCTGTTTTAGCTAATTTGGCTCTGTACCGACGCACTAATGAGAGATTGGGACATCGACACCGGGTTCAGGGTGTGCAATGACTCATAGAGAAAAATGGCCCATCATGAGCGCCGTTACCGCTCTCATTCCACCTTTGAGCCAGAGAGTTAAGATTATCTCATTAAATGAATAACATTACAGTATTACCCTGTGCAGAGGTATTATAAAATCTTATATTTCCCAAAGCTGATGAAATAAAAGGACTCGCTATCAAATTTTGGTCCACTCCAACTCATATTGTAACCAAAAGGGTGACATAGTCAGCCAGGAAGAACTGAGATGCACAGGGTAAAAAACAAAAGGCGGGTGGAGTTAGGGGGTTGTGATAGAAACAGATCGGTGTGCTAATGCTAATTTCCTCGCGTTCTTCCCCATTGATGGGGAGATAAACAGGAAGCGTTGTGGTAAATTCCGCCTGAAGAGTGTGATTGGTGACAGGCCTGACCTCTGCGCTCTCGCCATGTTTCCCCATAACTCACAATTAACGCTGACATTAGAGCATCCCGAGAGGCGCGTCCGGCTTTATTTCCCTCCCTGCCAGAAAACGGGCAGCGGTAGCAAGGGCCCCTGGACCCGAGCCCAGTTCTATGATTTAGCTCGGGAGAGAGTGATAGCGAAAGGAGAGGATGGAGGGAGGTGGTGGAGGAGATGAGGGGGTAGAGGGGTACCCTGAGCACACTTTGGGGGTTTAGGGCTGTTATGGATATGGCTGCGGTAATTACTCAGCGCTTGTTATTGCCCACGCTGCCACACCTGCGCCCGGCAAAATGCCGCTACAGCGCCGGAAGGCGTTCGACAACATCTGAAGAACGTCAAGGATGGCATCAAGCTGGATTAGCCAGAGATATAAACACACATATATAAACACACTCCTGAAGATTTTTTTTAAATTTAATTAGGTTGCTTGGTAATCACACAAACCTTGACAGGGGAGGGCTTTACTTTGTCATGCGTTGGTTTGGACAGGCGAGTTGTGGCACAGTCCTTTTATTTGGGAAAATAAACGAGCACCTGTTCTTCGACGTGTCAAACTCAATCTCACGGCTCGTTAGTGGGGCCCCTGCCCAATAACCCAGCTTTAGAGCTGCTTTGGCTCCTAATTCCCATTTCTGGGCTGTCACACAGTGTCATCGCCACAGTCATTCATGTTTTTATTAATTTCACATTTAATCATTTATTTATCGCCTAGCATGGCTGGCGCACTAACACTAGGACCTCGGACAGGAGGTATGGAGAGGCTGACAGAAGACAACATTATTTCTCTGGGAAACCCGCTGACCACTGACAGTGAAGGCAGCAGTCACTGTGGAGAGGCAGCCGAGGATTTTTCACAGGATTTCTCATTTTAATAAGTAGCCTCCCATAACTGTGAGACCATTCCACCAGACACTGTCAGTGTCCTGGATCTGATTTTCTTCCATGGTAATACAACAATTTGATTTTAGCTTGACTGGTAGCACACTATGAATCTGAGCACAGCTGGAATTGTTACTGTAGAGAAAACTAAGCTGTTAGATCAAATGTTCAAAGTGTGTTTTTGATTTCAGGCAGTTGAGATAAATTTAACAATCAGCCATGTCAAAGATGTTTATCATGTGTTGAGAGATGTGCATGGTAGTATTACATGTTCTTTTGGGGGGGGGCTAACCTTTTCTAATTAGAACAAACCAAAAAATACTGAAGGTGATTGTTTGTCTTGTTTGCGTAGTTTTTAGGTATTTAGTCATAAAGTATTGGAGAAAACTGACCTGATATACATGAATTCTCAACCATGAACAAATCATCATTACAAAATATTAAATGTGCAGTGTGTAGGATTCGGTGGCATCTAATGTTGTAGCTGCTGATTGTAACCCTATCGCTTCACCTTCTCCTTCTTAGAATGAAGAAGAAACTATGGTGGCTGGGAAATATGGGGAACCTGTGAAAGGTCCTATCTAGAGCCAGTGTTTAGTTTGTCCACCAGTCAATGGGATTTTTTCTCAACCTGGCAACCTGCCTTCTTATTTATGACTTCTGATGATCTGAAGTTATAAACCATTCATAAAACCCTGAGTTGCATCTTATAAACTCCTCATAAAGGTTTCATTATGAGAAAGTTGGGTTTATTCTCCTCCAAACATCTGCTACTGAAAGTTAACATGCAGAGAGATTATCCAGAGCACTGTATACAGTGCACTGATGCCAAACTCAGCCTACAATGTGTTCATATAATTCAAGCATACAGTATGTGTATGTAAGCATAGGCTTATATAGGTTTGAATAAATGTGTTCCCCAGTGTCCTTTTCGGCCTGTGTGAAGGTTTATGTTGGATGTCTGAGTGTTAGAAGGGAAGCAGATGCCCTTTACTCCCTCCTTGCTCCTCCCCTCCTTCCTCCCACTTTCTACCTCCTACCCAGGTAACAGAGCTGTCACCCTGCTCTTAACCAGATCTGAAAGCATTAACACCCTCGCCCCGCATGCTTTCTCCCATGGGACCCGGGCCACGGACGACAGCAGTGTTGCCCTCTAACCGCCGTGGCCCCCACCATCGCTGGCACATGAGGATCAGTGCAGGCGGCTCGGGCTTGCAAGCGCTGGCAGCCGTGCCCAAAGTCACTCGGCAGGCCCTGGCGTGGCGCCAGTCAGTTGAGCCAAGGCCAGAAATAAAAAGACAGGCAGAGAGGAGGGGAGGGAACAAGGGACGGATGAAGAGAGAGAAAAGAAGAGGAAAATTTTCTCTTTCATTTAGCCATCCAACTGTTTTCTCCCTCTTCTTCTAATTGACAGAATAAATGCACCTGCCATTGTGGGGCATCACAGAAATGAGTTTTGGCGCCGGCGGAGACACCAGCGAGGAGAACAAATCATGGGTCAGCTGCTCCAGTGCGTGCCGTATTTCTTTCACTTACGTACCTCTAGAACTACAATGCTATTTTTTTACTCAACAGTGAGTTATAGTCAGCTTAAATGTGGTTGTATTTCTGATCTCTGTTATCTGGATATCTGCTAGTCTGAAAGCCCCCAGGTGCTAAATCGTCATCAGATGATAGGTTACGGGTTCCAAGATTAGCAGGGAAGAAACAATAACGAGGGCTGTGTGACATCATGGCCATGACTCTGTTTTGGTCTCCACCAGGAGTGTTTCAAAAGTGGACCGTTTTGCCCACCAGACTTTGTTAACTTGCTCAGATTTGGTCATTTTTGGGTACTTAGGTAAATTGGCGGCTTTGTTGCATCGCAGTCATGCCATGTGGAATTCAGGTGTAAAACTGGCTAGTGCAAAAGACTGGGCAAAATTAAGGAGGCCATGGGGAACAGGGGTGCTGTAGGTATGGGGATCAGATGACTGGGATTGGCAGGAACTCACTGAGGGCAGTTAATCAGCAGGAATCTGAAATATCAGGACATGTTAGTGACTGAAAAATCAGAACATAAGTAGCTGCTATGACGTTAATTTCTTGTCTTCTGCTCCTGAAACTGAAGTGCACCTTCTGTAAGAGCAGGTAACTAACTGCTGTTTATGTTTCACGTGACGGTCTTGATGAAAAGCACTCAAACTGCCAACATTTTGCAACATACCGATGTATGTGCGCATAGCTACATTTTGCACAATTACTTTTCATTCTGTCGCTCACGTTAGCCCCCATTCTTACACGTTTACTTTTTAATACAGCGAGATTTTAGCTGCAGCCTGAGATGGATTTTCAGTGGAAGTGAAAAAAAAGAAAAAAAGAAAAGTGTATGTGCATGTGCGTGTGCATAAAGCATAGACACACACACACAGTGTGTCACTCGGTGTGTATGTGCACGGTGAAAGTGTCTGTGTGTTTGTGATGTAGTCTGTGGGATAGAGGAGTGGGAGGGGGGAGGTGGACTGGACAGATTCCGACGCATAATTTAAATTTAATTGGACCGGGCCTGACTGGCTAGGGTCAAAATGAAGAGAAAATCAGTCACATTAATCAAGATAAAATTATCAGCTGATTAATCAGTGTTCTAATTATGGTGCCGGCGCTTCTCTTCTTTGTTCTGTTTTAATTACTCTGCTTCATTGTCTTTTCCATATGGCCAGCATGTCCCCCTCAAAATGCCCAGTGAGCACACAGACACGCAGACTCTGACACATACGCACTAACACATCAGCACTAACAGCAAAAATAATTAGTGCATGCTCAAATATGTGAATCAGTCTGTGAGGACTCGTCTTAAATCCAGAGTTCCCCATTTTCCACTTCTCTTCTGTCCTATATGAGCACGAGTTTGTCATGGACTTTGCTTCCAACCAGACTCTCTGGCAAAGGAAATTAAAAAAAAAATGAACATATTCCAGCTCAACCTTTACCACCTCTCAGTTTCTGTTACACATTAAAGTCATAAGTCCAGTGTTGAATCTTAAAACATATCTTTTATGAGTCTGCCAATGAGATTAGATGTTTTTTTTTCCACTTTCTAAGTCACTTACAGTATAAGATCTTCATTTTCTTTCATGGTGTCCTCAAGAAGACGATCTACAGCAAACATCACTGAATGCACCTGTAAGGAGAAGGCTATTTAAAGATACAAAGGCAGTATTGGCTGATAAATGCAAAATTAATAGCCTTGAGTACCTATTCTGAAGACAGATGCTGAAAAGAACTTTCATGCCAAGAAAAAAGATAGGACAACGCATGCTGTGCCTTTCATGTGTATGTGTGTATAGATGCCAAAAAAGTACTTCTTTTTCACACTGTCCATCCAATTGTTGGAAAGATGACAGCTAATATATAAACCTATAGGGTTTATAAAGTCTAATATATAGATAGTGTATACAAGAATGTGCGTCAGTCCAGTTCATTTTTTTTTTTTTTGCTTTCCAACCTTCATGTCTTTATGAAATATCATTTGGGAAAGGTAAACGGATGGTATCTGCATGTGTGGTTGCCATTATGAAACATGGAGCAGCAGGTGTTGTGGTGTGGGGTTGCTTTCTTGTTGACACTGTTGAAGAATTATTCAAAATCCAAGGCTCACCTAACCAGCATGGCTACCACATCATTCTACAGTGACATGCCATTCCATCTGGTTTAGCTTAGTAGGACCATCATTTTGTTTTTTAACAGGACAATGACCCCAAACACAACTCCAGGCTATGTAAGGGCTGTTTGACCAAGAAGGAGTGCTACATAACATCACGTAGCCTACACAAAGCAGCCAACAAGGACATCTATTTGATGATCTCATGAAGCTGATTGAGAAAATGCAGGCCAATTTGAATTCCATTTTGTGAAGTCTGCTTGTCTGTTATTAGCATGAGCATACCAATTTGTTAGTGGAACATCATTTTAGGTGTAGTTGGATGCAATAATAAATGACACTATTTATCCCACCAGAAACAGCCAACACTTCTATTATTTAACATTTCTTCCGATATATGATTAGCTGTTAACTTATGAAGATGTTCATGCTTGGCACCAGTGCTATCTTGTGATGCTAACTGCTAAATATCAGTGAGCGTGGACTGGGATGTAATATATTAGTGAATAAAACATGTTCTGTTGCCACAGGGGCTCCGCATTAGGCAGGGCAAAGTGGTGATTAGCCGACCCATCAGAATCTGCACTGTAATTCCCATCACCACTTTCTCCATCTTTCCTGTTTTCCGCCTTTTTTTTTTATTTTCTACGTCTTTCCTCCCTTTAAAGTCCTTTGAATTCATGCCATCTTTTTCTTCTCTTCTTTTAAACATCCCTCATACAGCTGTTGTTCTTTGGATGATGTCTAAGAATTTCTTTCATGCTGCTATATAATCCTCATAGTGAGGCTTACACTGCCTACTCAGCGTCAGGTTCAGTGCAGTCTTATGATATTTGATAATATTTGTTTGAAACTAAAATGATACTGTGATACATGTGTACATATGAATTAATGGACAGAGGTCCCAGAGTACAACATTTTTTTTCTACCAGTTTCTGCACGCAACATGATTAAATGTTTTTCTTTTGCTTCATTTCACCATCTTTATTTTTCTCCCTCGACTAAATACTTTTCATACCGACATTTAAAAGAAAAAATTCAGAGCAAATTCATTCATTTAATAAAAATGCCTTAAAGTGTTTAAGTAGTAAATCTGTGCAAATTTTCAGTGTCAAGCACAACTTTGGAGAACTTGACTTGTGAATTAGTGCCATTAAGCGATATTCAGCCATCTTGACTGTGTTGACCTTTGAGGGAGTATATAAGAAGATATAACGTCTTAACTGTGTTGCACCACCCACCTATGTCATTTACATTCTTTAAGTTATATTACTCAGAGTATGAAATGCTCCACCAAAGAGACACGGTTTGCAGAGGGGAGTCGATGCAGATATGTCTTCTAAGTACACTATATCACTCCACCCAACTGCTGTTCACTAAGGAAAAGTTCCACAATGTGATAAAAAGTGCAAGCGTTGATCAGACATCTCAAGACGGGTGCAGCCTGTGGTGCAAGTTGATTTTTTGATGTTGAAAACAATGTAGCATTAAGGTGCAATTACCTTGAGCAACGGACGCTGGCGAGGTTGTTTATTTGGTTCTCAGGCAATTGTGCATCATTAGTATCAAGTCAGATATAACAAAAATCTGCTCTTCCAGTCACATTACGACTCAGATGTGAAGTCATTTACAGGTAAACATAAATAAGTAGCTACAACAGATTGCCAACTACTCCTGAGAAAAGTCTCTACTCATGGTTTCTACTGGTTTTTCCATGGACCCAGCTGTATTAAGTCACTGCTGACGGAGAAAGAACCTTTCCTGCTGTTGCTACTTCACAGTTAAAGCATTCCACTGGTGAACCATTTGGATGCTTTTATTGTGAAGAAGCTTTAGTGGATATTCATTAGCTCTGTTGTGGTTTGTGACTACAGGTCAACAATTTTACCTTTCTGTCTTGTGCTGAGTAAAAACACAAGCTATGTTAAGTGTCATAGTCACCCCACTGGCCTCCCTACACACACACACACACATTACTGTATACATTTATAGAGCCAGTAGAACGGATTTATGTCCGCACACCGGTGCTGAAACGGGTTGAAACATTGCTGCTTGTGTTTTATTGAGTTGTCAGTTGAATCAGACCACTCAGACCAGCGCCGGCGACCAAACCTCTCTGAATATGTAATTAGCTACAGCAGTACAAGTGTCTAATGAATATTCATGATCTTTTTAATTAGGTGGCTCTCTTCACAGCTAGCCGCCACAAAAAGTTACCTCCTCATCACACAGTGTGCGTGTGTGTGTGTGTGTGTGTGTGTGTGTGTGTGTGTGTGCGCGCGTGTGTGATTGGTGTGTGTGTGACAGCATTTCTCTCTCAGTTTATGTCTTCTCAGTGCAGTACAAGTGCTCATGTGGGGGAAGGGGATAGTAGAGGAAAAAATGATGAAGAAGGGAAAATGTAACAGCAAGAAGTAAATCTATCTATCTATCTATCTATCTATCTATCTATCTATCTATCTATCTATCTATCTATCTATCTATCTATCACATAGACTTTGTGATAAAAGGCAACATCATCAACAAATACACTCACAAGAATGAGGTCAAAGTGTTAGCACTTGCATATCTGTGCATTATACATTATATAAACATACTTATTTGCGTTCTTTTCATGATTCTGGTGAAAAGATGGATACTTTCATTTCTGTCCATTCAGTACGTAATAAATCTACTGCCAGCAGCTGATTAGCCTAGCTTAATATAAAGACTTGTTTGTGCCACATACAAGCTAAGCAGTTAACATGTTGCATCCTGTTTAATTCGGAACTGACGCATAGAACCCAACATGTTTCATATTTTCGAGGGGTTATTCGCCTCAAATCCCCATCAATTTGAGACGACCGGCAGAGACTGCAGGAAACTTTAGAAATATCAAACTATTGTATGAAGCTGGACTCTGTTTGGCCTAGCTTAGCATAAAGAAAGGTAGGAGAGAACAGGTAGCCTAGTTTTCTGTTCAGTTTAAACAGAACTAGCCTACTAACACCTAAAGCTACTAATGTCTACTGAAGCTCATAAACATATTGTATCTCATTTGTTAAACTTGTGAGAATGATATGAAGAAAGTATTTATTAATTCGTCCAGCACTTTGTTTTGTTTTTCAGCAGTTTGGAAAGGTTTTTAATCAAAGTCTCTCACCATGGTACCGGTTTGGTGGCAAGGTGATGGGACGTTGCACACAGTCAGTCCACCCAGCTGTTGTTCACCAGGAAATAGTTCCACCATGTAACTCTATAAAAAGCGACAAAGCGACAGTTTTACGTTTCTGTCATTACAAATTTAATTGGGCCAGATTTTAAAACCAACAAATGTAGATGTGCCAGACATCATCAGCAACCTGTTCAAACCCTTTCTTCTATTTCCAAAAAGTTTTGAAGCATTTGCCATCAAAGAATAAACATGTGCAAAGTTGTGTGTTATCGGTTTTGTCAGACAGGAGAACATGTTTAATAGCGGATGTCATGCTATTTCAAATTTTGTCCTCATTTACCTCATCCATGATGGCCAGCGTGCATTCTTTCACAGTTTCTGAGTCTGTGAATGAACTTTTCCAGGATACATGAAGCTAAGCTGCTGTAGTGGTCTTGGCCTGTCTTGACATGACCACACCATGTTAAAACACCTCAGATCATAAGATGCAATCAAACTCTGCACTTTAGTGTCCTGTGGTCCTTCAGGAAAGTTTGGTGTTTCTCAAAGTGGCTCCGCGGAATATTACATTCTTTAACTAGTCAATGCACTCATTGCAAATTGGCTTTGGTTTGACATTTGGAAACATTAAAATACTAAAGAACTAAAGTACTTGCCACTCCAGGCAATGTTAGGCTGCTGGTTTTATTGTCAATTTTACATTTCAGGGTTGACAAAGAGATATTTTCAATAGAACTCTTCCCTACTTGTGACTGTCAATAGGCAAATCTTTTGAACGTTTGAAGCGTGGTCTGAACTCACACGAGAAAACGTTGATTTGTGAAAGATATGATTGCTGGTATAATACATCTTTTAACATCCTATAACACTATATATAGTTTACTTATTTTGCCATATAGGACTTTAAGTATGCTGGACAACTTGGGGTGCTTCTGGGCCAGGTGTGACCTGTGGGCCACCAATAGAGAGAAAGAGAAAAACACTGTATATATTAGTGAGCCTTCGGTATTGTGGTGAGGTGTTAGTAGGCATATTTTTTTCACTTTGGAGAAAGCCAAGCTGTGTTTCCACCTGTTTCCTGTCATCAAGCTAACCTAAACATATCCCAGGTAGCTCTGCACTAAATTCTCAGACATGAGGTTGGGATCAATCTTCACATTTCACTCTTGGAAAGAAAGCATAAAACTTTTCACACTACCGTCTATTTGACTCAAACAACACTGAAACCAGCAATATTGTAGTTGAAGAGCTCTCGGGTGAAATATTTACGACACAATGCTTAAAGAGTTTTCATGGGGAAAAAAGGTCACACTGCATAAAATATATATGCAACAGTTAAGGTTTGCTTATTTACTAAAGTGGCCAGTTGAGATCATGAACACCAAGTCCAGCAGACTGATGGTAGCTTCCTATTACTGCGGCCAAGCTATCATCACATTAAGCATCCCGTGACGGACATGTTTACGACTGTCATATGTAAGAAGTGCTATTAGATATTACCAACATTCAATCTCATAAGTGATCCGCAGAGGCAGGAATGATATCAGCATAGTGTTTGGAAAAGTGACTTTTTATAGGCCAAGTTGGTGATGTTGAGTGACACTTCTGTCCACAAAGTAGTGCAGGTTTATTAAGAATTTGTTGCCCCTACATGAAATGCAAGCAGCTAAATTTATTGAGCATTAAATTATTCTAATGTTTCTCCTAGCGTGACTTTTATATGAAAATCAGGTCCAGTGTTTCAGCAGTGCCGAGACATTACCTCGAGCTTTTGTTAAGATTTGATCATTTTAGAACATCTGCTACTTTCTAGATTAAAGATGTATTGTTGGTGGAGATTTGGCGGTCGGGCTCCGCTCATTTGAAGAACGTTAATTGTATATTGATCATCATAACAGGTGAATTATAATTTGATTGCTTCTTTGAATGGGCCAATTTTATTTTATTCTACAATCTTCAATGTGATTAGAAACAGCGAGAGTCCAATTTTAACGGGTTTCTTTTGGCTGGTCTGGCTGGATCAGGCAATTAGACATCACTAAAGTTCTACATGGAAGTAAAGTTTTGTCACTCCACCTGCACGAGGTGTGTGTCTTTTTCAGAGTCACCACTGGTCTTTCTCTTTCATACATCTGGAATTAAAACATAGAAAGCACACTGACGCCTCACTAAATGGCTCAGTGAAGTACCACAGTTCCAGTCCAAACGCAGATCAAGAGAGATCTCTTCTGGACGTTTAATGTCATTACAAGCAGCTGCAGGAGAAGGAAGAAGTGGAGCATAGAGAGGCTATAAAATGAGCTAATGAAAATGTCAATAAATGTCAGAGACTGCATCTTATCTATCTCTGATTTCAAGTCTTGATTTGTGGATATTCCTGCTTGATTTGCACTGACTGCGATCAAATCAAATGTGAAGTTAAGTTAGGGTATGATGTGCCAAGTGTTCTGCCTGACACCCATTATTATTAAGAAGAGAGCAGGAAAGAAGATGTGGCAAAGGCAGAAATTGACTGAGAATGAAAAGATGATAGACATGGAGGATGGAGAAAGTAAAGTGTGTTTTTAGAGACTATAAAAAATGATATAATTAGAATAAAAATGAAATACAGTGAACAACATTTCCATCAACTAGCTGCTTATTACATTATTATTACATTGTGGTTGTGTCTTAAAATTAAAGGAAATCTTCTATTATTATAATTATGGAGACACAGACTTTTGTCAACATTACAAGTGGTTGCCAGGCTGTCAACCAGGCTTTAGCTTTTTGGTTGCTAAAAGTGAAAATATGCCCATTTTCAGTCATATATTTTGAATAATTAAGACACCACAGGTATGTGTCAGCTGAATAATGAAAATGTGACATGGAAGAATGTTTAAAAGTTTAACTATAGTAAAAGAAAAATCTTTGTAGTTTTTTGCGTTAGTCGAGTTTAGTTGAACTTCATTTGCTTCGCCTTCGTCTGCCTGTTAAGTATGTGTTAAGAGTAAATGCATCATTTGTAATATCAGTAACAAACATTTATAATGCTGTCCCTATTTTTGTATATATTCAATGGTTGTTGCCACTGATGGCAACCAAAGGCCAAGAATTGGTTGCAAACCTGGCAACCTGTCGAGCCCTTACTGACAAGGACCTGGTGGCTATGCGAATAATGACTGGTTGTTGTCAGTCGTGTCAACAAAGTGTGACTTTGAACCAGGATTCCACTTTTTGCCTCCTGTCTCCTTCTAACTGTCAGTGCTGGTTTCTTTTTAACCATGACCACAATGTTTCCCTGCATTGCCCAAATCCAACCACACCTCAACCACAAGTGGAGGCAGGTCACAAGATGGGGTAGCACTTTATTTGGATAGTTTGATGGATTTAACATTTCAGCAGCTTATTAGTTCAAATTCAACAACTGTTTCTGATGTCACACAAATGTGATCTTGGTTAGTGTTCATGAATTGGCATGTGCTCTTTAGATAATCTGTCAAACAGCTACAGACAAAGCAAAATATTCTACAGACTGTAAGAGCAGTGGTCTATCAAAGATAGTTATATGAACCATTATCATCACTTTGTTGCAGAGGTATGGACTTCAGCCTTTTGAGTCAGAAAGACTCCAAAGTCATACAAAAAGTAGGCAGCAACTCTACATCATACTTCATATTCCTGACAACAGAAATTCTTTGAATCCATCTGACAGGAGCATCACATCCTGTCTGAGCAGGAAGGAAAGGTGTGTCAAGTAATGCAGAAAGATAACAGATAATACTTTGGATTATCACATACCCACGGAAAGACAAATAGATGGCAACACACCAAACATTCAGCTCAAACCATTTTATTTGCGTCACGGGAATAACACACCACGGTACACACTCCTGATTATCTCGGATTTTATATTCTATAACGTTCCACGGGGGAGAAAGGAGTGCAGTCCTCTGGTGAAGACGCTGTTAGTGGTGTTAGTTTGCATTATTAAAGGTTGCAAATCAGTCAGCACGCTCCGGTCCGGTGTGCTGTCATTGTTCGGAGAATCACCCGCGGCACATTGCTAGAAGAGTCACCAAGAAACCTTTTTAACACATTAAAAAGTTTATAAAGCATCCATTATTTCTTCATTATTACTTCATAGCCAGGACTTGCTTTGTCCCACCTCTGGTCAATTGTAATGGTTTTAAAAGACACAGTGACAAACAAGGCAAAGATCTGTTTTTGCTATTGATCTTCTAGCCTTGCAAACTCAGACGCTGAAAAGAATGCGGCCGCCTTTTACTATTTAATGGCCTTGATGGGCTTTTTCAGGTGTTTTTCAGATTTCCATAATGCTTTTATTTTGCAGTTAAGAAAAAAAAAAAACAGGATGCAAAAAAATGTAAGAAGAAAGAGCATCTAGATCATGAACAAATGTTTCTGCTTGGTTCCAGTAAAAAAGGTTGGTGCATCATATTAGAGGCTGTTGATAAAGGAGTGTAAAAAACATAATTTTTGATGATGTTACCTGCTTTAATTTCTTCTACAGTTTAACATGTGAGAGAGTATGCAGGACTGGTGGAACGCTGCAGTCCAACATTATGCTTGTGTCCCCTTCATCGGCCAAAAAAAGAAAAGAAAGAAAAGGTCAAAATCACTCAGACTCAGACTTTAACAAATTACACTTGTATCCCATTATTTTGCATTAGTGATTCATGAACTGTGGCGGCGTTCATTACCAATGCAGGTAGTGATGTGAGGCTCATATCACGGGTTGCTCTGTCTCATACGACAGCGTTAACATTTATTACTTAACTTAATCACGTTTAAACTCTGAGTGTGTTTTAAATGGGCTACGTTTAATTTTTTTACTCCACTAGATTTTCCCACCATACTACTTCAGTAAAGTCATTCTACTTCCACTGGAGTCAGATTACTGCCCCCCCTCCATCCCCTCCCTCCCCCGTCTTTCTGCTGTCTAATCATCTGGCCTCATTAGGCCCCGGCGCCTCCGTTAGGGGCCCGTGCCTTGGCACAAAATGGCCGCCCTCGGGCCCTCCCGCTGCCTGGCGAGGAGCTACGAAACTGTGAAACTGCTTTGTGATGTCTCCACCGCCCCGGCACATCTATCCATCACCTCACCGTTTATCACACCCGTCCGGTGACAGGCCTATCCATCAGAGCCTAAAGTGTCGGGGCCTGCTGGAAAACTCAGCGGCTCCTGTGGTAAATAAAGAAGAAACACAGCAGGATCACAGAGACAGGAGGAGGGAGAGAGGAGATGGTGGGAGGGAGAGAGCGAGAGGGAAGGGAGGGAAGGGAAAAGGATGGAGCAAAAGGTATGGGAGTAAGAGAGAACTAATGGGGAGACTGAAGGGAGGAGAGGTGAGAAAGGTGGGCAAATAAGGGAGAACGGTGGAGAGACGAGGATGAAGAGAAAGGTGAGAAAGAAATGAAAGAGAAAGGGAAGGAAAAATAAGGGAACAAGTACAGATGAAGAGAGAAGAGGAAGGAAACTCTGACAACTACTCATGTTTACTTTTTCCTGCCAATCTGAGACAAAGAAAATTGAAAAGCCTCAAAAGATGGAGGTTGGGGTGGATGGGCGGACACCAGGAATCAGTTTGCATCATCTCTCCTGCTGTAAAAACTCAAGGAAACAGGGAAAGAAGCTGCAAAGTCTTTTTGAGTTTGATCAACATTGGAGCAGGCTGCTTGTTTCAACTCACTTTAAGAGGTTATACTGCTTGTTTCTAGTTCATCAAACTCAAAATGACTAGTTCATATCACTTTGTTTAGAAAGTGTTTACGTATACACATAATTAAGCCAACAATGAGAGGTGTTTAAAATGTGTACGGACAAATCTTTCTTTTTCTTCAGTTACCCTTTTTTATTTCAGTTACTTTTTGTGTACAATAACGTGGTTACAAAACAAGTGAATGCAAATAGGGGGACAAATAATCCATCAAAATAATTTGTACAGAGTAACGACAAAGAGAAATGACAAAAGAACACGACACAAGCCGATTCAAGTCGGTGGATATTTATGTGGTAAACAAAGGTCAAGGACGTCTTTTGAAGTCTTTTGTTCTTTGTACGAACAAATCTTTATCGACAAATCTGAATCAAAGTGAACTGACTACACCGAATTACTATTACTATTATTATTCACTATTAGTAAGTTTTAGTAGTGGAGCATCGTTGTCAGCTTAGGTCTATTTCACATTACGTTACTTCTTCATCCACGTAAGCCACCTAAATTACCATAATGTAAGGGACGTACTGTTGTAAATAGTACTGCTGATCTGCTACCCTCATGCACAGTACTTATAGTTTTGTACCATACTGAATGTAACAGGTTAGACATGCATCAGTCTGAATCATCTATGAGCAGTGACACGTTTGCTTACTTGTATTTATTGAAGGAAATTTTAACGTTTAACACAGGAAAATGTGAATGAACTACACAGTCCGTGACTCTGTATTGTAAAAATGATGCATTTTGAATCAGCAAAGTGATTGATGAAAATGTTAAAAATCTTCAGTTATTATAATAAATAAGGCTTTACAGGCAGCGTGTGAGATCTGACTCATGGCCCCGGATGTTGCATCTCAGGCTGTCGTACATTTTGATTGGCTCTCTGCAGGCAAATGGTGAGCAAGCCAGCCTTGACCAGCAAAGTAGATGGATATATTGATATTTTAAAATTACCAGCAGTAATTTCTCCGTCCTCCTTAAACATTCTGCTTACAAAACAACCCCAAGTAGCTACCTGCTGTCACCCATACTTGGCCGACAGATTTGGAAAAGTTTTGGGTTAGGGTTCTGCTTTGGGCCTCGTGAAGCAAACTGATGGCATCCTGAAGGTTGTTTTTCATACAGGTATAAGTGTGTGTGTTATTGTGTGTCACAAGTGCTATGAAGCCTTCAGCTGTACTCAACCCATCCTCAGATATATTTCAATTATTGTGTAGAGTTTTTGCTGTTGGACTTTTCAGTCAACCCAGTTAATGGTGTCCTCCAAGGTCCGAAAGTAAATCCCCAGTGAAATTTGTGGAGTTTCCAGAGTAGCACAGATGGGCTGTGAGAGGCTTTCTGATCCTGACCCAAATCTAACACCCCTCAAGGTCGGTGGGTCCACTGCTGTGTGTGTGTGTGTGTGTGTGTGTGTGTGTGTGTGTGATTGGTGTGTGTGTGTGTGTGCATGGCTGCGTGCCTTGATCAACACAGATGTCTCAAGGAACTATTCTTTACACTCTTCGTTCTTTAAACCATTTGAAAGCACACACTGTTTTTTTCCCTTTCTTTAGTCCAATCTCCATCCCGGTGTCCCCTCAGGGTCAGAGTTCACGACCTCCTGCTGACAGGACAGCAACACTGACCTTTACTGGCGATGGAAGCTGACGTCCTACTGAAATGTCAACCTGAATGTCAAGGCGTGACCTCAGGCCAGGGGTCAATACTTCACCCCCAAGCACTGGATTGTGACTAAAAAAAGCTGCTTTTGACATTCGTCAGCCGTCATCGGGAAGACATCCAGTCCATTTTCAGACAGTCAGTCGCCTGCTTTATCAGTGACCACTTTCTACTCGGTTATAACTACAATATAGAACTCCACCCACCTCCACTGCTTATGTTAGAGCAGCTGCTCTTAATGGAACAGGTTGACATTTTGAAAAATATGCTTATTCGCCTTTTTGCCCAAGAGTTAGATGACAGGATGCCAGGTGGCTATTAGCTTAGCTTAGACTGGAAGCGGGGGGAAAACAGATATCCAGACTTCCAGAAATAGTTCAAAAATATGCTCATTTTGTGATGTGACAAACTTGCGAATGTACCAAGGGTCTGTGGTGTCCTGTTGTATTTAGTGCTGCTTCTGTCGTAACCTTTAGGGGACTTGTGTGCGGTGACATTTTGCATTCTGTTGGACATTCTGAACAAAACAGTGAGTCACTTGTCACTCGGACAGAGTAAAACATTTACAGAAATAAATAATTGGAGAGTGACAAACTACTTTCAGTCGTGTATGAGGACGGGATACACTGATGAGTCAGAAATAGTATGTCATCGAAATTCTCGGCCTGTGATTTGTTGCTTCTGAGTTTTAAACTTGATTGATTCAAAAGTAAATAGTGACCTTATAATATGGTTTCATAATAAGTGAAGTTTCATTGGTAAGTTCTTCTTAAATATAATATTATTAAGATGAACGTTATAAGCGTAACAGATCCAAAGTGTAAACACAGCCAGAACAGAGGTGAATGTGCATTGGCAGGTACAGTTCTTGCTCACAGGGAATCTGACAGTTGGTGCAGAGTTGGTGGTGGCAAGAGTCAAAAAACACGAGCAGAGACGAGACTGGGCTGGACATGGCTGGTGGATAGCAGGGTAATATCCTTAAGCACTGGGGGATCGAGCAAGGTGTACAAAATCGGTTGATGCAAAGATGCCAAAAGTTGGCCATAACATTTGTTACCACGATGGAGACTGAACGGTGGAAATTTGTGAGGTTGACGCAGCTTTTTGTACTGCGTGGGTTGATTAGATGATAAGGAACAGGTGGTGATAGACAGAAACACAAAGGAAGGGAAGACAACATCCCTCATTTGATTCCAGCTGTTGCAATAAGGCAAAATATTATATTCAAAAACCAACAACTACACAAAACGCAGGATCAACTCAGTATTAACTATCAAAGTAAAAATCTATGTATTGGATGTGCTGGTTAAGATGCATAGCTCCCTGAAGATGTCTGCTGTGCAAACCAGTCTATAACACTGAGAGAACCAAAGAAAGAAAACAAATATTTCAAGAGGTGCTGGATTATTCACAAGATATTATCATACATCTATCATTAATATGATATCAATATTGTCAATACCAGTATATTACCAGTATATTACCCCAAATTATATAAGACCCCAAATTCCTACCACTCTCTCTTTCCCGTTGTTCTCAAATATTTCTCAGTATAATAAAGAGTAAAACTTCACCATAGAGTATACATTCACTAGCATGGAACACGCCATCAACAGGTAAGTCTGAAAGATTTATTTACAACAAACAAAATGAGAATGTGCTATGGTCGTGGATCTTCGAATGCAGTTGAGTTGTGGGGGAGCTTTGAAAGGGAAATCCACCGTAGCTCCCAGGCACGATGGACCCCCAACACGTGTCCCCAAAAGAAGGATAGATTGGGTGGATCGAAGCTCTTTAAGGTCGGAGCGGATGTACCTGTGGTAAGCTTGGGAGGACCAGCGACCTAAGATTTGTATGAGATGCTCAGGAACACCGTTGCGAGAGGCTGAAGTGGCTGCTCCTATTCGGAATGAGTGTCCCGAGTAATGGAGGGGCGATATGCTTGATGTAGAAAGGACTTGGCGGAGGTGATGGTGGAACCAGAAACGAGTGGCCACATGACCAGACTCAGAAATGAATAAAGGTTCGATCAAAGTAGAGCTTTAAATTTTCTGAACGACAAGTAGTTTGTCAAGGCTTCGAAAGGATTCAGTGGCGACTGGAATCTGAAGAAGACTGGTGTCAGCCTGCCTGATGCATTTGTTTTGGTTCGTTTTAGGTGGATGACCAAGGTGTCTTCAGAAAACTGGAAGAGGTCGGAAATGCAGGCGTGACGGCTTGGGTCGAAGAGGAGTGTGGATGCTGTAAATTCAGAGCATCCGAAAAAGGCTAGGAGGAACATGGCTTCTAGAGTACGGGCGACGTGGGGAACGCCACAACCTGAGTGGATTGTGTGAATGCAGGTGGAAAGGAGGTCTGCCGTGAGAGTGAGGCTGCGAGGGATTTGAGCGGGCTCTTGGCGTAGCAATCCTCGTAGAAGTAGAAATATCTGAGGGTGGTTGGTGGTTAGGCCAGGACAGCCGGTTAGGAGTTTTGCAAAGAAGCTGATTCCACAGAGGTAGCCTTTGATGGTATGCATTTTGATGGCCATGGCAGAGTGGGCATGAGTAATGAAAGAAGTCAGGGTAACGAGATCGAAAGACGGGAAGGTGATATTGTACTGAAGATGGAATTGGCGAAAGCTTTTCCATGCTGACCAGTAAGACGATAAGCTGCTGAGGATTGTGTTAGAGGAGTCGATGATCTGAGGTGAATATGGAGGAACCGGCATGGGGTGTGGATCGGCATCAGGGGCCAAGCGTCTGAAGTTCTGAAACAAGAGAGTGAGTCGGCTATTGCATTAGCCTTGCCAGGAACATGGGGTGCGAAGGATGTAATGGTGGGTGATGGAGTGCCAGGTTAAGTGGCACATGAATGGCATGATGGGTGTAGCATTAGAACGACCTTTGCTGATGATGTCTACGACGGCAAGGTTGTCGGAGTGTATAAGAATCGACTTGCGAGACCATAGGTGACTCCATAAGATGGCGGCGGCTATGATGGGGTAGGATGTGTTTTCGTTGGATATCTCTGGAGGCCATTCGGCTGCGAACCATCTTCCGTTATAGAACCCCCAAAACCGACAACCTGTGTACAGGTTGATATCTTCTGGATGAGACAGTTGTTCATCATAGAAGAAGGAGATGCCGTTCCAGTTGCTAAGGAGGTGTAGCCAAAGACGGAGTTCGGCTCGGCTTGGGCTATCTAGGTAGATGGGACTCAAGAGTGATGAAACAGAAGAAGCGACAGCTAGCAAGTGGGAGATGAATGCTGGTCCTTGGGGGATGATGCGCATAGCGAAGTTGAGATGGCCAAGAAGAGAAAGAGGTTGGCGTTTGGTGCAGCATGGGGCAAGAAGGAAGTTAGATATTAAGAGGTTGATACGGTTCAGCTTCTCTATGGGGAGTGAGGCTTGGAACTGGTTGGTGTCGAGCGTGATCCCCAGAAACTCAAGGGATGTGGAGGGGCCCTCTGTTTGCCCTGCTGACAGGGGAACCCCGAGATCGGAGAAAACGTATTTCAGGGTGACCAGACCGGAAGCAGGTGGTGATGAGGGAGGGGAAATGATGAGAAAATCATCCAAGAGGTGTACTAGATATGGGACTTTGTGGTTGTTAACCAAGATCCAACAGAGGGCTTCTGGCAGGCTGTCAAAGAGCTTGGGGCTGCTTTTGCAGCCGAAGGTAAGTCTGTCCGCTATCGACGGACTCTGGCTCTTTGATGGCGGATTGGAGATTTTTGCATGTGAAGGTGATTTACGGTTCGGCGGCTATCCCTGGGTGGAAGCCTTCTCTGAAGCCCTTGATGAGAAACTGAACGAAGGCTGGATCGGGATGGTTTTGCAGTGCTGCTGCTAAGGCTGGGATATTGAAGGGTGTTGAGAGGAACTTACCTGATGTATGTTAAGTGGGGTGATGTGGGCAGGCAGGACGGGCGTGGCCTCCACCACAGAATGAGCAGACATGGAGGAAGCGACATTAGGACATGTTGCACCCTGATTCGTTGAAGTTATTGCATACGGACTGTCCGCCATGACGCATGATAGGTCTGCCCCTTTTGTCTATCCCGTTAGTGGTGGGGAAGGAGCTGGATGGAACTGATGCAGTTGGCCTTGAATGTACGGTTTGTGGTGGGGCTATCCTGTGCGGCTGAGGGGAGGCAGTTGATCATTGGTAAGGCTTCGTATTAGCTGGTATGGAGCAGGAGGAAGCTGGGTGTGACGGAACGCCGCACAGGTTACATGATGAGGCTTGGCGTGCTGCAAAAATCCAGCAGTAAATTTCATTGTCGATAGAGCCCCAATAAGTGTTCTCATTAAGTTGTTGTAACCAGGCAGCAGCTTCAGAAGCGAAATGAATGTGGTATTGGTAAGACCCATTGCCACCAAAACGTAGGGCGAGATTTAGGATAATCGCCATGTAGTTGTCCATTTCTTGTTGCCGACTGGAGAACTAAGAGCAGAGGACATCTCTGAAGAGGGAAAATGCATAGGCGAACTCTACAGGTCTTAGTTCTTTGGAACGGTATGGTTTCCTGAAATTGGTTGCGTGAATTGCCCCATTTTGGCTTTCGAAAAAACGGTTGATAGGTGGTTGGTGGAGGGAGGGCATTATGAGGAGGGCGAGATCTGTATAGTTACTGTCTAAGATTTGTTTGCGGAGCCTGGTGGGTACCGGAGAGGGACGGGAGATACAAGCATTAGGATAGCGGATAGGAGGATTGGCTGTTGACAGAGTAAAGGTGGCAGATGGTTGCTGAGCTAGAGGGTATTGTGGAGGAAGCTGCTGGGCTGATGGAAGAAGGCTGAAAGCCGGCATTGCAGTGCCCAAGGATCCGACTGATGGAAGATGCTGAGGGTATTGTGGGGCTGGGGTCCCCGGCATCCCAGTAGTGAACACCCCTGCTGTAGTAGGGAGCTGTGGCTGCTGCAAGTGGGCAGCAGGTGGCGCTGGGATCCCGGTGCCAGACGCCCCCGCCGGGGTCAGCTGCTGTAATTGCTACAAGTGGGCAGCAGGTGGCGCTGGGATCCCGGTGCCAGACGCCCTCGCCGGGGTCAGCTGCTGTAATAGCTGCAAGTGAGCAGCAGGTGACGCTGGCATCCCCGTGCCAAACACCCCTGCCGCAGTCAGCTGCTGTAGTAGCAGCAAGTGGGCAGCAGGTGGTGCTTGCATCCTGGTGCCAGATGCCCCTTCCTGCAGTTGGTGGCGGTGGGCTGCAGGTGGCGCCCTTATCCCCTGCTGTGGTCGGCTGCTGCACTTGATGGAAGTAGGGAGCAAGGGGCGCTGGAGCCATGGTGTCACCTGCCATGGAGTGGGTTGGCTGCTGAAGGTAGTGATTTGCCATTTGAGAGGAAGTGGAGGGACCTTGGGAGGGGTGTTGGAGAGATGTTGCAGTTCTGGCATGTTTTGGTTTGGCAGCAGAAACCTGAGTCTTCCTATTCTGTTGGTTTCCTGCGGTCCCTTTGACTGGAGTGGTGACGTCACATCGGCTGTATGTGACTCTGCGCTGCGTGGTGACACCCGGTCACCCGGAAAGGAATTGATGTTGTCGGAGCTGTTCGTGCATCATGCTGTCATGAGGTTGTTGAAAAGTTTTGCCTAGTTGTTGGCTCTGTGGAAGTAGATATCTTTATCCCTCAATGTTTTTTTGCAGGGATGCTACTGTCCAGTCGGAGGTGTTTGGTGTGGTTTGATGGCCGGGAGACCTGGCTGGAGCATGGTGGCATTGAGTCTGGCTGCGTGTGGTCATGCTGGGGTGGTGGGTGAGATGGCGTGGGGCTGAGGTCCGTCTAGGAGACGAAGGCGTCGGGAAAGGTTGACGGCAGCTGCTACCTGATCTTGAGCTTGTTCTTCCTCGCCTCTCTGGAGGAGGTGTGTTAAGGAGTGATGAGCCGTGAGGGATGTGAACCACAGATGGGATGGCGTGTGAAGCTGAGTGCTGCTTCCTGGGCTGCTTGATTGAGGAGAGTCGGGTCTCGGGCACTAATGCATCGGAGAAGTTTCTGACTCCTGCTGGCGTCGGTAGATGTGAATAATTGAGGGGACTGACCTGGTTCGGCCGGAACAGGTCGTCGTCCGAAGGAGACAGTGAGATGAAGTCCATGTTGGGACGGGTGAGTAAGATTTGGCCGTTTCAAGAAACGTTTTAACTTTTAGCTATGGCTTGCTAGCTCGATGGTGCTGTTAGGTCTGGACCTGATGCACAATGTGAGAGCAAAATGGAGGACATGGTTAGGCATGAACTTATGATGCTGTCGGTAGAGGCGTGGTTGAGGCATGTTCCGGCTCCTGAAATTCCGCTTTAAGCTTCAACAATTGTGAGTAGTTACCAATGATAGTATAAAGAATGGACAAAGCATGCAGGACGTCATCCATAGTTTTCTGAAGTGCCGTTTTTTAAGCTGAAAATATGTTGCAATGGCACAAAGGCCGCCATGTTGGCCTCTGCCCCCTCCCAGCTAATGTAAAAATCGGCAAAGTCGTGGATCATTGTGTACCTGAGGCGGGCCAAAGGAAGCCTGGGTGCTCAAACAAGCCATCTATGATGGCACCTAACTGTCAACCAAAGAGCCCATGCTCTTAATTCTGCATAACTTTAAGCCTAAATATAATTTGAACAGGCGAATTGTATAAAAATTCACCCTCAGTACAGTTGTCATGAACGGGGAAATTAGCTATAGAGACCAAAACTGTTTTTTGTACCAGGCTGTAAACATGTTTATTTCTGCTGTGAAGTTGAACATTTTAACATGGGGACTTGATGGAGGTTGAAATGTTCTGTAGCCAGCCTCGAGTGGCTGCTCGAGGAATTACAATTTTTGGCACTTCCGCATTGGCTTCATTTCACATACACAGAGGTTAACGCTTGGCAGTTACTAAGGAATGACTTAATAATTGATTAAACATGATTAAAGACCGTGTAAAGTCAAAATAAACGTGTTTTGAGTTTGTCAGACTAAAGAAGAAAGTATTATTAACCACCCAGCCAAATTTGAATGATTAAAAATAACGATAAGTTTATTAAATTAGGTGTCACAATCAGGTAAAAATGGGCAGTACTCTCAGCTCCAGGACTGTGGGGGCGTGTCCGCTGAACCGCTCTCTGTCTCTCTGTGTCTTTCTGTCTCTGTCCTAATGTACATAAGTCATGTGTCCCAGTGTAACACTGTCTGTCGTCACTTTGCGGTTATTGCTCCATTGCGGTGTTTTGATGAAGAGGCGGGGGGGGGGGTTCGTTACCGACACCCGTAAACTCAGATCTGAGTGGGGGGGGGATGACCGGCAGCACGGCACACGCGGCAGGTGGTCACACCCACCCCCAGGTGTGCCTCGTCCGTGTGCGCCATTACCGTCAAACGTAGACTCAGATCTGACCGCAAATGTTCCCTGTCATAGCGACAAGCTGCTGTTGCATATAAGAGACGTCCCGTGTCCCGTTACCGGTGTATTTTCCTCTGGATTCTGCTCAGGAAATGAGAGCAGTCTAACGTTACATGCACTGACATTAGATAACACACATGAAGATGATGAGAAACCGTAACGTGATTATGTTAGTACACAATGTAAAATCATGTTACTGTGCACCACATCACCTAACGTTACTGTAATTACTGTATTATTTTCAGGTCTCCATTAATATGGCCCTTCACAATCCACTTCTTCTTCATCACTTGTTTTTTTTTTTTCTTAACTGAAATAAAGTAATGGAGCTGTTGTGCACTTTCTGGCATCCAGAGAAGATGCATTTTCAGGATGGTAAGGGCAGAGCTAGCTAGCAATGGCTGTACGTGTAAGTGTTGCAATTCAAAAATGAGGGGGTGGAGAGGGGGTGTTGCGCTGAATGTATTTATACCACTACAGTTAAGTGATTTTTTATTTTATTTTATTATTATTATTTTTTGGACCCCAGGAAGACTAGCTCGTCCCACTTTGGTGACAGCTAATGGGGATCCTTTTAACAATAAACAAACAATACAGCAGCAGGGGCAGGTTTATGCTAATCACCGCCGCGTTACGTAAAGCGGCGGTGATTTTTCAGACCTGCCCACTAAATCCTGACACAGAAATGTTGAAACACAGTTTGTGAAACCTAGCTCCACAATTCAAATCTAAATGGTTGAAATGCTTTTTACACGTTGTTGAGAAATACATATACGTATTTAATGTGTTTAGAAGAAAATGACTGAATTCACTTTACATGGTCTTTAAGTAGTTCTGAATAATCTTTATAGACAAATCCGTAGGTAAGGGACCAGGATTTGGTTAGTCCAAGTATTGACCAATCAGCGGGCTTTGGGTGCAACTGGGTCTGTATAGAGAGCAAATGAGGCAGAACACATTGGCTGAAATACAATTTTGGAACTTATCAGCTGTTGTCTTATTAATTTTATTAGCTTTTTTTCTAATTCTCTCATATGCAGATATCGGTTTATAGAAATTAGCAGATATGTCTCTTTCTCAATATTCTTACGTATCACGTTGCTAATCGGACTGCAGAGGAAGTTTTAGAATCCTGGCTACCTGTCATTCATTTTCTTAATTGACACTGAAAGCCCAGATATGTTGGCTGTTGGCCACAGAGGCACAATCATTGTCCATTGTCTGAGATGGGTTCTGAGGGTCCTTAATAATTCCGACTCTGGGACTCTAGAATAGAATAACGATGAGTTCCAAAAGAACACACTGCAGGATAATACAGTATTTCTTGTATCTTCATTTGTTCTATTTTGTTCCTCCAAGACAGAAAACAGCTGCTCAAGGTCACCCTGAAGGTCCCCCCCCTTCAGGTCCCTTTCTTTCCCCTGGCGAATGTTCCTCCTGAATAAAGGGGAAGACAGAGAGAAGCAAAGAGAGACAGGAGTAAAAGTCCTGAGTAAGCGTCGCCTGCTGAGAGAAGTTTTTCCCCACCATCAATCCTCTGTTGGTGTCTGGCTCCCTCGCCTCGTTAGCTAATTGAATAAATGAAGGATTGCTCTCTGCTCCTTGGGCATTGCGTGTCCCTTTGGCTTTGAGTTTTTCTTCCTGATGTTCTTTTCTGTCTTTTCTGTCATCCACAGCCTATTCCAATGTGATATTCGCATAGAAAAAACATTATAGTAATGACACCAGAGGTAATGTGTGTCCATGTTGAGCTGTGTGTGTGTGTGTGTGTGTGTGTGTGTGTGTTTATGTGTCAGGTCCTGGAGGGATGGGTGTTTCAAATGACACCTCCAGATGTGCTGATGAAGAGCGGGGAGAGGAAGAAAGGGAAGATGAGGGGCGAAGAGTAGCGAACATGAGGGTACGTTTTAGCAAAGAGAAAGAATTAACGCAAGGAATGGGGAGGTATAGGAGAGGAGAAAAGATGAGGAGAGGAGGAAGTGAGTGGAGAACGGAGAGAGGTTAAGAGGAAAAGCAGAAGAAAAGGAGAAAATTAGGCGACAAGACGGGAAAGGATAATGATAAGGGATGTTAAGAATAAAATTCTTCTTTTATTCGAATTCAAGCCACTGGGTATCATTATTGAGTGTTCAATGTGTTTTCAGTGTGTATGTGTGCGTGTGTGTTGCTTTAATAATGCGGAGAAGGCTGCTGTCACCCGGCCCTGTGCTGCTGTCATTAAACGTTGACGTGCAGATGGTGGGAGCCTGTTAAAGCGCTCTCACCTCAGTCCTCGACTCCATACTGTTTATGACCAGCCAACATAATGCACCATAATGCACTGCCGCCTATTAGTTATAATCAACGTCCTCTCCTATAGAGTCTCTGCACTTCACTGACTTCTGTCACTGTCTTAGTCTTTGCTCTATTTGTTTTTTGTTGTTTTTTTGTTACTGTTCAAAGAGTTTCCTGCCTGAACTCTGAGAAATGAGTGGACCTTTAGGACACCTGACACCTTTGTTGTTGTCAAAGCATGTGTTACAGCTGCAGTGGAAGTCATTGTGAAGAGGTGGTACAGTATATCACCAAGTAAAATGCAGGAATAATAATAATAATAATAATAATAATAATAATAATACAGGTTGGGGGTCTTGGTCTTGAAATTCAAATGGTTGTGCAATGAATTTGGAATGAAAGGAAAAAGAATTTTGAAGGCCAGCAGTCAGGCACTTAATCACACGAGAAAGCACAAACAAGAAAGCACTCCACACATGCCACGTGAAGACCTGTATCCTGACAAGGATCACCATCAAAATTCATACATGACAATGAAGTCTGTGGAGGTTCTCAGTCATCCAGGTCATCTTTCCTCAAGACTGGACTGGACCTTTGACAAAGTGGCCACAAGATCCAGGAAGGACAACACTATTGGTGATGAAGAAAAGAAGGATAGACAGAACATGTCATCTCCTATATATCTGGCTTATCGGAAAAACTCAGGAGGATCTTTAACAATCATCGAATCCCAGTGTTCTTCAAACCCAGCAACACACTTAGACAGAAACTGGTACACCCTAAAGACCGCACACCTCATACCCTGAAAAGCAAAAGGATGCTGTTCAGTGCAGTGAGGAGTGCACTTATACATCGGGGAAACTAAACATCCACCCAACGAACACATATTACATACCTCAATCTGCAACATTTTGTAGACTAATGCTCTCGTGACGGATGGTGAACAAGTTATCCTTATCATCAGTAAGCAGGATGCAGAGGATAATTTTAATTGAAATGCTTCAAACGATTATCCTTATCGGGGTTGCAAGGGGCTGAAACAACATTGAAACAACCATTTCCGATCACTTGCATCTTAGATCTTAGAGACACTAATTGATGTGCACGTCTTTGGACTGTGGGAGGAAGCCAGAGCACCCACAACAACACCCCGAAAACCCACACAGACATGGGGAGAACATGCAAACTCCACACAGAGGGGTTCCAGCCCCATCTACAAACCCCTCAATCACAGCAGTGGATAACAACTTAGTAAAAACACTTTTGCCCCCTGGCTGTATATTATAGATTTTCATACAACACTGTTGTCAAAAGACAAATGACTACTTGTATGACTGTGTGTCCAGTCTGCACAGGGTGACATACAGATGAGGTATACGTGCTGATAAAGTGAATATTAACTCACCATGACACTCCTTCAAGTCACACTGTGTGTGTGTGTGTGTGTGTGTGCTCGTGTGATCCACAAAGGTGTGAGTGCACTCCCACTTGCATGATATTGCAATGCCCCCTGCAGGAGAAAGATGAGTACCTCCCTTTTGCTCTCCTTAACGCAACACTCTGTTTAGATTTTCACTACAGATCCGTTGCATGCAGGCACATGTACTGAATTTGAAGAAGACATTTGATTTTTGACATTTGGTATAGACCAGTAAAGCTAAAAAACACAAGTCATAACCATTCGTTTGTGTCCAGTTATAAAGTTGAACTCAATCTTGTTCACCCCCCTTTTTTTAGACGACTTATTAAGCTAATTACCAAATTATTACAAGAATAATAAGTCTTGCTAGTTATAGCAATTGACTTTTAAACCTCTGTTGTTTTCATTAGGCTCTGTGATGCCGACATCACCCTGATGAGTGATCAGACTCGGTCCATTCCTCCTGTAATACTGCTGCTGTAATTTGCAGCCTCCGGGGAGACATCTTAACCCTTGAAGAGACTTATTAAGACAGATGAGACATCATTTGCTTCAAGGCTTTTACCTTGAGGAAAGAGAAATATATTTTCAAAATAACCTAGTTTCTGCCTCTAAGTGGTGTGAATGAAATGTAAGACCTT
The DNA here is from genome assembly GCA_033000465.1 of Sciaenops ocellatus. Classification (NCBI taxonomy): domain Eukaryota; kingdom Metazoa; phylum Chordata; class Actinopteri; family Sciaenidae; genus Sciaenops; species Sciaenops ocellatus. The sequence goes on along the minus strand of CP136872.1, from coordinate 4,010,003 downwards.
TGATTTGCTTAACACGCGGGCCTCCTGCTTTCAAATGATGTACTTGAAGGTACAGAGCGCCTTAATGGTTTTTCAGGAAATGCCACTTTTGTGTCGGAGTGCTGCGAAATCTGTGTGCGAGCGTATGTCTTGTTAAAGGATAACCTTCTCTCCTCGCCTCCCCTCTCCTGTGCATTAGAGGGGGGGCGAGTGTGTGTGTAGCATATAGGCGGTGCCTGTGTGTCGGGGGAACGTGTGGAGTGTGTGTGACCGTGCTCTGATAGCGTGTCAGAGTGAATTAGCCTCCGTGTGGCATCCGCCTGGCACACACCACTGCCTGCCCTCTGCCCACCACCCCGCATATGTGCCCAAGATTAGAATTAATAACCAGCGCTGCCAATCATGCTTTAATCACAATAACTCTGCATTTAGGGGGCACGGGGAGGTCACAGTCATCTGGGCCTCAGGATGGCCAATCTGGAGCAGCTAATAAGGCGGGCTTGTACGAGTGTGTGTGTGTCTGTGTGTCCCTGATGGACTCATTTTCAGGGCTGTTGGTGGCAGCTGCTCAGGTGAGCCACAGAGACTGACAGGAGTACAGGATGAAAAAAAAAAAAGTGCAGGACGGCACAGCAACTGGGAAAGACATACGAAATACTCTAGGTTAGTGTGTGTACTTTGTGTGTGTTTGTGTGAATCCTCGGTGAAGGGAAGTCAACGTGCACCATAAATAATGAGTGTAACAGTTGTGTTTGGGCCAGATGTGTCGAGATGCCAGTATAGATCAGCTCATCTCTGAGTTCAGAATGTCACTAATCTTCGAAAACAAGTCAGTAATAATATGTCGCGTTGTGTTTCTTCATTTAATGTTTTAAAACCTGATCTCCTGCTTATACATTATACTCTAAAGTAGCTTTCATGTTAAAATAAGAGAAAAACTGAGCTTTAGCCAGTAACATTTTATGTCTGAAACACTCATACACTCATACATCAAGCATACATGAGGTATGTGTAACATGTGTAACTAAAGGTGCTGGTTAATATGTGATAAATTATTATTAGGCAATGATAAAACAGTTGTGTTACACAGAAATATAGTGCAATTGTAACTAAAAGCTTTATTCTCTATTCTTAATTTGCTTCCACAAAGTAGTTGCTAGTCCTTTTGGAGTCCACACATAACAACAACAATAAACAATAGTTTTTAAATGGAATAAAAGCTGCTTCATGTTATCAAATTGAAATATTTTTAATTTTATACTCTTCATTTAGACCCCAAATTTAGCTGCACATACTGTATTTAGCATCTTTGGAAGCCCCTCGAGAATTTAAGATATGCAGATCTGAACTTGGCCATACATGAACAATATATGCACTCATTAGAAAAGCAGTGTGTGTAAAGGGCTTGAACTAATTCCAATGGACAAAAGATTTGAAAGTCAATTTAACAAACCAAAATTAGCTCTAGCAGTGACTACTAAAATATCTAACACTAAAAATATAACAACTATTACAAGGCCTGCAACGATACTTGATAGAGATACTCATGGTCCCCAGTGGATGAATCCTACTGACCTTTGTGATTCCGAGTTTTCTTTTAGTGCCACCAGTAAGTCAGTTTTCATCCAACAGGCTTGATATTTGCATGTCATCCTGCATGTCAACATCTATTGGATGGAGAAATCTCCAACTTTTTTTCTGTAGCACCATCACCATGCTAAATTGTCAGATTATCTAATCTATTATAATCTGTACTTTATGTTTAGCGCTAATTAGCAACATACTAACACACTAAACTAAAATGCACATGGTAAACATCACATCAGTTTACCATTTGTATCGTATTGTGAGCATACATTGTTAGCTTGGTAGTATTTACATTGTGAGTCCACCCTCAGTGAGCTACTAGCTTCACTGTAGACTCTTATGATTGCACCGCTAGATGTATTACGGTACTGTTTTGTTTGTCTTCTTTGTCACAATGGCAATAATCTTTACCATTTCAACAAACTTTTTCACAGCCACAGGGAACACACAAATCCTCCTCCCCCCGTCTTCCCTCTGTTGTTCTTTCTTTCTCCAGTAGCACTAAGGTGCGGCCATATTGCAGCGGTCACGTTCCACTGCTTCTTTAATACGCAGACACATCCTCTAATTGCAATCAAAACAACAAAACAACATATGTCAGGCCCTCAGAGACTGGCAGCAGCGTGTCCAGCAGGCTCCACAAATGATGAGTGATGCTTGACAAATGAACACTAGATTGGCTACATAAATTAGCCTCTTTGTATAGTCACCCTGTAACAACTGGAGTCCGGCAATCACAACATCAATCAGAGCTGTGATTGGGGGGGGGGGGTAGATGGAGAACGGTATATATTAAGAGAACTAGACAATGAGTGGATGAGAAATGTAGTGAAGGAAGAGTGACAGAAAGCAGGTAGAACACAGTTCTAAGTAGTCAACATGATGAAGGACAGAGTCCTGAAGCAGCAGAGCTTCATTCAGTTATGAAGATTATAGGTTTAACTACATAAATGTCCAATGGCAAAGACTGCAAAGAACTTAAAGGGCAAATTCACTCAAATTCTTATTCAAGTGATTTTTTTTTTTTTTTTTGAGATTATATGAAAAGTGGACTCAACTACACCATTTGTTACTTTTATATGCTAGCTTTCATTACTATACTTTGTTAAGTATTGTTAATTGTTAACAGTAAAATCTTAAGTAAACAGTAATGATAGGCAATATTGTTATTTCACTTATTGCCATTTTCATTACACAGTTATGGTTAGGATGGTTAGTTAGTTATGGAGTTCACAAAACTTCTTTTGATTGTTAGTATCTTACCTGTCAAAAGAAACCATTGTGTGAGAAAGGGGCACCCCTAGTGCTGAGCATATTATGTACTCTATGACGTCATCAATTCTGTCGGGGGTGATACCATGTTAGAGCTTCACGATAGAGGGGGACGGTGCTGATAATTCATATTTATTTCATATTTTGTGAAGGCCTCCCAAGAACTGCTACCTTAACGTCCTGGTGAGGTTTGCATATCTGAGTGATCCTAGGAGCTGTGTTGTCCGGTTGGGTCTCCCAAGGCAAATTGGTCCCAGTGGAGGGATCAGATGAAATGCGATTCAGGAAGAACCCCATGAAGAAAATCAAAGCGAAATGCGGGACCTCGCCCAGAATAGGGAGACCGGGGCACCCTCTTGGAACCAGACCCAGCAGGGGAGGTCACACCCAGAGTGGTGTGAAACTGCAGCTTCAGTAGTCATGGTTGGCCTCAAGGATGCTTTGGCAAACCATCCGAGAACTCAGGCTTGGCCCAGGCTGTGTATAGCCAGAGTGGAGAACTGCAGACCTGGATTGGGGATATTGTTGGGCGGTGGAAGGAGCACTTTGGGGAACTCCTGAACCCAACCTACACATCTTCTGTGGAGGAGGCAGAGCCTGAAGACTCTGGGAAAGCCTCACCCTCTGGCAGAGGTCGCCGTGTTAGTTATAAAGCTCTTTAGCAGTAAGGCACCAGGAGTGGATGAGATTAGTCCTGAGATGCTGAAGGCTTTGGACATTGTTGGGCTATCTTGGTTGACATGCCTTTTCAATGTTGTGTGGAGGACGGGTACAGTACCTGTGTAGTGGTAGATTGGACTGGTGGTCCCCATTATCAACAAAGGGGACTGAGGCGTGTGGTCCAACTATCAGCATATCACACTGTTCAGCCTCCCTGGGAAAGTTTATTTCAGGGTGCTGGAAATAAGAAAGGCTCCGACTGATTGTCGAACCCTAGTTTCAGGAGGAGCAATGCAGATTCTGTCCTGGCTGTGGAACAATGGACCTGCTCTTTACCCTTGCAGGGGTGCTGAGGGGTCATGGGGATTTGACCAATTAATCCACATGTGCTTTGTGGACTTGGGAAAGGCTTACGGCCATGGTTTCTGGGTACTCCTGTGGGGGGTACTGAGGGAGTATGGCGTACTGGGGCCATTGGTACAAGCCATCTGGTCCTTGTACAACTAAAGTGAGAGTTAAGTCTGTATTCTTGGCACAAAGTCAGTGGGTGTTGGACTCGGCCAGGACTGCCCCTTGTCCCTGATCCTGTTCATGATATTCATGGACCAGATCTCAAGGTGCAGCTAGGGTGAGGAGGGTGTCCGGTTTGGGAACCTTGGAATTACATCTCTGCTGTTTGCATGATGATGTGGTTCTGTTGGCTTAATCTGACCGTGACCATCAGCACTCACTGGGGCGATTTGTAGCCGAGTGTGAAATAGCCGGGATGAGGGTGAGCACCTCCAACTCTGAGGCTATGGTTCTCTGCCGGAAAACGGTGGAATGTTCCCACCAGGTTGGGAGCGAGTTGCTGCCCCAAGTTCAAGTATGTCTAGGTCTTGTTCACTGGTGCAGGAAAATGGAGCATGAGATGGACTGGCAGTTTGGTGCAACATCTGCAGTACTGTGGACATTGTACCGGGCCATCTCGATTTTCCAGACCACTATGTTCCAAACCTCATCTGTGGTCATGAGCTTTGGGTAGTGACAGAAAGAATGAGATCATGGATACAAGCGGCCCAAATGAGCTTCCTCCACCAGGTGGCTGGGCTCAGCCTTAGAGAGTAAGGAGCTCCGGGGGGACCTTGTGTAGAGCCACTGCTCCTTTGTGTCAAAAGGAGCCAGCTGTGGTGGTTCGGGCATTTGATTTGGATGCCCCCTGGACACCTCCCTTTGGAGGTGTTCCGGGCTACTAGAAGGAGACTCCGGGGCAGATCCAAAACTCACTGGAAACAAACTATCTACTTAGCATATTTACACATTTAGAAGCATATTTAGAAGACCCTAAACCAAGGAAATTACAAAATCTGAGCAAGTAAACAAAGTCTGGTGGGCTAAATGCTCTGCAAAGCTCCAGGTGGGGTTTGAAGTCACATGAAGGACAGACCAAAACAGCATCGCGGCTGCGTAGCCTGACAGAGACGTACCCGGTGGGATTTTGGGTTAAGGCGGGCTGAATGACCCCTTGGTGCTCAAACAAGCCATCTGTAACAGCACCTACCTGTCAATCAAAGCAGCCTGTTAACTGTAACTTTAAGACTTAACATAATTTGAAAAGGTGAGTTAAAAAAATTAAACTTCAGTACAGTTGTCATGAACAGTGAAATTAGCTATAGAGACTAAAATTGCTTTTTGGACCAGACCAGCCTCAAGTGATCGCTTGAAGAATTGCAGTTTTTGGCACTTCTGTATTGGCTTCATTTCCCAGGTGAGGAGGTTGGCGCTTGGTAAGAAAGGCCAGCTGCCTTGGGGAATTGGCTGTTGCCACAATATTAAAAGTTACTTTCAAAAAGTGTAATGGTAACATCTGTTTTTCCAGAATTATTGTCTTCATTTCTCTTGATAGTCTACAGATGGTACTTTTTCCACAGGGATTATTTCCTCAACAAAAAGTGTTTCCAATGTGTTGCCAGTGTGTTCTATGGATTAGGCGATGGGACATGTGATGAGGTGCCATTTTTTTTAAACATAAGTTTTAGATGCTTTTAGCAGCACCAACAAAATTCTGTTTACCTCAGGACATATTGGGGCAGAAATTCTTTAAGAAGCTTGCACTTGTGAATGATGGGGGTGATAAATGGTTGGACTTTTTATCACTACACTTGAGCTTGTTGTGCTTTATGTGGAATTACTAGCAACACATACAAATTAACAGATGTATGTATATGCCGTACTTGATTGATGCACGGAAAGCACAACTGCATAATAACTTTTGCATGAATGAAAATGTTTTTATTATTAATTAATGGATCAGATAATTCTCAACAACCAAAACTTTAAAACTAAAAGTACGATTCAGCTTTATTTAGTATAAACTCATGTGAAAATATTAGACACTGCAATGGTTATCCACTTATCAACATTTGTTTTATTCATTTAAATTAACTCCATAATTCCATAATACAGATCATTATTTATTATCATTGTCAAATACTGACAAAAACAATCATATATAATAAAATTATATTCAAGATTACATAGTCTTGAATGACTGATCAAGCTATTAATGGATAAAATCACAAACAAGATGTTTAGAACTTAGCATGGCAACATGTATATAATATATTTTCACGTACAGGACATAACACAGTTAGCATACTGTATCAAAGCCATTGTTAGCATAAAAACAAGTGTCAAAGAAGACATCAGACAGGAAGTCAATCCAAATACTAAAAAGGACTTCAGGGTAACTCCTTGATCATTTTAAACATATTCTGTGAACGCCTTAATCCACAGCAACATTTAATGCACAGCATCAAGCAGCAACATCACTGTTTACATGAGCAATATTTATCTGGGTCCGAGCCTCGTTGAGCCTTCGTTTTTGGACACTATGACGAACCCCGTAGCTGAAGTAGATGATCAGGCCTAAGGAAAGAGATGTGAGGCCGTTTAGTGTCAATTTAAAATGACACCTTTGTTCATTAAGATCCCTCCACGTCTATAAATTATGCACAAACCAGCATGTCCTTACCTACTGCCATCCAGACTGCATAGCTGATCCAAGTTTCTCCTCCCAGCTGAAGCATCAGGTAGGTATTAATGAAGACACTTAAAACTGGAACTACAGGTAGACACGGAACCTACAAAAACATATGAACTCATGACTGATGCTGTGTGTTAAAGCAAGAGTTTGAATTTTGGAAATAACGCTGATCGATTACTTTCTAAGAGTTGGATGAGAAGATCGATACCACTCTCTTATTTGTATGCTAAATATGCAGCTATAACTGGCCGCAGGTTAGCTTAGCACAGAGACTGAGAACAAGAGGAACCAGCTAGCTTGAGTGAAGGTAACAAAATCCACCTTCCTGCACCTCTAACACATCATCAATGTAACCTAATATACAATTATCTAGCAAAACTAAATATCTCTGTCTCAAATTTTTATCAAAGATTATTTTTTGCAATTAAAAACATTGTGTCTTTCAATCCGCTGTTATTCTGTGTGTATTTAATCTGGGTTGGCCTCCCTTCAGTTGGTAAACTTTCTGTGCCATGCAACAGAACCTTAGCAAAGCCCACTAACTGACCTGCTCCTAACAAAATAGCCTGATTGGAATCATAAATCTCCAGGATGAATGAAACCCTGCCCTCCAGTTTACCATGAAAGCAGCTTTAGTCGTGCTCTGCGGCTGTCTCCAAATGATAGCAACAGCGAGGACCAGCGCCACTATGAGGAGAGAGACGAGCATCACGATCCACAACTCTCGTCTACGGAGGGAAAGCGTAGCCTCGGACAGCAGCAGGCTTAAAACGATCACCAGGAACACTGGTGACAAATCGCAGCAGTCAGGAAAAACTTTTGGAATTTTGTTTAGCAGGCACATTTGTAAATGTTTTTAAGCTTTGAGGAACTCTGGGTACTGTTGGAAAATCTAACTGAAAAAATGATAAAAAATTAAGTATGGTTGGCAACAAGTGTGAGTAAGCTGACCAGAGAACTCTCCATCATACTTTGACAAGTGCCTGTGGAAGAGAACAAGCCACAGCAGCATTTCACATAGGTGTAAAAAACAACATGAGGGTCCACTTACAAACAATGATGGTGACTATGATGACATTTTTAGAGGTGCGTTGGGTGGGTCGAGATGGAGGCTTTAACAGCCCAATCATAGTAAACGGTTCTGAGCGATGGACAAAACCAGCGTCTTCCTTGTACCTGGGAGAAACAAACAAAGCAACATGCTAATACAAGAGCTGAGGTGGAACTTTTACATGATTCGTAGAATAAGTTAGTCTGGAATTCTCTTAAATATGTAGTGTAGACGACAGTCACATCTAGTTATTCCAGGTGTACATACCTCAATATGAGAACACACACTGCAACGAGAGAATAGGCAAAGATGGTCCCAATTGAACTCATGTCAACCAGTGCCTTCAAGTCAAATAACAGGACCATGAAAGCTGCGAAGAAATGTGTTAGTTACCAAACAAGAGTTATGAACACAGTTGTCCCCATCAATCACTTACACAAGCTCACAGCTAACATTAATTGCAAGTCTATGATGAGATGTAAATGCCGGTTTCCTGCATGAAAGTTAGATGTGCTGCGTGCCCGTCCACCACTCTGACCCCCATACCCTTATTTCCTGCCTCATCACATAAAGGGCAACCTACTTCCTGCATTGGCATAATTCCCAGGGAATACTTGACTAAAGTTATCCTTTTCCACATCTGTAACTGGAACCAGGTGTAACTGTGACTGGCTCACCTGCCACAGCTCCTGAAGACAGCGTTGCTAAAACTGGACTTTGCCTAGAGCTCATGTAACGAAAAGGCTTGAAGAGCAGGCCGTCTCTCGCCATGGCGAAGAGCACTCGTGGCATTGGAAACATAACTCCCAGGAGACTGTGGGAGAAGAACAATGCCCACTGAGAGAAGGGAGAGCTTGCTTACACCAAACAGGTCAGACATTCTCACGACATATGCAAATAATTTCTGTTAAGCAATCAACAGACTTGACACAAAAACATCAAATTTTTGTCAGACTGGAGAATACAAATTTTGCATGAAAAGCTAATGGGCATCGAGGTTAAGGATGGTTGTTATGTAAAGTTGTTATACATTTGTTTATGGGAAATGTAGGGTCCAATGTTTTTGATTCTGTTTTCTAATCTGACTACCAATCACTCCACTAAACCACTGGAGTACTTCTCTAAAGTTTATTTTGTTGTACAACATTGACAACATTTTATGTCATACCTATTTCAGGAATTATCCATATAAGAGCTATCATTGCTTACATAGTTAGTTAAACATAATTGCTTCAAAAACCATTTCACAGCCATGACTGACAACTTGGTGGAAGCTTAACCGAATCCACATCCACCATGCCACTTGACCTTTCCCACCCGTTCAAACATTGTAAAATATATGTGGAAGGGAGGATAACAGGAAGTGCAGTCCTAAGAGCAGGCAAATGGGGTGGAGTCTAAAAAGGGCAGGGAAGCTCACCTGAGCTTTTCCTCCTGCACTGACACACCTGGGAGAGCAGCTGAGCCAAGGCTTTGTTTGGAGTTGATTGGGTAGGCTCCGTGTTTAAATGGTTGAAAACGTGATTTTAATATTACTAGAAGGAACTAGAGAACTGATTGATGAATGATTATTTAGCTCTTTATGTGTCATATAAATTGTCTGTAGATATTCCATGTTGGTGAGGGACTGATTGATGGAATGATGGTTTAAAGACATCATCCAAGAAAAAGGTACGCTCAACTAGTGGTGAGATATTTTAAAATTGATTTTATTCCCTCAAAAACAAAAATTAACATGATTATCTCTGAATGTAGACTCCAGTAACCTGCATGCCCAACTGGGAGATGGGATTATGTTCCAGTTTAGAAAGGTACATAATTTACTTTGACATTGCATATGTTGTGTAAAAATGTTTATTGTAAAGTTTCTTTAGTATATTAATGTGTTTCTGTTTCTTTTAGTTTCCAGCAAAGGTACTTTTAAAGAAGCCAACCACTGTTTTTCCCAGACTTATTTAGTTTAAGTTTGTTCTTAATTTGCCACTTGAACAGGCCATTTTCGTATTATTTTTTGGGGGAGTTTTCTGCCATCCTCAAGGTGGGGGGGGGGCTGAGTAGTAGTGGTGCAGCCATTTTGCATGTGTGCTTTATTGTGTGGTTTAAATCACCTTAAGATTGCTGTGAATGGGCAAATTGAGTGTTTGATCTTATTCCAATTGGGTTGTGTGTTGTGGTGTTTAAGTCACAATTTGCCTGTGTTTGTGACGATTTTCTCTTGTTGGGCATAACTCCACAAGGCCCCCTCCCCCGGTCATGCAGTCTAGTCCCAGGTTTGTTTTCTTTTTAACCATTTCATGGTTGGTTTGATTTGTATTACTTTTATGATTTACTCCCTTTGGAGACCAGTATTTTATCAAATATATTGTTAATAAAATTTATATTTTTTGTATAGCAGTCTCTGGTTCCAGTTTATTTTGGGTCTTGTGCGGTTGGTATCACTTGGTCACATACAGAAGGCAATCAAGTTGACTTGGGGTCTGGGCGATGCCCGAAGCAGATGAACAGCTGATTAGCAGGCCCAACCCAGCTGGCCCCAGCAACCCCACGCTACCATGGATGATGCCCAGAGATGCCTGTTGACATCCAATATTTGGTGTTTTCCCATTTTATTTTATTTTTTTGATGATTTACTCAGTCATCCCTCTTACTTGTCTTCATCAGTTACAAACACACCCCTGCATAAGGAACCTGAGCTTTAACTGGCATACAAATTATTGCAATATATTTTTATTACATCTTATTTTGCTTTTGATTTTCTGTTGTGTTTTGTCCAGTTTTCTTATGTTTCCTTTCATTAAATGTAGACATGGTATGTAATGCTTGTATACTTTTCCCTCAATCTCATTCTGTCCCTCTACCTGTTTATGCACTATCCCAAAAAATGGCTTGGTGATTTTTCCATTTGCATAACAAGAACTGTGACTGGAACTTTCTCAGCCATTTACAACATTAACTCACTCTAACCCAACTAAACTAAGCTTTAAGGACTACAGTCCTGAAGGACTACAGACCTGTACCTTGTTGAGAGTGCACAGAGGGATCCCACAGCCACAGCATATTTTGCAGGCTCCCAGCCAACATATTCAAAGGCCACAGGTAGAGGGCTGTGGGTATCGAGCAGGTAGTAGGGCATCAGAAGTGTCAGAGAAGCAGACACACCAAAGTAGGCCAAGAAGCAGACGAGCAGGGACACAACGATCCCCAGAGGTATCGCTTTCTGTGGGTTCTGCACCTCCTCCCCTGAAAGAGCAGGTTCATTAGCTGTTCCTCCTTGTTCCAGTTCTTGCAACCTGAAGCAACACTACTGCAGACATGATATGTTTGTACCAAAACATTTCAAAATGTATTACCAAGCAGTGATTTATGTCCTTTTTTAAAACACAGTACACAATAAAGCAGTTTTTAAAAAGTGTCCGTTGGTCCTAAGACATCATTCCTCTGTTGCACTCAATTCAATAAAATGTGTAAAAAAAAAACTCATACTTAACCTAGTCAATAGTACCTGTTGTGGCAATGCAGTCAAATCCAACAAAGGCGTAGAAACAGGTTGCTGCTCCTGCTAATGTACCTTCAAAGCCAAAGGGAAAGAAGCCACCAACACCAACGTCAGTGGTTTCATTCTGTGTCAATGTAAAGTTCCTGTACAAAGAAAAGAAAATATTTAACAACTACAAAGCAATGTCAATGTTGCTGGGTTTTTTTTGGATAATTCATAAAAATCATTTGTCAGAGGAATGCATTTCTACAAAAAAAAAAAGAAGTAAGTGGTGGGCAGTTATGTCTGTGATTGTGATATGATGATTAAGCTAGAGTCGGTGGCCTCCTCCTCAAACAAACTCAAGTCAACTGCACACCCTCAATGACCCGTGTCAGAAAAAGAAGAAAAGGACTAGTCCAAAACAGACACAGACAAATTAAGACACTTTCTGGTCCAAATCATGACTTGAGTTGAGTCTTTCTAGGAACTGAGCAGACCTGAGAAATTCTCTACTGGATGTAGGTGCGAAAATATTTTTTTAAATTTAGGTGAGCTGACCCTTGAGAATATAATATAAATCCTGATTGTGTGTAAAAGTGTAAAAGGAGAAATCTTACTCCATGTGCTGAGTTGCGTTCAGGATAGCCTCCTGAGTGATGTGCCAGTTGTTGAGGTCTCCTTTTATAAAACCAGCGATGATGATAAAAACTAGTACAGCTATATTCACTGCAGTAAAAACAGTATTTAGGACTGACGACTCCTTCACACCATACCCAAGAATCCCTGAAATGAAATAAAAGAAAGACTATATAAAATTATAACCTAATATCAGCTTGCAGAATATTCTGCATCTTCTATAAGCTTGCCACCCTGGAGGAGGTGGTGGAGGACAAGATGCTGGCAAAACTGCTGGCAATCATGGACAATCCCTCTCACCCCCTCCACAAAACACTGGACAAACTAAAGAGCAGCTTCAGCAACAGACTCATTCAACCCCGCTGCTCTAAGGAACGATACAGAAAATCGTTCCTCCCTACTGCAATAAGACTCTATAACTCATCTACCTCTGTCAGATCCACAGTCACAGTATTGGACTAAATCTACCTGTCACCTTTTACACTCTGTACCGCAATACTCCACTCCAAATACTGGAACATTTACAACATTTATATTCATAGTATATTGTATATATTGTATAGTCATGTATTTATTATGCATATATTATACATATTCTATATATCATATTATATCATAGCTTGTGTATATATATATATATATATACACATATTTATACATGTGTACATATTATATATTGGAGTTATGTATGTATGCACACCTTGCACAGGCTAAATATGACACATTTCTATGTGTACATATATTAGCACTACCACTACCACTACCACTACTACTACTACTACTACTACTATTATTATTATTATTATTATTATTATTATTATTATTATTATTATTATTATTATTATATCATATACTGTTGCTGCCATTACTATATACTATTATAATTATATACTGTATTATTATTATATACTTCTACTATTATACACTGTTATTAACAATAACATCTATCTATCTATCTATCTATCTATCTATCTATCTATCTATCTATCTATCTATCTATCTATCTATCTATCCATCCATCCATCCATCCATCCATCCATCCATCCATCCATCCATCTATCTATCTATCTATCTATCTATCCATCCATCCATCCATCCATCCATCCATCCATCCATCCATCCATCCATCCATCCTTGTTGCATCTTAACTGTCACATGAAAACAGATATTACCAGCGAGCAGCATAATCAGCCCAGCAGCAAAGAAGTCTGGGTATGGAGCCAAGCCAGGTGAGTCCATTGGTGTATGTTCTCTCAGAGTTTTAGCAATAATGTTGTCTATGAGGTCATCAAAGGTCCCGGTCCAGGCTTTCGCAACGCTAGATGTTCCTGAGAAGAACAAACGTATACTTTACAATTGATTAGTCATGTTTTACAATTTATGGTCACAAGAAAATGAGCCCAATTTAACTGTACAACTGTACACCATAACTCTCAAACCATTGATCTATCATAAAATTAAATAAAACAAAATAACCTTCCAACACAGACTTCTTTAGGATTAAATTGATCGAGTGCTGTGGTTATGTCATGAGTGCAATGGTAGAAATGGGAAAGTTTCAAGGTTAAGGACTTGGGTGTCAATAATGCAGCTTTTGGGGAAATAAAATGTAAAAATGTTGATTACTTTGAAGTTTGTGCCTGCGCATTCTACAGTTATTGAATTATTAATTTCCATTAAAACGTCCTTGGGTTTCTACAGTACATAAGGGACAAGGCATAACTGTTGCAGGTCGTGTTGGGGAACATCGTACTCTGGTTTGTCTCTAGTGGTAGCCAAGGAATGTACATCCTCCTGTGCTCTTCAGCTGTGTACAGTATATCCAGGATCCTGCCCATTAACCCTTTGTGACGCAGCAAAGTGTTCTGCAAGATCACCCTGGAGTAGATTCAACAGTTTCATTGTGGTCAGCAACATTTGATCCTTTATGTGCATTGAAAAAGTTTGCTTTATGGAAGTGCTGCAGATATTTAACTTGATCAAAGATGACACTAAGAAAAAGGCAGTCTGTCTACTCACAAATGACTTACTACACCAAGCTGTTATCGTCTGCAGTGCTCATTCAAATAAAGTCATTGGTCCCAAATATTACAGGGCATTTGTAATAAGATAATAGGCAGGATGTATTGACATGAGACCACTATAAATATTCACTCATATCATGTGTTGGCTTAAAAGCTGGGAAAAGCTGTCCATTAGCTGTCCAATAGACTGGAGCCACAACATCACAGTCTTGGCACCTTCTTCATTTTGCTTGTATATCTCATTCACAGTCTAGAAAACAAGCGCACCTTTACTGTTTTACTTACCAATGACGTAGGACAGCAGCAGGTTCCAGCCGGTCACAAATGCCCACACCTCTCCTACCGTCACATAGCTATAAAGGTAAGCTGAGCCTGTCTTGGGGACCCTCGCTCCAAACTCAGCATAACACAATCCTGCAAAGGCCGAAGCCACTGCTGCGACCAGGAAAGAGATGATGATGCTGGGCCCAGCTACTTCCCTGGCCACCTCTCCTGACAGCACATACACACCAGCTCCAAGTGTGCTACCAACACCCAGACCTACCAGGTCCAAGGTGGTCAGGCATCGGCAGAAGTTGGACTCCTCACCTTCTGGCTCCAGTGGCTTCTTACGGGTGAGGGCCCGAATGAACCGCAACACTTTGGTACAAGTGATTCTGTAATCATCAGCACTCCTAGAAAAAAAACGTATTAACATAAAAGTAATGAATCGACAAAGACAATGAAAAGTGTTGATGGTAGATAGTAAAGAAGAAACACTGATGGGTAAGTAACATCAGATCAGTCTCAATATTAATTAACGCACACAGGTATTCAAATATGTATTTCAGGATTTTTAAATGTATTTCTTGTTTTATATATAGTAGAAATCCAGATAAAGTAGAAAAAGATAAAGTTTGCAATTTTCATAGAAACATTTAGATGATGTATATTTTTCAGACTGTAGAACCTGTATTTACAAACGGCTTATCATTTGTGAACTTGTGCCAAATTTGTGCCAAAATATTTTCTTGTCTTCCCTCTGTTGTCCCATGGCTGCTATACCTCAACACTGATTTATTGAGTTTCCTGACTTTCGTTGGCAACATGGCTAGCCGTTAACGACTGTCAACTGTAGCCATGTAGCTAACCTAATGAGCTGACTCTTCTCGGACACATTTCTTTTCCTGGGATGGTGAAAGAATGACCCACAGTGCTCTGCCTCTGAGTGAATTACCCTGATATTCCCACCCTGACCAGTCAAACTCCTAATGCCTAGAAACAGGTGTGGTCTCAGGTTGCCTCTTGCAGAGATCTGCCAGTCTGCAGTTAGAGTTGGTATGGACATGGACATGGAACCTAGTAGCGTCTCTCTACAGGTAAGGAAAATGTTTGTGTTATGAATGCATGCCAAGTAAGTGACGGTGTTAGTTTAACACTAGAGTTAGCTAACAAGTTAACCATGTAATGCTGATAGGAACACAGGATCATTTAGCTAACTAATGCATTCATAACTCAAACATATTTAAATCATGCAGGACAGAAGAGATGCCATTTACCTGTGGAGAGCTGCTACCTGACACTGGGCAGCTGTGTGACGTTCATTCACTGTTTGTGGTCTAATTCATAATTAGAGACTGTGCAGATGTAATGCTATGTTATCATATCACACAGCCTTCAATCTAAGCTGATTGGCTGAAACAGAAGGAGCCATCTGAGTGGCTTCAGATTATTTCCTGTTGTTTTGTGAATCAAGTCACAGTCTCAATAAAACACCGACATGCAGCGAGGTTCACAAATGACAAGCAGTTTGTAAATGTAGCTTCCATAGTCTGTATATAAATGTAACATCCAAATGTGTTTTTGATGAAAATTGTAAATATTTGTGGAGTTACTACAGTTATTTCAAGGAAAACATATTTGTGTGCATCACAAATGCATTTGTAAACCTGATTTATTTTACATTTTACATACAACAAATATTTTTATGTGCATTGAAACATGTATGGAGAGACTCCATAACATACAGCTTTACCAGGCCTTACCTGGTGGGAAAGCCTGGGTAAAATAATCAAAATAATATCTAATCTTTATGAACAACTCAGTATGAAAATCATAAGAAGATCCAAAAGGCCTCAGCAACCTGTTGACATGTGATGCTGATGTGAAGAAACGTTACCTGCCAGCCATTTCCAAGCTGGTGTGTTCAGACTGCTGTCAACAGCGAGAAAACAAAGACCAGCTCGTGTCCACTGCTGCTGCAGCTAGTGGTGTATGATGGACAGAGAACAAACAGAAGGGGAAACCTTGTTTCTCCCTTCAGCCAGCAGACTGCATCAGCCCAGTGCACCTACACACCTGAAATGCATTGAGGTAATCAGTGCACTGAGGTGGAGGTGTGCTGACTGACATGTCTGCTTCATCAGAGGGTTTCACAGGCAGTGCATAAGGAAATCTGTTGTCATTTCGATTTGCATTAGTTTGCATTATAGACCAAATGACAGAAATAATAATAAAACAAACAAAACTTGAGCATTGTGCAATATGTTTTGCGAGAACATGCAAACTCCACACAGTAAGGCGCCAGCCGAGGGACCAACCGAGGGAGAATTCTTCTTAAAAATGAACATTACTGACCAGGAAGTAAGACTCTACACGACAGTGTTTTCATGGATTTTTGCTTCACAAACAATCATTCAGCAGTAGCAGTAATAGTTGTTAAACATGAGAAAACTACAAGTAGTTTTATTTTGAGTTGCCACTGTATCAATCGCACTACATTAGCATGAAAAAAATTAAAATTAAAGTACATTAACTTGATATAAAAGATCAGCAGCAGCAGCCCATCCAAATCTGTCCTCCCTCCACACAGACTGGCCTGTCCCCTCTTTGCCCTGCAGGTGTCACTGTTCCATACATTTTAATCCAAATTTAAACAATGGACTTTTTTTCAAATAAGAAGGAAAGAATAGAGAAAAATGTTATTTATTGTTATAATAATGGTTTATTATATTCTGATCTCCCTCTTGACTCAAAAAAAAAAAAAAGAAAAAGAAATAACCTCTATGAATCAGCCTCCTCTGACATGTCATTTTCATGTGGTGTAATGTTGGCGTGTCAGGTTTTGTGAGATAATGTTACTGCAAGTAAGGAATAGACAGATGAATCTGTGGCTCACGGTGCAACCTAAACGTTTACATTGTAGTGTATCCTCACTTTTTATCTAGTATTATGTGCATGTTCAATAGCTAACAGGCCATGCTACTTAAATATTAGAAATGACTCTCAATACAATGCTCAACCTCAACAAGACACTAAATAAATATAAATAATATATTATCAGTGAATATATGCATTTGTATAAACTTAGTACATTTACTCAAGTTACTGTACTTAAGTACAGTTTTGAGGTTCTTGTACTTCACTTGAGTTTTTTGATTTGCTGTTACTTTCGACTTGTACTTCTTTACATCTCAAAGGAAAATATTTTTACTTCACCACATTTATCTGACAGCTTCACTGACTACATACTTTACAACAGAATGTGTAAAGAGCTTATAAAACATTGTGTTTTGTTCTAAATTAAGATACCCAGTAGTTTCTACAAGTACAGATGAGACAATATTGATCAATTAGTTGATTGATGGAAAATTAATCGTCAACTATTTCAGTGATGATGATGTAAAATCGTTTCATGGTTACAGCTTCACAAATGTGAAAATCTGCTGAGTTTAACAATTTGAATGTTGTAATAATGTATTAACTGTAAAGTTTGAACTGTTGGTCGGACTGAACACTGGTCATTAGCTGCAGCCTTTTTAATTATTCAAAACCATCTACAACAGTATCAGTATTCTGTTTTCACGGATGGACTTGTTCTTTTAATTTTACATCATGTGTATCGCCAAATATGTGTCATTGTCAGAAATAGGAAGTGTTTTTCTTTTCAAGAGTTAATTGTGTGCCAAACCCTGCTGATGTCCTTGTTATCGTTTTCCCTGCCTGCTGTGGGGAAACCCAGGGAATCATCCTCTCACCATCCAACACAAGGCCAGATGATGTTTGTGAATAACTCTGATGAAATCAAGTTGTATCATAACCTGCATATTCATTTTAATGTTTTGGTTCATTCATTCATTTCACTGTAATGTCAGTCGTATGAAGAGTTGTTCTGGTAAGTTTCTGCTTTTCATATACAGATGAGTTTCTTGTTCATTATGCCATCACACAGACGCAGTCACCTACAAATGCCAGCTTGTCCATGACAGGCCCGAGCTTATCTGAATGAAATAAATGGTTCAGATCACAGTGTCTGTGATCTTTGGATCGTCCTTCATAGTTTGCATTGTCTCTCATCTTGTCTCTCTTCACATTTGTGTGTTTAATGTTCTTGTCTCTTCTTTTAGGCAAAACAAAAACATGTTTGGTACACAGAATATCAGTCAAGAAATAAGCAAACATATCAATTCAGGGAGGAAGCAAAAGGCAAAGTCAGCGAACACTAAAAGTAGTGCTGGAACTCGTGATATGAAGAAAAAAGATGAACTGGCAAAGAGACGGGGGAACACACAGACTAAATATACAAGGGAGGGATGGATGAGGGAAGCAGACAGTGCTGCACCACTACAAAAAGTACAACAGAAAAAAAAGAATGAATAACATGAAACAAAATAGAAACAGAACAAGACGTCACAGTTTGTCTGTTTTCCAGGTCTCCATGATGCACTGTTATGGCTCACGTCACATCTACCTGGAAGTTGCTTTACGTCTTCCCAATCTATCCTTCATAAATGTTTCCAATCTATAATATTATCACCCTGGTTTTCAAAATTGAAATTTTACTATAGTTATTTTTGTCTACTCTGTGTAGATATGTCACACAGCATGTATCACATGTCTGTCTGTCCTGGAGGACAGATCTCCCCTCTGTTCTTTTTCCTGGCGAAGGTACAAAAACTTGATTTATTGCTCAATGTATTGATACGCTTATGAATATCCACAAAAAAGCTTTACAGCTTTACACAAATGCTTAAACGCTTTACACAAATGTGAGCAAATCAAACAAGAGTCCCGACTTCTTACGAATACCACGTCCTTTTATTGTCAGAGAATAGGCAACGTTATTTTCTAATGAGTGACGAAACTGTTGAGAACATTTCTTGGTGGATTCTTGTGAGCGAGTGTCCTTCAGGCAATCCCGCACAATATTATGATGGAAGAAACTTCTGGACTGTAATACACAGTCAATATCACAAGATGGCAGCAGAAGCATTAAGAATAAACCCACTGCTGAGACTGCAGACCTCACTCTCTTCTCATGTCTCAGTCGATGACATAATCCCTCTGCCAATGAAAAGGAGGGAATTCTATTTGAAATCAAGGAAGATCCAGGAGACATGGAAACCAATCTGTCTCCTTACACTTATGATTATGATCATAATGTGTTCATTTACTTGACTTTTATTCCAGATTTCACCCTTTGACTCCTTTATGTCATCAATTAATCCTCCATTCATTTTGTCAAAGATTGTGGAGAATTCAGTTATGACTTTTTCTGCCCTCCTTTGTTTCCTGCTGTAGTGTGTGTGACGAATGCCCTCTGTTTGCAGCTATTAATTACTGAGCCTGCTAAATTAGTATGCAAATTGTGACTATAAAATCAGATACACATAAATACACTCACTCTCAACAGCACCTCCCTCCCACATTGATGTGTGTATGCGTGTGTGTGTGTTAGCAGTAGTAGCAATCGTGATAGTGTGGGTGGCAGGATGCCAGTAGTGTGTGTGTGTGTGTGTTTGTGCATGTCTGGGTGGCTGTAGAGTTGTTTTCTACACTATCTATCCTCTCTAATGGAGTGGTAATTGTTCACAGCGCATTGAAGCAATGTCTTAACCTCACCTTGGCAGAAGGGGGGGTGGGGTAGTAGGGTGGGGCTGCTGGAATCTATGCCGTTTGTCATTGCCTTCGCCAAGCTGTACATCGTCACACCTGTGTGTGCGTGTTTGTGTGTGTGTGTGTGTGTGTGTGTGTGTGTGTGTGTACGCCTGCTTCTGCGTGTGCAGTGACACATCAGAAGTTGAGGCTGGTCACCATGGAAACCCCCTTCCCAGAAACAACCTGGCAAAAGGCTGAGGGGCGAGTAGTCAGTCCTCAGTGAGGATGCTGGAATAAAAGAGTATCCGTGAAGCATCAGTCACTTAGCCCCCAGGCTGGGGGGTAACACGGCTCGCTTCACTCCACGGGTAGGTTCACTGGATGTTTGACCTTTTCTTAAAGGTTAGCCAAGCAGCTTCAATCACTTCTGGAGTGATTCATACGATGCAGTCTGATTGGTTCCATGTTGCAACACTGATTACAGCTTCACTGATCGTCAATAGAAAGCACTTAAGCTGAATTGATTTTTAAAGCAGCATGTTGATCAGATTCCACACCAGCAGGCACACGTTTCCTCTTTAACACAATATTTAATGATAGAAATGCCAGGGCCAATACTGCACTATACACTTCTATACTTGTGTTAATACTTTATTGGAGATACTGGCTTCTTGGTGCTGAATGATTAAATGCTTCTGAGTTGTTAAACTGTGGAAAACTGTACTTTCAGTTTAATTGAGACTTCCTGATTTCTCTTAAACCAAGTTAAAAAACTTTAGGTTCAGAGATGTGAACTTCCAGTCATCTCAAAGATGTGTCTTGAATTCTGATCATTTGGGGAGCTGAAACTGATCCAGACACAAGTGAAACTATCTCAGTTACCTCTCTCTTCCAGAGACTGGAAGTGTTTGTTATGAGATAAGAAGAAAAGAGCCAGATGGAGCGAGGTTGTAAATCACTTACAACTTAGAGAACGCAGAGCAGGTCAGCCACTAATCAGAGGGCAAGACACTAAACCCCAAAGTGCTCCCAATGCTCAGATCAGCACCATGCACATTGTACCTCACTGCCATCACAGTGAATGTGTGTGTATTGGCGAATGAGAGGCAAAGTGTAAAGTGCTTTGGATGAAAAGTGCTATTATAAATGCAGCCATTTCATTTCAGTCATTTGCACTTAGCAAACTGCATATTCTCCACAGGCAAGAAATAAGAGTTTTTCTGTCAAAGCCAGATCAGGTCGGCGTATGCCAACATGTGTTGTGCAACCACTGACAATGAAAGCCGACACGTTTGGTTTAATCACGGCTCTTTGAGAGATGAAGGGATGTGGAAGCTTTTTTATCTCAAAACACTTGAAATCTTAGAA
This sequence comes from Sciaenops ocellatus, assembly GCA_033000465.1. Lineage (NCBI taxonomy): Eukaryota > Metazoa > Chordata > Actinopteri > Sciaenidae > Sciaenops > Sciaenops ocellatus. The sequence continues at coordinate 3,989,067 of CP136872.1, read as the reverse complement.
ATGTGAATCGTATTGTGAAAGTGGAATTTCAGCAAACATATAACAGCTAGCAAGAGATCTGCGAGCGGGCGGCTTACTGCCCACATGTAGATAGATCACTCAGTCTTTAGCAGTTTCTGGATGGGTTTTGGTCAACATGCACTTCAGAATGCAAATATGAATGAACTTAAAGATGATAAAGTTTATTGTTAAAGAAGCTCAGGAAGTGCATCCATTGACTCCTTTTGCACTAATCGCCGACCGCAACCAATGATGCAGCAGCCCCTCTTTTAGGTACAAGCTCCTTGCTTTGTCTTGAACGCTCAGATCCTTCTCGTGTTCACATACCATAACATATACACTGTACAGCGTATGCTGTAGGGTGGCCGTGGCCCAAGAGGTAGAGCGGCTCGTCCACTAATCAGATGATTGGCTGGTTGGTTGATGGTTAGCTCCTAAAACCGATGCACTTGGCACGTTGCATGGCAGCCAATGCCATTAGTGTATGACTATGGGTGAATGAGATATGTAGTGTATAGTGCTTTGACTACAAAGGCATTATATAAGTACAGTCCATTTATCAGAATAAGAATCGGTTTTATTGCCAAGAAGGTTTTCACAGACAAGAAATTTGTCTTGGTATTTTGGTGTACAACAATTAACATATTATCTGAGATCAAACACCAGGGCCAAAGTGATTAGATATGCCTTAATCACTAACAAATCGACTGCAACATTACCATGCACGCCTCTAACACTCCAGGGAGCTAATAGATATGACGCCTCCTCGTTTCTAATTAAGACAGCTCTTTCACTTCCCTTATGTCTACTACATCACACTGTCAGAGGCCATTCACTGCCTAATCCTGCACCCTGAGTAATGGCTGAAAGGGTGACGGGTGTTAAAATGTCGAGGCATTCATTTTGCCATCGCGTGGCAGCCAGTGCGGCCCATTAAAAACTCATTTCTGAAATGTGACATTTGTGGGGTGGGATGAGGGGGGCGCACTGAGAGGACGAGATATGTTTCACTGTTATTAACACAATCAACACGGGCCAATTATCGGCCCCATCTTCATTTGGAGAGAGGCAAAGAAGAAGACTGGAAGACAAAGAAAGGCAGCGAGAGATTAGAGAATCGCTGGAACAAAATAAAGTCACAGGGAACAGATGATTATTCCTCTTGTATTATCTTTTTGAGTGCTGCTACTCATTCATTTTGATTGTATTTTTTATTGCATTAATTAAAAAACATGACTGAAATAACTCCAATAAACATAGTGCTACCATCTTTGTGAACTCAGTGTAGTTCATGGATTATTGCAAATACACCAAATCCAATGTATTTTAATTCAAGCTAAATTACAAACAAAGCTATTGATTGTCCACTCTTTTCTATAAGCAAGCTTACTATTAAATACACAGAGAACATATGCATAATCCATCTTCATCAACTCATGACACGTATCCTGGCTTTTTTAAAAAAGATTTTAATTTTTTATTATGGAGCAAAGAGAATGTTGTGTGCTTTAAAAACACATCCATAAGTTTACATTTAATTGACAAGGACCCTAAATTATGACTATTGTCTGTCAGTAAAGCAGAAATACTGTAACATTATTACACACCTAAAAAGCTCCATGTAAGGAACACGTTGAGTTGGCTGGACAACAATGATTGTGCCCAACGTTTCCATATTGTAACTATTTAATAAAGAAAGAATTCCAAATCATGGTATGGGCGGGTCATTTAAACAAACAGTGACCTCCATGTGTGTGCTTTTTGATAATTTGTTCTTCAAAATCTGCCTCTCCTTCTTCTGTTATGTAGCCTATAATTTGAATGACACAGGACACAAAGCTGTATATAGGGATCTTTATTGCTCGACTCCTCTCACAATAGGAGAAGAGTATTAAATGAATTTGGTTAATTTGGTTTTGGTTTGTTCAGTTTAAAGTAGATTTTTCTGTTTACAATTCCTGACAACGTCTTACTTTAACCTGTAACTATGTAAACCTCTCAACAGATTTCATGAACCTTGATTACAAATAGACCAAATAAATGAAGTGCATCCACCACCAAGAGTGTGACTTGAATGCTAGGCTAACTTACAGTGCTTAAACAGCTGTACCTGAATCAGTCAAATAAAATAAACAAAAGCGCATCCATACATACTCACTACAGTTGTGCTAACCGTTGATGGTCAGTGGAGGGTGCTGGATGGAGGCTCTCCAGAAGTCGACAACAATCTGTTTCGTCTTCTCCACATTAAGAGAGAGATTGTTGTCTCTGCACCACGCGGCCAGTTGGCTCACCTCATCCCTGTAGTTTGACTCATCGTTGTTGTTGATGAGCCCCACCACAGTTGTGTCGTCCGCAAACTTGACGAAGAGGTTGCTGTTGTGTGTTGGTGTGCAGTCGTGGGTCAGCAGGGTGAAGAGTAGGGGGCTGAGCACACATCCTTGAGGGGCCCTCGTGTTCAGAATGATGGTGCTGGATGCGTTGCTGCAGACCCGGACTGCCTGTGGTCTCCCAGTCAGGAAGTCCAGCAGCCAGTTGCAGAGTGAGGTGTTCAGTCCTAGACAGTCCAGTTTCTTAATCAGCTGCTGGGGGATGATTGTGTTGAAAGTCTAAGAACAGCATCCTCACGTAAGAGTCCTTAGTGTTCAGGTGGGTGATATCTGAGTGGAGGGTGGAGGAGATTGCATTATCAGTGGACCGGTTGGCCCAATATGCAAACTGGTACAGGTCCAGGGAAGGAGGGAGGACAGATTTGATGTGCTACATGACTAACCGCTCGAAGCACTTCATGATGATGGGGGTCAGTGCCACAGGGCGGTAGTTGTTGAAGCGGGATAGAGAGGCGTTCTTTGGAATCGGAATGATGGTGGTACTCTTGAAGCAGGTGGGGACAACAGCTTGGCTCAGGGAGGTGTTGAAGATGTCTGTGAGGACATCTGTGAGCTCCTCTGCATAGTCCTTGAGCACACGATCAGGAATGTTGTCAGGTCCTGCAGCCTTGCGAGCATTGATCCTGGAGAGGGATCTCCTCACGCTGGCTGGAGACAGGGACAGCATCTGGAGGGGGTGGTGTCTTCCGTGCAGGGGTGCCGTTGTCAGCTTCGAACCGTCCAAAGAAGTTGTTTAGACTGTTCAGCAGAGTGATCTCAGACCAGCCTCCTCACCTGCTCTGAAAGCAGTGTTCCGGGCTCTCAGTAACCTGTGGACTTCCCCCGTCAGCCATGGTTTCTGGTTGGCCCGTACTGTGATGGTCTTGGTGTCCGTGACATCATCAATGCATTTACTGATGTAGGCAGTAACAGTATCTGAATATTCCTGGATGTTGGTCTGGTGATGTAGGTGGCTGCTTGCTTAAACATGTCCCAGTCTGTGGTGTTAAAGCAGTCTTGAAGTGCTGAGGAGGCACCCTCTGGCCACACCCGTACCTGCTTCTGGACCAGTCTGGTGACTTTGACCTTCGGCCTGTATGCTGGTATTAGCATCACAGTGATGTGGTCTGAAGCGCCAAGATGGGGGAGGGGTGAGGCCTTTCCCCGTGTTGGAAAGTCAATGTGTTGGTATAACTGGGGAAACACTGTTTTGAGGTTTGCATGGTTGAAATCGCCAGCCACGATGAGAAGTCCCTCTGGATGGGCTGTCTGCTGGTCACTGATGGCGCTGTACAGTTAACTCAGTGCCTTGTCTCTATCGTTGTTGTTGCAGCTGGGAGAGATGTAAACTGCAGCCAGCAGGATGCAGAAAACTCCCTTGGTAGATAGAAAGGCTGGCACTTGATGATCATAAACTCCGCGAGGGGTGAACAGTGTCTGCAAACCACAACAGCGTCCTGACACCAAGCATCCCTGATGTAAACACAGATCCCATCGTTGCGGGTCTTACCTCCTTCAATGAGGGCTCTGTCTGCTCGATAGCTTGTTAGCCAATCGAGCTGGATGGTGGAGTCTGGTATACTGTTGTTGAGCCAGGTTTCTGTAAACACAAAAACACAGCACTCTCTCACAGTCTCCTGGGTAGATCTCAGGAGGTGTATGTAATCCAGTTTATTGTCCAAGGAGTGTACATTGGCGAGGACGATGGATGGTATAGCCAGTGTAGTATAAAATTTTATGCATGCTTTATCTTTATGCTTTAACTTTGATCAGAGGCCTCAGCATGGGTGCCTCAAAGCTTAATTTTTCTCAAGAAACAAGTGTAATCAAAATGCTGTGAACACTAAATACTGGAATCAAGTAATCACACTGAATGCTGGAAATCAAGAAAAGTGCACTATGTTTTAAGTAAAATTGATTTTATATGAGCACACAATATTGTTAATGAAGTAGTGAGCACGATGGTTTAACGGGTAAAATATATTGAATGTGTAATTGTAACAAGAAACAAGTAATGTTTGTACCAGAGGAATGTGAATGATTGTAACACAGACCTCTTGTTATGTGAGCAAGTTTATAAAGTTTCTAAAAAATACAGTAGAAGACATCTACGACATAATGGTGTAAGAAAATAGTAATAAAAGGTTTTTTTTAAAAAATAGAAGTACAATAAAGTAGATTTTAATGGTGTAATCTTGAAGAATGTGGAGTAAAAGAAAAAGTCTTAGCCTACAGCAGTAGGCCAAGGGACAGAGAAGAGCCGCTGCGTCCACACGCGGCACCATCAGTGCTGAACACGTGGCGGCAGTTCATTCATTCCATCTAATATCTGGACATCTTGATGGAAAGAATGGGCAACCAAAGAATACATCAATTTCAGTCGTATGTACACATGTTAAATCTTGATAAACCATTACAATTGTTAAAGAACAATAACACAAAATATCACTGTAAAATTCACTTACAACGCTTTCAGAAAGTATTAACCATGCCATCGATCCGAGTTACTCAGTGCACATGCATAACATCTGTAGATATCGGACCAACTAAATCACCATCAGCAGTACAACATTACACTTTGTACTTCTATACAACCATATTAATATACATCTTTCGATTATCTTGTACAGAAATGCCATTTTAAGTATATTTAACCATTTAGAAAAACTTCAAAAGCCCCAAGAACAAGCAGGTTAGTCACTCAGAACAAGGCTTTTTACTTCCTGTTTTCTCTCATGCCATGTGTCCGAAAGGACACAGTGCTATCTAGCGGTTTTAGTGTGAACATGGTCTTTTCTACAGTTATATGCATTATTTTTAAGTAAAGGTGACACACTAAACCTATTTAATAAGTTCATACAGCACCATGATCCACATGTATACACGTACAGGTAGATCTATGCATGTATCTGCAGTAAGTTTCTACCATAGCTTTTGACATTCTCTATCTACCTGTACCTGCTCTGCGGTACAGGCCTGTCTGTATCTGTCCTCACGTGAATATGAGTAGAGCATACTGTGGGGCAGGATTGTTTACTTCATAGATGCACTGTTGGGTTTGCTCAAAGTACTTTATCAGTTACAGGTCCCGCCAGAGAACTGATATCTGGGCATCCCTTCTCGCTGACCTCAGGGTTTCTTTTACTGAGTGCAGTGTAGTTTCAGCACAATGATTATTTTGAGAGAGGAGGTCTGAGACTTGAGTGAAAATTGCCCGCTCTAGAATCATGAATAGGGGTAGAAAAATAGAATAGAATCTTCTGCTGTAGTCTATAACTTCAAATGGATTTAAGGTTGAATTTTTTAAACAATCTTAGCCTGGGTTTGCTTGAACACTGTGGGTAATGTATCGAAGATGCATTTATTATGGTTGCAGGCATGATTGTGGGTGAGATGGCTTGAAAAAATTTGGAGCAAATAGTTGACAAGAGGTAGGACGACTCTACAACAGTTTGGACACTTTTTCCTCAGTGTAAGGGGAAAAATCCAGTAAGTATTGCAGCACTGGAGGTAGATGCATTGTGCATGTTTGGGCGGTTTGTGAACTGGCCGCTGATGTCCGTTACCTTGTTAGTAAAGAAGGATGCAAAGTCAGCAGGTTTTGCAGGAGTTAATCTGGAGGCAAAGAATGATGTCTGGTCCCAGCAGAGGTCTGTAGAATCTCTTCACATACATTATTTTCTCTCAGCACAGAAAATCATTGCATAGCTCGAGCAGGTTTAATGGACAGAGGACAGAAATTGTCCAGACAAGAGCTTTAGTGAGGAGTGAAGTGGATCTGTAGCATCATTTACCATTAGTGAGGAGAAGGCACCAGGGGTGAAGGTGACTAATGTGGAGTGGTCAGGCACAGTGTTGCAGAGATTGTGTCAACAGAGACTATCGACGTGATATCGGGGTAATTGAGAGGTTGTCTGTCCTGCAGCTCGTTGTCAGCTGTTTGCCAGCTTTGTGAGTAGGGGTGCCTGTTTGACATCAAATTGTCTCAGGAGAGAGAGGAAATCGATTGATTGTGTCAACGTGGATGTTCATATCGCCCAGTATTATGCGTGGGTGCGTCAGATGCCAGAGCGTGTTTAGCTCATCAATGAAATTGTCTTTGTCGACCGTAAATAACAATAAATGAGATTTTCACTGGACCTTTCACTGTAAATGTGTGGAATCATTGCATGTAGGGCATAAATAGCTAAATGTCCATTTATTTCCCGAGCAGAATGGTGGAAATGCGGCAGGACACATCTAGGTTTCAGGGACAGAATGTCAATAAATGATATGAATTAGAAATATAGAGTTTAAATCAGCTTTCAACACCATCTGAGATGGATGTACAATACAGTGAGGACTGGTGAAGGCCTGAGCTTATTAATATTACATTGGTTACCTTTTTGTATGGGTGTGAGGTTTCAGGTTTCTTTAAATGAAAAACTCAGATGGTGGCTAGCATGCAGTACAGGAAAAGTGATTGGTGAGATAGCCTCATGGTGACCTTGCTCGGTGGACTCGCAGCCATCTGTGAGGGGAGGAGAGTTCATCACCTCATTGACATTATGCTGCCTGTCTAATGGTCCTGTAGATTTATGATGGGATAGCCTGATGCCCTTTAGGCTGAGAACCACCACCGCCTTCAAATGTAGATTTGATTTCATTTAATAAAAAATAAAAAAATACAAAATGAAAATCAATTTTGATCAAAGGATTTATGTTGTTGTGATCTTTGAGACAAACACTTTCTTAGTTTCCATCACTCTTTGAGTATTTGACCCTCAGCAGCAACTTTTCTGCATCACTGTACTGATAATCATGTTGCTTTGCTCTCACTGCGCACCTCTTGCAAATAGACCAGCAGACAAGCGTTCCGCAAGTAAACGCCAGGCACTCTATGCGTGGCAACCATGGAAATAGCTTCTGTGCACTCCTGCATCCCTGCAAGTACCACTCCTTATAGTAGCAACATATATGAGTATTATTCAGTTTGCCTTACATTAACTAGTCCATCCATCCATCCATTACCCTCTGCTTCTCCGGGGTCGGCAAGTTCAGCAGGGCGCTCCAGACGTCCTTCTCCCCAGCAACACATTCCAGCTCTTCCTGGGGGATCCCAAAGCATTCCCAGGCCAGATGGGCTATGCACTCCCTCCAGTGGGTTCTGAGTCTGCATTGGGATCTCCTACCAGTTGTACATACCCAGAACACCTCCAAAGGAAGGCACCTAGGGAGCATCCTAATCAGATGCCTGAACCACCTCAGCTGGCTCCTTTCAACATGAAGGAGCAGTGGCTCTACTCCGAGCTTCCTCTGGATTAAAGTGTATTCAAGAATTTACCAGCCACTTTAAGCCTGTATGAATGCTAAAGATAGCATCCATCACAGATATCAATATCAACGAGTTAGTTAGGTGACTGTGGTAATATCTCTAGGTTGTCACATAGTAGTAATCCTGTCTTTGTAGCCAACCACAGACTTATTATTGTTATTGTTGATGAATTAATTAAGTACCATCATCAGAACTCTATAGCCAAGCTTAAATTAAAATGTTTACCTGATATATCCTGCCTTGCGCCGATGCTCTGCCCTATGAATGCCCTTCCATTTATGACCTGAATCTTTAAAAAACACAGCTACGCAATTCGAGAAACATACAAACTACCAGGTCACTGTCATCCATGGTGGTCAGCACCATAGTAGCACAGCAGGTAGAAAAAAAGTTTAGGACAATTCAAATCTAGCCACAGTTGGCCGTGTGCATGAGAACAGTTTCACATCATTCTGCCTGCTTGTTATGCCGCCTGTCAGATTGTCCATGTGTCCCTACCACTGACAGTATAAAGAATGGACGCTGTTTGCGTGATGTCACCCATAGGTTTTCAAAGTGCCATTCTGAAGCCCAAAATCTGTGGTGCTGGCCGCCGCCATGTTGGCAGTCCTACCTCTTCCTCTTCCTGGCTAATCTAAAAATCGGCAAAGATGTGGATCATCAGTGGACCTGAGGCTGGCCGAATGATACCTGGGTGCTCAAACAAGCCATTTGTAATGGCACCTACTGGTCAATCAAAGCTGCGGACAGTTGCCATAAATGGGGAAATTAGCTATAGAGACCAAAACTGTTTTTTGTACCAGGCTGTAAACATGTTTATTTCTGCTGTGAAGTTGGACATTTTAACATGGGAGCTTATGGAGACTGGCTAAATTTGCAGCTAGCCTCAAGTGGCCGTTTGAGGAACTGCACTTTGGCACTTCCGCATACGGTTCACTTCACAGTCATCAAGGTTGCCGCTTGGTCCCAACCTGCCTGTTCACCTCCCAGTGAAAATGGATAGCAAGATATGTTAATCGCTCTGCATCTGAAAAGACCTTAAGGCACACTGTTAGCAATTGCTGTAAATTTACAGCCAATTTTCAACACTAAAATACAGTTTTCATGTTAGCAATGCATTGTGGGCTTCTTAACTTGGAGCAACAGGACAGTATGCTGATATATGCAGTATACAGTATGCAAACAGTATGCTGATGTTTTAAATTACAGGACACTACAGTATTTTTTGGAAGTTTTCCAGAAGAGGATGGCAGGACGCACAATTTAGCGGACATGTGCTACATATCATCGGTCTTCATCAATCAAACTTTATTTTATTTCATTTTTTCTCATTTTTCATTTTTTTTATTTCATCACCATCATTCCAGTCTTGCATCTACAAAATTAAACAGTACGTTAATTAAAATCTTATTTTCTTTGCCTGTGGGTGGGCTATCTTATTTATATTGCCAAGAATGTTTGATATAACACTCAGGAGTTTGTCTCGCTATATGTATCAGTGATGCTTAGATTTGAATAGGCTAGCTGAAACAATATTGGGCTACTTTGGTTTTTTTTGTTGTTTAATCTTGGTTAATCTTGGTTGACGTTAATATAGCTGAACGTCTGCATCCGAGGAGCAGCACCTGTTAACAAGAGGCCAACATCGGCAGATGGAACTAGTAGGAAAATAGCATTAGGCTACTGAAATAATTATATCTTGCCTGGTAGTTAACGAATTTAAGTTTATCGCTATAGTCTAAAGCAGACACTACTAGGCTGTTTCTGTTTGCTACTCAAAATCTCTTCTCAGCGTCGTCCAACAGGGTTTATTTTCTTTTTTTCCATTTTTTGAAAGTAGCAGTATACAGTATTCATGTTGATATTGCCTTTTGAAATAAATGATTTTGCTTCTCTCTAAGTTTTTATTGCTTATTTTACACAATATTCACAATAACACTTAAGCAATTGTCCATAGCCCTGAGAATAATGAAGTTCTAATAGATTGCATTTAGGACTGATATTTTAGGAAACTGCTAAATTGAGTTATTGTATTATCTACTGTGCCTGTCTACAGTAAACTGTGAAAAGTTAAAGTAACAACTTAAACGGAATGTTATTGAAATTTCCAAATAATCATAGAAGTATGCTGCATTTATTTTTTTTTTACTGTATTAGACTGTAAAATCATTTAACAGTTTGAATACAGAAATATACTGTATTTCTGGTTTACAGACTACTACTGTAAAGTCAATTTACAGTATGAATACTGTAAAATTACAGTATATTGCTGGCGTCCCTGCTGCCAGCTCTTTACCGTAAGTTATAGAAATGCAGAAATATACTGTATTTCTGGTTTACAGTCTACTACTGTAAAATCATTTTATGGATGAATACTGTAAAAATTACGGTATATTGCTGGCGTCCCTGCTGCCAGCTCTTTACCGTAAGTTATAGAAATGCAGAAATATACTGTATTTCTGGTTTACAGTCTACTACTGTAAAATCATTTTATGGATGAATACTGTAAAAATTACGGTATATTGCTGGCGTCCCTGCTGCCAGCAATATACCGTAATTATTTACAGTGCATTGTATAATACATTACTGCATTTTGTGTGTATAGCTTTATTGAATTGTGATAGGGTGACATGGGTCGTAATATAGTGCTATAGGCTTACACACCTCTGTTAGTCATGGTGGTGTTATTAGTCTGGAAACACTGCAGTGTGATGCAGATTAAAAGCATGGAAATGGTTTCATAATAATAATAAAACATTTAATTTTTTTGTTTGCGTGTGTGAGTGGGTGTGTAGCTGACCACCTGTGCTTTGTGCCTGATGACGTCATGTCGCTCCTTTGCTGTTTACTGCCAAGTGTTATGTTGGTCAAGCACGCACGCAAGCTAGAATACACAACAATGTAACATGTGATACTTTGCCTCTCGGTGCATGCCATGTGTGTATATAAAGCACATGGTGTCACAGCATTCAACCAAATGCTCTGATTGCTTTGGGACTGAATCCAGCGGCAGAACACAATGTTGACCAACACACACACACACACACACACACACACACACACACACACACACACAAAGACATGCTGTTAGTAGAACACAGGCTTTGGTGCGATTGGAGCAGATGGACCAGTAAACATACGTCGAGGTCAGTGAAAGCCCCAGACAGAATGTAAACTCGGCTAAACCAGTATTATCAGAGGCTTGTTTAGAGACAATTCCTGCTGGTTCACTGTAATTTTTTATATTGTGGCAGTGTTGTGAATAATTTGGGCTTCGGTAACAGTATGTCCTAGTTTTTACTTGAGTGCATTTGGCAAGCACAGAATTTTGAGGCTGAATAGATGGTTGTTATCGGAAACATTTGAACTGAAAAACCCATTTTTTGAAAGATTGACATGCAGTGTGTGTGGAACACATTCTACAAAATTTATATTTCTATATATTCTAAAAGAATAGAATAATATTGATACCACTCATGGCTCTGTATTAAGTGTGATGTGAGGGTTTGATGTGTGGTTAGGTGGTTGGAAACAGCAGGAAGGAGACCGATACCTTTCTTTAGTAGCACTTTACTCCATTCCACACTTCATAACAACTTCACTTCCTTGTTTGTGATTGAACTAACCAATCAGAGGCTAGGACTTAGACTGAGGTAAACGTGAGGGAATCAGAGAGGCAGATTCAACAGAATATCCTAACTGTCTTAAAGATGCAGTTGTAAATACCTATGTATTTACAACTGCATATGTAACATAAATATCTAAATAGTTAACTGTGTATAACCATTGTAAATGCATTTTTAGTAAATTAACTCAAATATAAATTATATTAACTTCTGAGCCTTACAACTGTCAAATATGAATTAACTTCACTTCTAAACCTTGCATAAGTATGAAGCTGGAATCTTGATGTGATTAGCCTAGCTTAGCATAAATAATAGACGCAAGGGGTTAACAGCTAGCCTGGTTCAGTTTATGGTTTTAGTGGGAGTTACGTGGAATAGGCTTTCTATTTTCACCTAGGTTGAACCCTGTCCCATTACCAGCTCTGTTTAACACAGACATAAGTAAATCAAGTTACAAAATGTTAAACTGTTTATTTTGTTTGCATTAAGGTGGACAGTTCTGCTGTAAAGCTGTGTGGTGGCTCTGGTTGTCGCCATCTTTGCAGTCCTGCCTTCACCACCTCCTAACAAATCCAAATGCGGGCAAAGATGTGGAGTGTGAGTGAACCGAGGCTAAGAATGACACCTGGATGCTCAACCTGTGATGGCACCCACCTCTTAATTCTGCGTAACTGTAAGCCTTAATATAATTTGAACAGGCGAGTTGTATATAAATTCACCCTCAGTACAGTTGTCATGAACGGGGAAATTAGCTATAGAGACCAAAAGTGTTTTTTGTACCAGGCTGTAAACATGTTTATTTCTGCTGTGAAGTTGGACATTATAACATGGGGAATTATGGAGACTGACTCGTTCTGTAGCCAGCCTCAAGTGGACATTTGAGGAACTGCAGTTTTTATTGACTTCACTTCATAGCCATAAAGGTTGCCTCTTGTCTTGAAATGTAGTCAACTGTAATGATACTACTACTACTACTAATAATAATCATAATAATCATAATAGATATATGTGTCATGTATGTAGCCTGTACAGACATAAGCTCTTAGCTAGCTAGAAAGAGATCATCATGTTTCCATTGACTTTGTATGTGAACATATGAACACATGAACTATGTTGAGTTCTGCACTATCAGACTTCAGGCCTGACCAGACAGTTGATCTCTCAGGGGTCACTGTAGTTAAAGGTTACTATGTGATTTATCAATATCTATACTATTACCCATAAGGCTATGGTCTGCTCACTGTCTGGTCCCACTTTGTAACTGGGCTATTATTTGGCAATGACAGTGAATGAGGTTAAAAATATCAGACTTAATCTGGGTCGTAACAGTCATTTTAGGGATAGATCCAAAAATGTTTGTGCTCCACCACGCGTGTGCACCTTCAGACGTCCAAATCATTTGTTGTGCTTGCAAAGACACACTCACTCGTCCTGTTTGGTTCAAAGTTATGGGCTTGTCTCACTGTGATAAAAATAAATAACATAAAGAAGCTGAGAGTGCAGAGAAGATGACAAAAAATATGTGAACTTTCTCAGGATTTCTTTTCTTTTCTTGTCTGGCTGTGTTCCTTTCGTGTTTGTGTGTCTCCCCCAAAGCCTAAATGAAATGTTTGTTGTGCAAACTGTGTTGATTTGGGGCCGAGGGATCTCTCATCAAACTAAATCTCTGTGTCATCCTCATCTCGAGTTTATAATGGTTTTTCAAAAATTCAGATCATGCCACAAATTTTCTGTCTCATAACTTTTTAATGTCAACCTCTGGCCCGAGCAGCGTTGGCCCTGCTGCTTAAAACACAATTTAGATTAGATTATCTACCTCCCCGAAGAGAGATTTAGGAGGCTCTATTACAAAATATTGCAGAAATGGAAAATTATATAGAAAGAGCCTTTTACATCTCCTCCTCTTCCATTTAATAGTGAATCCACCATGTTAAACCATCATGTTTCTACAGTAGCCCAGAACAGACAAACCAAACACTGGCTCCACATGAGCATACTGATGTTTTTCATGGCCACAATTACTGATTGTTGGTGAGTGCCTAAACAAGGACAACAAACAGAGCACCTTTTCCAGAGATAATAAAGAATTTGCAAGAGTCATGCATTTATTTAAGGAGAAGGCAGCCCGCTGAGTGTTTGGCGGTGGCTCTGGATCTCTCAGGATTATGGAGAGATTCCCCCCAGGACCATGGACATGTCAGCTAAGGCATTACATACACACAGCAGAAGGAGGTTGATAGGATGGTGATGGTCTAAAAGATTGCTGATGACTGACCTTCACTGTGTGTGAAGGAGTCACTGTGTGCTTCCTCACATGGGATTTGGAGCTTCACATACATGTCAGTGAGCAGGAGGCCGAAGCACCACCCATAGCTGTGTGTGTCGTTACTCTGAGAGCTTCATTAAAACACCAGCTACCGTAGTCAGCAAACTTGTCTTCTAAGAAAAATGGGCACGATGAAGAAGCCGGTAGTCCTCTGAACTATCTTTTTCAGCTTCATAGGACCATGCTATTGATAACCGACAGAGCACAAGGACAAGCACACTGCAGGACGAGAAGAGTCTTCTATTGCTGATGTTGTAGATGGGATCAAGATGACACACTGCACTCGAGAACTCCTGTTTGGTTGATTGTAGTAAATTGTCCCTTTTCCTGCAGGACATAGAGATATTCTTACAGAGAAGGTTAAATATAGTTTTCAGCTGCTCAGACATCATTAAAAGTCTAAGGCAGGAGTAGTCAATTGTGATTTCAGGAGGTCCTGAGAGAGAAAATTTCCTCATGTTCAGGTTCTGCAGCATCATCATGTTTAAGCAGCATTATAATTTAGTTATACATTACAATTATTTTATATATATTGAAGCAGCATTGTCATTGTATCAGCATCTGCTCTGTGTGAAGTCAACGACTCAAATAAAACAAAGAAAGCTATAATTCAACGTCATAGCAACAATATTTATTTTCAGTGACACTCTGGACTCTGGAGAGCTACATACAATAATAAATAAGAAATCAAATATATAATAAAAGTCAAACCAAAGTAAATTTGACATTCAACTCAGAATTATAAATAAAAAGTACTTTCATAATAATAATAATAATTGAAGTTATTGGCTGACTTGGCTGCAATCTTACGGATTCAGTGAAGGCCCGCCCTGCCCTACCCTGCCTGTGATTGGCTGACATTCTTGCCCTCACCTCCTCATGCCTAAACCCAGCCAACTCAAACCCACGAAGGTAACGAGTACCGGCCAATCAGAGACAGGTAGGATGTCCCTTTCTCTGAGTAGCGGTGTAGAAACACTGTCAGAAAAAAGAGGTCAAAATGTAATCTACACCAAAACTGGATAAAACTCTATGATATACTATACTATACTATACTCTGGATCCGGGCGGGACAGAGTCTGGATCTGCCTATTAATGACCTGTGGTCTAAAGGTTGTGATTGCCAAGATACAGTATATACACTTGTTCACACATAATAGAGAAACAACCAAGCATTACATCATTACAAGTCAAATCTGCAGATTTGCTTATGAAGGGAGACAGAAGGGACTGTTGTAGAGCAAGGAGAGGGTGTTAAGATGATTTTCCAATTACATCAGGCCATGACCAGCAGGTATGGGGTCAACAGTTTGCCTTTTAGACCACTACGAGAGTCCGGACTTTCTGAGTTCACCTCTGTTTGATCAAACATGCACAGAATGTAATAAAATTAAAGTACAGTATTTTTGTGAAGAAATTCCATGAAGAGACCAAAGTCTTTGCGTTAGTGCGTTTCTTACTACCCTGTCTGTGACGTCGGTGGCGTTCTGAATATTTAAGAACAGGTGAGAAAATGTTTCATTTTTCATCTAACATTACTCAAACAGGAGGGAATTTGTTGTAGACTATTTTCAGCGGTGGATTAGTCCACATTTGGTGCTCTAGGGAGTGTTTGGAGCAGCAGGGTAGTGTGTGTGGGATTGAGTCCAAATAAACTACAGTGTGTGTGTGTGTTCATAGTAATGAAGGAACAGTGTGGCTCTGTGTGTTTTTAATAGATTTCTGGACAACAATGGAGCTCTATGGCACAGGGGAAGAAGATATATCAGGCTTTGTATACACACACAATACTTGTTAATAGGATACATTTATTGTTGGTTTCATGGGTTTTGTTGACAAGAATTAAAAAAAGAACATTGCCAGCCACATCCTCTAATTAAGTACACATGGAATTTCTCTAGGAACAAACACAAAGCATAGCAATAACAGCAGAGGTTTCATTGTCAAGGCGCGTTGGCATTAAAGGTCCAGTGTGTAGGATTTCGTGGCATCTAGCAGTAGTTGCTGATTGCAGCCTCCTCGCCTTACCTTCTCCTTTCAAGCATAAAGGAGAAACTACACAAAACACAAGAATGCGGAAGGCCCTATGTGGAGCTGACTGGCCTACTGTAGTAACATGGTGGTTCAACATGGCGGACTCCACGGAAGAGGACCCATAGCCTCTGTATGTATAAAAGGCTCATTTTAGGTAAAGGCTGTTATTTTTAGGTTATTATATATAGGGTCAGTTTTTATGGACTTGTGCATGCTTTTAACTTTGTTTTATTGTGTGTCTTTTTTGTGTTTTTTAGAGTTTTGCATGCAGAGTGGACTTTTTTTTATTGACCCTGAATGCACCCCATGCTAATTGTTGGACAATTGGCATCAGGTGTGTGGTAGCACATATGCTACAAAAGGAAGGAGACGCATGAACAAAGGCGGACAGAGGATTGTGTGGGCCCTGAGGGCCAGGGCCCGGTTGGGGCCCGAGTCAGCACCAGAGCCAGCACCGAGTTGGGACCAGAGCCAGCACCAGAGCCGGAGCCAGAGATGGGACCCTCCTGAAGTGCGGGGAATCAGCCGCCGGGCCAGGTGGGGGCGAGGCGAGGGGCTGACGGCAGCTGGAGCCGCAGACGGCGGCAGCTGGAGTGGATAGTGGACGACAGCAGAGGACTGAGACAAGGGACATTTTTAAGTATTTTAATGTATTTTATGTAAACAAATTATGGATCCTTTTTAAATCATACCCTGAACTCTGCTCTGCTTACCCCTGATTTTTAAAAGATCCTGTGTTTTATCTTGGAGTCCTAGGCTCTTTTTAACTTAGGTGGCGTTATCGGCAACATTTTAACTTAAGTTATTTATTTGTAGTTTTAAATTTAGATAACTAACCACTCGTGTCACATATGCATTAATTAAAAGATGGTTATGAATATTATATTCTATTTCCACCACATTCTGTAAATGCAGTCCCATAAATCTTACACACTGGACCTTTAAGAAGTGGAACAATTGTCAGGGCAGAGTAATGAGTGGACATGATCGGACACAAATTTGTCCTTGGCAGCGTTAGTTGAGGTAAGCATCCACAAAACTTAAAAATGTTGAAAATGGAGTGAAAATTGTATCCTAAAGGTTTATGACACGAAAAAGAAGAAAAGAAGAAAAACTGAAGGGAAGTAACAGGAAAATTAACTTCCTGTTGAGTTTTGAGATCCATCGGGGTCTGGAGCTGTCACATAAACACACATACAAACAAATAAAGAAATGGCTGTTGGACATTGCCATCGAGTCACAGCTAATGTACAGTTGTACATTCATTGGCTGTCAAATAAACACAGACACTGCGCTAGTCAGTTCTGAGGCAAAAAAATCTCTTTGACTTCAATCTGAAGACACCTTCAGATAACACACTGTGAAGTGAGTAAATGTAGTGTTACTTTAGCCTCAAACATTAAATCTAGAAAACCGAAATTGACTCCATTGTTTTCATTGTACCATCCATCAGCACTTCTTAGGTGTTTTGCCATTTAAGTGAGTTGTTTTCTTACTTGCAGGTTATCTCCTCCATTGTTCTGGAGCACCCAGCTGGGTCCATCTCATCACATTTTGCTACACAGATTTATCTCTCTTTTTTTTTGATACACTAAACACTTGTTTCCTGCCTGACACCAGCTGTTTCACAGTGAGCCCATATTGCCCATGTTGAGGGCAAATTCTCTGCAGTGCAGCACATGCAGATTTTGTGTAAGCAGCTCCAGAACCAGGAACCTGGTTCATCACACAGGGGCAGCAGTTGTCTGCCCCATACCATGAGGCCTTGTGTCATTTTGTATGACATGCACACGGAAAAATAAGCTCCATGATCGTTCTGTGATTCCTGTCTGACAGACCATGCTCTGGCACTTCATGAATACAGCAGCCAGCACAGCATGTTATCTATAGAGGGCCATTCTGCAGCAATATGCTCACACACACACACATACACACACAGATCTGCCTCCATAACACAACGGTTAGAAACAGATTATTTTCCACATATCAATTCAAGTAGAAAATATGTATGCACAACAAGTATGCATACTTGTATTTGAGTGAATCCAAATCTATGAGCCCAGGACCATGGACATGTCAGCTAAGGCATTACATACACACAGCAGAAGGAGGTTGATAGGATAGTGATGGTCTAAAAGATTGCTGATGACTGACCTTCACTGTGTGTGAAGGAGTCACCGTGTGCATCCTCACATGGGATTTGGAGCTTCACAGCAGAATTAAAACCTCTCAAAGAAAACAATTGCTATATAACCTGTAGCTCCTAAACATGTGAGAACACCACGCAGAGGGTCAAATATTGTTGGCAGGTCGGCTACAAGTCACAAAAGAACAGATAATAATCACAAAATATCGACTCAACAACATACTAACGAAAGAAACAATAGTTTAATAGTTTATTATTATTATTGTGGTTGTTGTTGCTGTTGTTCAAAGTCTTTTATATAACAGAAGTGCAATAATTCATACTAGTAGTTCGAGAGTGCTGTAGACTTTTGAATGAATGGTAGACTCCATCAGGACCTGTGGGGCTCTGTGAGGCCATAATATGTTTCATTTATGTTATTGGACTGGTATCACATAAAAAAAAAATTAAAAAAAAATATTTATTAATGTAATTTACTCTACTCTGCACATGCATGGAAAGTGACTGCGGCACACACCTCACAGGAACTTGCAGAGCCAAAAAGGAAACTCTTTCTGAGGTCACCTGAAGCCTGCATGACAATCATGTAGGCATTACCTTCCTCAGCGGTGATGGTGATTATCACACAAGCCAAGGGTCATCTGTCACCAATGGTTTATCAGACAGTAAAGTTGAATATCTGTCAGAAACACTGAATCTCCACAGAAATCATTAAAATGACTGATGTAAATCCACTTTTTGTCCCAGCAAGGTCTTTCAGGGTCCATGCTGCAGTCACTTTATTTTCATTTCTGTAACATGTTGTGCAAGGTGTAAGGGCGCATTCATTGATGCTTGTAGCTGTAATATTAAATTTAGGAGAAGTAGAGGTAGCAGTAGTAATATTCTTTCATATGACTGTAGACATCATCTAACAGCTACCACAATGACACGAATACAGAGAATACACAAAAAGATAAACTCACCAGAGAGAAGACAAGAGTACACATAGATTTTTATCATCATGAAAATGACGAGCAAAGAACACAAATGCTGCAGGACTGATCTGGTCACTCTAACCACTGTCTTTAGTCTGCCCCTTTCAAAGATTGCAGCTCCTCCCTTTTCTCTAAAATACACACACACACACACACACACACACACGCACACACCCACACACATATACTTTGCACTGACACACGCCCAACATAATGTGTTTGTATGTACAAAATAACAACTCTTAAAATAGTAAAGACATTCTTTATTCAGAATGTGAAGAGACAGCAGAGCAAAGTACAATATTCAAACACAGAGGATAACATGTACAGGTGTGAATTTGACACCACAGTAGCATAGCACTGAGTTAGCATGTCTACTGTAGATACAGCAACTTAAAAAACAAAACAAATAAAAACAGAACATGGACATTGACAGCATTCTTAATGGAAATATTTCACACTTCACATGTTCTTATTTTGTGATATGCAAATCAAGTAAATAAAAACACAGAAGACAAAGTTTTTTGGTTGTCCTCTTTAGAAATATTACTGTATTGTTATAGTAAAATGATTTGCTGTCATACAAGCAAGAAAAAAAATGTGAAATGAATCTGACCACTTTGTGAAAATCATCACACACCACATGTCTAATTCCAATAATGATAGAAAATATTTTAAATCCTAAAATATACTCAAATCTGAGATCTGCCTCCATAATACAAAGCTTTGAACAGAGTTTTGTCCAGATATTATGAATTCAAGTACAGAATATGTATGCACAACAAGTATGCATACTTGTATTTGAGTGAATCCAAATCTATGAGCCACTGCTTGTATCCACAGACATCAACTCAACAACATTCTGAGGAAAGAAACAATAGTTTAATGTTAGAAAATGGAAAGAGGATACTGTATTTATAAAAGACATTCAGTGACATTATCAACATTATTATTATTATTGCGGTTGTTGTTGTTGCTGTTGTTCAAAGTCTTTTATATAACAGTAGTGCAATAATTCATACTGCAGTGATCATTCAAAGTATAGACATACCCTGTTGGTGAGAGTGCTGTAGACTTGGTCTTCATTTTTCATCAATGGGTGGAGTGACTGGTAGACTTCATCAGGACCTGTGGGGCTCTATGAGGCCATAATATGTTTGATTTATGTTATTAGACTGGTATCACATTAAAAGAATCAAACACTAGTGCTGAACACACTTGTTGTTGCAGTTCGTGACTTGTGAAGTCTGAAGGATCAGTGTGTGTTCATGTGTGTGGTGGACTGACTTCCGCTTTTACTCTACTCTGCACATGCATGGAAAGTGACTGCGGCACACACCTCACAGGAACTTGCAGAGCCAAAAAGGAAACTCTTTCTGAGGTCACCTGAAGCCTGCATGACAATCATGTAGGCATTACCTTCCTCTGCGGTGATGGTGATTATCACACAAGCCAAGGGTCATCTGTCACCAATGGTTTATCAGACAGTAAAGTTGAATATCTGTCAGAAACACTGAATCTCCACAGAAATCATTAAAATGACTGATGTAAAACCACTTTTTGTCTCAGCAAGGTCTTTCAGGGTCCATGCTGCAGTCACTTTATGAGCAGACACACAGCAGAGCAGCAAAGAAATTCAGTCAACAAGTTGTTTTCTGCATTGCAGAGCATTTCTACAATATGTTGTGCAAGGTGTAAGGGCCCATTCATTGATGCTTGTAGCTGTAATATTAATTTTAGGAGAAGTAGTGGTAGCAGTAGTATTATTCTTTCATATGACAGTGGTGCAATAGCTCATACTGCAGTGATCATTCAAAGTACAGACATACCCTGTTGGTGAGAGTGCTGTAGACTTGGTCTTCATTCTTCATCAATGGGTGGAGTGACTGGTAGACTCCATCAAGACCTGTGGGGCTCTGTGAGGCCATAATATGTTTGATTTATTTTATTAGAGTAGTATCAAATTAAAAGAACAAAATAAGAAATACTTTTCATTAAAACTGAATTTAAATCAAAAGACATCGCTCTGGTAATTGAATACAGTGACCCTGAGAGCTCAACACACTGCAACTTAAGAAAACACGTCAACAGACAAAACACGAGAAGATTTAGAAACAAACATCGATTTGACAACACCTGCAACATTCAGGAAACATACTTCAAATACAGAAAACAACATTGGAAGTGTTTTAATAAGACACTCGTGCTGAACACTTGGACACACGTGTTGTTGTGACACATGGTTTCAGAATGAAGTTAAAGGAAACTCACCTCTCGTGCATCTTCTTTGTCTGAAAACATTCAGAACAACATTTGTTTATATGTCTAGAGGAGACTGAGGTTGAGGTTGGAGTCTATAAATATACAATGTGTGTTGTGGTTTGTGAGTCTTACTCTGTTGTCTCCTCTTTATCTTCCACACAAGTGTCAGTACGCCCATCAGTATGGTTATTATAACGATGACACAGATAATCAAAAATGGAAAATTTTCTGGTCAGAGAAAGGGGAAGTCAGATCTCTATCACACTTCGACATATAAAGAACAACTTGTTCTGCACATCTTCTTTGCTATAGCCAAAATTTATCTCTTAATAATCGGAAACTTGCTTGATACAGGACATGTGAATACAGACATCAATAAGATGAAAACTGAACATATATAAAATTGAAGATTTAAAAATGTTAATTAATCGTTCCAAGTATAAAAAAACTGACTTGGCAAGAATGAGCATGGTAAATTATGTGATACTGACAACAGCTGGGTGGCTGAACAATGAATGTTTAATTGGATTTCATTTAAATCATACTGTATGAATATTTAATTAGATTTAATTCAAATCATACATTTTATCAAAAGTTATTAAACTAATGACTATATATGAAATATATTCTTCATACCAGCTCCTTGTGTTGATGATGCAGTAGTAGTTGTAGTAGAGTCGAATGCTGGAGTAGAATAGATGATGTATGATGTGGACGTATCACTGATAAAATCTGAGCTGTTTATAACAGCTAATATTTTCAGAGTTGTCCTGGGATTGGTAGACTCAGCTGAAAATAACAGACACAATAATCTCTTAAGTATTTGCACAGTTACTACATGAAGGAGTATTATTTTTTAAAATAAAAAGACGAGTGTAAACTTACCATCTGTAACTATAAGATTCACCTCTATGTAAGAATCAGGGCCAACTCTGTCCACTCCACAATAATATTTCTGAGAGTCTGACTTTTGGAGATTTATGAAAGTCACAAATAAACCTTCTGCAGTGTTTGATATCTCTATTCGATTCTTCTTTTGAGTTTTTCCAAATGCTGCTCTGATGATGTATTTTTCCTCTGAGCATGGACTATGACAAAAGTATTTATCATTATATTTTACATCTGTCCAAACGTTCCAGTCGGAGCATTTGAATGTCACATTATTCCCAACATGTCCATTTACATTGAGAAACTTCACCTCCACAACACTCAGAGCTACAAGTGGAAATAAAGAAAACATTGTTTATCATTATGTCAATGCACAGACACATTCAAATATGCATATATATATTTTAATTTTAATATTTATGCATTTCATTATTTATGATGGTGAAACAGTAAGAAAAGAAAAGAAAAGAAACAGCTAGCCAACTAATTTAGCAAACAAACAAATGACATCATCTAACAGCTACCACGTTGACACAGAAATACAGAGAATACACAAAAAGATAAACTCACCAGAGAGAAGACAAGAGTACGCATAGATTTTTATCATCGTGAAAATGACGAGCAAAGAACACAAATGCTGCAGGAATGATCTGGTCACTCTAACCACTGTCTTTAGTCTATGACTTATGTAGCGGGTGTGTGTGGTTAGGGCATGAAGGAGGAGGACTCAAGGCACTGTTTCCTGCGATTATTTATTCCTGCAGAAGACATTAACACACACCATAAGCCTTCTGTCTTTTCCTCTGCACCTCTGCTCCTAAACATGCGAACATACAGTGTTAACACCAGGGAGTGCAAGCTAATGCTGCATAGGCTCACGACTACATAGATACAAATCGCGCCAAAAACATGAAACTAAAAACATCCATAAAACTTATATTAGCGGTCAAAACAACACAAAAACAGCTTGGTAGCATAAAAAATGCAACACAGAACAATATGGACCGAAGATTTCACCATAAATGACTACATTTTCAAAGAAAATAATACAAGATTAACACTGCATTTTCCACACAACTTACCCTCAGCAACACAAAACGGGACTGTGAGGGCAGAGGGGAGGGGCTACGGAAGCCCAGGAGGTGCAGAAAAGGCACAGGAGTACAGGAGGGTCATTTCCACAGGAAAAGTTTATAAAATAATGGTAAATGAAAATAACTCATAGAGATAAAATTCATAAATACTCAAAATAATCATAAAATGATAAATAAAACTTACAAATACAAATTGGAAATAATAATGAATAAAGTGCATTTTTAACTCTGTTACACCCACCCCCACTGAATTTTATCAAATATGAGCACCAACTACAGAGTCTACACCATAGAGAACACTACAAGTTCACAAATTACCAGGGGCCATAAACAAGAAAACCAACACCAAATGTATCCCTTAAGGATGAAGTGGCATGAGAGCAGCGCTTATCCCTCAATCCAGCAACTGGTAACAGGGTGCCTTATACACCCCACAAGACCCCAAAACATAGTGTAGTGCAGGCTCATGACACGGTATAAAATGAAAACAGCGGAACAGTATATCAATACAAAAACTTTCAGACCCAATAGGGGCATAGGCTATCTGATGAAGGTTTTAGTCAGCAAAAGCATGGAACACCGATTTGCAAACAGCTTTAACACTGAACTTGTCCTGAATAACATCCTGCCTGGACATGGTTTGTATGAGCCTGTTCACAGGCTTGACTAGACGACCAAATCTTGACCTGACTTGTATCTGTGCATTAGAACGGTCACAGTTCATGGTTGAGGTCTGGTCAACAGTGTGCAGAATGTTTGAGGCATTGTCTGTCTGTGTCATGGTACTGAGAGCAGGGGCTGGCTGTCTCACACTTGCCGGGACGTCCACAGCAGTCACAGGGACAGAGTCACAAGTCACAGACAGATCTGTCGTGTGGCCCTCAGGTGGGACAGAGCAGTTCTGGGGATCAGAGGTCATGCTTGTCATGTCAGTAACACCCGCTGCTGACAGACTTGGTGCAGACAGCTGTGTGATCCATTCTATGGTTCTCCTCTCAGAGTCCACAGGTTCCGGATCAGTCAAAGGGGACTGTCCCTCCTCCACAGTCGTAGGTGAGTTTCTGTCACTTCCAGCATCAAGGCTCTCACTAGCTCCGCATAGAGTCTCGCTCTCTCTCTCAAACAAGGTCTCTCCATCATCTCTGACACCATCAGTTCCTGAGGCTGAGGATTCTGTAGCAGGCATGGATGTGGCAGGGTCAGACATTTCGAATGTGTCCTCCACAGGAAGAAAATTGGCCAGCATCAGCAGGTTTCTGTGAATCACTTTCTCCTGTCCAGTGACTGTGTCGCAGATCCTGTATGTGTGCGTCTCTGCGTTCATGTCCACCACAGTGTAGATGGTTGATTCCCACCTGTCAGCGAGCTTCTTCTTACCCCTGTCCTTCCTGTTGGCCAAGAGCACTCTGTCACCGATGTTAATGCTTGATCCCTTCACTTTCCTGTTGTACAGCTGAGCATGTCTCTTCTGCTCTTTCGTGGCATGCTCCTGAGCAATCACCATTGCTTCCTTCAAGTCATTAGCGAGACATGCCGCATACTTATCATAGCTCGTCACAGCAGAGTCATGAAGGACAGTACGGAAGAGGACGTCAACAGGTAGGCGGGGGACTCGGCCAAACATGAGGTAAAAGGGGGGATAACCTGTCGTCTCATGAGCTGCGCAGTTATACACAAAGGTCAGTGTCTGCAAGCACCGTGGCCAGTCAGCTTTCTCTTCAGGGGGCAACGCACGAATCATGCCACCCAAGGTTCGATTGAATCGCTCCACACTTCCATTTCCCATTGGATGGTAGGGGGTTGTGTGTGATTTTCTGACACCTGACACCCTGAGGAGCTCACTTATCAGCTGACTCTCAAAGTTAGCACCTTGGTCGCTGTGAATCCTTTCAGGAAAGCCAAAGACACAGAAATACCGGTCCCAGAGAACCCTTGCCACCTGCTTAGCTGTCTGGTCTTTACACGGAAATGCCTGAGCCATTCTTGTAAAATGGTCTGTTATCACCAAAACATCGACAGACTTGTTTCTGGAGTCTTCGGCCGACCAAAAGTCAATACATACCAGCTCTAGTGGCCTGGTTGATGTTATGGTCTCCGATGGAGCCCTACCCTCAGGCTCGATGGTCTTGCTGACGATGCATCGCTGACAATGGCGAACATAGTCTCTCACATCTCTGTCGAGGTTCAGCCAGAAAAACCTCTGTCTTGTCAAGCTGAGGCTCCTGAACTGAGCTTGGTGTCCTGCTCCATCGTGCACTCCATGCAGAACCTCAGACTTGAGTGAGTCAGGGACAACATATTGGAAGCGCCTTGCCTTGGTTTTCTGATCCCTTGAAATCCTGTATAGCACGCCGTTGCTCACAGTTAGCCTATCCCAGTGTTTAAGGTATTTTGTGACAGAGACAGACTCTTTAAATCTTTCTCTCCTAGAGGGCCTCCGACGTCTCGCAACGTAGTACACAACACGAGAGAGAGTTCTGTCCTCCAACTGCTTGTCATGGAGGTCCTTTTCGGTGTAGGCAGGTAAGGTGTCCTGTCCAGGTGGAACCAACTGAGGCAGATACTGCAACACTTCAACAGCACGGGTCCTCGGACCAGCATCCCACTCAATGTGCGACTGTAACACAGCAGACACATCCTCCGTTGCAACAGACTGAGTGTGCATTTGTAGCGAACTGCATGTGGACTGGGCATTGACACTCACTGGAAAGGGTTTCTTGTGACCACTAGATGACCGGAAGGCATTTTGGACGGACGAATTTGACACATCCTTGACCTCAGTGAGAAGACCTACATAGGGTTCAGCGAGCAGCCTGTGGCCGACGCTCTCCTTGACAAACGGCACACGGCTCAAGGCATCAGCCACAATGTTCTGCTGACCTGGGATATACTTGATATGGAAGTCGTAGCTCGCCAACTTGGCCACCCAGCGTTGCTCACAACAGTCTAACTTCGGCTTTGTCAGGATGTGAGTCAACGGGTTGTTATCAGTCCAGACTGTGAATTTGTGGCCTTTCAGCCAGTGACTGAACTTGTCGCAGACTGCCCATTTCAAGGCCAGAAACTCTAACCGGTGAGCCGGGTAATTCTTTTGGGACTGAGACAATGACTTGCTGGCAAAAGCAATGGGCCTGGCTCGTGTTTCACCCTCCTTAACCTGAGACAGAACAGCACCTATGCCATCCAGGGATGCATCAGTAGACAGCATGAAGGGACGGGTGAAATCTGGATGAGCCAGGACAGCACTGTGAATCAGTGAGGACTTCAGGTGCTCAAAAGACTGTTCCTGCTCTGCTGTCCAGTCAGAGGCACACAACTTCCTGCCTGACAATTTGGTCCAACAGAGTGTGCCTTTCCTTTTTCCACCCTTGAGCAGACCAAAGAGTGGCTTGGCAATGGCGGAGTACCTGGGTATGAAGTGCTGATAGTAATTTACCAACCCCAAAAAGGACCTTATCCTCTTCTGAGATGGGGTCACGCCATCGGGCTCCATGAGGTCAGTGGTTGCCATATTTGCGATGTTCTCAACTTTACTGGGGTCTGTTGAAACACCATTCTCATCTATTATGTGACCGAGAAACTTGACAGACCTCCTGAGAAAGAAACACTTTTTGGGGGCCAGCTTCAAGTTATGAACACGCAGCCTCTCAAACACCATCTTCAGCCGCTGCAAGGCAGTTTCCTCATCAGGTGCGAACACCAACAGATCGTTCAAGTAACACAGCAGACTCAGATAGTTTTGGTCTCCGAAAATGCTGGTCATCATGCGCATAAAGCTCCCAGGGCTGTTGCAGAGACCCTGCGGCAGACGGTTGTACTCATACAAGCCCATGGGAGTGGTAAACGCTGAGTACTTCCTGTCATCCTCATGGAGTGGCATATTGTAGAACCCGGAGGTCAAATCCATCGTGCTGAACAGACAGTTTCCTCCCAGCGCCGCCAAACAATCTGCCTGGTGAGGAAGGGGATGGGCGTCCTTCAGGGTTCTCCTGTTCAACCAGCGAAAATCTGTACAGATGCGGAGATCTCCATTTTTTTTCCACACAAGCACCAATGGTGATGCGTATTCACTGGACGATTTTCTGATGATCTCCTTTTCCTCCATCTCACTCAGCACTTGGCGCAGCTTCTGGTACTGGGCAGGGGGCACTCGCCTGTATGGGAGCCTGAATGGTCTGCTGTCTGACAGGTGTATGCGGTGTACAAAGCCCTTCGCCTCCCCACAGTCAAGATGATGGCGTGAAAAGACATCTTCATACTGCAAAACAAGGTCAGCCATTGTCCTCTTGCAGTCCTCTGAAACTTCACATGACTCCATATCAACACCACTGAGCCCGACTGACCTGAGCTTGTCTTTGGCAGAATTTACGTCTGCAGTAGGCGGC
Source organism: Sciaenops ocellatus (assembly GCA_033000465.1). Classification (NCBI taxonomy): domain Eukaryota; kingdom Metazoa; phylum Chordata; class Actinopteri; family Sciaenidae; genus Sciaenops; species Sciaenops ocellatus. Next base: position 3,961,646 of record CP136872.1, on the reverse strand, counting down.
ATGGCTGATTGAGTGCAGCTAGCAAGGGGAACCTCTGAGCGCTCAGCAACATCCATGTCTTCAAGTGCTACGGCAGGGTAGATATCAGCCAGCTTTGCATTGCGCCTCAATAACACAGGCTTGTTAGATGTGTTGATGAGCTTCAGTGGGACCCATCTGTCTCCCCACAATGTAGTTACAATCTTTGCGACCAAAACACCTCTGGGAGCCGAGCGGGATGACGTTGGCTCTGTCATGACGGTGCTGCCTGGGGAAACAACAGTGTTTTTTGGCAGTTTGCCCCAGATGAGATATTCACGGCCAGGCTCAAGACAGGTGGCTGAGTTACACCTTACTGTACCAACCTTGTCAGGAACATCTTCACCTTTCCAGGGATTCAGACCGGATAGCATGGACAGGAAGTGTTCAGTTTCTGGGTCTCCAGTTGGGCAGGGGCCGGACACTGTCTTCCAATAGGACTCACATAGCTTGGACTGATGCAGGATGTGTTTTATGACATTGGTCCCTAGTATCAAGTCGTCATGCTGTCCTGTAACAACAAGTGTGGGGACTAACATTTTACAGCCATACACTTCCATCTCCACTTCAAAAGCACACTTTGGCTTAACACGAAGTCCGCCACATCCAACAAGGACCACATTCACGTCTATCAGTTTTTGGTCTGTTATCACTCCAGCCTCTCTCAGTTTCACTTCGGCTGTCTCACTGATGCTGCAGGCCATTGAACCACTGTCCAACATTCCACCAATTTTCACTGTCCCACCCATGTCCACAGTTGTGTAGAAGAGACTGTCACTGCTTCCAACTCTGTGAACATTCTGATAAACAACGATGTCGGAGTCATTACATGAGTCTCTCACAGATATGTAAACAGTCTCAGCATCAGACATGTCATCGGTTTGGGAGTTAATGGTGTGACCTGTACTGCCTCCCTCCGAATACAGGTCGGCTAGTTTCCCTCAGACTGGGATTGGGGGGAGTTATTAGCAGGGCAGTCCAGTCTGGTGTAGCCAGGGGCGAGGCAGCCAAAACACAGCCTCTCAGACATGCAGTGTGAAATGGTGGTGTGGCGTGAGTCATTACAGACTTTACAAGCTGCTTCTCTGGTACGTCGCTCACGAGAGGCACGCTGGAACCTCCCACCTCGGATCGGATGGGAAGTGTTGCGCTGCTGCATTTTCCCCATCATCTCCTGAAACATGTCAACCATACGAGTGAGAAGTCTCTCCTCTGACTGTTGGAGATTTTGTGCCACAACTGGTACAGAGGCTTGGCTCTGAGCATGTTGGGGACTACCCTGAACTGAGACGGGCGCTGGAGAGGGGCAAGGAGGGTGACACACATGACGTTGGGCTTGGAGAGAGGAGGGTGAGGGTAATGGACTTGGAGTGTGGCACTGCCCATGGAGAGGTGAGGGACTCGAAGTGAGACACTGCTCATATGCCACTAGGCTAGATGATGGTGGGCTGGGCTGCTCAGGGGTGATGGTGGTGATGTGGCTTTTCAGCTGTGTAGCGCCAGTGGTTCTGCCACTAGCCCTCAACTCTCTCTGATAGTCATCGATTCTCAGCTGAACATCACGCGAGGTCCACTCATGAATTGGCCTACATTTTAAGGTGCAGGATAGCTCCGGGTCAGGGCAGTGTTTGACGAACATGAGAGCCACTTCATCATTCATGTCTTCCATCTGCTTCCCTCGACTGTGCAGGCCCTCAAGAGCTAGGTCGGCTGCCTTGTTCAGTCTTATCCAGTAGTCGACCGGGTTTTCTCTGTGCTTGGGCAGAGTAGCATAAAAGTCAGCGAGAGGGAGACATGAGGGAGCCTCACTGAAATAGTGGAGAAGCACATTGTATATCAGTTCAGGTCTCTGTGTAACATCAAGCGCAGGATCACTACGCAAGGCAATCTTCACAACATCTCTGGCCTTGCCCATTAAGTGGCACATGATTTCTTCTGCTTGTTCGCACACAGGAATGTCTTGTTTTCTGAGGTGAGTTTTAGTCATGTCAATCCAGTCCTGGACTGAGTATTTGTCAGTGTTGTCACCTCTGATGTCTGGAGCACTTTATCAGGTTTAACATGAACTGTCACATGTGGGAGGTCATGTCTGTTAACGTCACATTGTGTGTTCTTGGTGGCTGAGGTAGTCTGGTGGTCACTATTCATGTTTACAACACCAGCTGACATTAGCCTAGCAACAATGGATTCACCAATTTGAGCACCTAACTGCCCTACCATGTCTGTGAGGTGGCGAATGTCTTTAACATCACTGCGGGGTGTGGAAGTAAGGGGACCCTCCCTCATTATCCCACCAACAGGAGTACAACCTGGGCTCAGACCTAACCCTGATTCTGCACAACCATCAGATGTGAACTTTGAATGTCCCACAGCCCTACTGTCAGCAATATCACTGAACCAAACACCCCTACCTTTAGGTAAAGTAGGACTAGTAAACCCATCCATTGTTATTTCAGCAGCTGTTTTTAACCATTGAATGTACTTGCGTTGTGTATTTAAACAGAAACAAAATGGAGTAGCAAAACCAGTTAACTGGAAGTACAAGAATAATATATAGAGTGCCCTGAACCACAGTCTCTCATAAATCTGACTGCATAAGAATCTGGAAATGTAGATCAGGATGGTAGCACAGCATCCACGGCGATGAGCATCAAGCTGATCTGAAGATCCAAATGGTCACGGCACCAGTGTAGCGGGTGTGTGTGGTTAGGGCATGAAGGAGGAGGACTCAAGGCACTGTTTCCTGCGATTATTTATTCCTGCAGAAGACATTAACACACACCATAAGCCTTCTGTCTTTTCCTCTGCACCTCTGCTCCCTCAGCAACACAAAACGGGACTGTCAGGGCAGAGCTTTAAATTTCACAGAAAAACGTTTTATAAAAAAACATATACAAGAAGAAAACAATGCCACCTGGTGGCGAAAGGAACACAGAGCGTGGGATGGAGTAACTACACAGAAACAACAAAATCCTTAACCCAACAAAAGAAAACACATACCTGCAGAAGACATTAACACACACCATAAGCCTTCTGTCTTTTCCTCTGCACCTCTGCTCCTAAACATGCGAACATACAGTGTTAACACCAGGGAGTGCAAGCTAATGCTGCATAGGCTACACGACTACATAGATACAAATCGCGCCAAAAACATGAAACTAAAAACATCCATAAAACTTATATTAGCGGTCAAAACAACACAAAAACAGCTTGGTAGCATAAAAAATGCAACACAGAACAATATGGACCGAAGATTTCACCATAAATGACTACATTTTCAAAGAAAATAATACAAGATTAACACTGCATTTTCCACACAACTTACCCTCAGCAACACAAAACGGGACTGTGAGGGCAGAGGGGAGGGGCTACGGAAGCCCAGGAGGTGCAGAAAAGGCACAGGAGTATAGGAGGGTCATTTCCACAGGAAAAGTTTATAAAATAATGGTAAATGAAAATAACTCATAGAGATAAAATTCATAAATACTCAAATTAATCATAAAATGATAAATAAAACTTACAAATACAAATTGGAAATAATAATGAATAAAGTGCATTTTTAACTCTGTTACACTTACACTTCCCTTTCCTTTACCCTTTCAAAGTTTGCAGTTCCTCCTCTTCCTCTAAAAAACACACACACACACACTTTGCACTGACACGCACACAGCATAATGTGTGAGACTGAAAGAAGAGATACTTTATTAATCCCTCAATGGGGAAATTCCTGTGAGCAATTTGGGGGTGCAGTGCCTTGCTCAAGGGCACCTCGGCAGTGAACTGGCACCCCTCCAGCTACCAGTCCACCTTCCATACTATGGTCCATGCTGGACTTGAACCGGCCACCCTCCGGTTCGCAAGCCAATGCGTGGAGTGGAGCAAGCCCCTATTCCATCTCCCTGTTCCAAAAATCAATTTAATAAATTGTACTTGTATGTATGTATGTATGTACTGTGTTTGTATGTACAAAATAACAACTCTTAAAATAGTAAAGACATTCTTTATTCAGAATGTGAAGAGACAGCAGAGCAAAGTACAATATTCAAACACAGAGGATAACATGTACAGGTGTGAATTTGACACCACAGTAGCATAGCACTGAGTTAGCATGTCTACTGTAGATACAGCAACTTAAAAAACAAAACAAATAAAAACAGAACATGGACATTGACAGCATTCTTAATGGAAATATTTCACACTTCACATGTTCTTATTTTGTGATATGCAAATCAAGTAAATAAAAACACAGAAGACAAAGTTTTTTGGTTGTCCTCTTTAGAAATATTACTGTATTGTTATAGTAAAATGAGTTGCTGTCTGATTCTAATTATGTGTGTAATTTTAATTACACCAGCTACACTCAGTTTGTCTTTGGTAGCTGAGCCAGGGAATAGAGAGAGTCATTTTCACTGTATTCAGACTGATTTGGCTCAGACTGCCCAGTGCGTTCAATTTGCTTTTTGGGTAGTTGAATAACAGAGTACACAACGCTGGAAACTGGATTTAAAGGAACATCTTCTGAGTAGTTATTACCACTCTCAGCTGCTATTTCAGTATAATTAGCATAGAGACCGTCTGAGTCTGCAGCGTAGTCGAGTGTAGAGACCGGAGACTGTCCTTCCTCAGGTCTGATATCGTCAACATCCTTGGAGTAGAAAAAAGAGAAAGCAGTTGTAAGAAACACTGAAACACTGTTATACAAAATAGAGGCTGAGAGCCATACCCCTGGATATATACATGGTTAACATTGATTATTAGTATTGGCTTATGTTACAGGTATGCTTGTTAGCCAAAAAATACCACCTGTCTAGAAAAGAAACAGATATAATGCTGGATTAGCTTTGTTTGTTTGTTAACCTGAGTTAGTGGTTGATGTGCAAGAAGAAGAAGAAGAAAGCTAAATAGTTGTTATGATACCCCTAACCCCACCAGTCACGTCTCTGTCACGTTGCAGCTGTGACACTGTTTTGGTCCGTCCTGCATGTGACTTCAAACCCCGCCGGGAGCGTTTCAGAAGCGTTTAGCCCGCCAAACTTTGTTTACTTGCTCAGATTTGGTCATTTTCCTGGATTATGTTCTTCTAAATAAGCTTCATCCATCCATCCATCTTCTTCCGCTTATCCATTATTGCCGGGTCGCGGGGGCAGCAGTCTGAGCAGGGAAGCCCAAACTTCCCTCTCCCCAGACACCTCGGTCAGCTCCTCGGGAGGAACACCGAAGCGTTCCCAGACCAGCCAAGAGACATAGTCCCTCCAGCATGTCCTGGGTCTTCCCCGGGCCTCCTCCCGGGGGGACATGCCTGGAACACCTCCCTAGGGAGGCGTCCAGGAGGCATCCGAAACAGATGCCCGAGCCACCTCAGCTGGCTCCTCTCGATGTGAAGGAGCAGCGGCTCTAGTCCGAGCTCCTCCCGAGTGACTGAGCTTCTCACCCTATCTCTTAGGGAGCGCCCAGCCACCCTGCGGAGGAAACTCATTTCGGCCGCTTGTATCCGCGATCTTGTTCTTTCGGTCATTACCCAAAGCTCATGACCATAGGTGAGAGTCGGAACGTAGATTGACCAGTGAATCGAGAGCTTCGCCTTTTGGCTCCGCTCCCTCTTCACCACAACGGACTGGTACAGCGACCGCATCACTGCGGAAGCTGCACCGATCCGCCTGTCAATCTCACGCTCCATCCTTCCCTCACTCATGAACAAGATCCCGAGATACTTAAACTCCTCCACTTGAGGCAGGACATCTCCACCAACCCGGAGGGGGCAAGCCACCCTTTTCCGGTTGAGAACCATGGCCTCGGACTTGGAGGTGCTGATTCTCATCCCAGCCGCTTCACACTCAGCTGCAAACCGCCCCAGAGCGTACTGTAGGTCCTGGTTTGAAGAAGCCAACAGGACAACATCATCTGCAAAAAGCAGAGATGAGATCCTGTGGTTCCCAAACAGAACTCCCTCCGGTCTCTGGCTGCACCTAGAAATTCTGTCCATAAAAATTATGAACAGAACCGGTGACAAAGGGCAGCCCTGCCGGAGTCCAACACGCACTGGGAACAGGTCTGACTTACTGCCGGCAATGCGAACCAGACTCCTGCTCCGTTCATACAGGGACCGGACAGCCCTTAGCAAAGGGCCCCATACTCCTGAAGCACCCTCCACAGAAAACCACGAGGGACACGGTCGAATGCCTTCTCCAGATCCACAAAACACATGTGGACTGGTTGGGCGAACTCCCATGCACCCTCGAGCACCCTATGAAGGGTATAGAGCTGGTCCAGTGTTCCCCGACCAGGACGAAAACCGCATTGTTCCTCCTGAATCCGAGGTTCGACTATCAGCCAAATTCCCCTCTCCAGTACCATGGCGTAAACCTTCCCGGGGAGGCTGAGAAGTGTGATCCCCCTGTAGTTGGAGCACACTCTCCGGTCCCCCTTTTTAAAAAGAGGGACCACCACCCAAGTCTGCCACTCCAAAGGCACCGTCCCCAACCGCCATGCGATGTTGCAGAGGCGTGTCAGCCAAGACAGCCCCATAACATCCAGAGACTTAAGATACTCAGGGTGGATCTCATCCACCCCCGGTGCCTTGCCACAGAGGAACTTGCAAACCACCTCTGTGACTTCGGCTTGGGTAATGGGCGAGTCCACCTCTGAGTCGTCAGCCTCCGCTTCCTCAAAGGAAGACGTGACGATGGGATTGAGGAGATCCCTAAAGTATTCCTTCCACCGCCCGACAATATCCCCAGCTGAGGTCAACAGCTCCCCACCCGCACTGTAAACAGTGTTGGCAGAGTACTGCTTCCCCCTCCTGAGGCGCCGGACGGTTTGCCAGAATTTCTTCGGGGCCGACCGGTAGTCCTCCTCCATGGCCTCTCCGAACTCCTCCCAGCTCCGAGTTTTTGCCTCCGCAACTGCCCGAGCCGCAGCATGCCTGGCCTGCCGATACCCGTCAGCTGCCTCAGGAGTCCTAGAGGCCAACTTGGTCCGATAGGACTCCTTCTTCAGCTTGACAGCAGCCCTTACTTCCAGTGTCCACCACCGGGTTCGGGGGTTGCCGCTACGACAGGCACCAGAGACCTTGCGGCCACAGCTCCGAACAGCCGCGTCGACAATGGAGGCAGAGAACATGGTCCACTCAGACTCAATGTCCCTCGCCTCCCTCGGAATCTGAGAGAAGCTCTCCCGGAGGTGGGAGTTAAAGACCTCCCTGACAGAATGCTCAGCCAGGCGTTCCCAGCAGACCTTCACAGTGCGTTTCAGCCTGCCAGGTCTGTCCAGCCTCCTCCTCCGCCAGCGGATCCAACTCACCACCAGGTGGTGATCAGTTGACAGCCGGAGATCAGATGAAATGACAACGAAGTCAATCATCGACCTCCGGCCTAAGGCGTCCTGGTGCCACGTGCACTTATGGACGCCCCTATGCTCGAACATGGTGTTCGTTATGGACAAACCGTGACTAGCACAGAAGTCCAACAACAAAGCACCGCTCGGGTTCAGATCTGGGAGGCCATTCCTCCCAATCACACCCCTCCAGGTATCACTGTCATCGCCCACGTGAGCGTTAAAGTCCCCCAGCAGAACAATGGAGTCCCCAGTCGGGGCCCCTCTCAGAACCCCCCCCCCAGGGACTCCAAGAAGGCCGGATACTCCGTGCTGCTATTCGGCCCGTAGGCACAAACAACAGCAAGAGCCCTCTCCCCGACCCGAAGGCGCAGAGAGGCGACCCTCTCGTTCACCAGAGTAAACTCCAACACATGGCGGCTAAGCTGGGGGACTACAAGCAAGCCCACACCAGCTCCTACATGCTTCTACATGTGTAAATATGCTACGTAGTGAGTTTGTTTCGCTTTTGTCTGTTTTTACGGCCGGTAATTTGCACGGGGTATTTTATTTTGAAAATCCACCGGCTTCTCTATGCAGTTTCTGTGTCTGGCTTCCTGTCAGCTCGAGGTGCTCTGTGTAAATTGACGCGAGCTGCTCGCGGCGTCGGTCAAAAAAAGAACAGCTGCATATTTCACACGGAGCCGGGCAGAGACCCGCTTCTGAACCGAACTGCGGTGGAGTTAAGTGTAATTCTAGAGCGGTTGTTAGCATTTAGGTAGCTGGCATTAGCAATCAAGCTAACTTCATTCATTGATATCAGACAAACTAACTACTACTATGAGTTATTCTACTAAGTCCTTTTTCAATATTGTTTTCCATTCTTTAGGTTGTGCAGGACTTTTTTTTTTTTTTTTTTTTTACAAAGATCCTGCACCAAAACCTTTTAGGACGATCTGGCACCTGGTGGGACAAGAAGGGAAACTCCAATTTCCATCAATAAAGAAAATGACACTGGGTAAAATGGTTTACAGCACATGTTTACAGATATCAATATTAGCAGCGCCGTTTCTTGCTATATGTGGACTATACGGATGCATAGAGCCCTGCAGACACCAGGGGGCCCCCAGGCTGCAAGTTCAGCCTCAGTATGTTTTGGGACAATTAAAATTCCCTGTCTTTATTTGTAGCCATGCAACCCAACTCATTTGTTGTGTCGAGCACTTATATGCTTAAAAAAGCATATACACTTGTTATAGGTTATAAACAAAACTAAGCTGCTATAATAGGGAAGCTGTGACTGTGTTTGTGGGCTGCCAACAGGTATGATGGGATGAATGACAGCCGAAGTGAGGAGAATAATGATGAACATCTTTCAGGAACATGCTGCATCTATTGTATTTATTAATGCACTCTAACCTGTTTTCCTTTTGAAAATGAAACAGACTGTGGAATCACCACAGATCCTCTGAAAAGGTTAGGAATCTCTCCCTCAGAGTTTGACAAAACAGAGGGCCCCAAATAGCATATGGCATAGGGCCCCCAAACAGCTAGCGTTAGTTTTATCATATTTGGCTCCAAACCTGCTTGTCCAAATCAAAGGTGTGCTTATCCACATCATAATGATGCCTATAAATTTGTCTTCCTACAGATTCTAAGAGGGAACTTGCACTGAGACTGCTACAAGAGACCCTTCTCCTTCAAGCCATAATCTAAAAGCTGTGTATGAGCTGAAAATCACAATACAGCGTAAATCATCAGATTCAGAGCAGGGGCTGCAGGTTTGATTTAATGTGACTGCAATGTTTCACTACTTTTTGTGTGTTTTAAAATATAAGACGCCATGAGCAGCCCGCGTCAATTTACACAGACCACCTCGAGCTGACAGGAAGCCAGACAAAGAAACAATCATAGAGAATCCAGTGGATTTTCAAAATAAATTACCCCGTGCAAACTGCCGGTCATAAAAACAGACAAAAGCTAAACTAATTAACTACATAGCATATTTACACATGTAGAAGCATATTTAGAAGCACATAGACCACAAAAATGACCAAATCTGAGCAAGTAAACTAAGTCTGGTGGGCTAAACGCTTCTGAAATTCTCCTGGTGGGGTTTGAAGTCGCGTGCAGGACGGACCAAAACAGTGTCGCAGCTGCGACATGACAGAGACGTGACCGGTGGTGCTCAGGGTAAGGCTGAGACTCTGACCTTCTGACCTTCAAAGTGGTGACTATTGGCGACAGAGGGGAAATGGGCTTTAGTTTCAGATGTCAATGCCTTATCTCGTCCTCCTAACTTAACTCGGTGCATGACGAGCACACAGCTGAAAAGACTCTCTGAGTGTTATTAAATCTGCATCCTAACAGTAGTGTATAGTTTTTTTTTTTTTTTTTTGTTAGATATTCCAGGTGTTCTTTTTGTTTGGACGTCAGAGCTGCCTGAACTTCACAAACACTGCAGTTATGTTAGTAAAGCAAGCTGTTTCTGTGGGAGAGCGAACAGAAACCAAAAACCCTACACATCGCCGCAGAACAAGGGAAAGGAAGGAAACTCACCACTCGTTCTTCCTTTTCTGAAAACATGGAGGACAACATCTGTTAATATGTCTGTGAGCCGCTAATTTGGTGGTTACCATGTATGTGTGTTGTGGTTTGTGAGTCTTACTCAGTTGTTTCCTCATCATCTTCCTCATAAGTGTCAGTAGGCTCATCAGTATGGTTATTATAACAATAACACATATGATCAAATATGGTACATTTCCTGCCCAGAGAAAGAGGAAGATGAAAAAAAAATATAGCCAAAATGAATAATCTGAAACCTGATTGGTACAGGACATACTGACTGTCATTTCAAAATTTAATTAACAATTCCAAGTATAAAAAATAAAAATGACTTGCCAAGAATAAGGCTGGTAAATTCAACACAACATGTGATACTGGTAATGACTGGATGTACTGTATGAACATAAATTTACTGTATAAATATTTAATGAGATTTAAGAAACCAATTCATACGTTTACATACATACATACATTTATATTTCTTACTTTCAAAATTTGGAGTTTTTTTTTTTTTTTTTTTTAAGATTTTTTTTGGCCTTTTAAGGTTTATTGGACAGAGATAGCTGAAGAGTGACAGGAATGTGGAGAGAGAGAGATGGGGAATGACATGCAGCAAAGGGCCGCAGGTCGGATTTGAACCCTGGGTCGCTACGGCAAGGACTGAGCCTTTGTACATGGGACGGATGCTCTACCGACTGAGCTTATCGACACCCCAAAATTTGGAGTTTTAACTGCAATTTGTAAGTAAAATATATATTTTAATTCATCAATCAAAAATGCAATGTCTATATGTCTATATATAATTAATTTATTTGTGAGCTCAGAAAAATGTCCTTCATACCAGCTCCTTGTGTTGATGATGCAGTAGTAGTTGTAGTAGAGTCGAATGCTGGAGTAGAATAGATGATGTATGATGTAGACGTATCACTGATAAAGTCTGAGCTGTTTGTAACAGCTAACATTTTCAGAGTTGTCCTGGGATTGGTAGACTCAGCTGAAAATAACAGACACAGTAAATATTAATCTCTCAACTATTTGCACAGTTACTACATGAAGGAGTGCTATTTTTTAAAATAAAAAGACGAGTGTAAACTTACCATCTGTAACTATAAGATTCACCTTTATGTAAGAATCAGGGCCAACTCTGTCCACTCCACAATAATATTTCTGAGAGTCTGACTTTCGGAGATTTATGAAAGTCACAAATAAACCTTCTGCAGTGTTTGTTATCTCTATTCGATTCTTCTTTTGAGTTTTTCCAAATGCTGCTCTGATGATGTATTTTTCCTCTGAGCATGAACTATGACAAAAGTACTTATCATTATATTTTACACCTATCCAAACGTTCCAGTCGGAGCATTTGAATGTCACATTATTCCCAACACGTCCATTTACATTGAGAAGCTTCACCTCCACAACACTCAGAGCTACAAGTGGAAATAAAGGAAACATTGTTTATCATTATGTCAATACACAGACACATTCAAGCAGTCGTACAACAGCTACCACATTGACACACACATACAGAGAATACACAAAAAGATAAACTCACCAGAGAGAAGACAAGAGTACGCATAGATTTTTATCATCGTGAAAATGACGAGCAAAGAACACAAATGCTGCAGGAATGATCTGGTCACTCTAACCACTGTCTTTAGTCTATGACTTACACTTCCCTTTCCTTTACCCTTTCAAAGTTTGCTGCTCCTCCCCTTCCTCTAAAAAGAACCACACACACACACACACACACACATACACGTACACACACACACACACCTTTCACAGGCATGTGATTGTGTGGCTGTGTTTGTCTGTACAAAACTTTTAAATAGGAAGGCCTCTGTGGCACAGTGGAACAGTAATTTCACATTTGTTAATTCTAGAATATCAGTGTCCAAGTAATTTGCTTTACATGTGTTACAGTTAATTCATATTATTATTATTTCAAGGTTAAAATATTATTTATCTGAATGTCTGCACATTTTGAAGATGGAAATGTTTGTACTCATCCTTTAGGAAAAAAATACTGTCTCTTTAAGAGGACGAGTGAAGGACGTTGTGAACAGACAAGCTAAAAAAAATATATACTGTATGTGTGCTTGTGTTGAACCGTGGACAGTTTTTTTCTATTATTAAAAGTTGCTAAAACAAAGATGGACGTGGTTTTTGGCAGTTAATTTTGAGGGTGCAACATAAATTTTGGTGTTTCCGCCCGGTTCAAGCAAGTTTTAAGCCGAAAAAGTCTGTTTTCTTGCCAAGAGAGGACTGCGTGCTGTGCACAACGAGGGAAGCCAAGCTAGCTCGTCAAGCCGACCATAGCAACCAGCTCGTTAATGAAAAAGGTGCGCATGGAAGAAAAGTAAACAAAACGCATGCTATTTCTTCAAGCTGTGAGTAACACAAAAGCTAAGTGGAAATGGACAGTGAGTGGGAATCATTACTGGCTGATGTTGAGAAGAAACTTGTAACTTTATCACTCATTGATCTCAGCGCAGTAAGTGAGGAGCTAGGACTTCAGCCAAGTGAGGAGGTAAAATCATCATGCCGTTTACTGAGAAGATTAATCCTGTGTCACCTGGAAAGTGAAGAAGTGACAGGCTTAGAGGATTCAGGACTATCAGTGCTGATGGCAACAAATGATTTTATCGACACCTTGAGAAAAGAGAATGATGATAATGAATCTGTATGTCAAGAGGAGAGGAGTGTCCAGCCAGAGACAGGTCTGAAGGACCCTCTGCTGGCACAAGATGGTACTACGCCTCCACCGGATTCATCACCTCAGAGACCAAGCAGCTTACTGGGCTCAGAAAGAGAGTCAGCGCAAGCGAGAAGCCAGATGAATCTGCATCCTATGTACAGGAAAGATTTCAGGATCGTTGGTCAAATTGGTAAAGTGGGACAAAAGGACAAACTGAATTTCACCAGCCTTGAAAGACAAATTGAACATGGACTTAAAAAAGGCTACGATGAAGGTGAGATTGTGGAAGCAGTAATACAGTCTATTGCACCTGAAGTGAAACTAAAAAGTTACTCGGAGAGCAGACAAGAACTTTCATTAAGCTCTTTAAGGCAAGTTCTCAGGACTCACTTCATAGAGAAAGATGCAACAGAGCTATATCATTCACTGACCCGTGCTGTCCAGGAGCCCAAAGAAACCCCTGTCCAGTTTATGATCCGCACAATGGACCTCAGACAGAAAGTGTTGTTTGCATCTGAGAGAGCCAAGGTAGGGCTGAAGTATAACTCTGAGCTCATACAGAGCCAGTTCTTGCAAACATTGTTGACAGGTTTACAAGATGATGCTGTACGTGTAGATATCAAGCCTTACCTGCAGGACCCATCTGTACAGGATGAAGTGTTACTCGAGAAAATGAGTGCTGCCTACAGTGTGGAACTGGAGAGGAGAAGTAAGCTTTCATCGGTAACCAAGCAAAGAGGAGTAAAAGTGGCCATGATACAAGAAGAAGAGACCACTGACGTTGAGCAGGTTAGTGGTGTGAAGAGAAATAAAAGCCATGCAGCTAAGCCCAACCCTATACTTGAGAAACTTGATGCTGGTAATAAAGTAATCTGTGAAGCCCTTCAGAACCTCACCACACATGTTGCTAGCCTCAGCCAAGCTAAGACAAATAAAGAGGATAATAAACCACCTAAAACTAAGCAGAATGACTCAGGTAGTGTTAAACGAAGTCCAAGAAAGTGTTGTGAGTGTGACAAATCAAACCAGAGGGAAGATGTACGCACTGTTACAAATGTGGAAGCAGTGAACACTGGGCTATTGGCTGTCGCAAAAGAAAAGATACCACTGCCAGCACTTGTAGAATCGAAATCTCCAGTGATAAGTTAAATGATGCTGCTGTGTTGTCAAGTCAGACCCCATTGTCACGAAAACAAGAAAAGACAGCAAAGCTAGTGGGACGCAAAAGTCTTGTCCAGTGTAACCTTGGAGGGGTTCCGACTACAGTGCTATGGGATACAGGATCCCAAGTGTCTAAAAAAAAAACACACTTACCAGATGCTGAGATTCGATCAGTGAAAGAACTCCTTGATGAGGGTATGGATAGGTGTGAAGCTCAGCTTGCCATCAAATAAGGACAGTGAACTGTTGGTACCTATACTGGTGAGCACCCACCCACTTGCTAAACCAATAATAGGGTTCAATGTCATTGAAGAGTTAGCACAGACCAACATGTCTACTGACAGAACAGTAGCAAGCAAATTTGTGAACAGCCTTGGATCAGCACTGGATGTTGGACATAGAAAGGCAAGAGCAGTATATTCAGTACTGAAAAAGCAGAAAAGCAGTTCAGAGAGTCAGACAGCAAGGCTGGGAAGACAGGATGTTATCATTCCAAAACACAAGATGGTAAAAGTGGTCTGTGGAAAACTCAACAAGAACATATTAAAGGAGCAGTATGCGGTACTGGAGCCTAATGAGAACGCACCGTGGCCTGCTGGGCTACAGGTGGAGCAGCAACTAGTGCAGCTACCCAGTGAAGATAAAGCTACTATCTTAGTTGTGGTTGAAAACAACACAGATGATGATATCAGACTACAGAACAGAACTGTACTTGGCTGGTTATTTGCTGTGGAGGCAGTAAAGAATGCTGAGGAAAAAGCCACAGATGTAATAGCTGAGCCAGAAAATGAAAATGGTGGTCTGAAGCCATGTCAGGAAACAACAGAGGAAAAGTGTAATGAAAGCAAACCTGAAAAACAACTCTGGGATCCACCAGTCAATCTCTCCCACCTAACACCAGAGCAGCAAGACAAGGTGAGACAGATGCTGAGAGAAGAGTGATTGATTGGGATGGCAGATGGCAATACGTCTTAAGGATGACATCCCAGTTACAAAGACATACAACGCCATCCCCTGTCATCTATACCAGGAAGTGAAAAAACACATACAAGATCTACTGAGTAGAGGATGGATCCAGAAGTCAACCTCTTCCTACTCGTCACCGATAGTGATTGTGCGAAAGAAAGACTCTTCCATCCGACTCTGTGTAGATTATCAACAGTTAAATGAAAAGACATACCCTGATCGACACCCCATCCCAAGAATTCAGGGAATCTTGGAGAATCTTGGAGGAAATTCATGGTTCACGGTGCTTGATCAAGGTAAAGCATACCATCAGGGCTTTGTCAGCGAAGAGAGCCGAGCATGCACCACCTTCATCACGCCCTGGGGATTGTATGAGTGGCTCAGGATTCCTTTTGGACTGACAAATGCTCCAGCTGCTTTCCAGCGGTATATGGAAGGATGCCTTGGAGACCTGAGAGACGAGGTTTGTGTACCTTACCTTGATGACATTTTGGTGTTCAGTAAGGATTTTGACCTTCATGTGGATAATGTGAGGAAGGTGCTACAGAGACAAAAAGCCTGTGGAATCAAACTCAGACCAAAAAAATGTGATCTCTTTAAAAGAGAAGTGTGTTATGTTGGTCGTGTAATTTCAGAGGAAGGATATCGGATGAACCCAAAAGAGGTAGAGACTGTTCAGTCACTGAAGAAAGCAAAACCAAAAACAGTCAGAGAAGTGAGATCCCTGGTTAGCTTTCTAGGCTACTACAGATCATTTATTGCTGACTTTTCAAGGATCGCTAAGCCTCTTTATGAGTTGTTGTCCCCCCCAAAGACTGAAAAGAAGCTGATGAAGAAGGACGTTCCCCCCAGTTACCTCCATCTCAGCCAGTGGAGTGGACAGCACTGCACCAGCAAGTACTGGAAGGACTGGTTGACACTTTGTCCGACCCCCCGGTAATGGCATATCCTGATCTTGAGAAGCCATTTGTGCTACATGTTGATGCCTCTGAGGAAGGTCTTGGGGCTGTCTTGTATCAGCGTCAAGGTGGAGCACTGAGAGTGATAGGATATGGATCAAGGACACTCACTCCAGCCGAGAAGAACTACAGGCTTCATTCAGGGAAGCTGGAATTCTTAGCTCTCAAGTGGGCTGTAACTGAGCGATGAGACTACCTATTCCATGCCCCTCACTTCACAGTGTATAGCGATAATAACCCCCTGACATATGTAATGAAGACTGCAAAACTTAATGCTGTGGGGCATCGTTGGGTGTCAGAGTTAGCAGATTTCCGCTTCACTCTGAAATACAGGCCAGGATCTGTTAACCGCGACGCAGACTTCTTATCCCGCCAACCAGCAGAAATGGACAAACTGATGAAAGAATGCACAGAGGAATGTAAACCAGATGACATTGCAGCAGTTGGAGAAGGACTACAAGCACAAAACACAGGTAACTCTGACTGGATTTCAGCTGTTACATGTAATGTGGATGTGCTATCTGAACTAAGTACTGCATGTGAAGTTACAGTTCAAGCAATACCAGTGGAAAGTATTCAGGTAGGTCAAAGAGAAGATGAAGTAATCAGTAGAGTTATCACTCTAAAACAACAAAACAAACGCCTGAGATACAAAGACAAGATCAAAGAATCAGCAGCTGTGAAATGCCTTTTGAGGGAGTGGCCACGTCTTCAGTTGGATAAGGATGGAATCCTGCGGCGAAAGACAACCTCACGATCCCAGCTTGTGGTTCCTGAAACATTCAAGTCACTGATTTATCAGCAACTCCATGAAGAAATGGGTCATTTAGGAGCTGATAGGATGATATCTTTAGCCAGAGAGAGATTTTTTTGGCCAAAAAATGAGAGAGGAAATCGAACATTATGTGACAAAGGTGTGCCGTTGCTTGAAACAAAAGAAACCAAACAGAAAAACAAGGACACCTCTGCAAAGCATAACGACATCAGCACCTTTTGAAATGATATCTATTGACTATCTGCATCTGGAGAGAAGCAAGGGTGGAGTGGAATACATTCTGGTAATAGTAGACCACTTTACAAAGTTTGCTCAAGCTTATGCTACACCAAACAAGTCTGGTAAGACAGCCGCACGTAAGATCATGACTTCATTCTGAGATTTGGTTTCCCTGCCAAAATTCACCACGACCAGGGAAGGGAGTTTGAGAATGAGTTGTTCAAGAAGCTACAAAGCTACAGTGGGATACAGCATTCAAGGACAACACCTTATCATCCCCAGTCTAACCCAGCCGAGCGCTTTAACAGAACACTGTTAAGCATGCTCCGGACACTGGAGGAGACACAAAAACCTAACTGGAAGGACTATCTGAACAAAGTGGTTCATGCATACAACTCCACTGTTCATGAATCAACAGAGTTTTCTCCTTTTTTCCTGTTGTTTGGAAGAGAACCTACTTTACCCATTGATCTGATGTTTCCCAGAGAACGAGCAAATCCACAGTGTCATGCCGGATATGCTGAGAAATGGCGAGAGTCAATGCAGGAAGCTTATAACATTGCACAGGAAAACATGAGAAAAGCCGGTGAGAGAGAACAAAAACACTAACCCCAGAGAGCATGGAGTTCTGTTCTTGAACCTGGAGACCATGTACTGATCCAGAACCTATCTGAAAGAGGAGGACCAGGAAAGATACGTACTTACTGGGAAAACAAAGTACATGTAGTCAAAGAAAGAAGAGGAACAAACGGTCCAGTGTATGTTGTGAAACCTCTGGATGGAGAAGGTAGAGAGAGAACTCTACACCGAAACCTTCTATTACCTTGTCCTTACCTTGTTGATGTACAGGGTACTAAGCACCTAAATAAGGACAGAAAGAGAGAAAGGAAAATCACACAAAAACTAAAAGCGAAGGCTCAAGTTCAAGATGCTGAGAGTTCAAGTGAGGAGGAATACACGATGTGGATGCCTAGACAGAGTCAAAACACACACCTTAACCCACACGCCCCTGTATTCAATCCCACAGAAGGACGACACTCGAGGATAGGAAACCAGGCTGAGAAACTCATTCATGAAGGAAGAAGCCAGCCACAAGATGGAAACAGTATTACACGGCATTATGGTCAAACAGAGGAGTTACAACACGTGGAGGATATTCAGGAACAGGAGACGAGTTCAGACTCAGAGTCGGAAGTCCCTGAACCAGAACTCCAAGTGTGTCAAGACGATGCAGTGTCTTCAGAAGACGACCATGATGCTGAAAGGGCGAGACGTTCTACAAGAACACGTCAACCAAGATGTATCCTCACATATGATGAATTAGGGAAACCTAGTATTACTTCCTTAAGAAAGTAGAGATACAGCAACAGCTAGAGTTCATAGTCGGTAATGCAGCTAATGTAAAATGTTAATTGGAGAGTTCATCTTGTTTGAATTAATGTGTTTAATAATACAGTTACAGTAATTCATTAGTCATTTTCAGAAATTCATTTCTTGAGACTAAGAGGACCTGAGAAACTACACATAAGTAGATAGGAAAAGGAGTATTTACAAAAATAAGTGTGTTGCAGTGTAACAGTGTGACATAAGAGGTATTCTGTAATTGATAGTACTACACGTCAAAGCATGTATAATGTTAAGTTACATTAAGTATGTTGGAATAGTAGATATTGCCATATGTGACTTAATGGACTTGGGAGGCCTACCAATGTACCGATGAATTAAGACAACACAACAAAGCAGGAAAAGAAACAGTCGCTATCTATCCTGTAGTCATGCTGATGTAGTCACCAGAAGTGTAGTTATTGATGTTTTTGTAGTGACGTAACTGTATACTGATTAGTATTTACATAATAGTGTTCAGAACTGCAACCTTAAGGTTAAACAAATGTTGATACAGTCCACCTGAAGTAAAATGTTTTGCTAACATTTTATTTTTTTTAGTGGGGGAGGATGTGGCACAGTGGAACAGTAATTTCATATTTGTTAATTCTAGAATATCAGTGTCCAGTGAAAGTAATTTGCTTTACATGTGTTACAGTTAATTCATATTATTATTATTTCAAGGTTAAAATATTATTTATCTGAATGTCTGCATATTTTGAAGATGGAATTGTTTGTACTCATCCATTAGGAAAAAAAGACTATCTCTTTAAGAGGACGAGTGAAGGACGTTGTGAACAGACAAGCTAAAAAAATATATACTGTATGTGTGCTTGTGTTGAACCGTGGACAGTTTTTTTCTATTATTAAAAGTTGCTAAAACGAAGATGGACGTGGTTTTTGGCAGTTCATTTTGAGGGTGCAACACCTCCTTTATTCAGAATTTGAACAGACAGCAAAGCAAAGTACACAGAAGACATTTTTTGGTTGTTCTCTTTAGAACTATTACTATACTATCTTGGTTATAGTAAAATGAGTCACTGTCATAGAAGCAAGAAAAAAATGAATCTGACCACTTTGTGAAAATCACCACACACCACATGTCTAATTCCAATAATGACAAATAATATAAAATATATATAAATCCTAAAATATACTCAAATCTGAGATCTGCCTCCATGTCCAGATATTGTGAGTCCAGATATTATGAATTTAAGTGGAAAACACGTATCCACAACAAGTATGCATACTTGTATTTGAGTGAATCCAAATCTATGAGCCACTGCTTGTATCCACAGACATCAACTCAACAACATTCTGAGGAAAGAAACAATAGTTTAATGTTAGAAAATGGAAAGAGAATTTTGTGTGTACGAAACACATTCAGTGACATTAAGCAATTTAATATTTATTCAAATGTGGGACAGTTTAAACCAGTCAGCCAATTAATGACTAACCAAAGTTGTGTCATATCTTTGCAGATGGCGTCTACCACCAGCACCAACTGGCTGCAGAGAGTAAGCTTGTGTGACAAACATTATATTATTTACACCAAACTTTTATGGTGTGGCCTACACTTGATATGCTGGAACATAATGTATAATTAGTTGCTGATCTCCAGCACCACATAGGGGACACAGCACAGTAAGAGACATTTAACTCCTTTGTGCCACGTCCATAATACATGAAATTTGATATTGCGGCCACTGCATGGGCAATGGTCCATTCAGCAATGTTTGCAGGTGTATTTTTATTATTACTGTGATTGTTGTTGCTGTTGTTCAAAGTCTTTTATATAACAGTAGTGCAATAATTCATACTGCATTGAGATCATTAAAAATACAGACATACCCTGTTGGTGAGAGTGCTGTAGACTTGGTCTTCATTCTTCATCAATGGCTGGAGTGACTCCATCAGGACCTGTGGGGCTCTGTGAGACCATAATATGTTTGATTTATGTTATTAGACTGGTATCACATTAAAAGAATAAATACAAACTGAATTTAGATTGAAAGACATTGCATGCCAACACACACCAACAGACAAAACATGAAAAGATTTAGAAACAAACATCGATTTGACAACACCTGCAACATTCAGGAAACATACTTCAAATACAGAAAACAACATTGGAAGTGTTTCAATAAGACACTCGTGCTGAACACTTGGACACACGTGTTGTTGTGACACATGGTTTCAGAATCAAGTTAAAGCTCACCTCTCGTGCATCTTCTTTGTCTGAAAACATTCAGGACAACATCAGTATGGTTATTATAACGATGACACATATGATCAAAAACATGGACACTTCCTGGCCAGAGAAAGAGGAAGTCTGATGAAAAAAATCACACTTCAACACATAAAGAACAGCTTGTTCCTCACACATTGCTGTACTAGAGCCTCAATTAGTCTCAATAATTTAGTCTACTACAGATTGTAAATGAGCTGAATCCTGAACATATATAAAATCGAAGATTTCAAAATTTGAGTTAATCAAATTCATATATTTGTAATTTCAGAAAGATTTGCTTCTTACCAGCTCTTTTTGTTTTTGATGCAGTAATATTTGTAGAATGGATCATGTATGGTGTACACGTATCAGTGATCAAATCTGAGCTGACGTTCTCAGAGTTGTCCGAGAAAATTATTACTTGAAGGATTTTTATTTATTTATTTATTTATTTTTTTATAAAAGAAGAGCGTAAACTTACCATCTGTAACTTTAAGATTCACCTCTATGTAAGAATCAGGGCCAACTCTGTCCACTACACAAGAATATTTCTTAGAGTCTGACTTTTGGAGATTTATGAAAGTCACAAATAAACCTTTTGTGCTGTTCGATAATGCTATTAAATTCTTATGCTTACTTTGTCCATATGCTGCTATGATAATAATGTTTGTCTCCTGTGCATGGACTTTGACAAAAGTATTTATCATTATATTTTACATCTTCCCAAGCGTTCCAGTTGGAGCATTTGAATGTCACATTATTCCCAACACGTCCATTTACGTTGAGAAGCTTCATCTCCACAACACTCAGAGCTACAAGTGGAAATAAAGGAAACATTGTCATTGTAATGACACATTCAAATATGCATATTTTTTAACATTGATGCATAAACTCACCAGAGAGAAGACACGACTACACATAGATTTTTGTCATCATGAAAATGACAAGTAAAGAACACAATGTAACCCCAATCTTTTGAAACACACACACACACATACTGGCAGTGGGCATGCTGTAATGAATATGTGCCGACTGGTTTAAAAGGGATTAAGGGTTTTCTTTTTCAGATAAGCAGCCATTTGATTTGAGTTCTTGTGTGGACATAGAGGATTAGAATACTTTCATTAATTCTCTTCATGATTCTGTGCGTGGGTCAGATTTGATGTTTACAGGTGAGACAAAACAATTGACTGAAGTGTCTAAGACAGATATGATTATTTTTTCATCTCCCAAACACACCCAGGTTTTAACCAAACCAACAAAGGTGAATGGTAACGCAGCGAAGGTAAATTAACACATACAGGAAATATACCAAAAATTAATTAAATGTTTTCATTAGTACCGTTTTTTTGGAATAAATTTAGTTTAGGAAGGTAGAATGAAAGTGCAAAAGTTAAAATTTATAAATATAATAGTATTAGTATATTATAAATTATATATAGTATAGTTTTTGGACAGCTGTAATTTTATGATCAAAAACTAGAGAATCAACAACTTTGCTAACAGCCAAACATCGAGCAAGTGCAGCAACACAAATCGTAGCAGCCAGCTTTCAGCCTTATTTCAACAAAGCTCACATAAACAACTAAAAAGTCAGTCCCAGATTTACTTTTGTCCGTCTGCTTCTTGTTTGCTCACTCTCTCATTTCCTCTCCTTAGCTTCCCTCGCTAACGCCATCTCCAGTCTTTTTGCTTCTGCGTGTCTGCCCAGCTCCGGTTCTGGCACGACACTGGCTCTGACCCCGTCTGTGTTCGCTTTCGCCCCCAATGCAACACTTCCCCAGTGCTCTGAGCTCACAGTACAGCTAACAAACTGAGCTAACAGCAGCTAAAGTTGGCAGCAGTTAACTTTCTCCATAAAATATGATCCAGTTTTACCACAATCAGTGAAATAGTTGGTGAAGTGTGACTTTAACCGTAAAGCATTACTTTTTACCTTCTCGAGGGTGATTGTACCCGGAGAATTGGCTTCTTTGGTTGACGTTAATGAAGCATTTGAATGCGCTAAACGTTAACCTCTAAGGACATAACTGCTGGTGTTATATATCTGTAGAAATGATGAATGATTTTGTGAAAGAGAAGAGGGAGAGTGATATGTTTTAAACTTAAATGTTGACAGACTTTGCAGACTTTGACAATGAAAATAAAATTGTTACAGAGCAGGGCATTTGTATGTAACTTTTATTGTTTTTCATTTTTAAAATGTTAATATTGTCCCCCGGCATCTTCACATTATCAAATCTGGCCCTCTTTAAAAGAAGTCTGGACACCCCTGATATAGACGACGCTAACGTTATCCTACACACACCTGACAAGATGTTATCACAGTGTTAATTTACAACGTTAACACCTTGTCAACATACATCATATATCATTACACCCATAGCTCCTACTGAAATACTGTGGATCTCCATGCGTCAGTGAGTTATGTGTATGTGTGTTTTGTGTAGTGTGTGTGTGTGTGTGTGTGTGTGCGTGTGTGTGTGTGTGTTTGCTTCAGGCAGTTAACATTCTGATGCTAAGTCAAGCATGACACTGAGTGACTGGAGAAGGAGTTAATCATGACAAACGCTGCCATTCAGACGTTTCAGCTGTGTAAGGGTCGGTCACGCAGAGAAGAGAGATGTGTGATATTTAGCAGAGAAGACACATTTTATTTTCTTTACATAAAAATCTGTCACACAGCATTTAGAACTGCTCGTACGAAAACACAAGATCAGCTCACAGTATCATTCATGTGTTTCAACATGTAAAGCCATCCATCCACCCATTTAGGTATTTGCCAGCTATATATTCCTTCAGATTCATCTATGAGTTCATCTTTTCCTCTCTTCCCTGTCCTGCCTCTCTCCCCCCTGCATCACTCTTTTCCACTCATCATGAAAGAAAACTGCAGGATCAGATCCAGCCCCTGGTGTTTGTCACATTTCATCCCCGTGCTCCTTCCTTATTCCCATGTGTTGACGCTGTCAGGTGAGGCGGAGAGGCTACAAAAATAATCTTTAAAATGAATGAGACATGTCTTGAGGGTCTGCTCGTGGAGAGCTGATATTTCCTCACGACAAATATGAGCTCTTATTTTGACAGTTCCATCCCAGGAGGGGCTGCCACACTCTTCTCATCCGTGAAGTCATTGATTATACACAATAGAATGATAGATTTAATAGAGCATCGTAGCTTGTGTCTCAAGTTCCGGATCATTAAATAAAAATGCAGATGAAGTGAGGTGTGTCATCTCTGGCTTGGCTGAAATATTAAAAGATATAACATCATATGAGCACAGATATTGGGCCCTATTTTAGTGGTGGTGCAACATGTTCTTGACCTTGAAATTGACCTTTCCTGTCCTGTGATTAGTTACTTCATGGTGCACAGATGGTGCAAAACAAGTTGTTTCTGTCGCTTTGGTGATTTTACCAATAAGAGCAAGCTAAACAGAAATAATGAAACAATTCATAAAATGTTAATATTTTAATTAAATTTTCTCCAATGACTGGATGTCTATAAATCAGCATAATGAACATTTGTGAACAAATGTGTGTTTATGAGGTAGATTAGAATTGAGGATCATTGAATCTCATTAATCCTGAGTCACGGCACAAAAATGAAAAGATCAGCTGAAATATGTGCATAAACTGCTTTAACAAACTATTTTCCATCATCATTTTACTAACTAGCAGTTAGCCTGCATCATCCAGTATTAAGCCATTTCTTCATTTGTTGAGCTTGTGTCATCATGCATCACTGTCACTCTGATTGCTTCATCTGATTCAGAGTGATGAATGATGAGCAGTGATGTGATTGGCTGAGTGGTCTTCATTTACATTCACCCAGACCTCCTGCTTCACATGCATGTACCAAAGTGGCAGGTGTGCTTGGAGACACTCACGCGGTCTGTTTTTTTGTTTTTTTTAACTCACCAATAATTATATTAGGCTTACAGTTATGCACTGAATTAATAGCGTGGCCATTTTGATTGACAAATGGGTGCCGTTACCTCAGGTCCACTGATGATCCACGTCTTTGCTGATTTTTATAGTAGCCGGGAGACGAAAGGGTCAGGACAGCTAACACGGTATGCAACTAGCATTGCATATTCTGAGTGTCATTGATATAAATACAGGATCACCCCAGCACCCGTCAAGAGATATAGATATAAGCGTCTTATTAAGTATATACTTTACAAAACCTTAAGGGGATGTATTCTAGCTCTACCTGAGACTTTTTTTTTGGTAATATTGATATTTCATTACACCTTGTATGCAATGATTTGTAAAGTCTTGTCATAACATTTCGTGTTTCATTATATACATATACATATATATGTACACACACACACACACACACACACACACACACATATATATATATATATATATATATATATATATATATATATATATATATATATATATATATATATATATATATATATATATATAATATTTTAAGTTGAATGCAGCTTGAGTGTGTCACCAAGGTGTTGACTTCCATGTTTCTCCTTCTGAATTTATGACCTTGATCTTCAACACAGGAAGGAAAAAAAAAAAAAAAGCAGACAGGAGAGGACAAAAGGTGACGGTTTATTACCACCAGCCACTGCCGGAGGGCTCAGATATGGCCATAATCCCCAGGTCTCCATGCAGGACTAACTCTCAACACAAAGAAATATCATTGCCTCTTGAACCATAATCTTCCACTCTCTCTCCGAGCTGCGGCTCAGGATGGTATTCCTTCCCAAGGAAGAGGATGAGGTGGAGGTCTCTGGAGATCCCTGGAGAGTTGTACCTGCTCAGATCAGAATGTTGTCTTAAAGGCCAAGGTCAGTGAAGGCTACAGTCTGCTTCAGCAATGACACTTGCTGTTGGTTACCTCAGTGTTTTTTTAGGTGTAGAGGGGTGTGAGAGTCTAACAAGCAAATTTTCCCTGTGTGGGATCAATAAAGTCTAACGTATCTTATCATGCATTCATACATAACATATTGGAAGCTCTCCCTGTCTGTCGTGCAGTTAATTCCCATCCACCTGTTTTTATGTGCACTTTTAACTTGTGCATTAAAAAAACAGAGTGGAAACAGTTAGATTTTTTTAAAAAGCTAAAATATAATAATAATAATCATTATTATTATTATAAGTTCCACAGGGCGTGGCTCTGTGACTTTGTCACTGTAACACTGTTTTGGTCTGTTCTCCATGCAGCTTCATATTCCATGAGAAGCATTTCAAATGCGTTCATTATGTGTCTACCATGAGTTGTGTGTCTCACTTCAAAACGGACAGAATTAGCAACTAACTAGTGGACATAGTGGAGCATTGAGCTGCTACAGCAAAAGGAGGACTGGTGGCCACATCATCAAATAATGCTAACAATGCTCTGTTCCAGCCATAACAGTTTTCTAAGTCATTCTCGGCTTGTTTTTCTGCACCCCAGTGGTGTGATCAGAGTGCAGCATTGCAGCTGGCATACCAGTATCCTCTGCCACCACGGCACAGTGGCACGATGGTGCCTCTGTAAAAGTTTATTCAGAGCTAAGAGGGACATTTGGCCTGTTTGAGTTGTCTCAGGTACATATTCCCAGGAATTTGATGTCACTGACACTTACCACCTCCACATAGTCCAATACAATACAAAATATTTTGACTTCACTGGCAAGCAAGGATGCTGTAAAAGCCTCCTGAGGACGTCATTCAGACTGTTTGCTGCTCTTCATTCTGAAAGAGTAACAACCAATGAGGTGAAGCCAAACCCTCAACCGACCATCATTCTTTCATCACTCGCTCACTCACCCGGTATGTCAGGGACAGGTTTGTGTTTATAGGGGTGGTCCTGCTTCATGGCGGTCTAGTCAAAAATAGCTGCTTCTTTTAGACTTTTGAATGGACAAGCTTCCTGTGACAGCCGGATTCCTCATAAATCCCACATGTGGTATCTTTTTGTAAAGCACTAAAGCAATGGCATCATTATCACTGTGTCACCTGGCTCTACTGCATGCGATTTCTTGTTTGCTTTCTCTGTCTCCCACACACACACACTTCTCATTGGTGCCATTATGAAGGCAGATGCCATCATCCATTACATTCTGCTATTTTGCCCGCAGCTCCATAGACAGCATTGGGTTAGGGAGGGGGGGCTCATGCCTCTCATTAACCCATCTCAACAGTTAGGGTGGTAATCCCAGCCATATCAATCAAGCCTAATTGGTCTAAGCCTGCAAAAAAAGGCTGTGTTAACATATTAACGATTCCCCAGGGGAGAGGGGGGGAGTTCTATAAAATGCAAACGGTGTGAGAAGGCAATGGGGTTTCCTCCAGGGTCATATACATCTTCCTGTTTTAACGTGGACGTTAGTGATGGCCTCTGGTGGCTAGTTTTTGACTGATGCTCGGTGATACTTTACAGTGATATATAAAGTACATATAACGGAATGTAATAGAATGAGGATGCTTGGATGATACACTCTCAGTGTATCATCCAAGTGATTAATAATTAATCATAATCTAATCGAATTTTGAAGTTATGTGTCAGACAGCAATTTCGACTGGATTTATTATGTAACTCCAACATTTAATGTTTTTAAGACGTGTTGTGTTTTTTTTCCAGCTGTGATATTGAAATATTTGCGCAAATTCTGTATATTTATACATATGAACTATTTAGCCTTTTCCTTGCCAACCGAAATTAAATCCTTCCCCATCTCTACATCTGTGTAGTTATTAGTCTAGCATTGCTAGTTGGTAGAAGTCATTATTCCAACGTGTGCTAATATTACAGTACCTTGGAGGGCAGAACTCATTACATAAGCGTGCATTGTTTGTACATAAGCCCACACACTTGCAGTGTCTATACACCCCTGTCCTATTTGACCTGGTCCGAAAAAAGTAGTGATTCTATCAGAATGCTTTTCACAAACAGCGCCTCCAGGGTACTGAACCTTGAGTACTTCTTGTAGCTCCCACCCCGGAATCCTACACTGATATTGATTCCGCCACACACAATCCACATTCTGGATTAGACCAACCCTAATATCAACAGTGTCACTCACTCATCCTAAGTTTGATACCACAATCATCAGGGTCACTGATCAAACAAGTTTCAGAACCTGACAATGTATCGCGCCAGCAAGACAAAGGATTGACTTCATGAGTACCAAGAAGATCACACACAGCCCTGTCCACATCAACACAGAAGCTCTGGAGTAAGTTTCCAGCTTCACAGAAGACTTCTCCTGGGCTGAAACACCCCAACAGTGGTGGGTCAGGCACAATAATGTATTTCTCTGAGGAGGCTAGGGAGAGCCAACCTCCCTCAAAAGCTGCTTGTTAAGTTATCAGATGCACTCCAAGGAGCTTCCTAACAAACTGCATGACAGTCTGGAACAGCAGCTACACCAAACCTGACAAAAAATGCTTGTGTGTTGTAAAAACAGGACATTGTTGGCATTGAGCTGCCATCTCTAGATCACTTGCTGTGTGAGGTGAACAACATGAAAGACATTACACACCCTGGACACCATCTGTTTAAGCCCCTCACATCAGCCAGGCACTTCAGATCAATCCTCACTGGCACAAATACACTGAGAAACAGCTTATTCCCAAATGCTTTGGCACTATTGAACTTAGACATCTTCACAGTCTGACAAGATTGATCTGCTGCCATTGTTGGAGCATATGCAATATTGCACATGTCACTTTAGGCTACTGATTAAGTGCCATATTTCCACACCATTGACATCATTCAACACCCCAATATATCACTCCATATCTGTCACACCATACCTTACTCTTTGTGCCACTGAAGGCTTTGAGACATCATTAGTTGTACTTTGTTAATTATACTTTATATCTTATATTTTGTACTTATATTTCTTAGATTCTGTACTTGATATCACTGATATTTTATACTCACATCTCATTCCTGTCTTATTTATTCTTTGTAAATATGTGTAAGTCTTAAATACAAATACACCATTTGAGGTTGGCGAATTGCAATTTGGTTGTGTTGCAGACAAAGTTCCCTGAATCTAAAGTAAAATCCAAAATAACTAAATAAACTTGAATCTGACATGCAGGCCTACACTTCTTTCAGGGCTAATAAGAACATGGGCATCAAGAGGGTCAAGAGCCACAAGCAAAGGATTGAGGAGCACTTCAAAAGTTACTCTGACCCTTCACGCAAGAATGTTGTTCATTAACTTCAGTTCAGGATACTGGACAACAGATCTTGGTATGCTAGGTTAAACAATCACACCTCCTCAAACTTCACCCTGAACACTGGCATCCTACAGTGATGTGGGCTGAGCACTATCCCCTACTCCCTCCTCAGCTACAACTGCACACCTGTAAATAGTTCCAATACTATTACCAACTTTGCCGAAGATACAATGGTGGTTGCAGGTCCAGCACCTAGCAGCATGGAGCACTGACAACAACCTGATCCTCAAATCCAAGACAACCAAAGAGCTCACTGTGAACAAAGGTGGCACACTCACCCCACATCCATATCAATGGGACCGAGGTGGAGTTTGTCACCAGCTTTGTGTGTCTGGGAGTCAGCCCCTTATGGGCCCTCAACACTACAACCCTGTCTCTGCAAAATCTGAGGATTCTCTGCCAGAAAATAGTGGAATGCTCCCTCCGGGTTGGGAGTGAGTTGCTGCAAGTTCAACTATCTGGGGGTCTTGTTCATGTGAGACGGACCAGCAGGTTGGTGCAGTGGCTGCAGTACTGCGGACATTGTACCAGACTGTTGTGGGAAAGAGGGAGCTGAGCCGGAAAGTAAGCTCTCGATTTTCCAGCCCATCTTCGTTCCATGACCTATGGTCATGAGCTTTGGGTAGTGACCTTTAGAATGAGATTCTGAATACAGGCAGCCAGAATAAGCTTCCTGCACCAGGTGGCTGGGCTCAGCCTTAGAGATAGGCTAAGGAGTCCGGTCATCTAAAAGGAGTTTGGAGTCGCTGCTCCTTTGCATTGAAAGGAGCCAGCACGATTTCCCAAACTTTCCTCATGTGATCACAGTAAATATGAGGCCCTTTTCCCACTGTGGCTGTTGTCTGGTTTCCATATGCACTTACAGTATTTTATCTCTTGTAGATATTTAAAGTATTTAAAAACACAATTCTGGTTCAGGTTGAAACATGTTGATTGTGACAGTTGTGTTGTGTTACTTTTGTGAAGAAATTTATTGCTGCAATTTGAAAGCCTTGCATACATCTCATATGTACATTCTTGGACACCTATTGGAAAACTTCTTTCTGGATGGAGTGTAGGAAGGAAATTCAGCTGTCTCAGCAATTATCTAAAATGTTACTTCACACAACCAAAACCGGAGATACAAGGTTTTTATGGAACAGGAGAAAAAATCCTTTTCATGCTTTGTTTCATGTTATACAACACAATGTTTGATGATAAGTGCAGTGATCATATGGTAAGCCTCATGTCTCATCTCTTTGTCTCTCACTCACTCACATACATACAGTGTGAATTTTACCCTTGAATGAGCATGTGTGTGCATATACAAACACACATGCACACTGAGGCGTGGAGTGATGAATGGGCCAATCTAATACTCACATTTACATATCACAGCACTGCGGTGCAACATCGTATTTGAAGCAGGAAGACACAGAGAGAAAAATGCAGACGCAGAAAGTCACAAATTCGTATTTGTGTTTAACGGAGTGTTTGTGCTCGAATGGCTGAGATGATTTAACTGTACTTTTAGTACTTTAATTAGTACTTTAATTAAACTAGTGTGTGGCTCTTGTTATGATGAAGTCTTTTTGCCTGTGTGTCTTGTCTGTGTGTCGCAGCTCATGGTCATCGGTTTATCCATTCGCCTGACTGTGACCTCACAACCTCATCTCATCATCCAATCAATCCATGCAGCATAAAAGACCAGCTCTTAGAGTGGTCAGTCTCCCTCCTGGTAACAAACATTATGGCTAATCTTGTGTTATTTTGGAACCTAGTCTTTGTTGTGATACCTGCTTAACCTTGCTCTCCGTGTGCTTCAGGAAATCCTGCCAGCCGTTCCCCTGCCACGTCAAGCTCTGTTTCGTACCCACACCTGCGTGTTGGAATTTTGCCACCACGCACCATTCTGGAAGCCCTCACCGCACAATCTCATCCTCTAGTTCAAATAAACTGATTATACTGATTCTGGTCTCTAGAATTAGTTTGTCCTTTCTGGGCCATTGTAGAAACATGGTGTTTAAACATGGCATTCTCCGTGGAAGAGGACCCGCTCCCACTGTAGAAATAAAAGTCTCATTTTAAAGTAACAAAAACAAAAATATTCTTATTTTCAGGTGATTATACACTAATTTAAACCTATCTACCATATTTGGAAAATAGAGCCCCCCAAATCTTACACACTGGACCTTTAATGTTTAATACTAATTTGCATTTTAGTAAAAAGATGGTGACCATGGTCAAAACTGAACACGCTAAACATCAGAACCTTTTCATCATTGCATATGAATATAGACTTTTAAAGTATAGGGCCACTTATATTTTCCCAGCAATAGACCAAAACAAACAATGAATGCATCTACTAACAAATGAGTTATCTTCCAAAAGCTACAAAAAACACATCAGTGGCCTACAGCATTGCATTATGTAGAACACACACTGCACACTGTTATTCTGAGTCACTTCCACACACACACCATCCTGCTGAAAACAGGAAGCTGGAAAGCCTCACTAGAGAGGCAAACGTGTATTAATCTGCCTCTGAAAATGTAAACTACAGCAATTTAAAGTAATCAATCAATATCAGCTTCACGCGCTGATGATTTATAACAGAATAAGGTGTTTCAACACAGCTGTCTCAGCCCCATGATGAATCCCACGATGCATCATTCTCAGAAGAAATCTCGGGGCTTCAAACTAATTCTTTTCAGCCAAGTTGCCATCTGATGCTGCTTCGTTTGGCAAGTGAACCTCTGGGATCTTTATTATGTGCCTATACTTAGATTGGAAGCTGCTCAGTGTGACGCTTAAGATGCGACTGCAGACACGAATGGATAACAACTCACTGCAGAAGGAGTGTGTGGAAATGTCTTTCAATGTGACTGGTGTGTATGTTGTGTGTAAGAAAGGCGCACACTGGACTAAGAGGTTCTTGTCCTTTGTCCTTGGTAACACTGTTTGCACAGATGACAGCACGTAACTAAAGAAGCATCTTAGCAAAGCGCCAATCAGAGAGAAAGATGGAGGACATGGGGAGGAGAGGGAAGGGCAGAAATCAGGCAAAGAGATGAAAGAGAGCGAGATTTAAAATAATTGAGAGAGGTAGTGAAGGAAGACAAGGAAGGATGATGGAAAATAAAGAAAGAGAGGAGAGAAGATCTAAAGCATGGTGGTGGGGGCTTTGCAGTCGGTTTGACACCACCATTCCTTTGAAATGTGACTGAGCCTTTGCTCCTCTGTGTTGGGACAATTTATCTCAATTTAGTTGGATGAAAATGGTGAAGAAAGACTCCCAGAATCCTCTCTCTCTCTCTCTCTTTCATTCTTCTTATCTTGATCTCTTTTTTTATACTAGTCTTTTATTTTCACCATGTTGTTTTAGTTATGTCTTTTAGTTATATTCTTATGTTAGTTAGTCCTGACAGACTTTACATAAGAAACATCATCTGCTTCTGCACTACAGCAACTCAAACCTATGGAGGATTTAAAAATAAATCAAGCTTAGAAATAAAGTGAAATACAATTCATGTTGTTATGTGTATTAGTGCAACATAGACCTGCCAATACTTAATACAAAGCGCTGTCATTAGTTTTGAGGAGGTGCAGCTAAGTTTTTTCTTTTTCGAGATGGAAACACACTGTCAATGCCAAAATGAAGAATAGACAAACAATCATAACTTGGAGGCTGGAGGCTTTTTTTCACTTTTAATCTTCCATACAATTCTCTCTGCAGCATGCATGTAATTTATGTGTGCTCTGATTGAATGAGGAATGTATTTTAGCGGCAGTGCAATTCCATGTAAAGTCAATACAGAGATTTGATTGCAAGCACACGCTGGGGGCAAATATGCGTCACGAGTTGGATAGGTAGATAGATTTACCAAACAGTAAATCAGAATGATGATTGCCACTGCTGATGAGAGCTGTTGGATGTGGGTGATGCAGCCAAATCAAAAGGAAAAACTGGATGACACCAACAATAAAGACTAAACGCAGTGTGGGTTTTCTTTTGATGGAGGAGGTGCTCATAATGCCACCTGTAAACAATGCTAAAATATACCTGCATATTTACATGCACACAGTGGCATTAACATTTATTTGAACTTGTCTTTAAGGCCACCCATTGAATGTCATTCAATCTTCCTTTAGCCCTGTTTTGTTCTCCACCAACTACTGAGAAAAATATCTGGCTCTTTAGTTGCTAAATGCTCCACTATGTTCACAAACTCTGACTGTGTATGTCTGCTGTTTGGTGCTGGGCCCATTAGTGATGGGAAGTTCAGCTCTTTCCAAAGATTCTGCTCTTTTGGCTCGGCTCCCTTAGAAGAGCCAGCTCCTCAAATAGCTCTTCATTTAATATTTAGCCTTCTATATTAGCCTAATTTAGCAATTATGAATGGTTTGTGGGCTAGTAAGCAATTTTTCATTCAGCATTTTCATAAAATGCTTATTTTTATGCATTTTCTTCGTCTGTACAGGTTTTTTGTTGACCCTGCTCTGACGGATATTTTCATTTTACAAATTCTGCACTTGCTTGCAAGTCATTGTCTCCAATATCACTGAAATGCAGCCAGATGCTGCTTCGTTTTCAGTTTCCACTCTCTTCTACCACTACACTCACAGCCTTTTTGGAGTGTCTGCCCCCCTTCCTTCTTTCACATAATGGTATGATCCTAGTCTGTCCTCGTATGCAATTGGCCCCCATGGTGTGGCCATCAAAATAACCCGCCTGCATGGATTCTGAGCAGGAGCGACTGAAGATCCAACTCTCCCTGATGGGAGTCGGTTCTTGTCATTCCCTACGAAGAATCGGCTCTTAGAGCCGGCTCGTTCCCGGACGCCACATCACTAGGGCCCATAGTACAGTGAGTTTATCTGAGCCTTTTCGCTACACAGCTGTCTGTGGCCGGAAACAAGGTTGATGTGAGCAGTGAGACTACGCAGAAACAAAGTTGTAAAGGCTATAAAACCAAAACAACAAGCTGAAAGAAACTAAATCGCTTAAAACTAAGGGGAAGTGTGAATTAGGTAATGATTTTTATCTTGGTTTGTTAGGCATCTATCCATCTAATAAGTGTCAGTTTCGGTGTATTTAATAATATTTAACTGATGATGCTGTTTTAAGTGACTGGTAGGAAGAGACTCATTAACTATCCACGACAGCTGCTCTATAATACCATGGCATCCCTGGACCACTGCAGAGAGGAGGAGGTAAAACAAAGGACAAATCGGGGAAAAAACTGTTTCCATGGATGCATGCAGAAAAAATGATGACAACAAAGGATGAAAGTATGGCAAAATAACATGCTGTATGTGACAAAGAGATAAAAGAATGGAAAATAAATAGGTTTTGACAGAACAAACTTACTGTTGAAAGGCGTGCAGGGTGATACCTGCCACTGTTCAGTCATTAGTTTCTGCAGAGAAATATATGAACGTGTACACACAGTACTTCCTCATGAGACTTCCATTTACTAGAAGAATGATGTTTAAACAGCAATCTATAAAAGTGACACATGGAAAAGAATAGAGAATTGTATATGGGTCCATTAGGCTTACAGGCTCTTAAAAACCAAAGGGGAGACGTGATAAAACTAAAATATCTGGCTCAGGATGTCTGACTAATGACCACTGTGGTCCTCTGCCTGCTGAAACACCTCTCTGCCGCTGTCTTTTCTGTTCCCCTTCCTCCTTCTCTATCTCCATTTCTTTCATCTCGTTTTGTTCTCTCTGTCACTGTCACTGTCTGTTTATCACCCTGTTCACTCGAACGAGACGCTGCTCACTTCTCGCCCGCCAAATATGACCACTGTCAACAATAAAACCCAAATTTAATAACCACGATATCTCACGAGCCAACCGAGCCATCACGCTGCTCTGGTGTCATAAAGTCTCACAAAGAGAAGTGAAGACAATGAGGTTTTCATGTCTTTTAACAGCAATGCATGCAAAGAAAAATAGCTAATAGACAATTGATTCATATATAATCATATCTCTGTGCACGCTTTGATCATTTTTAATTAAAGTAGAAGTACCACAAGTCACAGCTTCATTGTAAATCCTTCATTTAAAACAGACTTGTATTAGAAGCAGGCCTTTATTTCTAATTTCCCCTGTTTATAAGTATATTTAGTATTTTAGAAAAACATCTCTCTGTTTTCTCATCTAATTAATTAGCAGTTGATGCTGTTAGCTCTCAATACTTCCTCCATTCGTACCTATAACGAGTTATAATCCCAAGATTTTTATCATTTTTGGTATTTTTTGTGATCAGGATTTTAAACAATAGCCAACTCATGTATTTATCTTCAGTAATCATCTCACTAGTAGTTTTCATCATTAGTAGCAGAGTCCACCATTCCCTCACAGGAGTGGATAATGATACATGTATGTACCCATTATTGTCATTATTCCTAAGTGTATTGTTTTGATAGAAGTCTCCTTACAATGATGTTACTATTGATGCAAACCGAGACTTTCAAATAAGTGACGACCTATTGGTATCATTTAGGCCATATTCAAGCCAATCAGGCATTGCGGTGAATCACCACAGGGTTGTGCGGCGGTGTGTGTGTTAGTTTGTGATGAACATAACAGTTAGAATATAACTTTTTATTTCTCTGATTCACCGGCTTTCTGGATACAGGTGCTCCCTCTCGCTCATTGATTGTTAAGTTGCTAGACCAGTGCTCTCTCTCTCTTTGACCATCGGTCACAAAGCAAAGGGAACTTGTTGGTGTCACCATTTTGAGGCGTAGACTGCGAGACGTAGAAGCTGGTACAGAACACAACTGATAGAGGATCATAGTTTACCACATGGACAGCTTCAGTTTCAAGCTGACTGTGGAGGTTTGACTGTTCTCATCGTCTGATTGACCAACACAGCGTGTTGTCTCATCTCCAAATGTTGAATCTGGCTCAACTTCCCTGCTGTAGGCAACTGTATTTTCTTTTTCAGCATAGCCTGCACTGCTGCAGCTAAAACACCCTCAGTCAAATGAATAGGAAAAGCTGCATTTTGGTCACACTGAAACTGAACGAGGTCTAAAGCATCCACAGAAAATGAAATGTCTCTTTCACAGAGGTCAGAGTTGACAGTCTACAAAATAAGAAAATGTTGGCTTTTGTTTGATTTACTTGGATACATTTTGCTATTGTAGCTAGAAAGCTAAGCTAAAAAGAAAAACACATGATGATCATATTCACATTTATTTTACCATATACACTCTGCCTATGTCTATCTGTGTGTACTTTACATGAGTGCATGTCGGGGCTGAGAGGACCAGAGAAGAGCCGTGGAAGGTCTGATTGCGTCTTTCACTCTCCAAAGCAATTTCTAGAGCTTGAAACATCTTCAAGGTGTCATCCAGCTAATTTCCAGCGAATTGAAGCTTTGACAGCAGGCAGCATGTGTGAGCGTGGATCAATAGAGGAGCCTCTTCACCAGTCAGTGGGCAGCTCAGTGAATTGGACCGTGTCACCAATGTCATTTTCTGTTAGCATAAATTGGCTAAATGGCATCAGCTTACTTACAAGTCTATCTACACAGTGATCCCGTGAGCAGGCACACACACACACACGCACATACAATAAGATTAACCTTCAGATGTGCTGCCTAAGCTGTTTACCTTCGTTACCTCACTGGTAATCTTTTCACGAGTATCCCCTGCCTCCCATTTTCCCCACCACAATCCCTTGCAGCTTTTAGCTGTCAGCCTGGAGTCCTTTGGACCTGACTTCTACTAAAACACTTCAATTATTTACCTCAGTGTTATTCTGCTCACTGACCAGCTCTGGCAATGAGGGTTCAATGTAGATCTGAAATCTATACACACAGACAAAATAAGAGCTACTAAATGTTGAAGCTTTTCCTTCAACTGTGCAATATCATATCAAATATTTATCCCAGAAACACCTACAGCATGTTCAAGTAGTATACTGCAAACAAAACTGTGTGGTATTTCCAAATGTCAATAAAGGTATTAGCATTCATCGTGTTAATGCGCGCACTGCAGGCTAAAATTCACACACGGTCCGACATCGATTTTATTCTTTGTGTGATCTTGTCATGAAGATTAATTAGACGTTTCAATCTCTGGACAGAACTGAAAGAGTCAAATGTCAGATTACTCCACTGCGTGAATGAGATTATATCAACTGACAGCATGATGCACAGCAACATTTCTGTGCAGAAACAAAACTGTCACAACTACCACAAATCAGTGACTGCCAGTTTAAAACTGAAAAAAATATTTATGATTTTTTTTTTGTTGTTGTTGAACTGCAGCTGAAGCACTTACATGAACAACAGAAACTGAGCCAGAAAGAAACAGTTCCTCACTGCTGCAGGAAATGTCAGTTTTCATGTGTGCCCTGAAGTATGCTGTAATTTATATTTTGTGGCTGTGTCAGGACACGGGCATGTTTCCTTTGTTTTGTATTAGAAGTGTTTTCTTCCACATGTTTCAACTGTTTCTGCTACTAACAATCAGTAACAGTAGAGGTTTACAATACAGAGAAAATGACAAGAACACCAACTGTAAATGAACATACTTCAGCCTCATAATAAGATACAGCTTAATGGCGATTGTCTGTATACTGTGTCAGCATTAAGATTTGCCTAAGGTGTACCTGTGCATTCATCACAAAAATACTCTGCAGTACAGCCTCACAAATTATAACGTAACTTAAGTAACACTTAACTGTCCACTGTATTTTTAAAGCTTTGAGTATAGTAAGGTATTTATATGACTGATGCCATGTTGAACCTGTGGTTCAGAAAACAAAAGAACATAAACTGCTATGAGGAGCTTAAAACATAAAAGTCTCCTGAACAAAAAAAAAAAATCTAAAATGTTATTTTTGGCTTTATGGCATATTTAGGATAAAATAAGAATTCAGTGTCTGCTGCCTGCCTGCTGCTCTGTCAGCGATGGAAAGTAACTAAAATAAAGTCAAAGACAGATTTTAACCATCTTCACTCACCAAAGAAAGTTGATGTTGAATGATCTGCAAAACCCAGAATACGTTCAATAATTTACGTTTTACTATGTTTAGTTCAGTAGTTCTTTAATCTCCACTACCAACATCTTTAGAAATACTTTTCTCTGCACTGAAACTATGGGAAGAGTAAAGTTGGGGCATGGTTCATGGTTAGGCAACTAAAACACAGGTCTGTGAAAGAACGGGATTATGGGAGAAAAAAGATGTTTTTTTCTAGATGAGATGTGTCGACAGGTGGAAAATGGTAAATGGATTGTACTTATATAGCACCTTTCTAGTCTTCTGACTTTTACACTACATATCTCATTCACCCATATATGTGTGTATACATACATGCATACACTGATGGCAGTGGCTGCCATGCAAGGTGCCAACTGCTCATCAGTTGTTGTTTTTTTCGGGAGCTAACCCTTCATACACATTCACACACCGATGGCACAGCCTTCAGGAGTAATTTGGGGTAGTATCTTGCTTAAGGACACTTCAACTTGCAGACTGGAGGAGCCAGGGATCAAACCACCGATCATCTGACTAGTGGACGACCCGCTCTGCCTCCTCAGCCGCCCTGTCATCATCATCAGTGACATTTGCTAAAATTTCAGGATGAATGTTTCAAACCTTAATGTAAAGGCACACAGTCAGGAGGGGGTGAGTAAATGTTACGATGTAAAGTCAGGGAGTTCCACTCGCGGCAGGTCCTTGTTGGATGTCAATGTAAAACCTTTTGTTTCTCAAAATGATACATGCTAGTGACTGTAATCAGAAGACTCAGAAGAGCTCAGCATTTTTCATCTTTCTTGCCTTCTCATGAATTATTTCTTCACGGAAGATGCAAAAACACTGACTTCGAAACAAAGATGATTCTAGTTGTTTGGCCTACTCCCAAATGTTTCTGCTTCCTTTAATAAGTTTTCTTTCTGCAGAAGTGGATCAGAAGGAATGATGACAAACTGACGGAGAGCTTACAGCTTCTTTGATTTGTCTACGGCTGAATGCAATCATTTTAATGTGGACCTGACCTCAAAGCTAGTTTTTGGAACACTGGGCACAGGGTAGCTCTTTTGTTGGTATAAATTGGCTATAGTACTTTATATTCACACATGGTTCTGTTTACCTAATTTTACAATATAAAATGTGTATTTCAATAACTATATACTTTGGGAGCAAATATCCATCCATCTATCCATTCTCCTCCGCTTATCCGGGGTCGGGTCGGGGGGCAGAAGCTTCAGCAGGGCGCTCCAGATGTCCTTCTCCCCAGCAACACATTTCAGCTCTTCCTGGGGGATCCTGAGGCGTTCCAAGGCTAGATGGGCTATATAGTCCCTTCAGCAGGTTCTGGATCTGTCCCGGGGTCTCCTCCCAGTTGGACGTACCCGTAACACCTCCAAAGGGAGGCGCCAAGGGGGCATCCTAATCAGATGCCCGAACCACCTCAGCTGACTCTTTTGGATGCGAAGGAGCAGCGGCTTCTGACCCTATCTCTAAGGCTGAGCCCGGCCACCCGGTGGAGCAAGCTCATTTCTTCATATTTCATTCTTTCGGTCACTATCCAAAGCTCATGACCATAGGTGAGGGTTGGAACAAAGATGGACTGGAAAATCGAGAGCTTCGCCTTCTGGCTTAGCTCCCTCTTCCACACAACAGACCGGTACAACGTCTACAGTACAGCAGATGCCGCACCAAACCACCAATCCATCTCACACTCCATTTTCCCGTCACTAGTAAACAAGACCCCGAGATACTTGAACTCCCTCGTTAATACAAATACAAATACATTATGTAATTTATCATATATTTTCATTTTCTAGTTTACTACTAGTCTACTAGCCAGTAGCTGTGACATGGTTACTGTTTTAACATCCAGCCACTTCTGAATGACTCTTGAAGTAAACACGTTCACTGGTTTCAGAATCAGCCCCTTAAATCCTAGAAGAGCCCACTGTAAAATAAGAAAAGGCTAATCGGTGCAGGAGTTACTGCCTCTGGTCATCTGCTCTCTGGAGCGTGGGAACAATCTTGTTCTAAATTAGTTCTAAAGGCAGCGTGTCTCTCTTTACAGCCATACAGCATACACTAAAGTGTGGAAAAAACCATAACAATTTGCACCCATCATAACCTCTGTCCTCTGGCAAGTGTTGATAACCGCATAGTTAAATCAGTCAAGTTGGTAGGCTGTAACATACCTGCAGCATGCAGCTAGCCACGGGCCATTTCACTTTTCTATTATGAAATCACAGATAAACTATGTGGGGAGATGTCTTGTGGAGTGTGTTTGGGTCATGTAGCTGCAGATTAACAGCAGCTGCAGGCTATTCATTTAAGTTTTAACAGGATTTCAGTTCTGCTCACTGAGTTTTTACAGGAAAAATCACGTAAAAAGGATATTTCTCTGTTTTTGCGTTGGAGAATGCACAGATGACGGCATGCATGTAAAATGATGAATGGTAATATTAAGGAATTCATAAGAGGATATAAAACCAATAAACCAGAAAACATCGGCATGTCCTCCAGCAGGTATTAGCACCTTATTCTCTGTTTTGGTGAGAAAAATACATACGAAAAGGTCTCTTTAACAGCAGGACACAAGTCAAGTTTTATTTATATCACCCAATATCTAATGCAGAAAAGTGTCTGATATCAGCAGGAAGGTTATACCAGAGGGAGGGGACATGAAAAACCCTGCAGCCGAATTCTTTTCTCTGGGGACAGACAGGAGCCTTGGATTCTGAGAGCGCAGGACAGATGGAATATAAGCTTTAAGGAGATCAGATGGGGATGCTTGTCCACTTACAAGCAGCAAGAAGCACCTTAAAGTCTGATGTGACCTGGATACGGAGCCATGGGAAGCTGAAATCGGTGTGAAAGGGTCAAATTTTCTTCTTTTAGTTAAGATTCTAGCTGCAGTGTTCTGAACCCTGGACAAAGTACATTTCTCTGCCTTATATATGCCAGCTTTCAACAAGTAGGCTGTGCATGTGCATGAGAAAAGACTGAAGACAGAAATTAACAGCTTGAGCCACAGATAAATGGAGGTGTCACAACACAGAGCGATCCATCGTTATCTAGATCTAGATTCTGAAACTAAAACTGACACAATGTATCTAAATAAGTCAGCTTCTACTGCAGTGTTTCTGTGTTTGTTAAATTCTTTCACACTGTGGAAAAAGCTATGCTCTATTCTTGACTGACCTGACACACAGATACACACACAAAACAGTCATTGAGGAGCAGCTTCTTTCACAATGCAATTCAAAGTATGCTCTCGAAGTAATAAGTCTGTTTTCAATGCTGAATAAACTGTTAGTCAAAGACTACTGCCACAGTTAAGGGCCACTTATGGAGGTGGAAATGTTCTGCAGCTAGCCTCGAGTGGCCACTCAATGAATTACTTAATTAATTAGTTTTTGGATTCATTTCCCAGCCATGGAGGTTGGCGCTTGCCGTAACCTGGTTTCTCTGGGTAACCTGGTTGGCCCGATTGCGTAACCTTTCTACCATAAAATAACAGATTTTAAATCATGTTGATGCTACACTTACTTGTAATCAGGTAAACAGTCTCTGTGCTGCTACGTTTTTCTCTGTGATTTACAGAGTTTCCTGATGGACAGTGAAGTAAACTGCTGCCAACTGTAGCTGCTGTTAGCCGGGCTGCCTGGACTGTGAGCTCAGAGCACTGCGGCAGTGTTTGTGTTTGTACCACAGATGTTTTGTCGGCTGGGAGCAAAGCTATTGTCGTGCCAGAACCGGAGCTGGAGAGGGGGGCAATGTAACCAGGCGAACCAATGGCGAGAGCTTGGAAAGGCTGAACCTCCGACATCATGAGAAAAATCTGACTATTTCAAACAAAAAAGTTCAGATAATAACTCTTTGTCTCTCTTCTGTTTCTAGGCTGACTTTCTAGCTTAATGATCTTTGAGCAATTTGTTCTTCATTTACTTTTCACACAGTGAAAACTTTCTTTGATGTAGCACAAACTATTGTTTGTGCTACATGTCAGCCATCAAAGAAAGTAAGAGATTTGATGTTTATTGATTTGTCCATCTCTATTGTGTGAGTGTGTGTGTTCATTCAGTTATTAGCGGTGTGTGCAATTTGGTGATTGCAGTCACCAAATTGAGTGTTTTGGGGCCACAAACAAACTCTTGTTTAGGTCCACTAAAAGCAGAGGGCCGGCCCTGCACAAAATCTCTGCATTTTATGTGCATTTAAAAGGGAGAATAAAGCTTATGAAGCTAATTTTCTCTAGAAGCGATATGGCTCCCTGTTTTGTTTGTCTTGCACGGTGGCAGAATTCACGATCCTGGTTTCACATTATTCCTTTCATGAACAAAGTTACATGGCAAACTCTGCAGCAGTGCACCAGCAAAAGCAGGAAAGAGGAATGCTGTCAGCAAGTAAACATTTTCTGTTGCTCAGTCTGAATGGTACACACAATGAATTCTGATGAGCAACACTGAATTGAAACATAACCTTTGTTTGTGCACAAGAAAACTGCTCAGGGCACCTTTTAATTATTGCAAAACTGCGTCAATGTTTGGCTGACGTAAACAGCCTGTCTATTTCCATTCCTCTTCTCTGTCCATCTTTATCTTCTACGATATTTCTGTCTGAATTTCTCCCTCTAACACAGCTGATTTTTCTTTTTGCTTCACTCCATATGTTCCTCTGTTCACACCTCGCATCCTTTCTTCTCTTCATACGGCCCTGTCTTTTACAAAATATCTTTGTACACCACTAATTTGCTCTGCCGGATGGATTCTGGAGGCTGCCTCGTTTATGTTTGGTGGTAACAGCTTTTCCATTCAGGAATTATGAGGATATTATGCTGCACAGAAGTTGCAGTGGATGTTTAAAGTTCAAGTACAGGACTTTGACACCAGAGATGGGACAGAAACTGGCGGCATTATGTTTCCGCCAAATGCACAATATTTGCTGATGCAAATAAGATGTACTGTACGAGAGGGGCTCTTTTCGTTCTCTCCCTCAGCTCAGAGCACACCCTGCTCATCTCCCCCGGTCTCTTTGCTGATTCTTTCCCGCTCGTCACTTTTTACACATCAGCCTCCCTCCTTCTCACCTCTCCTCTCTGCACAGAGTATTCCCTATTTCACACCCCACAGAGCAAGACGAGCTTCCATCTCGTCAAAACGGTGAGATACAGTATGTTCTCACAAGCAGTTTTCCTTCTCACCTTTGGCTCATACCTGTTTTGCCAACATTGCCAGGTTTTCTATTACCAGCTCTGCCAGTCGTCAAAGAGAAAAGAATATTTATTTCTGGAGAACTGCGACTTTACCTGCTGTGACTGAAAATGACAGCTCAGAATAATATGTTGGAAAACACAGTCACCACATGTATATACAAAGGTGAAGAGATGTTTAATTAAAATTCAGTCCACTCATAGAGAAAATGACTTCTCACTACTTCCATCAACCTTGTAGCTAAATGCAGGTCTCTCATGCTGCTCCATAGATTTATCATAATTGTTCAGCCAAGATTTCACTTTGATTTAAGAACAGGACAGGAATTCTGCTTAGTCTTGCCTTTTTTTAATTAATGAATGAATATATTACTTGCAAATCAATTAAAGTCACCTACCATGGTTTAAAATGTACAGCACAGCACATAAAAAAAGATGGGATGATAGCAGAGTGGAGCAGACTTTTACCCACAACATAGTGCTTCTTCTTCATTTTCAGCATATCTACTGTTGCTGGAGGGGCAGTAACACCATCACCATGATTCTAATTAGCACTGTTTTCCTGTTCAGAGCGATGAAACAACCTAAAGCTGTTCCAATTTTAAAGCTGCAATGACAGATATTTTTAAGTCACGTGGGGTCAACATGCCAGGCTGTAAACATAACATTTACATATTATATATTTATGAAACTCAACTAGTTAATGTGTTAGCAACAAGACAGAGCAACATTAGCATTAATACTGTTTGTGTCTACCTGATGAATGTATGACTAATATCCACTACCCTTTAGCCTTCTTTTGGTCACCACCAGCAACTATTAATCACACCAAATGTTTTATGTTTATTCCATCAACTATCACAAGCACATAGCTACACCTGATATGCTCTATGCTCTCTTCCACAGACACAAAGCAATTGCTTAAATAGACACTGTTTAGCAGGTATTACCTGAGACTGTACCACCATAGTGTAGGTCACAATAGAAACACTTTTAAACGATTTACCTTTAACCTACATTATAACCACACTTACATCAAATCACAAATAAACCTAAATAACTCCTAAAATGACTTCTCTTTACCCCCACACACTTGGACCAACCCAGCGACATCACTAATTATGTCAGCCATGGTATAAATGCAGAGAGTGTTGGAGCATTCCCTCCTTTTGTCTCTGGACCACATGCTGCGCATAGTAAGTAACAAAAACTGATTTAACTTATTGAGACCAGAAATAAACCAATAAACTATAAAGATGTTATAAAACTATAAAATATGTTAATATGTGAGATTTAACCAAACATAATACAAAACACAAACAGACCTGTATCTGTACAATGATGATTACTGATGGAACTATGGCTAAAACAAACAATTAACAAGCATTGTTAAACTAAACACTGTGGTATTGATGGTACACTTGGGACAAAACGGTGTGCTCTTACACACTTTATCACACTGCAATTTACCACTCAACAACTTTTCTAATCATGCTTTCTACTGGCCTCATACCTAACTACTAATGATGACACAATCAGTCAGGATTCATGGTTAAAAATATGTCAAGAGTGAAGCTGCTTGTTAATTGCTCAAGAAGTTAAAACCTTTAAATATTAACTAGAATTATAAACAGCATGTGAAGAATAACAGTTTTGACATCATGTTAAAGATGTTAGCATGCTAACCAGTTAGCCTTGGCCCTTCCTGTCTCGTAATACTACTTTGTACATCAAAAGGCAATAATGACTCATAGTACCGTTGTAGTCTGCCCTCGGTCCAATAACACCATGGTGGTTTTTCTTGTTGGATTTATCTCCTGGCACCCCGGGGCTGACCCTGCTGTATCACTGCCCTGAGGCGGGCTGAATGACGCCTGGGTGCTCAAACAAGCCATTTGTAACAACACCAACCTGTCAGTGAAGCACCACACTGTTAATTCTGCATAACTTACTCAATGACAGTAAAAAGAATGGACAGGGACTCACTGACGTCACCTG
Source organism: Sciaenops ocellatus (assembly GCA_033000465.1). Classification (NCBI taxonomy): domain Eukaryota; kingdom Metazoa; phylum Chordata; class Actinopteri; family Sciaenidae; genus Sciaenops; species Sciaenops ocellatus. Next base: position 3,916,965 of record CP136872.1, on the reverse strand, counting down.
TAGGTTTCCGAAGCGCTGTTTTGAAGCCAAAGATATGCGGCCGCCACCATGTACTGCTTCTTCCACCTCCTGGCTAATTTAAATATCAGCAAAGACGTGGCTCATTGCTCATCAAAGTAGCCACACTGTTAATTCTGCATAACTTTAAGTCTTAAAATAATTTGAACAGGTGAGTTTTATAAAAATTCACCTCAGTACAGTTGTCATGAACGGGGAAATTAGCTATAGAGACCAAAACTGTTTTTTGTACCAGGCTATAAACATGTTTATTTCTGCTGTGAAGTTGGACATTTTAATATGGGGGACACAGAGGTTGCCGCTGGGTGCTGACTGATGTTGCCTCTGGGTGCTGACTGATGACCCTCTTAACGCCTTTCCTGTCTCAGCCTGAACCCACCATGTCCACCATGACAGCACTGAGCTTACTATCTAACGGCAGCTAAGGTTAGCTGTTACATTAGCCTTCTAGTGATATCCTGCCCCCTCTTTGTTTGGAGTATGAATTCGACAGGTGAGTGAATGATGAATTCGTGCACCAAGCTCCTTTAAAGTGAACATACATCTGTACACATGAAATGCAAAACATGATTTAACTAATTTCATCAAATAATATGTTGGAGAAACACAGACAATGGGCATACATTCATCGTGCTTGAAAAATTAATTTCAACATGTTGCATATGAAGGACTTTGTAAGCTCTGGTTGCATTTTTAAAACATCTTTTTAAACTGGCGCTTCTTTCTGTGATCATATATTCTCTTCCACTGAGGAGCATATCATTATTATTTATTTAGCAGTTGAGCGCTTTGAAGCCTCATTAAGCAGGTGAGTGTAGAGCCATTCTTCATTAATGACAGCGACTGACCACCAAGACTCTGACCTGACCTCATTATCTTATCTATCTCTTAAATCTCTATACAGATGGATGGACGGTGCACAACACTGAGATCAATAGTCAGGTCAAGTCATTTTTATTTATATAGCCCTATATCACAAAAAACAACACCCTTTGCCCACAGAACTTCTACTGAGAAAAGGAAAACGCCCAAATCAAATTCCATTAACAGGAAAAAATGGAAGAAACCTCAGGAAAAATAACAGACTAATCAATAGACCACAATCCACTGCAGTGACCTTTGACATAGAATATCCATCTGGATGGATCTGGATCCATCTGCCTCCGGCTTTGAGTCTGTGACCGCTCGCTCTGGACTCGGGTGAGTACGTTTGTGTGTTTGTGGTGGTGATTGTGTCAACCCGGACTGACCCGCTGCGTCCCTCACCGACAACTTTAGCCCAGCTGTCTGGCTATCCGGCCGGCATTTTCGGGGGGAGTCTCCACTCCCTGCCAGCTCGTCAGCCGTGGCCTAGCTGTGTGCCGTCATGGCACAATGGGGCTTGCCGGCTGCGCGGGTACGGTCTGGGGCAGCCAACACCACTCACTTCACCAACGTCTACACCCGGCCCACCGCTCTTTCCACACACTGCCTACCAGCTTTTAGCTAATCAGCTACTAGCCACTGCTAATATATTACCCGGACTACTCTCAGCTGCTGTCACGTCTCATCTCCTCTTTGGATTATCACTTCTGCTACTCCAGGCTCCTTCTCTACCTACTTCTCGCCCACTCATCTACACTGCTGCTGACCTTCACCGTCTCAACAGCAACCACTGTCTCCCTGCTGCTGCTGCCACTGCAGCTAGCAAAGCTGGGATCCTTCGCCGTCGCCGCTACATCCACCGTGGCTCTGGTCTCTCTCTCAACTGACACTTCCCCGATCGCTTACCCATCCCCTCACTCTGGACTACTTTTCGCCCCCCCGTCACCCCCACCTCCCGTACTGTCAACCTCAACAACCCCTGCCCCACCCCAGAACTCCGCACCATGAAACAAACCGGCCGTCAACTTGAACGTCTCTACAAATGAACCCGCCTCACCGTCCACGCTGAAGCCCTCAAACAACACATTTCCTCCTACCGTGACGCTCTCCATGCTGCCAAATCCGCCCACTTATCATCCCTCATCAACAGCACCAACCGGAACCCCCGCATCCTGTTCTCCACCGTCAACAAACTGCTCCAGCCACCGGCCATCAACCCACCCTCCTCCCCTGACCTCTGTAACTCTTTCCTCCTTGCATTCAACAACAAAATCTCCCAAATCAACAGCTCTCTGATTGCCACCGTCAGTGACTCCCCCTCCACCACCTCTCCTCCCCTACCACTCCCACCCCCCCTCCCTGACCTCCCGCCCTTCCCTCCTCTCACTGCTTTCTCCCCTGTCGACTCCTCCTACATCCTGGACGTCATAACCGCATCCAAGACAACCACCTGCTCCCTCGACCACCTCCCAACGACCCTAACCAAGGCCTACCTCCCTGTCCTCCTCCCTCACCTCACCACCCTCTTCAACCAGTCTTTGTCCCTTGGTCACTTTCCCGCTGTCTACAAACTCGCCTCCATCACCCCTATCCTCAAAAAGCCCACCCTGGACCCAGCCAACCTCTCTAACTACCGCCCTATCTCCAACCTCCCGTTCCTCTCCAAAACCTTGGAATGCATCGTCGCCGCCCAACTACACACCCATCTCCAGTCCAACAACCTCTACGAACCCCTCCAGTCTGGATTCTGCCAACTTCACAGCACCGAAACCACCACCTCACCCACATCGAAACCTGCATCTCTACAATAAAATCATGGCTGACCCACAACTTCCTCAAACTCAACAGTGACAAAACTTAGCTCCTCCTCATAGGCACCAAATCCACCCTCAACAATACCGGACCCATCTCACTCACCATCGACACCTCGACCATCACTCCCTCCCCCCTGGTACGCAATCTCGGTGTTATCCTGGACCCCACCCTCTCCTTTGATCCTCATATCAGCTCCGTCGTCAAGACCTCCTACCTCCACCTCCGCCGCATCACCAAAATCAGACACTGCCTCTCTCCCCCTGCTGCCGAATCCCTTATTCACGCCTTCATCTCCTCCTGCCTCGACTACTGTAACTCCCTCCTTACTGGCATCACTTCGCGTTCCCTCCACAGACTCCAACTGGTCCAAAACTCTACTGCCCACCTCCTTACCCACACCCGGTCCCGCCAACATATCATTCCCATTCTCCACTCTCTCCACTGGCTCCCCATTAAACAGCGCATCAATTTCAAGATACTCCTCCTCACCTTCAAAGCCCTCCACCACCTGGCTCCCCCTTATCTGTCTGACCTCCTTATCCCCCACCGCCCCACCCGTGCCCTCCGATCCTCTTCCACTCTCTTACTGACAGCACCAACATCCAAACTCAAATCCTTCGGCGACAGAGTCTTCTCCCGAACAGCACCCCGACTCTGGAACTCTCTTCCCCAACCTGTCCGCGACTCACCCTCACTCCCCACATTCAAGTCCCGTTTGAAAACATACCTCTTCTACCAAGCTTATGACCTCCTCTACCCATAACCGGTGTCTTGTCCTTTTCGTTAGTACCTATCCCCCCCGTATTGCACTCCACCGCTCTGCTCGTTATTTTGTTCCCCCCCCCCGTATGTCTCTACCCCGTTTCTCTGTAAGCGTCTTTGGGTTCTTGAAAAGCGCTATACAAATTGAATGAATTATTATTATTATTATTATTATTAACATAACACAACATGCACAGCTCTCACCATCTCAAGAGCAGTTGGTTTTGTGGTCTTGTAAGTTCCAAATCATTGATCACATATTTATTTCTATTAGATTGTACTCCTCTTATTGGCTGTAAAACAGTTTGTGCCAGTTTCATTATTTTACACATGTAGGGGTGGATGTTGCAGTTTCTTGCTAAGGGAAGAAGATCCTAAGTGAAGGAGTGAGTGAAGGATCCTAAGAGACTGTAAATAATGGTGTTGGGGAAGGTTTGACCCCCCTCCCGGGTGAATTCAAGTCACTCTATTGGCAATGCTATAAGAACACCTCTTCAACCATCAGGGTTATCAATATTTAACAATGAGGTGAGAGGCCAAAGGTCACTGAATCAATGACGGTGTTCTCAATTACTTTCAAATACACTGCCTCTCCGCGTGTTCATTAGCGGGTTCTGTTTAACAAAGCATTGGAGTCATTAAGGAGCTGTAACTCTGCGTCTTACAGACAGAGAGTGAAGGAGATTTCTGTGGAAAATCTGTTCGGCCTTGTTCATTACTGCAATTTCCTGTTTCCTCTCATTGGGGAAATAACACAAGACTACAGTTGAGTGCTCACAAAGTAGGAGTGAAGGCTGTAGAGAATTGATTTGATGATGTTTGCATTGTGACGAGGCTGTTTACAAGCTGTTTTTTGCATCAGCGAGGCAGACAGGAGTGATGTATCAGGAGCTGTCAGACGTGTCCTAAAAAGGCCTATAAAAAAATCACAGCGTGCTCATTGAAACATGTTTTAACTTTAATTTATGAGTACAACAAACGCTTAGACAAGCTTTAATTAATAATATATGACACATTTAATATTGATGCTTCATCACCAAGTCCAGTTTAATTATTTTGTCATCAAAAAAACTTGACTGATGACTTTGCTAACTACAGCTTCCAATGCATTTTCTAGTGTAACTACAACATAAAAAAAGTGTTTATCTCACTAAGCCCAATACAGTATAAAACCTGGGCGTAGTCTCTGTGACCATGGGTGACCCACAGGTTTCTGAGGAGCCGTTGTGAAGCTCATTGTGGTGGCTCTGGCAGCAGCCATCTTGGCAGTTCTAACTCTGTGGCTGGAGCTGAGGTGGCGGAATGAAGCCTGGTTGCTCAAAGAACAACACCCACTCGTCAATAAAAGCAGCCATGCTGTTAATTCCGTGTGAGTTCTATATAAATTCACCCTCAGTACAGTTGTCATGAACGGGGAAATTAGCTGGAAACTGTTTTTTTGTACCAGGCTGTTAACATGTTTATTTCTGCTGTGAAGTTGGACATTTTAATATGGGGACTTATGGGCAGCAGTAGCTCAGTCCATAGGGACTTGGCTCAGGAACCGGAGGGTGGCCGGTTCAAGTCAAGTATGTAACCACCAACTATGGTGGTGGACTGGTAGCTGGAGAGGTGCCAGTTCACCTCCTGGGCATTGACACACACACATGTGTGTGTGTGTGTCAATGCATGTAAATTGAGTGAAAAAAGAATTTCCCCTCTAGGGATTAATAAAAGTATCTGTTGTTCTTCTTATTATTATTATGGAGGTTGAAATGTTCTGTAGCCAGCCTCAAATGGCTGCTCAAGGAATTACAGTTTTTAACACTTCTGCATTGGCTTCACTTCCCATCCACAGAGGTTGCTGCTTGGTTAAGACCTACGTAAGTGTTTTAACTGTTTGGATTCAAACTAGCAATTGTTTCTGCAGACAGAGACAAACAAAGGCAACTGATGTGTTCTGCACGGAAAAATTCTGACATTTTTCCTATTATACTATACTAGAAACAGGATATCTATTTCTACCTCACCTGGTGAGCTTGCTGACTTTTAACTGACATTTTTGCTTTTGCCTCAGTAATTGACTCACATTTTCATGTGAGTCAGCGGGAAAGCTATAAAAGTCAGCTGGAGAACCCATTGTTTCAAAAATGACCACATCATTCGAGTGATAAATCTGCCACGGTTATCACTGTAAACTGCATATGTGCAGGGCTAGATTGTAAAGCTCAATATACTAAAGGAACAGTAACTAAGAGGGACGGGTCTGGACCACGGGTCAGTTGGTTTAGTGTCCTCTGTTCCCCCGTAGCATCACCTGTACAGCCATCCTCCTCGAGGGACCGTTGACGAATCAGCCACATGCCAGCCTAGTGAAAATATCATCCACAGGAGGAGGGATTATTCATCCCCTATAGCAGTGACCTCTCACATGTCAGGGTTCAAGGGTTAACACCACATCATAACTCAGTACGGTCTGTGGTGCTAATAACTCAGTCTGTGGGGAGAGGCAGCAGCAGAGGGAGCAGGACATGATTTAAGGAGGCTGGAAAAAACAACGCTCAACATAATTTGTTAAATCTCTGCTGTCTGTACCATCCACACCAGGATGTGAAATATGTTCAGAGTCTGTTTTTCACTACTTATATGTTTCCACGCACAAAGTTCAAACGATCATGTATGTTATGTATTTAAATGAAGATCAGTGTACTGTTCTCTGATTGATGACATTCGTTGACACTATTTGAATTAAACATTAGTCCCCCGCATCTGCTCTGCCGAACAGATTAAAACAAACGCTGAGAAGAAATTAAAAATGACCCTGAGGGCATAATGAGACAACTGTGAGATCCCATAGTACAACACATTTCTTCATAGGTATAGGTACATATGTGTGTGCGCTGATATACACATATAGCAATAAGTGTGTGCTATATTTAACATATGTACATGATAAAGGCAGCATCTATCATCTAATGTATCACCATATGTGTTTTATATCGTCTGATTTATATGGACCATATATATTACAGGCCACTAATAGACAGACCGCAATCCGGTCCGGACCCATTCTCTGTCCTGTCTGGACCCAGAGCCAGAAACGACACATCATTGAGTTTTATTCAGTTTTGGTGGAGATTACATTTTGACCGGCGACTCTTCTTTCTGACAGTGTTTCTACACCGCTTATCAGAGAAAGGGACATCCTACCTGTCTCTGATTGGCCGGTACTCGTTGCCTTCGTGGGTTCGAGTTGGTTGGGTTTAGGCATGAGGAGGACTGAGATTGGTCGAGTTGAGGCCAAGAATGTCAGCCAATCACAGGCAGGGTAGAGCGGGCCTTCACTGAATAGAGCGACAGTGACAGAGAGAAAAATAAAAAGGAGTGAGGAGACAAGAGAGAGAAAAGAGGTCAAACTGTGAGTCAGTGTACCATGGCGTGTGCTAAACGGAGGAAGGTTGAAACCGAAAACCGAAATCCAGAAGACTGCAGCCAAGTCAGCCAATAACTTGTTATTATAATTATTATTATGAAAGTACTTTTTATTTATAAGAGTCATGTCAAGTGGGATGCAAAAAGAGTTGAATGTCATTGATTGACTTTGCTTTGACTTTTATTATTTATTTTTTCTTATTTATTTGATGTATTATTTCTTATTGTATGTAGCTCTCCAGAGTCCAGAGTGTCACTGAAAATATATATTGTTGCCATGACGTTGAATTATACCTTTCTTTGTTTGATTTAAGTCATTGACTTCACACAGTGCAGATGCTTCAATATATAAGCATCTTCTCCATTCTGGCCCTGAACTGTTAGCACAAAGACATTTTATTGTGAAAGGTTAGAAACAAATCATCAAATCATGCCCACACACAAACACATTCAGTTAAAGCTAAAGCTCTGTGCGCCGCTGTGTTTTCCTGCTAATTGCTAATTATCCAAAATGACCATGTTTGTGTTTTTAGATCGCTCAGCAGCTACGCTTCAGTAATTTTAGCAACTAGGACAATATTTACATTTTATTTGACAAGACCAAGAGGGGAAAAAAAAGAAAAGAGATGAAATGTGAGTAAGAAAAAGAAATGGTTGTGCATCGAGGAGGTGACAGTCCTTTCTGCAGGCTGTGGTGTGACCTCCCACTAGTAGAGGAGGCGTATGACAGATATGGCTGCCGCTGGAGATGACAGAGACAAGAGGGTTAGCGTAGTAGAGTGTCCGGCACAGCGCAGTGTGTCGCTGTGTAGCTGCTCGCTGAGCCCTGATCACCCTGACAGATTAGAAGTGTCGGAGCCCGAGGGTCAACACGGCGATGAGGGATAGTGACATTAATCACTGCAATGTTCCACACACAATACAGATGAAAGTGTGTATACCCGCACAACAAGTCTCCATTTAACATGCATTCATTGACTTTAATTTCATTGAGATCCCAACGCGTTTTAGACCAACCGAATCCTATAAAATGACTTTACTTACTCAGAGCTACAGTATAATTCATTATGAAATAAGACAAATATCATGGATTAATCCTTAATTAACCCCTGAAAACATATCAAAAATTCAAAGATTAAACACTTAATTCAGACATTAAAGTATGAAAAGCTGAAAACTAACGCTTCATCTGAAGGTCTAGTGTGTAAAATTAGATAATAAGAGTATTCATTGGCAGAAGTGGAATACAATAAGCAGAACTTTGTTTTCATCAGTGTGTATTAGGCTGAAAATAAGAATCATGTTTTTTTATTACCATCAAAGGAGCTTTTTAAAGAACCTCTTTTACAGAGTTCTCCATGTTTCTACAAACTCAAAGTGGACAAATCAAACACTGGCTCCAGACAGGATCTTTTGTGTTTTACAGCCACCATAGTTCCTCCTTCATGCTTGGAACGAGAAGGTGAGGCGAGTGGTCTTAAGTTGTTTGCAATCTGCAACTTCGCCACTAGATGCCACTAAATCCTACACACTGCACCCTTAAGGGATACATAACCTTCTCCTTAATTTACACGTTCATTTTAAATAACTGACAAATCCCTCAGTTATTAACTTAAGGTGCTTTTATAGTGATGCATATGAGGAGTTTTTGAAAGACAATAACCAATCTCCTCAAAACACCCTAAAATCTGAGCACATTGTACTTTTGTAATTGTAATTTTTATTTGCTGCTCATATAACAAGAGACTTACATTATCTCAATTTTCTCATCGTCTGCACAACAAATCTCCATAGCAACGCTGGTTCATTTGACAGCAGGCAAGTCAATACACCAGACAAGTGAGAAATCATGTCATTTGGTCATATTAAAGAGTTTCATGAACTGTAGTGTCGCCAGTTCAGGTCTATTCGGGGACCTTTGTTATGTCATCGTTTTCTGCTGTTACGTATTCATGTGTCATGTGCTGGAGGGTTCAACGATACAGCCTAAGGAATGATCATAAATCATAATAATCATGATGATATATTATTTAAATTTAAGCTGAAGCACCATTATTATATATATTATATTATATATATTATAATTATTAGTCGAAATAATCAAATGAATTATGGTGATCCTTGTGGTCTGCGTCTGCCCTAAAACATGACGGCAACACTACCACTGTCCCATGTACCTTATGGTGAGAGTAACGGTCATGATGAACTGTGATACCATACAATAATTTTATTCATGCAGATGTGCCCTGTGATGACTGGTGACTTGTCCTGGGTGTACGGCACCTGGATACACCTGGGGGGCTGGATAAGCGGTAACACATGGCTGAATGCAATTCATTTTTTATTCTTTCTCTGATTTTTTTTTTGTTTTTATGATTTAATTATGGTTATTATTGGTTACAGTAAAAATATCATGACTTTGTCGTGCTGGGATGTAACGGGTCAGCAGATTTGGGGCTAATAAATGACCCCCATACTCACTGATGACTCAAACTTACCATAAGGTACAATTAGAGGGAATCTATAGATTTGTATGCATTTTAAATGAAGGGTTTAAGGTCTGGTAGGTTGTAGCATAAATAAAATAATAATAGTCTTGCTAATCTTGGGCTAAAGGTATGAAGAATAATCAGCATACATGGATTATGAAAATGTTTATTCATTTCAAGAAGGCTGCACTCCCACATGTTTGTGTGTTTCTATGGTATAATATGTAATACATATAATATGTTCTGTTCTTTTCTTCTGGTTTGCAGTAACATTTTAAAAAAACAGACTAGATTCTTTCTCATGTTGATGAATTTCATATCCTGTTTCCATGTGAGTTTCTGTGAATGCAGTGTCTTTTTCATTTACTGATGTTGGCTGCTTTCTGCTCTTCTATTTGCATCCCACTTGACATGACTCTGGTGTTGTGAAGCTGTTCACTCTGAGTAGCAGTCTGTGGGGAGTTATGATGTTTGCTATGGGAAGATGTTTTTTTTTTTCTGGTGCCAGCAGCCAACTCAATGGTTTAGTGCAATGGTTCTGTCATCCTCTTGACTGATCAGATCAAAGCAGAAACATTATATTTAACATCTTCCTGCGGTCAAGACCAACTAAACCGACACCAAGTCAAGACCGAGATATAGATATTTCATTAAAAAGATCTTTGGCTCAACACCAATTTCCTGACTGTCTTACAATTATCTTATTGTGTCTTGTAGTAATTTAGCTGTTTCTGTGGTGAACATTTTCATGAGCTCTAACAGTATCATGAGCAGCTGATTTATATCTGAACAACAACCTTCTACTATGTACATAAAAGCCAGGAAAAATGTTATCACTTTGTCACACAAATGAATCTCACGGCTAATTAACTTGTAGACATTTCTTTTCTTTTAATACTCTGTTTATCTCTGTGAGACGGGGCAGATTAACGACTCTTTCTTACCAAATTGTGGGTGCAAATCAGTTTAAATAGAGGCCTGGGGCTCTCAAAGCTGTCACTTTGGTGGCAGGGAACGCAGATAGCAGCTTGTCTCTGTGATAATCCCTTTCAGTTTGCCACATACTAACCTTTCTGTAATCTGTGAGATTAACAAGACATCAAGCAGCTGTTCTGGGTAGCTGAGAATAAAAATGAGAAACTATATGGTAAACCAATAATGTGAGATGAACTAAAGTAAACCTCTGATGATTCCATTCATCAATTTTATTGCGCCTATCCGGCTGTGGCAGCAGGTATTCCAAGCATCCCCAGCAATGTTCTCCAGCTCCTCCTGGGGGATCCCGAGGTGTTTCCAGTCCAGATGGGATACATTTTATTTTTATTTTTATTTTTATTTTATGTGTATACATGCATATTTTTATCTTGTGTGGCCAGTGGTTTTTATTTTAAATTTATTTTATTTTATTTTAGTGTTTCTTTCTATTTTTTTATCTTTTATTGTGCTTCTATTGTGTTATCTATTTATTGTGTTTTATCTTGTTGTGCAGCACTTTGGAAACCTTGTGTTTGCTAAAAATTGTGCTATATAAATAAAGTGGATTGGATTGGATTGGATTGGACATAATCCCTCCAGCAAATTCTGGGTCTGTCCCCGGGTCTCCTCCCAGTTGGACATCCAAAGGAAGGCGCCCAGGAGGTATCCTAATCAGATGCCCAAGCCACGTCAGCTGGAGGAGGAGTCTCCTATGGAGAAACTCATTTCGGCCACAATGTTATTACTTTGATCACTACCTAAAGCTCAAAAAGGCCATAGGTAAGGGTTGAACATAGATCGATTGGTAAATCAGAAGCTTTGCCTTCCGGCTTAGCCCCTTCTTCACCATGGTCCATCTACAACAGTGCAATGTACGCTTGACAATGTACGAGACAATTGGGACAGCAACTCAATCCACTTTGCATACACCCATGACTTCAGATTGGTGATTTATTAATCAAGAAAAAAAGACAGACACACAAATTCACTCATCCCAGGTCACCTAGATTTAATATAGCAGCTACATGCTTCAGGAATTTAACTATTCTCTGTTATAATGATTTATGTCGTGTTTACCAGTTTTATTTTTGTCAATTGCACAAATAATGTAAGCGCTGTGCAATTCAGACAAGTTCAGAAGTACTCCGGGTTTTGGAAGAAAAACCATTAAAATACAAGAATATAGAAAATGCACATTTCATTAATGAATATTAACAATAAATACATTAATCTATAAGAGCTGCTTCTTGTCAGAATGGCTCATGAAGATAAATGCTGGTTCATTTTGCTCAAAATCAATCCAATTTAAGCTCCTACACCAGACCAGTCCGGCAAAAAACAAAAATCCAACCGAACCCTATGACCAAAGTACTGACCTTGCAGTACTGTGTCAGTTTTACGTGACTGCCCAATAATTTTTGCACACTTAAAATCAGCAATGCATTGGTCTCTGTTATTGCTGTTAGTCAATAGAGAGGGAAAGGGAAAGCATTGACAAGTACAATACAATCAAAACTTTACGGGAGGAAATGTTTAAGTTGTTGCATCCCTTTGTCGTTAGGTCATATTGTGGTTCCTTCTGTGTGTGGTTGCAGATGTCATTATGGTTTGACATTATGTAGATCAGTCACTTGTTTAAATGTATCTTGTTCTGTAATTATTTATAAAGGTAATTATTATTAGCAGCAGTAGGACATTGATGGACTGTGTAGTTGTGATCTCTGACACTGAAAAGTGTATCAGGCTGGACTGCTGTGTATGAGTCAGACGCCTCGGTTGACACTAGTTGTTTTCAACACCTCGCTGTGATGGCCTGAGGCTAAGGAGCCAAAGAAAGAGAAAATAGGCCCTACTGGAGACAGAAATGGGAATGAAAAAAGAAATGGATAAGTGAGGAAAGAAAAGAAAAGGATACAGCATATCATTCAGTTCGACTCATCAGTCTCAGCATGGAATCTGGCCAGAGGTTTTCGGTGGCTTGTTCAAACTTGTGTCAACACTCTGGTGTCTCCTGCTGTGTGCTATATGCAACAGCACAACAGGGAAATAATGTGATATGATTTGTGCATTTGTCTTGATGATGACTTTCTAGGTTATGAAAAATTTCATCAACAATTTACATTGGCACTTCTTGGTTACACAATGCTAAAACACAACCAGTCCCACATAAAAAAATTTAAAAAAAAAGAACATTCCACAGACTGTCGCTCACCTCCAACACGTGTTAGGAAGGGATGGGGATTTTGTTGTCATGGTAACCGACAGGCAAGCGGCCAGGCCTGAGCCTTTAGGTGGATGTTGGCCGAAGGAAAGATGTATGGGTGTATTCCCATGAGGCGCTGCTTCTCATGGCCAAAGCAAAGGCAATAAATCTTCTTGTGTCCTTTAGAAACGTGAAAAATCAATTAGATATATTGTCATACCATGTTGCACGACGTAAAAGTGTATCTCAATTCTACTATGAATCAATGCCAGGAGCACTGAACTGTTGCTATTAAAACAGAAGAGAAAATGTCTTTGCAGAACATTAAAATGGAGATTTTATTTGAATAAGATGGACGACATGGTGCACCAGATGGTTGAAAGCAACAATTCAAGGAAACGGTCATTCGTGGGGTTTTTGTGTGTTGTTCTGTTCATACCTGAGCTAATAGCACCTACATGGGCTCATGTGTGATACTGTTGTCAGATGGTTCCTGTGACATTTGCACATTCTCTAAACCAAGAATGTGTTGGGCTTTTGTTTTTCCAATGCTCAGAACCTTGTTATTTTAATCCCTCGTTCCTCTGGCTTCATGTCTGCACCTTAAACCTACATTAGATCCACTAGTTATGGAGGTCTACATTCTGTCTTTAAGTTATATGGAAATATCCTCTGGGGAGCATGAATGCCAGTGCCAAACTGTGTGCAAATCCATCAAATAGTTCTGTAGATATTTCACTCAAATGTCGACTTTGTGGTGATTTTTCGAGAAATCTTTAGTAATGCATGTTTTTAATCAATTTTGAAGCTTAATTTCTGATCAGAGCTTATTCAGAAGAAGGTATTGCCTCATAAAACCAAAGACATCTCCTTGTTCCCAAATTTGGATTTTAAGTGATATATAAATCTGTTTTTTGAATAAAGCAACATTGTTAATTGAATATTTTTGAACATGAACATGTCATCAGACAAAAATAGTTTGTACAACAGGTAGTTCTTTTTTTTTTTTTTAAGATATTTTTTTGGCCTTTTTCAAGCTTTTATTGGACAGAGACAGTCGAAGAGTGACAGGAATGTGGGAGAGAGAGATGGGGAATGACATGTAGCAAAGGGCCACGGGTGGGAATTGAACCTGGGCCGCTACCAAGCCTTCGTACATGGGGCGGACGCTCTACCAACTGAGCTAATCAACGCCCCACAACAGGTAGTTCTGACCAAGCAATCTGATTGGTCAATTAGATATTTAGAACGTTATCAAATCAGCATGACAGCATGGCAGTCATCATTACTCTGCCATTTCCATGGCAACATTGTAGAGCTGGAGCAAAAAACAGTAAGCTATAACACTGATAAAGTGAATCGTTTTGTTGTTAATTTTGATTTACATGTCTGTGGTGTCAAACTTGCCCAATGACTCTGGTTTTTATTTCTACCTTAAGGCACCACATATAATGACACTTAAGCAATATTACACGAGAGGGTTAGCTTTAACATCATTATTGGCACGACAGTGATGTGGTCAGGACCGAGGTGCTTGCACCGAGGTCCGTTAGCGTCACTGAAGTGCCAATAATAAGTTAAAGCTAACCCTCGAGTGTAATATTGCGATTATACAACAATTACCAACTTAAATAAAATATATAATCAAAAGATATTCATATTTTGGGGTGATTTGCTCTCAAAAGAAACATTTCTTTGCTCGCCGTTTCTGTTCTGATCTCCGTTTCTATGGAGATACACGGGGTCTGACTAATACCTGGAAAACAATCAGTCACAGCAACAGTCTCCTATTCGTAATGGAACACAGTTCACTACTTCAGCAAGTAGCCGGAGCCTTAGTAACGACCTAGCAATGAAGACGTTATCTAGTCCTGTCAAAGCTTATGGAGATCGTGGAGTTTCCCAAACTGAATAAATAGCACACATATAAACACTAAACTGCTTTGTTAGTTTAGTCTTGTAGTGAATAAGATATCTGCTGAAAAAGATACTTTTTCATGGACAGATTGGCCTCCTAACTTCACATTTATTTTGAAGCTAGCGCCGTATCAGCAACTCACCTGCACAGCTGATGGAGGATGATCCAAACATTTCCAGATAACTCCACAGCGTTGTAAAGTCCAAAAGTCAAAAAGTATTGAACAAAGATCGATGGAATCATTTCCAAAATGAACATCATGTTTTTAATTTAACGAAATATTCCTCTTCAGTCCATATTAGTCGATCTTTAGTCTTCAAAAACAATATTTTCTCTGAGCTCACTGTTTGATCTCTGACGTGCTTTACACAAACGAGGTACACACCTGTATTAACGAGGCGGTCTAACAGCTCCATAACACACTGAATATTCATTAAAGAAAGCTGAAATTGTAAATTCAGATGTATTACTTTATTAAAGTTGACTTCCAGTGGACTTCTTCGTATTTGTTTACGTTATATATTTCAAAGGTGACAATGAGTGATATTTTTAGTGATTAGTCAGGTGTGCTGTCATGCTGATTAAAGCACATTCTAAACGTCTAGTTGAAAAATCAGATTGCTCGGTCGGACCTACTTGTTGTATAATTCCCTTTATTAAACCATCATGAAAGGGAAAGCAGAGCAGAACAATCCTTTGAAGACCCAGGGAGGGAAATGTGCCCAGTTTCATCATTTAAATCGTACCTGTCTAAAATTCCCAAAGAGGCTGTGTGGTACTATTTGGAGCCACGAGTGTCACCAGCCTGGGTTCCCTGGTATCTCTAAAGAAGCAGGCATAGTGATTTACACAAATCACTGCACCTAATATCCAGAAAGTGTCCAAGGGTGGTCAGAAAGTTAAAAAAAAATCCTGTCCATTAGTGAGCACAAGTCTGAGAATTCCTTATACGGCCACTGGGCACCTTCTCGGGATAATAGAAGACAGTGGAGCAATATGCTCTGCAGCATCCATGGAAATGTCAGGCCATTAGGGGACAGCCACTCAAACAGCTCTACAGCATCACCTGCTAAATGGCAGCAATTCAGCATGGACTTAATGGACAGCTGTTTCAACAACTGTTCTTTTAATGGCAGCATGCAATTCAGTTTCTACAAATGGCCCCAATCAGCTCTTGTAAACAACTGGCTGCTGCTGCTGCTACTGCTGCTAGAGATCTGCAGAGATATTGTGGCTGACGGTGCTGTACTGTAGGATCATTATACACGCGCACACATGCTCTTTTAATGTGCTAATCAAGCTACAATTTATAGAATAACTCTTGTCACAATCCTGAAAATACATAACATGTAAATAAATACATGTAATATGTGATTGGTTACCCCCTTATTTTTGGGGTGTGTGAATTCAGCAGGTGGGCAGGTTTTCTTCGCTCACCTGGCCCTGACTGCCCTCTTCCTCTTCCTCTTCCTCTTCTTGTTCCTCTGTTACCTGTTTATTTATCTGGTTTTGATTGCTAATGGAGAGAAAAACATGTTGCTTGCTAACATTATTTCACTACTGGACTAAACTGCAACGATATATTAGCTTTTTAGCCTTCCGTCGCTAGTCTTAGCTTTTATTAACATGCAGACCAGCTTACTAAAGTTAAGCCTGCACAGGCTACTCGTGCGGTTGTTATGATGATGTTGAAAAGCTCTTTTACGTCTGCTGCAACATCCAATTTTTCAAATGAAATGTATCAAAAATGTATAAAAAGCAAATATTCCAAAGCAGGCCATTTTGAAACAGTGATGTCTGTAACCTCACAGTGACATGAGTGGCAGTTTAAAGTTGGATATGCAGCAGCTCCCATATGCTGTGAACATGAATCAAATGAAGTGCGACTATAACTGACAAGGTACAGCTGCAGCAAGTAAAATGCAGTTCATGAAAGCTGAGAGTGATGATAGATGTTTCCGTATGAGAAGTCCTGAAATTGTAGCTGCTATCGGTGGAAAAATAACCTGTATAGCAGGGTCGCCAACTCTCAGGACTGGTGCAGACATATTATTCTCCTTTAAGTCAGTCTGCATAACACAAGCTGACATCATTTGTTAGTATCTCACCCTCCACTCCCCCCACCATCTCCTCTCTGTTAAGGTGTGAACAAGACACCTCTGCCGAGGTGACACTGCCACAACGCAGCACTCCAACACAAAGGAAGATTTAACATTTCCTGCTTCAGTCATGTTGTACCCTCGACAACAAAAAGGGCCCCAGCTGGCTGACTACAGAAAACACTAAGACACTACAAGCCAAATGGGAAATTACATTACAGCAGCTACGCTAGCTTCAGCACTGCGGGATTTAGAAGCCAGTTCTGTTAAAGTGGTCTCATTTGCAGGCTCCTAATATTGAGTTTGGAATTCAGCACAGAGCTCTCTGACTCATACAAGGTCATCACATACATCTTAAACAGAAATTCAAGAGAACAAACTATTGGTGATCTATGTGCCTGTGGCCGATATGTCAATATAATTTCACCACAGAGACTTCAACATTGAGATGTTTAATAATCACAGTCATGTCTTAACTTTAAACTTATTTGAAAAGGAAGATCAATGTAGTTCAACATCTGATGTAGATAACTAGATAGAGGGCTGACTGACACCCAAGGTCAATGATACACTTATCCGGATTTGGTGCAGCTGATTTTTGTATCATCACTCACATAGTTTCAGAACACAATGTTGTGTGAAATGGAATGCTTCCATTCCAGAGACCGTTACGAGACCAATCACAAATCTTCTGACAAGTTAATGGGATTTCCTATGTGGCCCTCAATCAGAGGTTGGCTTGCAAATTGGGGAGTTGGTCATCAAAACTTTGAGAACCACTGAATCAGAATCTCTGCTTTAGGCTACATGCATTTTTTGTTTTCACGCTATGGGTTGTTTTCCTCCTGGACAGATGATGTTCATCTGAAAGATGGGTTACATTCTCACCAGTTTTTCACATGGTGTACTGCTCAGTCCGTGAAAGCATGCAGTTGACGATGTCTTCTGTGGTTTCGGATGGAACTTTTTAAAGTCAAGATTCACCTTGACTTCGGCTTTAAGATTACAGACATTTAATAGAAAGCCTGAGCAACAAACTACAAGGTTGTAAGATGTCATCTCAAGACAGACACCATTGAGTTGCATTATGGATCCAGCATTGGTGGAGCATGTCAGCCCCATGCAACGTCTCTAGGAACCTAATTACATTTTTATAGCTGCAGTCTTGGTTCCAAAAAAGTTGCTACGCTGTGTGAAATGTATATTTAGACCAGAGATTAGGATGTCCATGATTTCCAAACTCAAACAACAGCTTCTCAACACAATCTCAGATGAATTCAGGTCCAAAGAAGTCTGCTGCGTTTCTGGAAGTTGTTGATATCTGGCTTTCTCTTTGTATGAGTCTTAATTTTTTTTACATTTGTTGATGCAGCAATAGACTGTGTTTACTGGCAGTTTTAACAATGGTAACTGTTTTCCAAAGTGTTCCCAAGCCCATGTAGTAATATCTTTTATACAATCATGTCAGTTTTTAATGCAGAGCTGCCTGAATGGACTGAAGGTCACGGGCACTCAGTGTGGGTTTTTAGCCTTGCCCCTTAAATGCAGGGACTTCTCCGGATGATATCATGGATTGTAGGTGATGAAATTCTTAAATACATAGCAATTGTGCGCCAAGAGGTGTTTTTCTTAAACTGCTGGACTATTTGCAGTCTTTCACAATGTGGTGAACCTCGCCCCCTCCTTGCTTGTGAATGACTAAGCTTTTTGAAGATGCCCCTTTCATACTCAATCATGATACTATCACCTGTTTCCAATGAACCCAATACTTGTGGAAGGTTCCAAACAGATGTGTAATTATTCTTTTATGGTTATGTTAAGGCAGGCTTAGCAAAGGATTTTGGTCAGATTGTGGTCTTTTAATGTTATTATCATTTTGAAAAAGTCATATTGTGACTTCAGTTCCAGACACAACGTGTTACCATTGTTCACATTTAACCAAAATCACAACCTTTCACTAACCTTACTACACGTGGCACAGTTATGAGTTTGGCATGTTGTTGTTGTAGTTTGCTAGAGAATCCACCTTCACCATCGTGTCTACATGACATTTGACCTTGGCTTTTCTTCACGACTGAATGTTTTATTCATGTGATTATATCTAATGCAGGTAGTCATTAACAAGACCCATTAATTAGCAACCTGGAGATGTCTGAGGAGGGCCCAGTCAATTAGCACACAGAGCCCTTGTTCACAAAGTGCTTAGGCTAGCAAAAGGAAAGTCCCTGTACCCTTTTCATTCTCCATCTCAGTGAAATGCAGCATGTAGCCCTTGCACCATATGTCACTGACCTCAGCCTACAGTTTGACTGGAGAGAAGCTAAAAGGGAAATACAGTACAACGTTTTTTAGGATATTCTCAGATAGTAGAAGAGGTGCTGTTGCCTGAGGGAAGGACATTAGCAATATCCTAGGTGGGCATTAGGAAGACTCTGCTATCTTTCAGCTGCCACAGCAGATGATCTGCTTGCTGGTAAACCAGGCTGTGCCCTCCATATCCCAGCACAGAAGATCCACGTATTTGATTTGGCATAGGATTTTTACACCAGATACCCTTCCTGATGCAATCATCCCCATTTAACTGCGCTTGGGACTGGAGATTTAGCAATGCACTGGCCTGCACTACCCAGGGCTCGGTCACTTGCCCAAGAACACTACGACATGTGGACTGGAGGTGGGGGATCGAAACTGCCAGCCCTGTGATCAATAGACGCTAGTATATTACATATTTAGCCACTAGATTCCCCTAAATCTTACACACTGGACCGTAAGTTCACATTTTTTCGAACAAGTTGACATGTTTAACCCACTTGGGTACAGCAAACTGATCAAATTACCTTTGCCTTCTGCTGTAAACATTTTCTAGTTTTAGTGTGCGTTGTAGAATTCTCCAGATTTCCTTCACCTATTTAATAATCTCATAATCTCTTTGTGTTGATGTCAATCTTGTTTAAATTCTGTCCTCCATAGTTCATCTGATCAGGTCCCCTGCTCAGCCAGCTTTAACTCATCTGTGCCAACTCAGGAAGTTCAGCCTGCTGATCCAGTTCTGCAATAATCCAGTCTGTTCCCTGTTCATCCATCACTGTCTGGTTTGGATCGGCCACCAAACAGGACAGGGACAGACTATAACAGAAAATAACTGCAGAGAAAACTACTGGTGCCGACCTGCCCTCCATTCAGGATTTAGAGTGTAGCCGACATCTCCAGAGTCAGGAAATGGGCAGGAAACATCACAGCAGATCCATCACAGCCTGGTCACAACAGGTCCAACTTCTACCCCCCAGATAGGGGCTATAGAACAACGACACAACAATCAGACACAAGAAAAGTTTCCTTTAAAACTTCCCTTTAAACACCATTTAGAAACAAACCAATCAAATGTTTTGCTGGACCAGCTTCACCCTTCAGCCTCTGTCCTCCCTGCTCCTTATGACAGAGTGTGAATATGTCAACGGTTCCACAGCGGGAAGCATGGAAACATGGGAAACAGAGAAAAACACAGTGTCCAGATGTGTTGGTGTAAGTTTTTACATAGAAACACATAAAATGGAGAAGAGAATGGATCATCACGGCACATCCCTGCAACAGAATGTTTCCTCCATCTGCTCAGAAATGCCATCTGAGTCGCTGACTGCCAGCAGCTGCATCAGTCAGACAGAAGAAGACATCCATCTTCTGATGGCCGCTAAATTTCACAAAGTTTGTCATGTGACATTTCTTGCAAATGCAAAACTTTTAATGATCAATATGTTAATGATGCTAAAAATGATGTAGCATAGTTTTATACTGATGTATTTAAATGTGCGCAGCCTCAAATAATCATCAGCCACTTAAACAGTGAAATTAGAGCTATGTGGAAGGGAAAGCAGAGGAAGTGGCAAACGAGGCTGCAGAATAATAAATATTCTGAGAGACGATCAGGCTGATTCTCTACAGATGAATTCATTAGCATCCAAAAAGGTGTTAAGTTTGGGAGGGTCCTCTATATGTCTCTTTCTTATTGTTAGAAGATGAACTTGGCCAAGGTGAGAGGAAGTCCTGGCTTGGGGAAGCATCCTAAACATTTTAACAGCTCCACACACACACACACACACACACACACAAGACTTCTAATGAGGTGCGAAACTGCTGAGTCATGCTTGTCGCTGTGTCACTTTGTGTTGCTCCCATCTCAGTTTCTCCCTGAACGCTGCATCACTTGACGTCGTGGCCAAAATATATTTAGCAATGATTGTATTGGCTGTCACTTCTGTGCTGCTGGTGAATGATGTGATTTAATCTGGGTTTATCGACGAATGGAAAATTAAATTCAGATTCAGACTGATTTTTGTTAAGTGTCACCAGACACACAAGAGCAATATTGCGTCTTGTGTTTATACACATAGACCTCAGTGGGTTCACACATACTTGCACACACTCTCACGGGCGGTTCAATCACATGACCCCCGCGTGCTGCTGATTTATTTGTGTGAGATTAAGTGCATTGATCGTGTAGTCTCCTGCTGAAGAGCTGGACAGGATCTAAGCCACTGGTGTGCAGAGTTAACAGCTGCTGTCCACACACACTGTCTCCACTGCCATCGTGGTCTCAGCAGTTTGGAAGAAGCATTCAGAGTTTTGATTGAAGTAAAAGTTAACAGTAGTGTAAAAATACTCTATTATTATGATTAATATACTTATATTATAAGTTCTACATTTAAAATTCTACTTAAGTAAGAGCACATACTCGAAGTCTACTGTGACTGATATATTATCATGTGCCACATGTATGGGGGGCTGTGGCTGAGGTGGTAGAGCAGGTCATCCACTAATCAGAATATTTGAGGTTCCCTCCCCAGCTCCTCCAGTCTGCATGTCGAACTGTCCTTGAAACCCAGAAGTTTATAATATAGTGTGTGAATTAACTCTATCATGAGCAGTTGGCACCTTGCCTCTATGGGTGAATGTGTAGTGTAAAAGCGCCTTGAGTGGTCCGAAGACTATAAAGACACTATATAAGTGTGAATGTGTAAGTAACATTTTAATTTGTAGCTGGCTTAGGAGGAGCTAAGATATTTACACCCAGATATTTGTCTGCTCCCACCATCTCCATATCCATTCCCTGGATGTTCACCAGCATGTTCCTCCTGAAGTCGATCACCATCTCCTTCGTTTTGCTGGCGTTGTTGGTTGAGTTCGCCCCAGTCGACAAAGTCTGTGATGACCCCCCTGTACTCCTGCTCATTTCCTTCTGATACACGTCCAACAATGGCGTTATCATCAGAGAACTCCTGGACATAACAGCTGTCAGCATTGTGTCTAAACTTGTGGTAGGTTGTTGTCAATCAATTAAGACTGTCTTGAAAAATGTGATGTATAGTGTCCCTATCATCTACTATGATAGCTTCCATGAAGACTGACAGTGATGCTGGTGAGACGCATCAGGTATTGGTCATTGGTTTGGGCAAATCAACAAAAATATAGCTGACATGTCTTAGTGTTTTAGACTGAATTACCAGACATCCCAGTTTGTCATTTGGTTTCAAGGGATCTTGACAAATATCTGTAAAACACTAAAATCTCCAAATGTTTTTACCACATTTAAAATAATAATAACAATAATCTGTCTGGTTTTCATACATAGATGTTAATTATGTTCTGCCCATTCATTAACCCAATATAAAAACATGCACAATGTTCCACATGTCTAAATCCATCACTGGTTCTTCTTTATGTGTGTCAATCAATGTCGTCGTCAAGGCTGTTGCTAGTCTATGACAGGACGTCTGCAGCTCTTTCTGACAGAACCTGTCAGCATGCTAACGCTTAGCTGTCATACTGAAGAATCTGTTTTTTTTTTTTCATAAAAGCTCCAGGAGGCTTCCTTCTCTGTAAATTATCCAGCAACAAAAATGCTGCCGTCCATGGTGTTGAAAGATGGGCTCAGTGGGCAAAAGCAATGAAATAATCGTCTCCCATCCTGATAAAAACACCTATAGTGAGTGAATGAGCACATACATGTGTGCCTGTGCAAGAGCACGTGTATGAACGTGTATTATACAACAAGTAGGTCCGACCCAGCAATCTGATTGGTCAACTAGACATTTAGAATGTGCTTAAATCAGCATGACAGCACACCTGACTTATTACTAAAAATATTACTCCGCCATCTCCACATTGTCGTGTCCTGAAAATATATAACATGTAAACAAGTACGAATAAGTCCACTGGAAGTCAACATTAATAAAGTAATACATCTGAATTTACAATTTCAGCTTTCTTTAATGAATATTCTGTGTTATGAAGCTGTTAGACCGCCTCATTAATACAGGTGTGTACCTCGTTAATGTGCAGCACGTCAGAGATCAAACAGTTCAGTGAGCTCAGAGAAAATATTTTTAAAGACTAAAGGTGGACTAATATGGACTGAAGAGG
The DNA here is from genome assembly GCA_033000465.1 of Sciaenops ocellatus. NCBI lineage: Eukaryota > Metazoa > Chordata > Actinopteri > Sciaenidae > Sciaenops > Sciaenops ocellatus. Next base: position 3,893,994 of record CP136872.1, on the reverse strand, counting down.
AATATTTCATTAGATAAAAACATGTTGTTCATTTTGATTCCATCGATCTTTGTTCAATACATTTTGACTTTTGGACTTTACAACGCTGTGGAGTTATCTGGAAATGTTTGAATCATCCTCCATCAGCTGTGCCGGTGAGTCGCTGATACGGCGCTACCTTCAAAATAAATGTGAAGTTAGGAGGCCAATCTGTCCATGAAAAAATATCATGTTTCAGCAGATATCTTAGTCACTACAAGACTAAACTAACAAAGCAGTTTAGTTTTTATATGTGCACTATTTATTCAGTTTGGGAAACTCCACGAACTCTATAAGCTCTGACGGGACTAGAAAGTTTCTCCGTTGCTAGGTCGTTACTAAGGCTTGGGCTACTTGCTGGAGTAGTGAACTGGGTTCCATTACATATAGGAGTCTACAGCTGTGACTGATTGTTTTCCAGGTATTAGTCAGGCCCCGTGTATCTCCATAGAAACGGAGATCAGAACAGAAACGGCGAGCAAAGAAATGTTTCTTTTGAGAGCAAATTGCCCCAAAACATGAAAATCTTTTGATGATATATTTTATTTAAGTTGGTAATTGTTGTATAATCGCAATATTACACTTGAGGGTGAGCTTTAACTTATTATTGGCACTTCAGTGACGCTAATGAACTGACCGCATCACTGTCGTGCCAATAATGACGTTAAAGCTCACCCTCTCGTGTAATATTGCGTAAGTACACCTCATGAAACCATCCCCTCCGTCCCAGCAGCGGCTCTCCGCGCTGCAGCGCTATCGTTCTGTAGCACTTCTATTTTTGACGGAGACGTTGCTGATTCGCGTCAAGGTCAACAGAGCAGATTGCACCAGACAGGAAATCCGACACAGAATCAAAGTAATACACTTCCGCCCCCTTTCAAAATAAAACACAATACGCAGTTCATGTAGCCTATCACAACGTCACATCAACATTACGCCATGACCGGTGGCACCAGGTCAGCAGTCAATTGATCAAAGGGCAACATGGATGACGAGAGACTGATTGTCGAAGTGGAGCAACATAAAATCATTTATGATACAACATGACCAACAGTTCTTCAACGTCGGAGAAGCAAAGTAAGCTGTTTGTTGTTGTTGTTATCTTTCTCGCGTACGTTCAGGATTATCGCGTGATCTCGCGTGAATACGGCTGGCTCACAAGGGAGTGCTACGCTGCCGTTACGCGCCCGGTGGGGATTGACGCCGGGCAGAGGATGGAGCCATTCCGCGGCGCTTACGTCCCCGGTGGAAATAAGGCGTTAGAGTTTGACTTTAGAGTTTGACTTTAGAGTTTGACTTTAGTGGTCAGTGGTGGTTCTGCTGGCTTGTGCTGCAGTGATAGGCAAACAATATGATATCATTAAGCTGAGTATACAGTAATTAACACTCCTCCTACACCTACTATTACCACCCACTGTCTGGCTGGCCATTGACTGACTAATCAATGTGTTTTCACTGAGTTTTGATTTATGACCTTGCAAAGATGAAATTAGCCTGTGTGTGTGGTTAATAGCATGTGTCTGACATTGTGTATCTTAGTAAACGCAGTGATAGAGTGCCAATTACAAAAGTGTTTATGTTCCTCAAATGAACCGTCTCCACTGCCCACTCCTCAGCCAACACACAGGGCACACTGTGTAATCTTTGTGTGGGTGTTGCTGTGCGTGCTCCATTATTCTTAGCTCTGAACAATGGTGTTACAGTGCTGCAGGAATAGAAGCTGTTTTTGTGCTGGTGATTAATATCTTCGTGACTGAGCAGATGTGCAGATGTAATAAATAAAATAAATGTAGTTACATGTTGGCATGTGTGTTTGTAGGTTAGTAGATTTTCTTGCATAGGAAAATTCACACACTCACTCTGAGCCTCCACAGAGTCTCCGGCTCGGTGCAGAGGTATTTATCCATCTGGCCTGCAGCCACACTGGCCTCAATGAGGCAACGCTCTTATTGATTACAGTTTGAATGAAATGGATTCCCTCATTACTTGGCTGTTGACAGCAATACCAGGGCATTACATTAACAACAGCTATTTGGGCTGCTATTTATCTTGTGATTAATTTGTCGACTTTGTTAAAATCACTTCGATGTCACAGATACAATAAAACTAGCCAAAAGCAACAAGTAAGTGTTGGTGTGCCAGGTTGTAAGATCTGTGATCAGCATTAACCATGATAATATCAGCACTCAGTGGATCACTGAGGTATGGAGACCCTCCTTCTCTCACTGCCAAAATGGTAAAAACTGTATTGCAGTGTTAACCCTAACCCTTCGCCTCTCTTGAGAAACTGTTCTGCAGGTTAACCATGTTATCAGTTGCATAACCACGTTGTGCAGTTAGCAACAAATACTCGACACTTATACTACTCAATGCACTGACCAGATTTCCACTCCCACAGTTGATCTTTACTGTTTGCACACTGGTACTCTGCATGCTCCTCCAGTCTGTGCACCAGTCAATGAAAATAATAGAATACAGTGTGATTGTAAACAAAGGCATAGATGTCCTCCAACAATCCCAGAGCGGCTGTCATGATGCATGACATTCCACCACGGCTGTGGGTATTTATAGCGCTCGCATTATCAGTAATTCATCACGTGTGAACCAGCAGCAGCAGCGATATCTCAAACATCATCATCATCATACATCTGGAAAATTAAAGCACCGTAATGTAATAATTTGGTTTGACAAAGTGCCTCACGGTACAGATGAAATGAATAGAACATAAAACAAAAAAATACAATTATGTGTTTGATGTAAGTGCTCACTGGCTCCTTTGATGTTAAATATTATATTATATGATATGTATGGTTATATGTAATATTTCACACACCTGATTTCCAGTGACTCAGCCACTATTTCAACTCGTGATCTCCACACGCTTGCTGCTAGATTGTTCTTCGTGCTTCGACATTTTGCCTGTGTTACTCTCCACTGCTGATCCCTGCAAGAACTGTACCTTATTCTCTGTGTGTGCAACTGGGTCAACCGAAGTATTTCTCCATCCTGATAAAAGAACTCATGAGTTAAGTGTAGCGAATAGCCACAGGTTTTTAAAACATGGAATGTACCAGCCTTGGTCATGGAGTGGGCGTGAAGCAGCAGCTCCAGGGGCTAAACTGTCGAGAGAACCGTCTATGTGTATCTGCTCTGATTTGTCAAATTTCCATAACAGTTATTATTATTATTGTTATTGCAGACAGTTCTATGGAGAAATGACTCAGTTTTTGTTGTTTTGCTGATGATTATGCTCTAAAGTTGGATTGGCAGTTAATTACATATTTTTATTTCAGGACTTGACAGACTCCAACATCAGAAGACGCTCTCTGCTAAGATGAATGTTTTTGTTTTTTGTTTTTTTCTTGTGCTTTCTTTCTCGGTGCTTTGTAGAGAAAAAACACCGGAACCATCAGAAACTAAATCTGTCTGAAAGACCTGGAGGAGTGTTTCAGTTCTGGTTTAAAGATATTGAACTTGGGGTGTTGTTTGGTTCAGTTGGTAGAGCAGCCGCCCCATTTATGGCTCAGTCCTTGCTGCGGCGGCCCACGGTTCGAATCCGACCTGTGGCTCTTTCCCGCATGTCGTTCCCTGTCTCTCTCTCCCCGCATTCCTGTCACTCTTCAGCTGGCTCTATCAAATGGAGCTTGAAAAGGCAAAAAAATAATAAAAAATATCTTTAAAGATGTTAAACTTTGGATAACACTAAATTAAGCATAATGCACTTCCTACCCTGAAGCTGAAGAGTATTAGACCATGTGTTAATGCCTGATTTAATGTATTCATAATTAATGTAAGTATAGAGCCCGATATTGGTATCCTTGAAGAACTCTAAATTTTGTGTTTAGCATTTGAGCCTCATTTTATTTTACAGTATGATGTGTTCAGCAGGAAGTCCTAAATTACACAATATTTTATCACTTGTGTTTATTGAGTTACAGCGCTCTAAAAGTTTTCCCTCATTATGTTCTCATGTCAGCAAAGGCTAAAAATAAAGTCAAGATGTTTGTAAACTTCATGTAGGCAGCAGTATGGGCTTTACACAAACTGTGAATTTTTTTTCTTTTCATAAGTATGTGGGTGTTTAGTGGCCTCGCTTAAAGTAATTTCATAAGTTTAAATAATATCTATACAACATTAAAACAATGGATTAGAGCTTTTGAAAAAACAAGAGTCAAAAGACCCTCCACTAGACGTCACTTTTGCTAAAAGGAAATTGGAAAAGAGGAGCCCTGGTAAGTGGATATCAGAGAGACAATATCGAGTTCTAACCGACCGCTGTGATGTATGTAGAGGTGTTTATGGTTCTACTGTAGCAGCCTGCTGTTGGTTTCAGGTGATTTAATGAAGGTAAACACAGTAAACAACTGTGTGAAATTCTGTTTGGACTGAGCGTGCTCTCTAAGGGGAGATCCGGCTGCTGGGAGCAGCTAAACGCTGTCTGGAGCATTTCAAATGTAACAGTAACTCCACAAAGCAATACTGACATAAGCTGACTTGAAAGGACGAAGGTAGCTCTGTCTTTCCACTCTGCACCCCATCGGCTTGATCTTGCATTAACTTGGTTGGTTCGGGGACGATCTAGCATGAAAGGGGAATAACACCTTATGGCATTAGGTCACACACCACCAACCGGGCCCGGTTCTAGGCATGGGCATCGGGGGGGGGAAATGCCCCCCCAAATGCTTTGACTGCCCCACCAAACCGACCCCGCTTCATTCCGAAAAAAAAAAAATATTCAAATAAAATCACTCACCAGTCGTGACACTTTATTTTAACACTATTTTTTAATTATTGTTAATGTAAATATATATTCAGTAATTATTTTCTGTTATTTTAAAACCTCCAGTAGAACATTCATTATTTTTTTAAATAGTATTTTTATTGTATTTTGTTTAATTTCAACATAACATACATTCAGACAGAGCTGGGCGCATTGCGGTAATGAGAATTTCAGTAGAAAATGCAATAAAATACCAAAATAATTAATTCCTATGTTTTAACTACTTATTGTGCAAGGTAGAGAACACTATTATCTTTACCATGATATTTTGTTATATTACTAAATTATATTTTTTATATTTAAAATAATTATTGCCATGGTATTTTAATGGTTTCATGAGAAGCATCAGTTTGAAAGACTGAGGAGATTGAAAGAGAGCTTGACAGAGAGTGATGTAGTACTTCACATAGACTACAGTGAGAACTATGCGTGTAAATACAATAGGGAAATAAAAGAAACTCACTTTGGAGGTGGGAACCAGCAGGTTACCCTCCATACTGGAGTCATCTATCTTAGTGGGTGTGAAGTAAAATCATTTGCATCACTGTCACCCTGCCTAAAACATGATGCTACAGCCACATGGGCTCACCTGGAGCCAGTACTAAGAAGCATAAGAGAGGAGCATCCAAATGCAAAAAACCTCCACTTTATATCAGATGGACCTACTTCTCAGTATCGAAACAAAACCAACTTTTACTTGGCCTCAACAGTGCCTTTCATGAGAGGATTTAATCATGTAACATGGAATTTCACTGAAGCATCCCATGGAAAGGGTGCTCCTGATGGAGTGGGCGGTGCCCTAAAAAACCTTGCAGACAGAATTGTTTCTTATGGTACCAACATACCAGATGCTGACACTCTCTTTGAGCAGCTCAGTATCATCTCATCTGTGAGACTCTTTAAAATAACAGAGGATGACATTAAAACAAGTGGCGAATTAGTACCACCGAACCTGAAGGCAGTACCAGGGAAATTCATCAGGTGAGTCAGTTAAAAACAACATGAACTAAATGTCAAGAGGCTAAAGTAACTTTGCCTAAAAAATAAATAAATGAATAAGAAAAAGATAAAAATGTACCTTCATACTTACCTGGGTTGCTGGAGGAAAAATTATGTTACCTATAAGCAATACATAGTTTTAAATTGATTGTTTTAAATTAAATAAATATTATTACTGTCCATGCTATAAATGTATGGATGTTAAAGAGAAACATTTATGTACTTACCTGGGTTCCTAGAGAAAATGTCCTACAGACTATAAAAGAGAGAGGGTCTAAAATGTACCATATTGAACCTTGAGCATCATTCTCTATATGACATGTTATATTAATATCAAATAATGAATGATGTATTTGCATTTACTGTCTGAGTTAAATTCCACCTTAAAGGTACAGTGTGTAAGATTTGGGGCCTCTATTTTAGGAATAAGGCAAACATGGAATATGATATTCATAACTATGTTTTGATGCATGTATAACCCCCTGAAAATAAGAATCTTTTTATGTTTGTTACTTAAAAGTTATCCTTTTATATCTACAGTGGGAGAGAGTCCCCTTTCATGGAGGCTGCCATTATTGTCTGTTCTGGACTATTGTATTATTTATACAGTAGTCCAGAACAGACAAACTAAATACTGACTCTAAACAGGGTCCTTAAAGTGTTGTTTCTCCTTTACACTAGGAAGGTGAGGGTGATGTGAGGAGATTACAATGCAGTGATTGGACCACTAAATGCAACTAAATTCTACACACTGTACCTTCAAATTACTATTCCTTTCTTCTTAAGCTGACATCAACAAAACCAGGCCTTGTCCAGACCCGAGATGTGTCCTGCTTCTGCGATTTTGCCTGTGGATGCTTCAGTGCAAAAGAATTTGATCTGAGAGATGTGGAGTCACGTAAGGAGAATGCTGAGCCAGTTTTGGTAGTGGGAACGTGGGTCCTTGTACAGTATGATGGAGAACTGTTCCCTGGCACCATGAAACAGGTATGTAGAAATATTTCGTAAATTTGCTAAATCCTGACTCCTATTAAAGGTACAGTGTGTAGAATTTAGTTGCATTTAGTGGTCCAATCACTGCATTGTAATCTCCTCACATCACCCTCACCTTCCTAATGTAAAGGAGAAACAACACTTTAAGGACCCTGTTTAGAGTCAGTATTTAGTTTGTCTGTTCTGGACTACTGTATAAATATGGTGTTTCAACATGGCGGCCTCCATGAAAGGGGACCCTCTCCCACTGTAGATATAAAAGGATATTCTTTAAGTAACAAACATAAAAAGATTCTTATTTTCAGGTGATTATACATGCATCAAAACATAGTTATGAATATTATATTCCATGTTTGCCTTATTCTGAAAATAGAGGCCCCAAATCTTACACACTGTACCTTTAAGTTGTTGGTTGTTTTACTTTCTTTCCAGATTGCTGATGGTCAGTATGAGGTTGACACGATGAGTTGTGCTGGAGAGAACAAGTTTTTCATTCCAACTATCAGATTTGAAGGTGAAAAAGTGTGGTACTTCTGTGATGACATAAAAGCTGTCATCCCAGAGCCACAACCTGCCACATCCTCAGCCTGACACTTCTGTGTGTTGCCTGAGATCTGGGCAAAGCACACCAAAAAATGTGTATAGAACACTGGAATTGTACTTGTTTGCTAGTTTAGTGTGTTAATTACTATGTTAAAATTGTGTGTTAAAATTACTATGTGGTAATTTTTCAGTGCCACAGTGAAATGGTTTGTGTCTTTAACATGTTGCACTGTTTAGCTGTTGTGTTTTTGGACATTTGTATTTCTCTGTTTTTAATGTGTATATGTTATGTACCTTTTGATGAACTGCAAAATGAAATTGAATTTGAATTGATAATTGTGCCAGTATCTCATTTATTTTTCACATTAAATATTTTAATGTTTTAAACCATACTTTAGTCTTAGTCTCTTACTTATTATCATTACCGAAATCATTAATCGCATTTCCGAAACCTATGTATCATTACCGCAACTGGTGTTCATTTACTGTTAATTTAATAATTGGAAAATATTTCTTTACTTTCAAGTGCAAGTGCAGAATCTATGAGTTATGTTCTTTCAGGGTTTTCTAAATAATTCTGAAAATATTTCACATCTCAGTGAGATATTAAAAATATTACATTTTAGATTGCAAATGGTGTTGCGGTAATGAGAGAAATTAGTCAAAATCACATAAAAATAATTTAAAAATATATATAATTTCATAGTTTAAAGTAACTGTGCATGACTGTTAATAATCAATTTTTTAAAATGTGAAAATGTATTTACTTTCCTAATGGTCCTGTTGTTTTCAGAGCATTGCGGTAATGAGACTTTTAAGGACTTGTTCAGGAAAACATGTTAAAATATCTGTTAAATTGTCAGTAAATGTTTTTCAATTAATACTCACAAATGCTTCAGACATTGTTATTATTGCCTAAAAAGGAAATTTCTTTTAAAACTAATTTATAAAAAATTCATTTTTGAAATTTTTGAAGCCACGATTTCATGAGAATCACAATTCCCATAAATGCTGCTCAGAGTAATCACAGTCCATGGCTCTTCTGCCAACAGAGCCGGGGTCTCTCTCTCTCTTGCGCCGTGCATACAGTCAGTAGCAGCTTCTCTCGGTTAGCATCACATTAGATACCACGGGCACTCCAGATAGTTTTAGCCACAGCCTTGTTAGTTGTTAGCATGCCTGCTAGCAACTGCTAGTAGTAGCATAGTCCCACCAGCAGCTGCTGCGGAGTTTGTCTCTGTCCCGCTCCGCGGCATGGGAAGCCTCACAAGGGCAGGCTACGTACCAGTTGTGAAGTGAGTTTCAACTTTCAACCCTTGCTAGCCCCGCTGTGAGTCCTGTTGGCCCGTGAGCCTCCCCCACCCCCGCCGACAGGATTAAACAACACACGTTATTGATAGGGGACTCCATTACCCGTAAATTCAGGTTAGCACCGCCGGCCACTCTTTACTTCCTGGGGCCAAAGCCTCCGACAGTGGCTAATCTGAGGATGCTGGCATCAAGCAGGGAGAAACAGGGAACCCCGGCAGGCACACACAACTTTCCGAAGCACAAGAAAGTGGTGCACAATAATATAGCATCAATCAATCAGTCAAGATTTATTTTTATAGCGCTGTTTACAAAATTGCATTGTCACAGATTACTTCACAGATTACAAAGAAACCTACATTTTGCCCCACCACCAAATTTCCCATCCTCCTTTCACATCTACGCCCACCCACATATACCGGTGGGCTATCTGAATGAGAGAGCTGCACGACCTGAGCCGCACTGCAGGGTGTCAGACATAGAAATGAGCTGCGCATGCGTGCCAGACATGTCCAACTACCAATCACTGACCACCATTTCTTTCCCGCCCTGCATTGTTCTTTTTTCCTTTGTTTTAAACTTAAACTACTGTAAATACTGTACTGTACTGTACTGTACGTACAAGTAATAAATAGCTAATCACTTCACTACCTCTCTGCAGTTGCTTATAGTCTTGTTGCCAGCCTAGTTTGCTTATACTGAGACTCTGATGAGAATTGCCTTGTTTTAGTGAGATCCATTTGATTTCTTGCAGCTAGATTTGGCTACTTGCAAATTGATGTAGTTAGCTAGCTGTGTGTGTGTGTGTTAGTGTTAGCTAACTTGAGTTTTACACTGCATGGTAGCTTTTCTCTTGAAAATCATATTTAGCTTTTAGTGGTTTATTCACTGTGCTTTGATTATTTCATTGTCCTCTCTTTCTCGGTCATCATGCACCGATTTCTGGTTGTTAAACCTCGCAACGCTGCTACAGGGCAGCAGTCAACAGAGGCAGGCTCCATGGTGTCGTCTCATGGTACTGCTCCTCAACTTGACCCGACCCCCGACCCCCTACCCAGTTGCCCAAGCACTGCACCCCCTGACAGCATTCGTGGTGCAGCAATGGCTGACAATAACCATGGCTTGAACAGCCTGGCACCATCGCAGCCCATCCTTGTTTTCCCCAAACGTCACTTTGGCCAGACTGCACGTGCATTCAACTCAGGCTGGTACTGTGGGAGACCATGGCTGGAGTACTCAGCAAAGCTAGATGCGTGCTTCTGTTTCCCCTGTCGCAAATTTGGTGCAAATAATGACAGAGATTTAGTTTTTACCAAGCAAGGTTTCAATAATTGGAAAACTGCATTGGAGAAAGACAAGGGATTCACCAAGCACACGTCTAGTCGGTGTCATTTGAAGAGTGCTGTGGCCTGGTCGCAAATGAAGCAAAGGGAGGAAACGGGGGCAACCACTGCAAACCTCCTAGGGCCCACCCAGATAGAAAAAAATAGGTACTACATTAAAAGCATTGGAGAAGTAGTGGAGTCCTTGCAGTTAATGAGCTTCCGCTGCGTGGCAGTCTGGAAAGCCCACATGATGACCAGGATGTCTCTGCAGGCCTCTTCCTAAAACTGGTTGAATACACTCTGGCAAAAGACCCCATACTGAATGAAATTACCAAAAGTATTCCTCAAAATGCAAAATACACATCCAAAAACATACAAAATGAAATAATTGACACACTGGCTAATTTGGTATTACATGAGATCAAAAATAAATATAACAATGCAGATCACACAGGGTTTAGCATTAAAAGCGATGGAACTAGAGACAGATGCAATGTGGAAAATCTTTCAATTATGATTCGGTTTGTCTGCAACAGTATTCCAGAGGAACACCTGATTGGTCTGCTTGATCTTAGCCAGTTAGATGCAGAATTTATGACCACCTAAATTCTACAGCATCTTTCTGACTCAGGCTACAGTGCAGATGAAATCATCAGTCAGTGCTATGATGGCGCTGCTGTCATGAGTGGGATCAGGGGTGGGGTTCAGGCCTTGCTGCAAAAGAAGGTAGGGAAGGATATTCCATATATCCACTGCTACAGCCACCAGCTGCACTTAGCAGTGGTCCATGCTATGCAAGCCGAGCCATGTGCAAAAACATTTTTTGACCTTTCCGGATCACTGCACTCCTTCTTCCATTGACATTATGTGTCACAACAGTATGATGTCCCCTCCCTTAAACGTCTGTTAGAAATAAGGTGGACAAGTCACCATGACGTGACAAAGTGCCTCATGGAGAATCAGGATGGTATTACCGATATCCTTTCAGAGGTTTCGGAGGACAGTGCAGCAGCTGTGGATATAAGCACAGAGGCATCAGGGCTGTTGATGATGTTGAGGAAGCATCATTTCTTTGAAGTAGGAGGATTCCTCCTGAAAGTGCTTGGTGCCTTGAAGCCTGCAAATGCCATTCTACAGGCTCATTCTGTTGACCTGTGCTGTGCTGGGGAAGTAGTCAGTGCATCTCTGCAGGCTCTGAGGGAGATGAGAGATGATGAGTCATTAACTGATTTTGACGTAGACAACCGTGCTCCAGCAGTTAAAAGAAAGAGGACAATGAGCTCACAGGGAGTGTTGTTCTGTCCACTGTAGGCCACGCCCAAGACTCCATGACTCCAAGCAAGTCTCTGAAGAGAGCTCCTTTCAATATTTTAGACAGAGCCATTGTAGAGATGGAGACCAGGTTCTCCAGAGGCAATCTTGATCTCATGAAAGCAGTGAATTGCCTTCTTCCGCACTCTCCCTCTTTTCTGGATGTTGGCATGTTGAGTCCCCTGCAGAAGACAGGCAGTACCGGCAGTGACAGACTTTGTAATGAAATTCTTGTTGCAAAAGTCATGTTGGAAAAAAGGTTCCCCTCTGCTGGTAGAGACCTCTCCACAATCTGCAAATACCTACAAGAGTTTAAGGCAGCCTTTCCTGAGCTCCATCTCCTGTATGTAACTTCCCTTGTAATCGGAGTATCATCTGCAGCATGCGAGAGCTCTTTCTCCACTTTATCTCATGTCCTTACTCCTTTCAGACACACTATGCTACATGAGAGAAAGAGGAATTTGGTTATTCTGGCTTATGAGAAGACCATAACAGCTGGGCTAGATATGGATGCATTTGGTAGGGTTTTTGCGGACAGAAACAGAAGACTGATGCTGTAATAGGTTACAGCCTAAGCCATGTTCTGTGTAACATATAAAGATTTTTAGTCACAGAGCCAGCAAAACAAAACAAAGAGGAAATACAATATGAAACTTGACTAACGTCAATTATTTACCTAAATAATATGAACAACTAAAATGTTTCTTGTGATAAAAAAAACCAAAAAAAAAAACCCACAAAACACAAAAAAACTTTGTAAAAAAATCTGGAGGTGGGTTTAAAATTTAAAATTCAAAATTGACAATGCCAGTTACATTGTAGCTTCACATTTAAATAGAAAATACGTTAGTAGACTGACATCAAGAATTTGTTGGCCACAGAATTTGTTTTCTTCGTCAATCCAGAAAAATAATTCCCATTAGAGCTTTGCAGATGGAACCACAGCGAATTGGCGATGCTTACGTTGGGGTTGGCATCATAGACTGGTAGGCATACAAAGAAAACGTCATCCCAATGGCACTCAACACAGTGGCAGTTGGAGACCAATCAACATTTCTTACTGCCCCCCCCAATCAAGGCAGTCTAGAACCGGGCCTGCCACCAACTCACTAGTTTTTCATCATAAGTATTGTAATCATAAGAAATGCACATGTACCGTTGTCCATATTTACGACAGCAGTGTATGAGAGAATTGCACTACAGCTGGAGAAGCCAAATCACAAAACATATCAAATCTTACATAAGTTTGCTTGAATTTCACAAAGCATAGCACCAGCTGTAGACAATGACCTTGTGACTCCACCAGAAGTGGAACCAGAAGAATACAGCACATTTCAGAAGTGGTTCTCTGCTCTGCTCCGCGGAGAATACGCAGAAGTCATAGCATAGAGAATCTGGTCAATTTTCAAAATTTAAAAAAACACCCTGTGTATACTCCTAATCATAAAACAGACAATGGGGAAACAATTTAACTACGTAGAGTAATTACCCATTGTAGGAGTGCATATACTACCATATTTTGAAACACTCCTGGTGAGACATGAAGCTGCATGGAAAACAGACCAAAATGGCGTTGTGGCCATGACGTCACAGAGGCGTGCCTGGCGGAATAAAGAATTGATTTTGAATAGAAATTTCACATTAATAACATAATTTAAAACTAGATGAGCTCTGCCTATATTCATATTAATTTGTATCTTTTGTATATGTGCAAATAAATCAAATCAGGGTAACAACTTGAGTGGTTTTGTTAGTTTGAAAAATGATTACCTGCCGTTTCTGTAGCAGAGCACTATGACAGTGAAGGGTTATGTGCCGCATTGTAGAGTTCACTGGAACGAAGCCCGTTCTTTTTTCAGATATGTTGGCACTGACTTCAAGCAGAGATTATTTTTTACTTGCGCTGAAATTATTGCTCAGCCTTCTGTTGTCATTGCATATGACGATGCTTCCCAGAGTTCAAATGACGCAACAACAAATAGTTTTACAAAAGCACTGAATTGCCACAAAATTTCAATTAGACCTTTCTTACAATGTTTACTTTACCTAATATTGCAAGGGCAGCTCGTTCTTCCAGCTTCAACAATCGATGGCGATGCAAAATGTGCACAAGCTATTGCTAAAACCTGCAATTGTATGAAATATTCAGTTCTGTTTTCTGTCATGATTGCAGAGAAACAACATCAGGAAATATGCCAGAAATCTTAACTGTAAATACCTTATTAAAATTAAAAGTATGGAAGAATTCAGTGTCACAACAGTCTCTACAACAACAGTTTTTCATTGAAAATAGAGGATGCCTAAAGTCGATTCTGTACCAGGACACTTTTGAAATTTCCTGTAAATCTACCTGCTCATGTTTGGTCCACAAGCTCATGTCCATTGACCTAAAACTATTTGGAAGTGCTAAAGTTTTCTCAGAGATCTTTCTCAGATTGTCAGGCCGGTAACGCAAGAAGAGGACTCGGATGCAGAGTTAGGATGGAGCTGACAAAGGCTTTATTTTTAACTCAGAAAAACAAGGATCCTCTGGGGAAAACAAAAAGCGCCTCAACGAGGGATGGTCAAAAAAGGGGACTAACTAAACTAAGGGGCTATTAACTGCACAGGCAAAAGGCCAACAACAAAAAATCACTCTTGCGAGGAACTGGAAATAACAACAAAATAATTAGACTATGACTATGACTATTACTGCGACGAAGTTGCTGGTGCTCTAGACGACATACAAGACACACTGGCACAGGACAAAGGGAGACGCAGACTATATGCACACATGGAGGGTAATGGGGGAACAGGTGGACACAATCAGGAATCAGGGAAGACAATCAGACTGGTGACACATGAGGAAGGGCAGGAACCTGAAACGAGAGGAGAGTTAATTCCCAAAATAAAACAGGAAGTCACAAACAAATATGGAGACAGGACAAAAACTCAACTTGACATTACCGGTGTGACACAGATAAACTATAGGTGATGAAACCGTCAAAGGGGCTCTGTATTGTATTGTACAATGGACCCCTGCAAGTTACGATTCTGCTGTTGGTGAATAACAAGTAAAGATGGTCAACACATCAGAGCTTAAAGGTAAGCTCTGCTTTCAATGTTCTGAAATCTTTTCATGTTTGACAGTCTGGTCTTCAACATTTTTGAGGTCATGACATGCTTGAAGGTCTCTTATCCTATGATGTTGCACTTTACTTGAAGTATTTCATGAAGAAAGTCACAGAGGAATTGCCCGACCTTCCAGAGATGGCGAAAGATATTCTAGAAATGACCTTACAATCCATTGCGGTGGAGACAGATGATGTTTCAGTTTATTAAGGAGGCTGACTTGCTGTCAGGCCAATCCAAGTTTACAAGGTCCTTGCTGCTTGGAGATGTATTGCAATACAGGATGTAACCAGTGCCCAAAGTAGCCAATATAGGATCAGTCAGATATAGAATATAGCAGTAGCAAAGTAACAACACTGAAACATTCACAGTGTGTTCCTAATAACTGCAAATTCCTGAAACCAGCAGCTTATCTGTGGGTCCAACCTCCTGCATATTTGGAGTGTTTTTTACCCAGAGGTTCATCCTCAAGCTCTTCTAACAGCTACCAAAGGCTTGATAGAGACTGGGTGGATACCTTTATGATACCGTAGGATAAGTTCCGGGAGGAACTGATGCAGCCACTCGAGAAAAAAAGTCCATGTATGAGAGAGACAGATGGTCCTGACTGTGGGTTGTGGGATGATCTGAAAGACTTTATGCCTAAGTAAGAGGAACTTACCTGAGGTCGCCAAAAAGGTGAAGGCAAAATATCAAAAATCCATGCAAGACATAATAGAAGGAGACGTGACTGGGCCATGGTATCACTGGAAGAAAGAATGAGAATATGAAGTGATATATAACCACAAAAATAAGAAAACGAAAGGATTGCACTGACGAGTCTGACACAGATGAAGTCCCTCCAGAACAAAAAGCAGCAATCCAGGACACGTGGGTGCAACTGGGATTTAAAATTCCTGGTCCTTCGAGAGAATAGAGAATAAAGACAGACAGAAGATGATGTCTCAGCAAAACTGATACAAACCCAGAGGAGGTCAAATGAAGTTGAAAGCTGAACAATATAAAATCTCTACTTCCTGGAAGAGTGGCCTATTGGTTTGAAGACCTTTGCATATCAGTCGAAAGAGCTCACTGGAAATCAGATTAAAGAAACTTTCACACGGAATGTGGCTCAAAAGGGGAAATGGCTCCTGAAATACATGAACACTACTGTGTGAACAAGAACAAAAAGTTCCCACGGGCGTTTAAAGAGATGAGGGCAGAGCAAAAGACGTCAAAGAGATGGTACTGCTTTCATGGTACACAATGTTCTGTTAGGCAAAGGACACATCTGCCAAGTATAGACAGAAGTTTCATGGTCTTTCTTCCTTTTTCTTGGTTTCTGCAAATGCTTCGTCTGTGCACAATGAGTTACATTTTTCACATTTCTGGTAAAAGTCAAACAACTATAAGAATATAACATGAATGTATTATTTTGTATTAAATTGTAATAAATTTAATATAAAGTTCAATCTCAGTGTTTAGATGTTGCTTTCACTGTAAAACTCTGAAGATAATAATCCCATACTGGGTAAATTCACTTGTCACAGCAGCTCGTATACACAATGTTGATAAGAAATTGCTTATAAATAATATAAGAATGACAATAATAATAATAATAATAATAATAATAATAATAATAATAATAATACATAGAAAAAAAGTCATGAAGTCATGCTGGTGTTAGAGAGTCTGACACAGTTTGATGAATGCATAGAATAATGCAGATGTCACCACAGAATCACAGAAGGTTTTTAACAGAGTCCTTAGTAAGTGGAGACAACTTCGACCCTCTCTGTACAGGATGGCTGTGTTGTCCAACCAGTACAGTTTCTTAGCGTTTGTTGTTGAGGTGTCTTCCTCCTGAAGTCGATCACCATCTCCTTCATCTTGCTGGCGTTGATGTGAAATTGGTTGGGACCGCACCAATCAACAAAGTCCTGTAGTCCTGCTCATTTCCTTCTAATACACATCCAAGAATGGCAATATCATCAGAGAACTTCAAGAGATTACAGCTGTCAGTGTTATCCATACTGCAAAAGACACTATAGGCTGCTATAAACAGTAAAACAGTTTGAGTAAAATCTGCAGAAAAAAAAAAAAAATCAATAAAACTAGGTTATGTATAAGTTTTTACAGTACGCATGTTGCTTGTTAGGAATTTTTCAGTGAAATTGAATGGGATTCAGTGTGGTCTTGCTAATTCAGCAGAAAAGGGCTGTTTTACCGCTAAAATGAAATCTAATTTTTGAAAATTACGAAGTTTGAAATTGTACAATTTTACAGGCTGTTCTGTAAATTTTGCCGTTTTTCATGCAAAAAAAAAAAAGGAAAAAAATAAAATCACAGATATTAAAGTTCCAGACACATTTTAAGATGCGAACATTGTGGACAACACGTTATTGCGAACAGCAGCCTCAGTTGTGGCAATACGAGTCAACCACATGGATCCAGACAAACAGGTTGTTTGATTTAGAAGGTAGATGATCAATGAAAGTCATCTCTATCCAGCTTCACCATCCAGGAGTTACTCTGCAACATGAGCCAGCATGGGGAAACAGTATCAATCCACCAGAGCGACAATTCCCATCCCAAGTCTATTAGCTTGAGATGGGATTGCAAGAGTACGGTGGATTGAGAAACTGGGAATGCGTATAGCTGGGAGTACACCCCCATGGGTCTTCAGTCAGTCTGTTTAAATAGCAGGGAGACTGAGCCCATCCATCACCATGGGAATCTCATTTCCACCATGTGTCCAATGCAAATGAACAGCGCTTGCAATCAGGAGGCTATTGTTTTGCCAATAGTGGCAAAGGAGCAGGAGGGATGTTAGCTCATCCGTCTTGGCTTTGAGTAAACAAAGTGTCGCTCTGATGAAGGGCTCAATTCACATTTGCATAGCCAAGCTGGGAACACATTCACTGTTTGCCATTTACTAGTGTTTGTTAGCAGGATTATTTTTTAGTTATGAACCATTCCAGTGGTTTCAAGAAAGGAGATCATTGAATACAACAGAGTGTTTATAATGCTTCGTGTGTCTTTATCTCAAACATTTGGAAACAAAGGGAGTTAACGGCTGAAAGGGAGAGAGAGGAAGATGGATGTATTTTTATTGTGATTCTTTACACTTTAAAACCTTTTCAGTACCAAGACCTTTTTTACCAAATAGTGTCAGGAACTAAACTCACACTGTGATGCTGTCACACAGAGATGTGGACAGAAATCATTGCAACTTGGACTAGAGTCGACTTGAATCGCTGTTTTAATGACTTGAAACTTGGCTTGACAAAAAAAATAAATGACTTGATCTTGGAAGTTAGAGACTCACAATTTTACTTGAGACATGATGACATGAGTGACGTGTGTGTGTGTGTGTTGTCATTTTACGTTATCATTTTAAATATAAAATATTAAAAATGTCAAACTCTGTCAGTGTTGACATTTCAAGTGTCTGTGTATACGCTGGGAAAAGCATTGTCATTGAAGATTGACCCTGTTAATCAAGCTCCTCGCTGCACTGCCTGATGGTCCCTGATGGTTTTATCATGCTTTTTGAACAAAAAAGCATGATAAAACCATTTTAGAAACCAACCAAAAAAATCCCACAAAACTTTTGATGTTGGTGAAGCGGTTTACGAAGAACGGTACACATATCATGCAGGAAAGAAGTAGAATATTATACCACAGTGTGGTGTGTGTGTCCTGGGTTTGTGGAAACCTGTTTGTAGGACACAAAAGGGTTTCTCCTAATATTTTGGTCCAAGACATGTCATTATATATGACACACTGGGCCACATGCATACAATTTCCTAAATTTCGCTTTTTATCTGTTAACAAATAAGCAGTTGCCTCTAGATGTCAATTATTATATAGAGCAGGTCTAGACTGTACTCTTTATGTTATTTGCAGAGACCCAACAATTTCCACCATGAGCAAGCACCTGGCGACAGTGGCAAGGAAAATCACCTCCTTCCTTTAAGAGGCAGAAATCTTGACCAGAACCAATTCAGCAGAGATCTGATGAGAACCTTCCAGAATCGGGGACTCGAGTCTGCGACTTGGACTCGAGTTGCACTTGAGTCGTACACGGTGACCTGAGACTTCAATAAAATAACTTGTGAGCGTCTATCGTACACTGACACCAGTTTTCTTCTCATTTCTGGCTGACTTTGCAGTGTGATATGTTTCTCAGATCACTTTCATCTCCTCTGCCCTGATTTTCTCAAGAACAATAGGGAGCTTTCTGCTCCCTGCTTCTCTCCATCTTTCTTCCCTCCTCATTCGCCCAACCCTGCAGAGTGGCATTACAGATTGCCATCTGATTCCTTAAACACTATCCTGCTCATATATCCTCACACACACACACACACATTTACACACAAACAAGTGTGCTGCTGAGGGATCTAGACCAGAGAATTGCAAGACAGAGGCGGCCGGGCTGACAATGAAGGATGAGAAAGCAATAAAGCTACTGAGACACTTTTTCATTCTCTCTCTTTGTTTTGGGCTCTCTCTCACTCTCTCTCTCTCTCACACACACACACACTGCTGTGTGTGGATTAATGCATGTTTTTTTCTGGTCTCAGTGCGTGTCCTGTGCTCGCTGGTGCACATGTGTAGTCCTCCGAATGCTCTCACACATGCACAGAAACTACTCAAGCAAATTGTGAAAAATGGCTGAAATTATTGTATTTGCTGCATTATTATAATGATGGAAAACATGGGGAACAGGCATAAGTGTATTACAAAATAATAAATCCATCCATTATCCATAACCACTTAGGGCTGCAGGGAGCTGGAGCTGATCCCAGCTGACACAGGCTGGAGAAAACACAGGTAAACTCTACAGATTCAAACCCAGAACATTCATATGGTGAGGGGACACTGCTAACCATTGCTCCACCATATCAATAAATGCTTTCAGTGCAGAGGCAGATAACGTGATGAATTGAAATTGACCTCAGCTTGGGCCTTTCTGTGTTGAGTTTGCACGTTCTCCCTGTGTCTGCGTGGGTTCTCTCCGGTTCTCCAACCACAGTCAACTGGTGACTCTAAATTGGCCGTAGGTGTGAATGTGAGTGTGAATGGTTGTTTGTCTCTATGTGCCCTGTGATGACCTGGGGATTTTTCCAGGGTGTACCCCGCCTCTCACCCAAAGTCAGCTGGCATTGGCTCCAGCCTTCTGTGACCCTGATGAGGATAAGTGGAACAGATAATGGCTGGATGGATGAACTAAAATTAAACTAAAAAACTGAACATGGGCCAAACTAGAGGATAACCATTCATAGAGCCCCTTCTCTGATGACGTCCAACTGAAATTTAAATTAATTTTTGCATTTTGACTTCTGTACTTATTTACACTTAATGACAGTTTCTCGCATTGGCGTTCTTGAGGGTTGTGAATTTTTGGTTCACACTGAATTTACCACTTACATACCATTCGGCTTTTCCTAAAACTAACCAAATAGTCTTGGTGCCTCAGTGCATGTTTTACAACCACATTTTTGACATCATGTGACTAAAACATAACTTTTGCATCTCACTGGTACTCTCCACCAGTCAAATGTGAGTTTTGGGAGTCAGTGAACTATTGTTGTTTAGGTGTGAGGACGTGTTGATTTTTCATCACCACAACGAACTGAACTTTTGCTAGCACACTAATAGTTGCAGTATCATTTAAGATTTAGTTTCCTTTTGCAGAAATGTGCAGTCACATTGCATAGCCACATTGTTTTTTCTTTGGGTGGGGTTCATCAGTCAGTTATTTTATTTTACCGTACACAGGGTTTAGGATAAAGAGCATAAAAAAATTCCTTCCAACCCCTCATATCATCCTAAAGCTCACGCATCATATAGAGACAACACAAACAAACAATACTAAACAAACAATACTTCACACGTAAGGAAAGAGTTAATTCTGGAAAATCCCCTCCCAGTTCGGTCCGTGTTTTTTGGCATGGCAAATGAACAGCACAAAGTAAAACAGTACAAATAACTTAGAATTGCCAGCTTTCTGGGGAGTTCAAATCAGTACCATCAAACAAAGAAATAAATAGCCCAGTTCAATTCAAGTAATATGAAGGGAAAAAAAGAAATCAGCCTTGGGGTGTTGGTTAGCTCAGTTGGTAAAGCATCCACCCCATGTACAAAGGCTCAGTCCTTGCCGCGGCGGCCCAGGGTTTGAATCCGACCTGTGGATCTTTCCCACATGTCGTTCCCCTTCTCTTTCTCCCCACATTCCTGTCACTCTTCAGCTGTCTCTGTCAAATAAAGCTCAAAAAGGCCAAAAAAATATCTTAAAAAAAAAAAAATCAGCTGACTAAATGTGCTATTTGGATTTTACCTGTCCAGTTGAGTCAGTAAAAGTCCAGTCCGGGTTTTTTGTCTCGTCAGTCAACTCTTTCCGCCACGGAAACTCATCCAAACTCCAGATCCAGCATGGATCCTTTTGGGAACTTGTGAAGAATGGGTGACCATCAGTATTCTTTTCCAGCACATAAGGACTTAAGCCTAATTTCCACCGGTTCCGTCAGCACGGCGGAACGGCTGCGCCGCGGTCAGCGGAGCTGATCGCTGCCACTCTAATCAATGGAAGCATCCCCACTGGGCGGGCCTCGGCACATCTCAGCAGCGTCCAAGCAGCGTCTCTCCGCACTGCAGCGCTATCAATCCATAGCACTTCTATTTTTGACGGAGCTGTTGCTAAATCGCGTCAAGCAACAACAGAGCAGATTGCACCAGACAGGAAATCCGACACAGAATCAACGTAATACACTTCAGCCCCCTTTCAAAATAAAACACGATACGCAGTTCATATAGCCTATCACAACTTCACATCATTACGTCATAACCGGTGGCACCAGGTCAGCAGTCAATCGATCAAAGGGTCTCAGAGAGTCGGCAACATGGACGACAAGAGACTAATTGTTGAAGTGGAACAACACACAATAATTTATGACACAACAGATCCTTTTTATAAGGATGATGGAAGAAAGGACAAAGCCTGGCATTTAATTGCAGGAGTTTTGGGAGTGGATGGTGAGTATAAACTACTACTTAAGATTATAAAAATGTCATTTTAAATGAACAATAACTACCTATTGAAAATGTAACTACCCAGACTTAAATACTGATGAAATAGTCAGCTGTGGGGGAAGTGCATGAACTTTCAGTCTCTACCTCTCTTATGCTAATGTTCGCTGACAGACAGTACATTTACATGCAGCAAAAAATTTTAATTTCTGATCGTATCAGACATAGTTCGGACTTTTAAAATGCATGTAAACACCTTAATCCGACCTACTTCGGACCTACTTTGGACCATAACGGACATCTCAAAATCAGATAAGAACACCTAGATAATTCATTCATAGTCGGCATTTTAACGCCATGTATACTCAGCAATCGGATCTAAATCGGATTTTGCATTCTGCGCATGCTCGAGAATTTCCGCTGGGGCTTTCACCCGGAAGTGAAAGGAGACGTCGTATTAAATAGCGGTGTTGTTGCTTTTATATGCATTATTAGGAGGAAAATAATACACGAAATGTACGCTACTGTAGCATCGTCCATCTCCTCGTACGCCATCTTTGTTTGAATGCCGTCAGATAGTTTGTTGTTGCTGATAAGTAGAGGTCAACCGGACGTGGCTCTTTGTTGAGAGGGCTACAGCGCCACATAGCATAACGGAGTCAGCCATGCTCCGGCATTTATCCGATTCTCTGAACGGCATGTGTACTCAGACAAGTGATCTGGTCTTATGCATGTCATTATCTCATATAATCAGAAATTTGAATTTTTTGCTGCATGTAAACGTACTGAGAGTGGCACTGCATTTACAATTGGGGGTGGTAGTTCACACTTACATTTTGTGAGGGAGCTGAGAAGAATACAACAGCAGACTAATTTTTAAATGTTTTATTTACAATGAATGATGACATCTTTACAACAATAGAACAATAAATCTGTAATGAGCATGATGAAAAAACAACATCTGAATAACAAAAGACATCTGTTTACAAATATATACATTTTCCACACTTTTTTAAAAAGCTTTCACACCATCCTCTCCTGCCAAGACACACTGCCTTGTGGGGAGTTGAAATAGGTGGAAAAGATCTCCCTCACATTACAGATCCCTCTTGAGGCCCTGTTTCCTCCCATGGTCCGTACTGGTGGCAGGTGTTTCCCCTGTTGCTCTGCCTCCTCCAGCAACCTCACATTCTCTCTCGGGGCAAGCAGGAAGTTATGGAGAATGCATGCAGCCACA
The DNA here is from genome assembly GCA_033000465.1 of Sciaenops ocellatus. Classification (NCBI taxonomy): domain Eukaryota; kingdom Metazoa; phylum Chordata; class Actinopteri; family Sciaenidae; genus Sciaenops; species Sciaenops ocellatus. The sequence continues at coordinate 3,871,358 of CP136872.1, read as the reverse complement.
CCGAGGGTGTCCACATTTTGTTTGTATGCAACACTCTCCACCTGGAGGACAGAATGTCAAAAGCATTCTCAACCACCATCTTTGCCCTTGAAAGTCTGTAGTTAGATATCCTCTTTTGGTGAGTGAGGTTCAGTCCAGGGTATGGTCTCATTAGGTATGACTTCAGTGGGAAGGCTGCATCACCCACCATGACATGTGGCACATCACCCAAGTGAGCAGCGCCAGGCAGAGAGGTACTGGGTGGGACATTAAGTGTTTCCTCTCCCCAGAGCTGACCCAGCATATTCACCGCCATCACTGGTCCTTCAGAAGTCCCCCACTTGAATGACCCTGAACCTGTAGTTCGAGTCCACAAGTGCCAAAAGCACTATGGAGAAAGTTTTCTTGTAGTTAAAATACTGACTCCCAGTCAGTGGTGGGGCTTGGATGGTCACATGCTTCCCATCTATTGCTCCCAGGCAGTTTGGAAAATTCCACTTCTTCCAGAAACCGTCAGCCACTTCCTCCCATGTCTCTTGTGTTGGCCTGGATAGGAATTTCTCCATCATGGTTTTCTCGATGGCAGCACACACCATGTGGACTGAGTTCATACCGTAGTGTGCCCCAGGCGGTAGCTTTATGCCAGACTCACTAGTGAATCCCCAGAAGCCATGTACCTGTGAGGGAAGAAGCAAATAAATATAAGTTATATGTGAATATTTTTTTATTGACCGGTGTCTCTCCTTTGTTTCAGCTGACACGTGTAAAGCGAGATGGAAGACTTTAAGGGATGCTTTTGTGAAAAACAGGGAAAAAAACCTTCCAAGTGGATCGGCAGGTGGCACACAAAAGGAGTGGAAATATGCAGAAGTCATGTCCTTCCTTTTGCCCCATATCCAACCAAGAAGGTCTGTATAAATTACTTAAACAAAAGTAAATTTCATTAAATTGTTGAAGCCTCAAACAATATTGATAAAAGTATTTGTGTATCTTCAAAGTGCACTATTAAAGTGGAGAGAACTTGTATATAAAACTGTTATGTTCATATGTAAATTGTTCCTATGTGTAACTTTTTTCTTTTTTGTTTTTATATAGTTCAAAAAGCAACTTGAGCCAGTCACAAACTGACGAGGAACGGTTGGGTACCCATTAGTCATTGTCAGGGTCTGAGGATCGGTCCAGCACCCCTGGCATTTCAGTTCAACAACCCTCTACATCTCCGGCTCCATCAACCTCAGCACCATCTACCTCTAGGTACCGTAGCCCCAGGGACAGAACTTCAACACCGGCTGTTGCAGTGCAGGCTCCCCGGGAAACCAGAAGAGGCCAAAGACCAGACACAGGCATTGGGGAGCGGCTGATGCCTTTGCTGGAGCAACCAGTGCCAAAACCTCATATGCCTGATGGGGAGCTGGACGAGGCATATCATTTTGCCTTGAGCATTGTGCCAATATTGCACAAACTAAATAAGGACAGGCGGCACCAGGCAAAAGTTGAAATCCTGACTGTTTTGCATAACCTTGAAAGAGGCCAGGCTCAACAAGCCACAGGTTTTCAACAACCTCCACCTTTACCTCCCCCCACTCTGGGACAAACATCTCACCCCCCACAATTTCAACCTCCTCCTCCTCGAACACTGTTGCCTCCCCCCACTCTAAGACATTCCAGCCATTTTCTTTGCCTGGTCACTTCAGGGCCGATGCGCTCTGCACTCATTCTGAAATACTGATGGTGGCGTTGACTGTCCAGCCTCAGTTCAACCACCAGACGGTAAAAATCGCCTTGATGTCTTATTTGCTGGTTGAGGGGATGAACCCAAAATCGGCTCCTTCTCCCTCTACCCCTCCTCTGCAGTCCTTCAAGTAGGAGAACTAATGCAAGTGTTCTCCTTCTGCTAACAGGCACTGTATGTGAACAATACACATGAAATAATTATGATGAATGAAACTTATTGTTTTATAAACAAACAAAAAAAAAAGGCACAAATCATTGATCCATGTCATTCATAACTGGACTTTTAACAGTATTAACGATGTAATTACAGTGTCAGTACAGCACAACAAAGTAGGACTTAATGAAACTACAATTAAAATCATAAAACCAGACAAATATAGAAACTGACTAGCAAACTTACCCATGGTAGAAGCAGAAAATTGAGGATAGATGGCCAGATCAACAGCTCTTTCACATCGGAGAAGCAAAGTAAGCTCCGCCCTGTCGACTCTGCGCCATTTTTGTTTAAAACAAAGGGGACTCCTGGGATAGGGTTTCGGTGGAGGTGTGTGTGTGACGAAACAAAAGGGGGTGAAAGGAAAGGTGCGTCTGTGACAGGATTTGGTGCGTGTGAGGGGAAAAAATATGACATTTTTAATGCACAACTCGATATGGTCCCTGCCATTTTGGAGCCAGTATAGCTGCAAATGATTTTTCCGCCTTGGAAAGAGGGTGATCCTCTTATTCTTGTCATTCTTATCGTTCTTATCATAATTTTTTTTTCTGTCAGATTCTGGTTCTGTTTGTTTTTGTTTTTGTTTTTTTCCACAAATTCTTGCATTTCACTCAGCTTAGCAACGTTTGGATATGGTAGAGAATCTGGTGGACGGGGTCTTGGCAGCAACATTGCCTCCAGAGGTCTGGACAAGTTTAGCTCGGCCGGGGTCATTGATGGCAGAATTGAGGGCAAACCTGGGGTGCCACTTTTTATGTAACGGTAAATTGTTTTTTTGGGGTGCCAGTTAGGTCAGAGCCTAACAATGTTTGGGACAGGTTCATCAGTCAGCTATTTTATTTTACCGTACATAGGGTTTAGAATAAAGAGCATAAAAACAAACAGGTCAGTTTGACTTTTGACTCCTCGTCACATTTATTTTTCATCAGAATTCTAACTGCCTGATGCCACCACATACGGTTGTGACACATTCTGGCTGTGATGTGGCCACTGGAGCTGACTGCAGTCATTCTAGCAGTGTGTTTCAGAAGTTTGCTCTTCTTTGCAGAGAATACGTCTCGTCAAGCAGCACAGAGCAGATTGAGCTGGCAGGAAGCAGAATCTGGTCAGTTTTCAAAATAAAACACCCTGTGAACAATCACAATCATTAAATGAAAGGAAACAGTTTAACTCTGTAGCCTACTTATCCATGGTAGAAGCACAATCATCAAGAAAAAATGAGTTTAACTAAATCTGGCAGGCAAAACAGCAAAGCTGCATGGAGAACAGACCAAAATAGAGTTGCAGAGACAATGTTGCAGAGCAGCCTGACTGACTGATATGCACAGACTTGTGTTTGTTTTGAATTCTGCTCTCTGGGAGTTTTATGGACAACTCTAGATGGGTTTGTCCTAATAATCATGCTAATTTGCATCCAAACAATCAGGCAAGTGTGTGAGCATGTGTGTGTGTGTGTGTGTGTGTGTGTTCATGTCAGGTTGCATTCAACAGGATTGAGTTTCAGGGTCGATGTGTTTCACCCTCTGTGATCTTGACCCTCTGTGATCCTCTCCAACACTACCAAGAGCTGGAGGTTTTCAGGAGGTTTTTAAAGGTAGAGAGGGACGCCCCTGATCTGGTAGGAACTGGTAGGAAGTTCCACCAATGGGAAACAACAGGTGAGAAAAGTCTGGATTGCCCTGAGTGTACGGGTGGCAGAGCCAGGCGTCGTTCATTGGATAACTGCAACAGTAAGAAGGTAACAGTCCTTTATATTCAGTTTTGGTAAGCAACTGTGTTCACCTTCCACTGACCACCTGAGCATGTTCTTAAACACCAGTAACAGCCTATGGCCATGCTAGTGGTGCTTTGATCTAAATGCTAACATCAACATCCTAACAGGCATACAGTGACAATGCTAACATGATGATGTATCTTAGTTTAGTGTGTTAGCATGCTAACAAATAGCACAAAACAAGCTGATGGAAATGGTTTTGCAGGTATTTGGTCATAAAACAAAGTACTGGATCAGGCTTCATGACAGTTCATTGGTAACTGTTGAGACAAAAAGTTAGGGATCACCAAAATCATCAGGATTCATCCTCTGAACACCACGAATGACTGCACAAAGTCTCCTAGCTGCAATCCCAGAATCAGAATCACTTTAATTCACCAGGTAAGTGTACACACACGAGGAATTTGACTCTGGTTACACTTTGCTCTCTTAGTACAAACATAGGTACAGTTAAAAAACAAAACAGGTAAACATATTGACATAAACATAAACAAGAAAAACAAACTATGTACATATAAATGTATGTATGTATAGACAAAGATAAAAAAATGACACTGAATAGGAATTAACAGTTGTTGAGATATTTTACTAAATTATTAGACCAACAAAACAAAACAGTACATTTAAACCATGAGTTAATATACAGGCCTTTAATAATTAACATGGGACGAGGAGCACACAGTGTCCATTCACTGCCATCAGGATGAGAGAAGAATCTCCTGAGCTGTAAACAGATCAGCTTGTTTTGTGTTTGTTTGTTTTGTCTGCCTCGATCCAACGCACTGATATTACTTTCAAGAAAATGAAGTGAGAAACTGCACCAGGGGTCCTGACACTTCATCAGTAGTTGTAGAGCGTGTTGGACTACGAGATGATATGTCGTGTTAAATGAGGCATTTCTGAACTAATTAAAGAAGCAACACTCGTTAACTGACGAGTGACAAGACACAACACATGTAGTTAACAGTTCACACCACAGGGTGATGTAAATAACTAAAAATACATGCTGTATCTTTGATAACAGCAGCTCGGGAAGTCACACTTTAAATACAGACAGTCAGACTCGCTCAGTTTAACATGTTCAACACATGATAAAGTGCCTTCTAGGGTACTGATCCCCAACCTGGCAGACAGACCCCTCTCTATGGGGTCACCAAAGCTTCACATGGGATTGTAAGGCTTTCTCAATTTTAAGAAAACAGTTGAAACAAAATTAAAATGTTATTTTTTGAAAGTTTAGGTTATTATTTAAGACATAATCTAACGGGATAAGAGCACAGTGCAGACCTGAACTCCTTCACTGTGCAGACAACCTCGTCCTGCATTGGGAAAATATGCAGACGAAAAAACCAAAGCGCTCTTAGAATAATGAGAAGAGAACAATGAATCCATCAAAAAAAACAAAAAAAAACCTGTTAAATATGTATGAATGAAAAAAAATACATAAAACAGACAAAGAATTGTATCAGCAAAACTCATCTCTGATGCTCAAACTTCATCCAAATCACTCATTTGACACATTTCAGTTGTTCTGTTCTGTTATTGCTGCCCACTGAATATAATATGAAAAATCCATAAATCATGTCACTTAGTCAGATTACTTAATGACAGAAAAGGGGTCCCTTGAGGAAGAAGGCTGGGAACCAGAGATCTGGGGTGCTTTCCAGTGGAGAAAATGCGATGCAGTGCCATGCAGGCTGCCCTACAAAAAAGAAAATGAGTTGGCCTCTAATAGTTAATAGTTCTCTGTGAAGTCACATAATACAACATTTTTAATCTACACCAGGGATTGGACTTTCTCACTGCACACAGCTGGTGCCCCCTCAAACAGCCCGGGTCCACCACTGCTCCCATGTGTGTGTTGCCAGTAATTGCTCTACTCACGTCCTGATGATAATTCTTCAGTGTTGCTTTCCTCTATTGTCAGGGGGCGCCTATTATAGCTCTGAGCTACTAGACTGAAGATTAGTCTTAGCAGGAATAATCTCTCAATGGAGAGTTAATGAAGTATGAGGCTGGAGTGCTCTGTTGTATTCTGACCTCTTTGGGTATCGCACTTCAATGCTGCTACAATTAGACTGAATATATTTACTTTTCTGCATTTCTCTGTTTGTCTGCTGTGTTAGGTTCAAATCTTTTGTCTGTGTGCTGGTCTAATGGTGCTCCTACCTGCACCTTAGGAATGTAGTGAGCTAAAACCAGTGTAGTAACCCTGCAGCCTTATTCCTAAAATAGATTAGAAACTTATAGAAATCACACCTCTTCCCTGCCGTTTGTTTCTTGAGCTGTTTCTGTTTTCAGGCCGTCATCAGCTTCATTGTTGTTCTTGTTACAGAGGTGGAGGTTGTGTTTAACACTTCTGCAGCCAACTGAGCAATAAGCACCTGCTTAAAACACGACATTACTGTAGCGTCTCTGATCTTACCCATGCCACCTGACACGCGCCACACACACCTCATCACAGGGGGCATGAGGAACTGCTAATATATAACATATCCTGCTCTCTTCCCTCCTTTAACCCTTTATAGGGCACTCATTGAAATACTTGGAAATTTAAAATTTCAACCCTGGAGTGTTATTGGTGGATATAAGAAGACATTTTTTCTTTTTTGACTTTTTAAAAAAGTTTCAGTTTTAGGCTGCAAATCAAAGTCAAAGAAGTTACCGTATACAGTCACTTGCCCACCTAGGGTAAAAAAAATCCCCAAAATATGTGGAACATTTATTTCCAAATTAACAATCAGACATATGTCTTATGGAACTTATGACACTTATTTCAACATATCACGCACGTGATACAGTGCAAAAAATGTTAGGGTTAGGGTTAGAGTAGGATCCATTAGAGGCCATAGCAATGCTACCTGTGACATAGCCTGGCATTCACTGATTGGCTGGAGAAAGTCACGTGATTCTGCTCCTTCATTAAGAGACGTGGGACACCATTTTAAAAGCCCATGGAAGTGATCATATATGGTTCCTCGCCCGATAAAGGGTAAACTCCTTCTATACTCGCTATCCACTGCAACCCTTTGCTTTACCATCGAGTGGACTGGTTTTCTTTTTGATCATTAAGGTGATCAAAGTTGGCTGTGTGTGAGGCTGAGTAGCGGTTCAACTGAGGAAAAGTCTCCTAAGAGGGATATGAACGGGGATGCTGGGAGTCAGTCAGAGTTGGGGGCTGAGACAAGTCATTCCAAATGCTGCCCGACATTCATGGTTTTGCATTGATTGGAATGGCCAGGATGATTCATGTTTAATAGGTAAAGATTTTATAGAGAACATACAGAGGAAGAGGGGGTGAGGCAGTGCATGGACACAGGTGAGAGATGTGACCCATAACCAGGTCATCATAGTTTATAATAATGCAGGACAGTGAGGATACAAATGAGCATAAACGTGTTTCTACTGATGCACATTCAACCAGCGAGGACTCGTCCATATGAGACAGCTGTCAGCTTGTCACTGTTAACAGAGACTCTGATGTGCAGTGCAGTTAATAGTTACGTCAGGCTTCATGTTCAAATGACCTGACATGCTCTCTCTCTGTCTGAGTACAATGCCTTTAAACTCCATTATGTAACTTTTCTACCATAAACTAACATTTTAAATCATGATGATGCTACACTGACTTGTAATCAGGTGAATGATGTCTCTATCATTCCTCTCCACTCTGTATGCCAATTCTGGCACTATGTAAGGTATGAGACCCATGATAACAATTTTGGACCACTGGGAAGAGGAGGTTTTCAGGGGCAAATGCTGAAGGGGAGCGGAGTCGGTGTCGTGCTAGAACTGGAGCTGGGCAATGTAACCAGGCTGCGCAGCCTCTATATGGACATAATGACAGAGGAGAAGAGTCCAAAGAGGACACTGACGATGGACGCTGCGAGCAGCCCATGTCCATTTACACAGAACACCTCGAGCTGGCGGAAACCAGACACAGAATTTTCAAAATAAAATACCCCTTGCCAGTCTTAAAAACAGCCAAAAGATAAATAAATGAACTACGTAGCATATTTACACATGTAGAAGCAAATTTAGAAGCACATAAACGAAAGAAAATGACCAAATCTGAGCAAGTAAACAAAGTCTGGCGGGCTAAACACTTCTGAAACGCTCCCGGTGGGGTTTGAAGTTGCGTACGTGATGGACTAAAACAGTATCGCACCCGCAACATGACAGAGATGTGTCGGGTGGGGTTTTGGGGTCAGTCGTTCACGAGAGCTTGGTGAAATAAAAGGCTGAAAGACAGACGCCGAGCTAGGCTTCTTGCTGTTGGACTAGTCAGTAATACTAGCTGGCTGCTATGTCTTGTGTTGTTGACCTTGACTGATGTTTGGCTGATAGCAAAGTTGTCGACTCGCTAGTTTTTGATCAGAAGTAATGTAATCAGAACAAATACTTGAGCACAGCCGAACATATTTACCACAGGGGTATTACACTCTGACACTGGAGACAAATCACAACAAATACAAATTTCTACACAACGTTGCTTTAAATTTGTATTTTAGAGCAGCAGTACCTGCGGTTCCCTTGTGTACTGCAGCAGTAGCTGGACTGATCTCTCTGTGTCTGTCATGTGATCTGTGGCCCGATGTCTTTAGTTTATTTAATTCAGTGGGACACTTGACACACCTTGACACTCCCTGACTGTGTGTGATAAGATGCATCACTTTGCAGAAAGTATTACAGACTACTGATAATTAATGAATATAAAACAAGGCACCACCTCATTCCTGTCACAAATATTGCGCCCCTAAATCCCAGTGAAAAAGAAGTCAGTCATTATGTAACACGGAGTGGAGGATAGTTTAACTGATGTGTTGTCAGCTCCATCTTCCCAGGGCGCTGTTATCTCAATGATGAAGGCAGACTGCAGAGTTATCACCACGTTTGCTCTCAGGTTGGTTTCTGTTGCTTAAATGCTGAGTCTCTGTCCCAAATCAGCAAGCATCCTCTAATCCCCGGCTGTGTTCAGTTATTCAATATAAAAGAGTGATGCAGACAAAGTGGTAAAATTTTATTTTTGTCTTTTGTTAAATGTATAATTAAATCTGGCCTCCAGCCTTGATTCTTACAAAGACAGATGAATGCTACTGAAGCTGTGACTAACATTAAACTGAATCACATTTACTCATAAATGTCCTCAGTTCTTTGTCTTTAGAAATTCAGGTTGTTCTCATCACTCACATTAATAATGGATAGCATACGTGTGAGGCTTCTGAAGTGCCATTTTCAAGCTCAAAATATACATCTCTGGCTGCCGCCATGTTGGTTGCACTGCTACTTCCGCCTCCCGGCTAATCTAAAAATCAACGTAGACGTGGATCATCATCGGACCTGAGGCGGGCCGGATGAGGCCTGGGTGCTCAAACAAGCCACCTGTAATGACACCTACCTCTCAATCAAAGTGGCCACGCTGTTAAGTACACATAACTTGTGTAAGCCTTAATATATTTGGTCTGTATCCAGCCTCCAGTGGACATTCGAGGAATTACAGTTTTTGGCCCTCCCGCATTGACTTCATTTCCCCACCACAGAGGTTGCTGCTTGGTTCTAATACATGAATTTTAAGACAGGACAGAGGACATTTCCATATATTTTTCGACACTCGGGAGGATTTAATATTTGGATGACTTTCATGACTTGAATATCAGAGAGGGATAAATCAGTGTAATCCCATAGCGGCAGTGCGTAGTCAATCACAGACAGAGCTTTAAGGTTGAAAGCACATCCAGTAGTCTGCAGGCAGCATCACAAGCGTCGATTCAACAGGCTGTGGCTGAGTGAACGTGTGATTACACAGACGGTGTCGCTCGGAGCTGCTTCCATTCAGTATGCAGCGTGAATACACTGATCTCAATACAGCTGAAAGGATTGAGCACCTACACACCTCTGAAGTCACAGAGACGAGACTTGAGACTGCATAACTCACTAAAAGTACATGATTCATTTGGAGAACATAATGAGGGACTGATGATGCGTACACACTAATAATGGTACTTTCTGATTATGATGATATTATGATAACTTGATGAGACAATAAGAAAAGACTTTTGTCAGTCCAGGTGACAGACAGGGAGCATGCTCTCAAAGAATCTGAATTGTAATAAGGATTCTTCTGGGAGAACTAATTCCCCTTAATGAACACATACTGTATGTGTAAATTAGATCTCTGTAAAGTCCACACCAAAAGCTCTCGAACAAAAGGAAGATGTAAGAGTGAACAGCTAATGGCGTCAGCATGAGGGAACCAGCAGAGCTTTAGCATGCCGTTCAACTTTGGTGAACTTTGACAAGCTAATTTGTTCAACAACAAACTTAAAGTGCTGACCTTTGAGGAAATGGAGAGCTGAAGAGTCTGGAATAGAGGAAGCCATTTCCTGTGCTATATGCCATCCACTAATAGGTAAACAGGCACAGGAGACCCGAGTATGAACTCCAGCAAAGGGTTTGCAGTGTGAGGCAGGACCTCCTGTCTACACCCCAAACTGCTCACGTTGGTTCGGTCAGTCAAACTTTTAATGTTGTGCCCCACTTCAGAAGCCTAAATGAGTTTTTCAATCATTAACAATGAAAGGGGAAGCAAGAAATGAAAAAAATTCCAAGCTGATAGAGGTCAGCAGGATAACATTAAGCTTGAGTTTTTTGGCAAAACACTGAATCTACAATGCAGACCACAAAGAGGAGTTACTTTGAAGATTTTATTTACAAGATGCAGCATGAAAAAGACACAAGGTAAGTCCAGGGGGAATCTTCAGGGCAGGATGATGAAGACAGGTGAGCAGACAAAGGTAGGCTGAGCATGGCTGGGCTGGAGGACGAAGCAGACGAACAGGCATCCAAAAATAAACGGCAAAAGCTCTTCAACAAATAAGTTACTCCACGCTAGTAAGTATTAAGTTACCACAAACAGTACAACATCAAACTGGTGGAGTCTGGGAGGGTGAACCGGAGTTAAATACTGCAGGAGCTGATGAGATGATGAGATGCAGGTGTGAGAGCAGAGCAGGTGAGGATCAACGGTGGAGTGGTCGGAGAATTAGGTAAGTCACGCCCAGCCTGCACAGACAGGGGAGACCAGACAGAACAGACACAGAACATGAAGGGCAGGGAAACAGACAAACCTAGCAATTCCTAACAGTTAAAACTTGGGTATTTCCTACAGAAGCCCTGAGCAGTCCTTGCATTCACACATTTTATTTCCTCTGTTTTCTCATTTAAACAAGTTCATTTCTTTTGTTTTCTGGAGATCTTGAGTTGTTAAGTCATTATGTTGAAATAACAAAAGTTGATATCCCAAGATAGCAGGATGATTTTCTTGAGACATTGAGATAACGAGACTTTGTTTTCCCGGTGTTAAGACAGGGGAGGCACCGTCCTCCTGGACGACCTAGGGGTTAACCGTCTTTCACTTCCGACAGCAGTGAAATGACACACGGGACACTGTAGTCTTTTATTTGAAGTCTCAGTCTTGTTATTGCAGTTTGCGAAAATTATTCTGTTATTTTGGGATAACATTTGTTATTTCGACATCGTAATTTTCAGCAGTCATGCGTTCATTCATTCAATACGCTATAGTTTTCCCCTGTCCTTCCACACCCCACCTACATTGGCTTTTTGCTCCATCAATGGGGCCTGGGGTAGTTGATGCGACACCATCAATGTGTGTGAATTCTATCAGAGCTGTGAAAAGATGAGTCATGAGTCCATCTTCATTTTTTGTGAGTTCTTCTGCTTCCAGTAAGACTTGAAATTTCTCATTGATTTTTTCGCTTTTACCGTCCTGTGATTGGATGAGAGCAGTGATAGTCTGCAGTGACATTTTGCTGTCCATGACTGTCCCCTAACTTTGCATTTATAAAGACAGGACCAATGACCTGGTGGCAGTGTGTTTCAGAGACAAATCATCAGTGTCCTCTCTGAGATAAATGGTATTGAACACATTAGATCTCCAAGAGGAGGCGATGTGAATAATCTGCTTCTCCAAAGAGAGAGCTTTTACATTATTTTACGTTAATCTTCAAATGAAGAGGACTGAATATGAAATCTTTTGAAATTATTCATATTGAGTTTTAGATTTCTCTAAGGTAGGGCGGCACGGTGGAGCAGTGGTTAGCACTTTAGCTTGGTTTGACTTCGGCTAGGGCCTTTCTGAGTTTGCATGTTCTCCCCGTGTCTGCCCAAAGTCTTGGTACCAAGAGGCCATCGCTCTGTCCAGACAGTGCAGCCACAATCAGTGTTCCACTAATACAAGAGCTAGCCCTTTCCCTCCCGTCTGGCCCCCCTGCGTCCGCCGCTCCAATCTTAGAATGGTATTCACTTATTTCCTGGGGTATAACGTCCTGCTGTCCCCCCAGGCTGAAGTAAAGCAACAGACACCAGCTGCTACGCTTCAGGAGGGTCTCTTTTCAGTGGTGGCTGGCACTTGTGGACCGGCGCTGGTTCCTCCAAGGGCTCCGTGCTCCCCCCTGTGCTTTCCTCTGTGCTTTTCCGCGCTTGGTGTCGGTTTGGCCACAAGTTTTTAAATTTTCCCAGTGCTCCCACACAACTGACGCTCCTCTCCCTGATCACTGCCAATCAGTACGTCTGTGTGCAGTTCAGGGGTCATAGGAAAACAAACTACTGCATGCAAAACACTAATGAAGACACAGCAAAGTTAAGAAAACAAGCATTGTCTCATAAAAACTGACCCATTTTAAGATGCTTTCCTTTGTCTAGTTTATAACTGTGATTTTTCATGTTGACATTTTCGTGTTGCTTTTGAACTTCTACTCTTTAACATCCCTCCAACATGCTTGTTGCATAGACAGAGCATGGTGGACTGCAGTGACTCTGCTGCTCAGTCTAATGTGCCTCCTGCTGATACTTATTAAGCAGAGAGGAATACTTTTTGTTTTTTGTTTAGCTCTCTCAGCAGAATCCTTGTTACTGCAGCAGAGCCTCTTCCACTGAATCTAACTAACATTTGCTAAATGAAGAAAAATACTCTCAGTCTGAACTGTAGGTCAGATAACCATTAACACCCCAGCAGCAATTAAAATCTGTAATCATGAAAACAGCCTTTAATATTATATAATAATAAGGAACTAGCGATATATAAAATATTGGTACTGTTTTGGCAGCAGAGACTTGTTACTGTACATTTGTGATACAAACTGAAACTGATGTTTCTCACATGCATGCACGCACACACGCACACATGCACACACACACACACACACAACAACCCTACCACACACATAAAACACACCAAAACACACACTCCTCTAAGCTGAGAAGCTGTCTTGCATCATAACTCATGATGTAAAGTGATGTCACTACTCTGCATCCCATCATCAAACATTCAGAATACAATATGACACTGTAAATCACCCGGAGTTTTATTTTCTTGTTGAGAAATTCTATGAGCAACCCGGAGCAGAGCGCCTGCAGTGACTGCTGGGAAGATGAGTTTTCACAGTGTAGGATTAGAGGAGCTCAGCAACCGAGACCGGAAACACTGATGATCACATTATGGCATGGGAGGAGAGTTTAGGTCCGTTACCATCGTGACGGGGTCACGTTGGCCAGCAGTTGTTCACATCTCAGCAGACAATTATGCAAGAACAAGCAGGGTCAATGAGGCAGAAAGGAGAATGTGTGTGTATGTATGTGTGTGTGTGTGTGTGCGTGCCATTGATGTAAGGGACTAATGTGCACACGATATATGCCTACATTTAGCTTGACTGTCTGCCTCACTGCCCATTGCTCACTTGTGACTGCCTGTTCAGAACAAAGAGAGGTAGAAGCAGTGCATTTTAAACAGACATCACACTGCCCACTTCACCAGATCTCCATGACAAAACTAATGACAGTATAAAGAATGGACAGCGCATGAGTGACATCACCCAAAAGCACAGTTTTGAACCTCCCAGCTAATCTAAAAATCAGCAAAGACGTGGATCATCAGTGGACCTGAGGCAGGCTGAATGATGCCTGGTTGCTCAAACAAGCCATCTGCAATGGCACCTACCTATCAGTCAAAGCAGCCATGCTGTTAATTCTGCATAACTTTAAGTCTTAATATCATTTGAACAGGTGAGTTGTATAAAAATTCACCCTCGGTACAGCTGTCATGAACGGGGAAATTAGCTATAGAGACCAAAACTGTTTTTTGTACCAGGCTGTAAACATGTTTATTTCTGCTGTGAAGTTGGACATTTTAACATGGGGACTTACGGAAACTGACTTACTTCTGGAACCAGCGTCAAGTAGCTACTCAAGGAATTACAGTTTTTAACACTTATGCAGGTTCTTGCTTGGACAAAACCCAATATAAGCCCTCAGCCTCAGGGCCAGCAGTATGAGTGCCAAGCCGGTGACTTATATATCTGGCCTGTAAAATAAAACTGATTTAAATCTAAGTCGGCATGTCATTCGTATTATATCATAATGAATCTTGAGTATTGAGTATTGACTGACAGGACATGTCAGTTTGGTTGTATTCTTTCACTACAATCTTACAGTACGTTGTCCTCTAACTGTACAAACCTGGAGCTTATGAAGTCTATCCAGACCCTTCTGACAGACCTCAATATGAGGTTTGAAATGATATTCTGTGTTGTGGTATATCATGTTGAATTTTATTGTAGGCTGTCATGCCCTATTTCTCTCACAAATGGATGTGATACTGCACAACAATGACGTGATTTTTTTTAACAATATTTTTTATTGAAGTTTCAAATGCATATCAGACTTTATGTTGAATGTACAAACATTTTCATTTATATCCCCTCGAACAACCCTTCATTCACACAGACAAAGAAAAGGAATAAATAAAATGGACAGTGACAACAGACATCAAACTAATGAAGTAAAGTAAATAAGAATAATAAATAAAATAAATAAAAATAAAAATAGAAATAAAAATAAAAATAAAATAAAATAAAAGGCAGGATCATTTCATAACCTGTTATCTGTTTCATTGGTCAGGAATGACATAAATGATTCCCAAATTCAAGCAAACTCCTCCTGTTTACCTTTGACAATGTATGTCAATCTCTCCAGTCCAAGACAAGTCATCAACTCCTTCTTCCATATTGCCAGTGATGGTGGGTCTACATTTTTCCATCCATCCATCCATCCATTTTCTCCCGCTTATCCGTTGCCGGGTCGCAGGGGCAGCAGTCTAAGCAGGGAAGCCCAAACTTCCCTCTCCCCAGACACCTCGGCCAGCTCCTCGGGAGGGACACCGAGGCGTTCCCAGGCCAGCCAAGAGACATAGTCCCTCCAGCGTGTCCTGGGTCTTCCCCGGGGCCTCCTCCCGGGGGGACATGCCTGGAACACCTCCCTAGGGAGGCGTCCAGGAGGCATCCGGAACAGATGCCCGAGCCACCTCAACTGACTCCTCTCGATGTGAAGGAGCAGTGGCTCTACTCCGAGCTCCTCCCGAGTAACTGAGCTTCTCACCCTATCTCTAAGGGAGCGCCCAGCCACCCTGCGGAGGAAACTCATTTCGGCCGCTTGTATCCACGACCTTGTTCTTTCGGTCATTACCCAAAGCTCATGACCATAGGTGAGAGATGAGATCCTGTGGCTCCCAAACAGAACCCCCTCCGGCCCTTGGCTGCGCCTAGAAATTCTGTCCATAAAAATTATAAACAGAACTGGTGACAAAGGGCAGCCCTGCCGGAGTCCAACACGCACTGGGAACTGGTCTGACTTACTGCCGGCAATGCGAACCAGACTCCTGCTCCGTTCATACAGGGACCGGACAGCCCTTAGCAAAGAGCCCCGGACCCCATACTCCTGAAGCACCCTCCACAGGAAACCACGAGGGACACAGTCGAATGCCTTCTCCAGATCCACAAAACACATGTGGACTGGTTGGGCGAACTCCCATGCACCCTCGAGCACCCTATGAAGGGTATAAAGCTGGTCCAGTGTTCCCCGACCAGGACGAAAACCGCATTGTTCCTCCTGAATCCGAGGTTCGACTATTGGCCGAATTCTCCTCTCCAGAACCCTGGCGTAAACCTTCCCGGGGAGGCTGAGAAGTGTGATCCCCCTGTAGTTGGCGCACACTCTCCGGTCCCCCTTTTTAAAAAGAGGGACAACCACCCCAGTCTGCCACTCCAAAGGCACCGTCCCCAACCGCCACGCAATGTTGCAGAGGCGTGTCAACCAAGACAGCCCCACAACATCCAGAGACTTAAGATACTCAGGGCGGATCTCATCCACCCCCGGTGCCTTGCCACAGAGGAGCTTGTAAACCACCTCAGTGACTTCGGCTTGGGTAATGGACAAGTCCACCTCTGAGTCATCAGCCTCCGCTTCCTTAATGGAAGACGTGACGGTGGGATTGAGAAGATCCCCAAAGTATTCCTTCCACCGCCCGACGATATCCCCAGTCGAGGTCAACAGCTCCCCACCCGCACTGTAAACAGTGTTGGCAGAGTACTGCTTCCCCCTCCTGAGGCGCCGGACGGTTTGCCAGAATTTCTTCGGGGCCGACCGGTAGTCCTCCTCCATGGCCTCCCCGAACTCCTCCCAGCTCTAAGCTTTTGCCTCCGCAACTGCCCGAGCCGCAGCACGCCTGGCCTGCCGATACCCGTCAGCTGCCTCAGGAGTCCTAGAGGCCAACTTGGTCCGATAGGACTCCTTCTTCAGCTTGACAGCAGCCCTTACTTCCGGTGTCCACCACCGGGTTCGGGGGTTGCCGCCACGACAGGCACCAGAGACCTTGCGGCCACAGCTCCGAACAGCCGCGTCGACAATGGAGGCAGAGAACATGGTCCACTCAATGTCCCTCGCCTCCCGGACTAACTCGTGGTACTACGTTGTGTCACATTAAATACAATAAAAAATGCATTTCACTGTAATCATATAATTACAGTCACAATGTTAACTAAAAAATATTCCTGCACCTGCCAGTGGTTTCTTTAATTAATGTTGCACTTAAAATGTGAACATGAACATACATAGAAATATAAAAATAAAATTTAAGAGAAGACCTGTTTGATTTGATACTGGGACAGGATGAAGATTTGTGCTACAATCACTAATTATTCAGTGTATTCAGAGCATTTAGTAGTGTTTAATTAATTAATATACCATAAATACTAGTCTTAAAATATACCATGATTGTAAAATTTCAAGCACAAGTGCAGGTGGTACAAGTGCAAGGGTAACATAACACAGATTGATAAAAAAACATACACAAGTAGAGCCATCTACCAGCACAGAACAACATTACTATAGAAATTGTGTCCTTTATAGTGGTGTGTCGGTCGTGAACAATTCGTTCAGTATGAACTAATCTTTTATATGACTCCAGAGTAATGAGTCGTCTCAGTGAGTGATTCATTCATTTTCATGCAGTACCTATCCTCGCCACATGGCAGGCAGTTGCATAGTCAGTCAGGACAGGAAACAGAAATGATTAGTTCACGACTCACTCAACTGTGTGCCCGTCCTCAGGTCCTCGTTCATTTGTCACGTGACAGCCAGGCTGCTTAGGCTGTGTGACGAGCAGTAAGCACAACAGTTCGTTCATACGGATCGTTCTTTGGTTCATTTGTAACGTGACACCCGACATTCATTATTCATTCATGAAATCATAATTAATTAGTGGTCTTCGGTTCTTGTAGATGTGTATAGTGTTATTGTGTATATAGTGTAAAGTATATAGTGTATATAGTGTAAATTTATAAATAAATTTTAAATTATATCAACATGTTGATTTTGTGTTATACTCTGCCATAAAATATTATAATAACAACAACAAATGTAATAATAATAATAATAATAATGTCACGTTTTGGACACAGTAAATGCACCATGTAAACATTTTAGGGAACTTACTTGGGACTTAAAACTCGTCATAAATTAATTGTCAAAATGAGTGTGAGTTTTTCATTCACTTGTCCTGTACCAGCTGTCACGTGACAGGCAGTTCAGGCTGCATAAGAAGCAGTTCATTCGTTCGTTCGTTCATTCGGATCGTTCATTTGTCACGTGACTGGCAGCTCAGGCTGTGTGACGAGCAGTACGTCCGTTCATACGGATCGGTCTCTCGTTCATTTGTCATGTGACAGCTACCTAGTCTATGTCGTGCTGTTAAACAACATCGGCAGGGAGGATACAGGACACACGTCACTTTATTGTGGTGTGTATTTGCTTTCCTTGGTTTTCACATGGTTTGAATTGCTTGTGGTATTTTGTGTATTATACTGAAGCAAACCATGTTGCCTTCAGTGTTTGAAGGCAACATCTAAAATAAACAATGTTTGGCTTTTTAAGTCACTAAAACGTGCTGCTGCAAGGTGCACCATGGCAATCCTGTGTTACGTTCATCTAGTTTACCTGTTCAACACTTAATTCAACAAGCAGTTTGATAAATACAAGCAGGATAAAATGTGTTCTTACGTTAGGACTTCCGCATCCAAAAAGTTGGCTCCGGCAGGAGGTGTACAGAACTTGTTGGCTGCGTGGGGTTGCCTATACATTTTTGCAGGGGGCACAAGTACATAAGCTGAATCAACTAAGAAATATACGTTACTAGAACTACTCTTTGAACTGATTAGTTGGGCACAGTTAAAATTTCATAAATATTTAAAGTACACTTTTTTGTTGAACTGACTTCTGAAAATGAGCTATTTGATGATGACGATGAGAGGAGGAAAACACGTTGAAGATCATTACTGTTTCTAATCATTATAGTCTTTTAATATAATGTACATTTACATCAAAAATCTCTTTTGTTGTGAAAAAAACATCTGAGATCTTTAAAAAAATCACCTCTTCACATCTTAGACCTGTCACTCAATTTGTCAAAAGTTTCTGAAGGCAGCATCTTTTTATATGGAGTTTTATCACTTCTTTGGCTCAGTTTTCGACCCCCCACTCCTTCTTTCTTCCTTTTTCCCTTCTCTCTCTTTTGAAGAAGAGACGGCTCCTCCATTCCCCGTTCGATCCACAAATCCGTACCATCAATCCACCTACAACCCTAATTTCTCCCCTCAGTCTTCGACCCTCTTCACTCTTTCAGTACATCATCTTCGTTCACCATAATACACACTAAACCATTCAACATCTCCACATTGGTGTGGTCTTTGTTAGTGAATCTGGCTATACAGCAGTCGTGTGGGTTTCCTATCAACTCTCTCAGTGACTAAGAAAAACTCCAGGAAGCCTTTTAACTTGACTAGAATATAACATGCTGCCACACTGACAGACACACCGGGAGCCCAACAATGCTGCATTGCAGAGTGTAGCACTGAGTACTATATGTGTGTGTGTGTGTGTGTGTGTGAGGGAAGAAGTGAGAGTTTGTATAGTCTGTAACGCTTCCAGTGACACACCTTAATAAGCAAGTCACCTCCTCTACTGTGTGTGTGTGTGTGTGTGTGAGAGAGAGAGAGAGAGAGAGAGAGAGAGAGAGAGAGGCAGAGTGATGGTAAATAGGAGAGCAGCCTTGGTATATTATGCTGTGTGTGCGTGTGTGTCTGTGTGTGTGACAGAGAGAGAGAGCTGTGTGGGTGGCTCATATTCAAATTTGTTTGATCCTTTGCCATCCCAGCTAATAAATAATAGGGGACCATTTCCTCTGGCAGCCAGCCAGCCATCTGTTCACCATACACACACACACACACACACACACACACACACACACACACACACACACACAGAAATACACATATACTACTGCTGTAATTGAATAAAATAAATAAAAAATGCCTGATCTGCTTACCATACACACATAGCAAGTAACGTTATTGATGGGCCGGCAGCGTGCACTATAAGCAAAGGGCGCCGCCACAGAGCGCTGAGAGCGATCATCATAAAGCAGCGTATAGCAAATGGCAGCAGTTGGGTCCTGAATTGATTACTTGTTTCGTCAGGAGCTGTTGATAAAAAACTGCCCTGGAGCCGTCACCACAGCTGCATCGTTTGACTGAACGTATGGACAATATTATGTGTAAATCATCCAGATATTTTAATCTGACAGATTTCATCCATGAAATATTCACGAGCAACCACCACATACTGTTTGTCAGGATGGAAAAGTATCTATACAGGCAAGAACTACACCCAGACACCAACCCTGTTTCCCTTACATTACATTTATGTAAATCTAATTTGTAAAAGCAGATATGTTTTCTAAGAAGCATAATGCCATACAATATAATAACATCATAGGGTAATGTATATATGGAAACGTATCTGCAGAATGTTCCCTGCCAACCCTGAACTCCTGGGATTTGTATGCCCAACCATTCACCTCAACGTCCTCCCTGTGACTTCTGCATAGTACATGAACGTCACACTTCCTGGACTGGAAAAAAAAAAATGTTGCCAGTGAAAGTCCAGGCAGCAGTATGCTTCCTGCAAAAACTAACAAGGAGCCTATATAACCTATAGAATGTGGGAGACAGGGTTGCATGCACATTGAAAAACATTGTGTTAAAATGATGGCTGTACCTTCCACATTGTCAGTGGAATGAGACGAAATTTTTCCTTCAGCCTGCACTGAATCAGAAATTGGCAGCAGACTCCTGGAAGGTTTGTACAGGTGGAATGGTTTGCTGCCACGTCATGCAGTGCTAATCACTCTGCATCATGCTCAGTGAGAGTGAGATAAGAAGATACCAAGCTTGTGTGTGTGTGTGTGTGTGTGTGTGTGTCTTAAAGGTCCAGTGTGTCTGATTTAAGGTGCTCTAGTTACAGAATATGGTGAAATGGAATATAATATTCGTATTCATTTTTGTTACCTTAATGAGCCTTCCAGACGCCCTAAAGGTTAAATTCCACAGGGCATGGATGCAACGTGTTGCATGTGCGCTAATCCCAGCTGTTAATCTGCTAATCAGTGTTTCAAACAGTTTACACTTCGTTCGAATCTACACTGTGCAATATCCAACATATATATGCATATATAGTATGTCATGTTTATTTATACAGCTCACTCCAATACCTGTGTACACGTATTTGAACACTTTTTTCATATCCTATTTTTGTATTTTTATATTTTGTATCTTTATTTTGTATTTCTATACTGTTCCTTTTTACCTCAAATTTTATAGTTTTGTATTTTATTCTTACCTTATTTTTATTCTTATGTGTACTGTTACACGTTTAGTGCTCTTATGCTGAACTGACCGGTTCTTCTCGTCCAGCAAATTTCATTGTATTGTTGACCCTGTGGTAACTTACACATGACAAATAAACCTGAAACTTGAACCGCTGTGGTCCCAGAAGCGGCCCTCCACTTGGCTCCACAGAGAATATGCGGCTCTTCTAATTTTGACGGATGGCCAAAACACTTCTGAAACCTTCTTGGTGCAGTTTGAAGTCGTATGAAGAACGGACCAAAACAGTGTCATGGCTGCGACGTGACGGAGACGTGCCAGGTTGAGTTTCGCCGTAAGTCCTCTTCCACAAAGTCCGCTATGTTTCTACAGTAGCCCAGAACAGACAAACTCTCTATACTAGCTCTACATATGGCCTTTTGCATTTTTTGAAACAAGGTGGTTGTAATCAATATCTACATGGCTAGAAGGCACTAAATCACACACACTGGTCCTGTGTATGGAGTCGGAGCCAGGACGTGATTAGTCTAGCTTAGCATAAAGTGGAAGCAGAGGGATCTGCTTCTGATCTGAACATCTAGCCATGAAGTAGCATCTCTGAAGGTCACTTTTTAAACTTGTCTTGTTTCATACAAAATGCTGTTTGCCCATGTGACTTTGGCCTCCATGCTACTCTAGGCTAACCATGCTCTCTCTCGAGCACTGACATGATATTTCCTTGTCAAGCTTTTCATCTCTTTTAGAAAGTAAGCAGTATTTGAACTTATGAACTCATTATTTCTCCATGTCAACAACTATAAAGTTTACAGTGTATATGTTAGTGTATGTATCCATTAAAAACACATAGATATAATGATCACTTTGTACAAATGAGTCGTTTTTACATAAAGACACTTTATTAGCTTATACATACATCTCTGGTTATAATAATTAGTTATATAATACCAAGAAGTCAAAAATAATAACTGTAGTTATATATTTATAAAACTAAGCAGATATACTACTCTTGACTTTTAAAAACATAAATGTCTTTGATAATATATTATAGTACTTGTCTTGTTTCATCTGTCACCAAGTCTAAAAAAAACTCACAGGGTGAAGAGGTTATACAGTATGGATTCAGGATAAATGTGTGTGTGTGTGTGTGTGTGTGTGTGTGTGTGTGTGTGTGTGTGTGTGCATCATTGTGAGTCACTGTGTGTGCACCAAGTAAAATGTCACATTTTCTGCACACCCAGGCATCTGGTTTTATGAGGACAACACGTCTTGATCATTTCATCTGGTGGTGAAAACGTCCTGGCATAAATTATCCCACATATCATGGCGAGGACAGACGTCCCTTCATGCTAATCCTGCTGAAACTAAGCAGCAAGTCAGTTCTTGTTAAATCTTGACCTTGGATTTGGTGCATCTGTGCTTTCACTGAATTCTGTTTTCCTCTGTGAAAGAGAAGCACAAAACACTGCATTTTGGAAGGTGTGTGTTTGTGTGTGTGTGGGTGGGTGGGATTTATTCATTAAATCCGAAAGGTCTCCACGCACCCACCCACAGTAAATACAGCTTTAGTTTGTCATAAACTCAAAAGATGCTTCGACTACTTAGAAACCTCTGAGAGCACAAGACCGACAGTGTGAGAACATTTATACCTGTGGCTTAAATGAAGCTATGGCTGAATATTTTCATGTCCAAATTGTGACAGGAAAGAGTGTAAGTTTTCAAAAATGCAAGAGCTGCCATTTATTTTGACCATCTAGACCCCAGAGCACTCCAGAGCACCCGCTCTATTCTTCACTATAGTGCCTGTCATTTTAAAATCATTCCCAGTCAATCAAAACATGGGAAACTGTCATCAATGACCAGAATATTTACCAGTTTTTTTTAATTTTATATCTATTTTTTCAAACCTAAAAATGTCTCCCTGCTGATGAAGTGTCCCTGGGTTTACAATCTTATGGAAGCTGAAAGGTCATGTTGTGGGGGAGATCCTGACCCACCGTGCTGAGTTGTGTTTTTCTCACATCACATAATCACCATCGGTAAACAGAGGGGACTTAAGATGGAGACAGAGGCTGTTTTCTGGGGGACAGTTCACTGAAGAGTCGGCTGGGTTGTGGTGATTTTTCCACATCTAGTATGTATATGTGCTGTGCTGTTTGTCTGTTTGTTCTGACAAAGGAATATCTATTTAAAAGTTTTAGTGCTATTTGTTTTTTCTTTGTTATGTGTTCAAAAAGCTACAAAAGTCACATATTTTGTATCAAATTATAGAAAAAGTTGTTTCTAAAGATGAAAACATGTTATGTTTTTGAGCTGACATTCTTGAATTCAAACTGAGGTCTAAAGGATTAAAAAATATAGTTATTAATGTCTTAATAAACTGCAGCAAGTGAAAGTTTAAGTCAGCAGCTGTTCATTCTACAGTAGCTCAGAAGAGACACAGCCTTTTGCATTTTTTCAGATGAGGCGGTTGTAATTGATATCTACAAGTCCTTTGGATGGAGTTGGAGCTAGGACATGATTAGCCTAGCTTAGCATAAAGTGGAAGCAGAGGGAAACATCTAGCCTGGCTTACTCAAGGTAAAAAAAAAAGAAAAAAAAACGTGTTAGCACTTCTAAAGGTCATTTTTAAACTTGTTTTCTTTGTTTAATCCAAACTCAAACAAAACTGAAAAAAATAAAATAGTTTCCCCCTTGACTCTGGCCTTTATGCTAAGCTAGGTTAACCATGCCCTCTCTCGAGCACATTATGTCAATATGTCAGTTTCTTTTTGTTTTTGAGCTGTTCTCTGTGACATTCTTGAATTCTATTGGCGTCTAGAAGGTTAAAAAGATTCAGCCGGAAGTTGTTCATTCTACTGACAGTACTGTCAGGTGTTAGTGATAAATGTACTCAGCTGTGATGTGAGCTAATTAACATTAATTCTGTGATTTAGCATTCCTGTGTGTGTCAATGTACTCATGATGGCCAAATGTCTTCACTGAAGAAAAAAAACACTCTGTGTGCTGACCTACCAACAGCCAGTGGCTGGGGAAGCGTTGTCAGGGATCACGATCTTGCAGCTAAAATATGTTTTGATGTCGTCCCAATCCACAGCAGTACATCGCTTAGCTTCCGCGCTGGGCTTCCTGTCTGCCTCTCCAAACTGATCTACCACCATCTACTGTAGGCCTCACACAACCACAACACACTATCCCTTTAACATGTAGCGATAAAATGTTGCACAAGGCATGTTGTCCATGTCTAGATACCCAGGCGTGTGGAAAACGATGAGCACACACACAGCACCATATATGACTGAACGCTGACACAAGGTTTAGAATACTAGAACACTGTCGGTATGGAACGGACCCTGACAAAACAGCTGGACGAGGAGGACATTAGCAAACCCTTTCTTCTCCCCCGAACAAGAACATATTTAAACTCCCCGCACACACACACACACCCTATATGTACTCTCTGTAACCCTCGACCCCCCGGTTAAATGCCTACAACAAAATTTCACACAGACGCTGCGCACATATCCAAATATGGCAATTGGAATTTGTTTGTTTCTCCACTTATTTTCATCCAACTGGAGGTAAAGCTAGCTGTGCTGGTAACTGCTGAGTCAAACTTTAATAATCAGATTGTAAGAAATAAATAATGTTTGTTCGACACAGTTCTTTATAGTATGATTTGTCGTTAACTGACTTTTAGTGCTGTAGTTTTGAGTATAATTACTACCAGTAACAGTAACATTGTACTCATCAAGTTCAGGGCTCCAGCTAATGATTATTTTCATTATTATTAAACATGCCAATCAATCGATAACAATTTGATGGAGCAGTGACATGAGGAACCTGAGAGTTTGCATCATTTTTTATGATTTTTAGATAAGAAACAGTTGGATGGATGGATGGATTATCAAAATAGTTGCAGATTATTTTTCCTGATCCACTAATTAACATATTCTTTCAGCTCTAATCAAGTGAATTGCTGCTCAAAAGCTTGGTGGGGGTGGTGACACAAGCTGAGCTACAGGATAGGATGATGAGGTGAAAGACCTCGTTTAACTTGATGATGTGTTGAAGTTTGCACAACCAGTGCCAAAAATGTTCATATCTTGCTCATAAATGCATTGAAAATGTTTCACAGTAAAAGCCTTCCGGTGAACAGAAAACCTTTAATGTGAGGCAGCAGCAGTACAAATCTGTTGTCAGTAAACTGTAATGAGGGCTGCAACATCTGATCGTTTTTTATGATCAATAATCTGTCAATAATTTTCTCATTTGATTATTTTTTTGTGTGTAAAATGTCAAAAAATGGTGACATGATGTCTAGTTTTGTCGAACTAACAGTTCAAAATCCAAAAATATTTAAATTACAATATTAGAAGATAAAGAAACCAGTCATTCATTTTATGTCCATTGACGAATCATCGAATTCTTGCAGCTCTAGATGAACATAAGAATATATATATATATATATATATATATATATATATATATATATATATATATATATATATATATATATATATATACATAAGTGACACTAAACTCCAAACGACAAAAGATTTCAGTTACAAGCTGCAAATGTAGCACAGCCACATGTTCAGTAGCTGGAGACCATCATGGGTTGGCTCTGGTCTGCCCTGCTACCATTTGTGTGTTAGTGCTTGTGTGTGTTTTCATGTGCAGTGAGAGATTATTTTGGGGGGCACTCGCTTTCAGCATGACCTTTTAGATAATCGAGCTAAGCTGGCTCCTTTATGTCCTGTCTGATTGTCCGACCTCTTTTTTTTTTCGCCCTGTTGGACTTTGTCAAAGCAATGTCGCCATATTCCCAGACCTCAGCAGTTACATTGGTGAGTACAATGTTACCATAAATGACAGAAAACAACAGCAAAAACCAAGTTGTAATAAAACAAAATTATGTTTAAATATCCTCCTCTTTTAGTTAAAATGACCCAGTAACTCCTTTTGTGCTTTAATTCCGGCTCCAAAATGACTATGTAAAGGTAGTTACCATCATCAGGTGTTGGTGTTAAGTATAATAATCACTGGCGTTGTGATTGTAAAGAGAAGGGGCTGTAACCTCCGGTGTTAGCGTGAAAAGTTCTTTCATCCAGAAGGTCTCTGTCTTTCCAAAGAGGTAGGACTAGTTTGTTGGCAACACAAAGATTCTCAGCTGTCTTATTTATTTTCCTCTCTTCATTTTGGCAACGCAGGGATGAGCCTCTGCTCACCCGAACAATGACATTCAGTCTTTTCTGGTGGTCCACGGGAAAAATGCATAGCAGCAGCAGCAGCAGCAGCAGCAGACAGGGCAGAGAGAGTGTTCAAGTGTTTCCAGTGTTTTGCCTATTTGCTGCCTTCTTTCACTCATCTGCTTCCTCGCCCCTTCACTGCTTGATTTTTGAATTTCAAGTTCATTCATCCATCCGGTTATACATCGATCCGCTTGTCCTTCCATCAATCCATCCTGCTAATAACCTTCTTCTTCTCTCGCTGGGGTTGTGTGTTGTCACAGCAGCATCTGATCAAGAGGCATGTCATGGTCAGGAGGAATCAAAGCTGAAAGACAAGAAGGAAAGAGTGCATTTACTGTGTGTGTGTGTGTGTGTGTGTGTGTGTGTGTGTGTGTGTGTGTGTGGAGTCCTTGCTCAGCAGAATGAAAGGATTCTTCCTCTCCAGGTAAAGATGGAGGCTGATTTATTCCCCCATTAAGAACTGCTTCATCATTAAATATTAACCCAGCACCATCACTCACCCTGCGGCCAATGCATTAAAGCAGGGGTCATACCAGGGTGACCTCACATGCACACACACATGCACACACACAAAAACACACGCAATTTGCATTTTTCCTATACACACAGCTTCCTTTATCAGAAATAGCTCCATGTGTCAGAGCTCAGCTATCACTGAGGACACTGAGATCATACCCTCAGTGGTTTCTGGGAATCTGGAGGTTGTAATGTGATTTAACAACCTGTTGTGTTTAAAGGACCGTTTTACTGTCTTTCAGGCAGCTGGTTTCTGCAATAAAGCTTTGATAAACCCATTGTACACCACCTGCCCAGCACCAAACAGCAGACAACAAGCTGCTGAACATAATGTAGCATTTAGAAGCTAAAAGGCCAGATGTGGAGATGGTGGAGACCAAAATGGAGCTAAGAGAAGACTTAATATTGGCTATTCATTCATCAGATGGACAAACATGACCCTGAATGAATGCTAACATTGCACCGTGTCTGCTGGATGTGTACATAGGCAACTATTTGCTAACACATTAGCCCTACCAACTTCAAGGTATATGCATTTGTCATTCTACAACACAAATCTGCACAATGAAATGCCAGTTATTGTCTCTTTATGCTGCACAAGAAAAAAAAAAAAAAATATATATATATATATATATAGTGGAGTGTCTCACAGCCTGAGAAAAGAAGCTGCTCTATTTGATGGTACAGCAGCAGATACTGCTGTATTGCTTGCCAGACAACAGGCTGTTACTTGGGTGGGTATTGTATTTCTGTATTCTTTGTGCCCTGTGCAGGCACTTCACCTCATTAATATCAGTGAAGCTTAGTAAATAGGTACCAACAATGTCCTAGGTGGTTCCTGGCTTTGGTCCTCTGCTGACCTCCTGTCCTAAACCAGGCACAAACTGTTAGTTTGTAATGTTTCCAGTCAGGAAACTCTCTATCCATCCTGTAAAAGCTGACAACCTCTCGGAATGTGAATTTGCTTTCTTAAGTTTCCATGTTGGGGGTTGCAATTCCTGTGTGTACAGCATGAATGGGAGGGGGCTGAGTAGACCCCCCTCGGGGGCTCTGGTGTTGAGCACTACATCACCATCTAAATTGTCTAAGGTCTGTTTGTGAGGAAGTCCAATATCTAGCTGCAGAGGGTGGTCATCAATCCCAGACTTCTAAGTTTTTAATCATTTATGATGTGCTGGAGAACCAGTTTCTCAAAACCCTTCATAGGAATGTGGGGGTGAGTGCCACAGATCCATGATGAATCAACTAGCTGGTTAATCTTTATATATCTGTTATGAATACAGAATCAATCTGGGGACCTAGGGACCAAGAATTTGGCACCGTAATCCATCTGGTTTCCATTTGTAGTAGTATTGATCAGTCTTGCTTTAGCTGAGCTTTAGCTTTGGTTGCAACCAATGACCCAGTCACCCACAGGTTTCCGAAGCACCATTGTGAAGCTCTAAATCTGGGCTCAGCTAATCTAAAAATGGGCAAAGACGTGGATCATCAGTGGACCTGAGACAGGCCAAATGATGTCTGGGTGCTCAAATAAGCCATGTGTAACAGCACTAACCTGTCAATCAAAAGGACCATGCTGTTAATTATGAGTAACTGTCATCCTTAATATAATATGAACAGGTGAGTTGTATAAAAATTCACCCTCAGTACAGTTAATAAGGAAATTAGCTATAGAGACCGAAACCTGTTTTTTGTACCAGGCTGTGAAGTTTTAACATGGGGACTTATGGAGGTTGAAATATTCTGTAGCCAGCCTCAAGTGGACGCTCGAGGAATTACAGTTTTTGGCACTTCCGCATTGGTTTAATTTGCCAGCCACGGAGGTTGCCGCTTGGTTGCAACACTCAAAACTGTCCAAACCTATTTGCCAAAATGTAATCTTACAACCAATCTGTGAGCTTTCAGTCTTGCTGTGGCGGTGTCGTGTGTTGACCAAAAGGCAGCTTTTTTCATCTTGGACTGGACCCCACCTCTTCAATTATTAAGCTTTCTGATTGTATTGTCTTTGTGATCATCACATCAACACATCTGCCAATATACAATGTCACTGATGATGTGTCTTCCTCAAGACTGATCTCTGGACATGGCTGTGCACTCAAGCAGTCCTGTAAAGCTGCGATAGCTTCACCTCTTTACATGTTTTTTCTGATGGCTTTATCAGCTGGGAGTAAGAAAGCAGGAGAAATCCTGCAATTATAGCGTTTTACAGCTTTATAATAGTATGTGTGTTTGCTTGCGTACGTGTGAGTGTGTAGATGTGACTCACCTCTCCCAAAGGTTTACACTCCTACAGGAGTTGGTGCAGCAGCCAGCAGAGATCAGAGCTGCGAAAGAAACAATAAGAAATGATTATTAATTAAATCAATGGCAGCAGTCAAACGTGTGTGTGTGAGTATTTGTGTGTAACTCTCAACTACCAGCTGGTGGCTTCATTATCTAAGCCAATTTGCTGCTAATATTCAAAACACACACACACACACACACACACACACACACACACACACACGATGAAAGGTGTATCTCCTCATGCTGAAGTGCTTCGCTGACTGTATGACAGATAGACAGACTCTTACTGTCATGGATGGGCAGCCACTGGCAGCACTTCCTGTCCTTTCTCTTTGTGACAGCCACCACAGATATATCAGTCCATCTGAATCTCTTCAGGCTGCAGAGCATCTTTTAAAATTCTGACGCGTTCAGGTAAGAGAGCAGTTAGACACCTTGATAGGCTCGACTATGCAAGATTATAAAACTGAACTGTAGCAGAGAAAATGTTTATGGACTGTGCTGACAAGGAGAAGCGGATGCTTCTCGTTTTCCCTCCTCCCTCCATGGTGACCCTTCCTGTATCTCAGCAGCACGCTCGCAGCTGAATGATGTGACAGTCGGTAAGAACAGAGCCAGTCACGCCAAATGTTGTCTGTCTGCCACATAATTACACTGATTAGAAGAAAAAGAAGCTGCGATGTGAATTCTGCCAGCAGCTCTTTGTGTGTTTGAGACGAGGACTTCAGCTCGGTTTGATGTGGTGAGACAACGTCTCATTATCTGTCCAACAAACTGGTCGGTGTTTTACACATCACCCGAACACATCTCACACTGTCCACGTGCTGAAGATGAATGTTGAACAGACAGAATTATGCTGTTTCTTGAGGCCTAGATATGAATAAGCCTTTTTTTTGTCTTGTCCACAGATGGGACTGGCTTTAGTTACAGTATCAGATCACCGGTGGCTGCAGCTTTGAGAGGATGTTGGCAGTTGGCTCTCGAAAAAAAAAACATAAAAAACAGCAAAGATACTGCAGAGAGAAACACTGCAGGACTGTGAGAAATGAAGAGACTGTCTCAAATAACAGACTTGAGCATTTTTTTTACATCAAGCTGATGATGAATTGGATTTTTTTGGAGCTAATCAGATGAAGTCTTAATAAACTCAAGCTGGCACCACGACTCAAACGAGAAAACAGAAAGGCACAGGTGGGTAATTTAGCTTCTCTCATATTTAAGTTAATACCCAGATAACCACTCCTCGAGATACAAAATGATGTTCATGTACAATAAATCTGCTCCCCACAAGATGTTTTTGATGATCAAATGTTTAATGTTTCTGCAAAATGTTAATGTGGAAGTCTTTCATGTTTTTCCTTTACAGTATCTGCTTGTGGCAAAGTTCCCACAGCTCAAGTCAGCTGTGCACGATTACTGCAGCCGGCAACAGACCTTTTCCACTACAAGTATTAAATGGGTTAATGCATGCATGAAACAGCTGAGCACCACGACTCAGAACTGCAGAAAGGGAGCAGGTGAATTCTGACGTATCACAAGGTGAGTTCAACTTAGACTCAGTGGATCATGCAGCTGGTTATCAACTGGTTCTAATCCAGCTAAGAGTGTGTTTACGATGTGAAATGAGTGATGCAAGGGGAACTTTGTGTTATAACAACAGCAGAAAGTGAGTCCACGAGGTGACACGTAAACAACATCATCATGTAAGAAATGCTAGAAATCCTTACCAAATATTAAAAGACAGATTTTAAGGCTATACATTGTCTAATGATGACAAAAATCATAAAAACTGTTTCTGCTGCCAAAGCAGAGAGGAGAGCAGAGCAGGAGAAAGACATCTGATGAGGTCAATCTGATCAAAAATTGCAAAGTTGCATTTATGATCACAGGAAATGCTGAACACTGTGCAGATAATTTTCCTGTAAAAGACGAGTTTTTTTTTAGTTTTTTTTTTTTTATTGGGAACCAGAATTTACAAGATACATTTACATCTAACACTTCCATACCTATCTTTACATAGCACTACACATATACTCATTCAAGCATACTGCCGTACATATACTCATACACATAAAAATAGTCCATTGTGTATGTTTGATGATTTATGTCCATCGAGGGTATCATTGTTATTTCAAAGTCTACTCGCGTGTTACAGCCAAACTCCACCGGGCACGGATGTGATGCGTTACACATGCGCTGTGGCCTCTGAAGCTAATCGTGGCCATTCTAGTCAATGTTTCAAACCCCACCGGTCCCACCACAGTCCATTTTAAAGGGGCGTCCCAGAAGGGGGTCTCTGCCCACGTCGATCTGCACAAAGCAGCTCGAGCTAGCCAGTCAGACACGGCACACAGTCAGAAATGGCATAGAGAATCTGGTCAGTTTTCAAAATAAAACAACCCTGTGCAAACTGCTGATCAATCATCAACAGCCAAGAGGGAAACAAATTAACTACGTAGCATAGTTACAGTACATATTAAGAAGCACATAAAACAGAAAAAACAGACCAAATCTGAGCAAGTAAACAAAGTCTGGTGGCTAAAACGCTTGTGAAACGCTCCTGGTGGGGTTTGAAGTCCCCCCAAAAAAAGTGTTGCATCCACGACGTGACAGAGACGTGCCCAGTGGTGTTTTGGCATTACCCCGAAACCCCACTGGACACGTCTCTGTCACGTTGCAGATGCGACGCTGTGTTGGTCCGTCCTCCACACGACTTCAAACCCCACCGGGAGCGTTTCAGAAGCGTTTAGCCTGCCAGACTTTGTTTACTTGCTCAGATTTGATCATTTTCCTGGTTTATGTTCTTCTAAATATGCAGCTAAATACAGCTAAATATGCTACGTAGCTAATTTGTTTACCTCTTGTCTGTTTTTACGACTGGCAGTTTGCACGAGGTATTTTATTTTGAAAATCCACCGGATTCTCTATGCTGTTTCTTTGTCTGGTTTCCTGTCAGCTCGAGGTGCTCTGTGTAAAGTGACGCGGGCTGCTCACGGTGTCCGTCAAAAATAGAACAGCTGCGTATTTCACGTGGAGCCGAGCGGAGGCCCACTTCTGGGACGCTTCTGAACCGGACCGCGGCGGAGCCGGTGGGGTTTGAAACATTGACTAGAACACGCAACGCTGCACGCCTGCGCCTGGTGGAATTTGGGGGTTAGGGTTTGCTGGCAAGAGTAAACTCTTGAATAGGCACAAAGAAACAAAACATTGGTATTGAGTTCTAATTAAAATCTCTTGAAATTTTAAAAATATTTCTCATTTAAATCGTGATCCTGCTTTAAACATGAATTGATAAAGTTGTACAGCCACAAATCAAGTTGAAATCAACTGATAGTTGCTTATTTAACCAATTTCATATTTAAGGTCATTACAGAAACAACAAGGAACAATCAGCTGAACACACTTCACATTCTTTTATATCATTTCTAACATAATATCTCTAAAATAATTTATGATGTATGATGTTTGTTGTTTGTTACTTTATGCACCATCATACAGTAACACACAGTGTGTTCTGCTGCTGCACAGTGACTCATGTGATGTCAGAATATAATCACAGAGGCTGTCCTGATGAACATTCATATGTCTGCCATTCAGACAGTGTAGGTGAAATATTCATACTCAACACACCCAAACCCAGCATGTCAGTGTGTACCAGCGCAGAGGGGAGATTGTATTTAGACTGCAGCGAACACACACACACACACACACACACACACACACAGACACACACACACACACACACACACACTGCTGCCGCATAACCAGCCGTTTCCGCCAGTTTACCACGGTGCGGCTGGAGGCCTGCAGTACATGTTGTACAACTCCATGTGAGCATGTGGCAGAGCAGCTGTGGAGAGGAAGAGAGGCTGACCGCTATCTGTGGTCATTTATCAGCTTAACCAGTCAGTGCATGTGTGTGCGTGCACATGCGTGTGTGTTCACATTATGAATATTCTAATTAAAGAGCTGACAGATCTTTGATCAACCCGTGTTACTCCATCTTTATCTCTCTCTCTCTCTTTCTTTCTCACACATTCACACTGCCCTCGTTCTCATGTTGACCTGCTTACGCCTCTGGTTGTGTCCAGGCTGTCAGATACACACACACACTGCACATACACTGCACTCATGCACACACAGAAGGACAGGCCTGTGGGCTGGTTCACAGCTGTGTGCTCTGCTTCGCTTCACTGCACCTCACTGTGTGTGTCAGAGAGAGTGATGGACGGAAGGAAGAAAGGAAGGAAGGAAGGAAGGAAGGAAAGAAGGAAGGGATGGAGAGATAAGAGAGTGTGTCAGAGAGACAGAGAGAGAGCGAGAATGTTTGTGTGTGTGTGTGTGTGTGTGTGTGTGTGTGTGTGTGTGTGTGTGTGTGTGTGTGTTTCAGTCTTTTTTGTTGAGGAAATTCAGAATAGAGAGAACAGAAGCCGAGGAGCTCTTTGATTGAGAGAACTGGCCTTCTGTCCACCATCAAAGGCCACACACACACACACACACGCACACACACACACACACACACACACACAGAGAAGGTGAATATGCTGCATCCATTTGAATACATAACACATAGAAAAGGATTGGAGCCGACACCTGGACACTTGTAAATTTTTATGTGGCCGCTTACAAAGGGATTTCAAATAAGTGTGTGTACATGTTATTGTGATGTGTGCATGTGTGTGTGTGTGAGTGTGTGATGGTCAGCGTGCGCCAATATTAGCTCCATTAATATGCAAAGTATTCCTGTGTTGAAATAATAGGGAAGAAAAAGGGCTTCAGAGATGAATTGCCAGGGAAGCAGCTGTTGGCCTAGTTTGCAGGCCTGTCCTTAACACAGGACCTCTGATCACACACACACACACACACACACACACAGCCACACGTTACACAAGCTCATGCACGCTCACACACATTGACACACACAGTCAGTATTTGAATGCGCCCACACAAGCTGCAAACTTCAGCCAAACTTTACCAGAGACTTTTGCCGACCTCCCTGATCGCACGTGTGTGTGTGTTATTATGCATGTTGTGTGCTTCCATTTGGTCATCTGGGTCCGTGTGTGTGTCCCTGATTTCACTGAACTGGTGCATCCCATAATCCACCAGGCCCTCAGGTCAACATTTAATGACTTTTCCTGTCAAATATTCCAAGGCGCAGTCATCTTCCTGACCCACTTCATTGTAAAAAAAAAAAAGAGGCTCCGTATTACAAGTCATGTACAGTAAAGCATTTTTATGTATGAAATCATTAATTCTATCAGCCAACAGCATGAACGTGGGGCTGTAAAAGAGAAAAGAGTCCCATTCCAGTCCCTCTGCTGGGCCTGATTCACTCTGGTGTCAGGCAGCCACCCATAGGACGTGACAAATCAAATCTACACGTCAAACCACAGGTGAGCTAAATCAGGATGGCCGTCACCTGATGTGATTTCTGGGTAATGAAGTCCTCGGATATATGTAACGTAACACTGACAGAGGACGTCATACGAGCAGGTCGAATGGGTCCAAACCAAACTTCACTCCTATGTGAACCTTCACGCAGAGTTGCTGACGTATGCATAAAGGTAGCCTACATTTTATGCTGGAGTTTGAGAATATGCATGAAAGAGAATGCTCAAGTCCACAGAGGATACTGAACATCAGCTCCTCTCGCTCTCTCTTTCTCTCCTTCCCTTATTAATCTGTCTTTCCTGAATATAAACTGCCCCTGACAAACTATCTCCTGTCTCCTTTTTCACTTTATGTGGTAAGTGCTACAAATAAGAGCTACAAATAGGCTTCTTTGGAGTTGCACTGAGGTAAAGTACCAGCAGAACATAAACTACTGTATACCACACACACACACAAACACACACACACACACCTATACACACACACAGTGTGACTCTCTAGCTGCAAAGAGTGTCGATACTATCACTAGTCACTATCGTATACCCACACACTGCATTCACTACATCTCTCTTTCTCTTACATTGATGCCAGGAGACATTCTCCTCCATTAACAACAAAGCACACTGAACACAGTGCTGCAGGACAGAGAGTTGGATCGTGAGCAGTAACCAGGTGTAAAAGCAAACACACCTAGCCGTGTATGGAGGTGGTTACAGGAGTGATGTTATTGATGGTGCTCTTTGTGTTGCTATTCCACAGTATTGATTACACGCAGAGCACACAGCAGATCACATGACCCCAGGCCCCCTCTCAGCCCATTCTTCACACAGCTCGTACCCGGTCACAGATACACATCTCTGGTCTGGCGGACAGGAGTTTTGTCACCTCTGCCATAGCATCACTTAACAAAACACCTTGCTTAAGCCTGTGGGATGTGTGTAGAAATGTGATGTATGTGTTATATACCTGTGTATTTATATGAGGCTGTGTACAGACTGTGACAACAAAGAATCTGATTTGATGTGTTAGGTAGTGACCTAAAATTGCCAAAAATAAGTAACTACTATCACGTTGGATTACATTTCAGTAATTGGATTATAGTTACATTAATTACTTTTTTAATTC
This sequence comes from Sciaenops ocellatus, assembly GCA_033000465.1. NCBI lineage: Eukaryota > Metazoa > Chordata > Actinopteri > Sciaenidae > Sciaenops > Sciaenops ocellatus. The sequence goes on along the minus strand of CP136872.1, from coordinate 3,836,012 downwards.
TGTCTTTAAAATATGATTTTAAATGTCACGATAACCAATGCTCTGTTACAAGAGTAGTCAATTCTGATTTCAGGACGTCCGGACAAACAAAGAAAGCTATAATTCAACGTCATGGCAACAATATTTATTTTCAGTGACACTCTGGACTCTACCCTGCCTGTGATTGGCTGATATTCTCACCCTGACCAATCTCAGTCATCATGACTAAACCCAACCAACTCGAACCCAAAGACAACGAGTACTGGCCAATCAGAGACAGGTAGGATGTCCCTTTCTCTGAGTGGCGGTGTAGAAACACTGTCAGAAAAAAGAGGTCAAAATGTAATCTCCACCAAAACTGAATAAAACTCAATGATTTCGTTTCCGGCTCTGGGTACGGTCAGGACAGAGTCTGGTCCAGACCCGGACCACGGTCTGCCTATTAGTGACCTGTGCTCTGTTAATTCCCTCTATGAATCTTGATGGGGGAATGGGCTCAATTTCATGTTATTCCATTGAGCAGTGCTTTTGATATCACAGCTGCACACACACATGCCCACACACACTCAACATGACGCATCATGGGATTGATGTGGGATGGATCAATAATCACAGAAGACATTTAATGTTATTCTATCTGACAAACTGTAAATGCTGAATATGCTGAATGGATTTTATTTGCATTTGCCATCTAATTTGCACTCAGTAACATGACTACATTTCACATCTACGTCTTCGCTGTTGCACTGTTTTTGTTGTGGCTGTCACACTGTGACAAGAAATTACATCACATGATTCTTTCCTTCTGTCCGATGAATGTTTTCAGCCAAAGAACGTACTCGATCATGCCAGCATTGTGTGGAGATGTGCCAAACTAGCTGATGTAGCTACACAGAGTAAGATTAGTATTCATTTGGAGTTGTGTCGCCGCAGATGTAAGTCCAACAGCTATTGTCGTTAAGTTCAGTCTCCACTTACTTTTGGGAAAACAATCCATCTCTTTAACTGCTAAATGCTCCAACGTGTGGAGTTGTGAGCCAAAACACTGAAGTTGTGGGCCGTAAAACAGAAACAATGAGCTAAAAGATGCTCTGTAGAGCTGAAAGGGACTATAGAGTCTGACTGTAATTCTCTGTGGGTTCACCAGTACAAGAGCCACCTTACACATTATCATTATTTTTAATATAAAACTATTGAATATTGCAGCTTTAATTATAATATGATTAATTGGAAATCATTCTAATTTGAGGTTCCTCAGTGAGGTTAACAAATGATTATGACACTGGGAGGGTGTAACATTTTAGCCTGTAAGTAAACAGGGGCCGTAAGAACACGTGTGGGGCATCTGATTTTTGCTGTTGCCTAGCAACAACAGAAGGATACTTGGCTTGAGCTCTTGCTTACTTGCTGTGCCCTGTGTGTTCAGGCCCTTAATGTGTTTAGTTTTCCTAGTGGTAAGAGACTGTGTAAGCTCAGCTCAGAAGAATGACTTGCAGAGTGTATCCCAGTGGTTGCACCTGAGAAAAGCTATAATTACATACATTTGTGTTAAAGTTGAATTTAGCTCTGCCATCTGTGCTCTGTATTTCTGCACTGACACGCCTACAACAAGAGATGACTGACAGTGAGAACAGGAAATGAAAGGTGTGTGGGCCGATCCCCAACACATCCCTGTTTCACAGCTTTGCCACTGCAGCCAGGCTCCAATCAAAACCTCAGAAATATCCTGACACAATGCAGTGTCTGAAACCCTGGAGAGTAGACTACACTACACACACGCTGTACACACACAGAGTCATACACAGTCTCTGCCTGTCAGTCACACACACACACACACACTCTGTTTGTGTCTCCATCTCTGATGTAGCACAGGGAGCAGATGAAGGTGTTTTTAACCTTTTGATGTCAAGGGAAAGACAGAGACATCGTGTTCCAGTACATTTATATCCAAAGGATGCCTCCTGATCATACTGCAGGCGATGTCATTACCATAATCCACTACTATATTTGCTCATAACACCCTCTGTCATCAGACGGTTTCAACGAAAGAGGAGTTACTGGAATAAGGAAAGAAAATGTAAAAGTTGCTTCAAATCAAAGCATATTCAAAATTCTATATATAAAAGTGTGCATCCTTATTGTAGCTTTGTTCTGTTATAGGCTAGTAATAAACTGGTAAGTTCCTTTCTCAGATGTAAACTAATCGTGTGAATTTTCAAGCTAATTGCACTGACAGATGTTTTAACTGTTATACAATAACCGTCCGTAAACCAGTGGTTGCACCTTGGCATTTTTTTCTTCTCAAACCTCCTTTCCGAAAATATTTCAATTGTTGCTTGCTTCTTTAAATTGTGACATACCTGAACTTGTGACACCTACACTCTAAGACAACCTGCTTCTTGATAAGTGTTTAACTTTGTGTTCTCTGGAGAACCTTTTTGTCCTCAAGAACCACTTTTGTGCCGTTTAACCCTTTATAGGGCACTTGTTGAAATACATGGAAATTTAAAATTTCAACCATGGAGTGTTATTGGTGGATATAAGAAGACATTTTTCCTTTTTTGACTTTTTAAAAAAGTTTCAGTTTTAGGCTGCAAATCAAAGTCAACAAAGTTACCGTATACACTTGCCCACCCTAGGGTAAAAAAAACATCCAAAAAATATGTGGAACATTTTATTTCCACATAACAATCAGACATATGTCTTACGGAACTTATGACACTTATTTCAACATATCACGGACGTGATACAGTGCAAAAAATATAGGGTTAGGTTTAGGGTAGGATCCATTAAAGGCCATAGCAACGCTACCTGCAACGTAGCCTGACATTCTGTGTAGGACAAGGGTGCAGGTCTGTTGAAGTCATCTATCATTAAAGATGATATGTGTGTACCTCTGTGTACCATGGTTGTTAACTGGGTAGGGAAGATGAAGTAAGAGCGAGTCGGTGTGTATAATTCAGATTCATTATGATGGAGAACAAAGAAGAAGGATTAATAGACTTCAGAAGCCCCAAACACATATATCTTTTTAAACATGGCATATTGCAACATCGCTGCCTTCCTCTATCTGTTAAAGCTTTTTTTCATTCAGACATAGTCACATAAATGTAAGTGGCACCTAGGTTTGTTGACAGAGGAAAGGTCAAGAGTGACCAAAAACTTTTGGAAATCCATGGAAATCTGATCATTATTTTACAGATGTTTTGTTATGAACTTTGGGGTAAAGTTTTGATGGTCAGAACTGTCCAAACCAGATTTTATTGTTATCTGAACAGTTTCAAGTTGCAAAAAAGTCAAATGAAGTGGGCCAGAAGGAATGACAAGAGAGAAAAGACGGAGGCAAGGATGTGCGTGCGAGTAGAGTTATTCACAGTGATCCTGAAAGACGCAGCGACCTTCAGCTGGCACATTGCCGTTATGACGCATCACCAAGGTAAATACTCAGTGTTCTTCAAAGACACACACTCACAACCTGCGTCAGCCTGTCAGCATGCGTCACACGCATTGTTAATCGTCCCACAGTCCTCTATTCACTTCTAATCAATTCAGAAGTCTCAGAGGTGTTACACAACATATTCGTGCCTCTGTTGGTGTAAAGGAAGTGCATACTGCCCCCATACACACCGTGGATGTAGAAAGAGAAGTGGATACAACGCTGGGGTCGGAGCTCTGATCATCCTTACAGAAGCTGCTCAGTGGCACATCAAGCCAATAAAGTTTGATTTCTGGGCATAAAATTACCCAGATCTTCCACAGAATTCTTCCGCATTGTGTACCAGAGACTTCATGTTCAGACCAAACGGATCGAATTCTGAGAGTGAAACGAGTCATTTTGTAGTACTGACACATGCATATTTTTGAGCAAATTTGAGTTCCTGTTTTCTGTCTGTACTGACTGTAAAATATATCATTATTGTACTTAAGTAAGTTAAGTACTTAAGTAAATTACTGGCTAATAATTGCAGCAATACATGATGAAATACATGATGAAACTCAGTATTATACTGTGTTTCTACAGTAACCAGACACAATGTGACAATGTGATATGATATCGTATTAAGCATGTAAGTGAACTGTAAGTTCACAACAGCTTACAGTAACTTCACAGCAATGTGCTGTGTTTACGTGGTAAAATGGTAAATTACTGTGAAGCAAAAAAAAATTTGCTGCTAAATTGCAGTTTTGTTCTGTGCAATAATCACAGTAATTACTTTTAATTTACCATTGTTGCTGTATCATTGCTGCATCTCAGTAAACAGTAAATTCCTGTAAATAAAACATTAAAATACTGTAATTTCACATCAAAACTGAGTTTTTTTTTTGTTTGTTTTTTTTTTGCAGTTGCTTTAGGAAGCCACTTTTATTGACAGCAGCTGTCTGTAATATTCCAAACAATTACCCATCATGCAATGCCATAGTGTCATAACAGTAGACTGTGAAAACCTGGTCATTATTAGCAGTGAGGCTGTAGGAACAGATAGCAGGGACTTAGCTGCCATTGAGGGTCATGAACGTCGCCCCCCCCCCCCCCCCCACACACAGGGAATTCAAAGTGAGATGAGAGCCAGTGAATTCTCCCTTTGTTCTGCTTTGCTGGACGTTCATCCTAACAGACCACTGCTGGATGAGCGAACGCACACCCACATAGCGGAGATGAGATGAGATCAGATGTAAGTTTAATGATGCTGTTGGGGAAATTTCATCACTGCAGCAGCAGATTTTAAGCTAAATTAAAAAATCAGCATAGGAATGGATAAACAAAGCGAGTGAATTGAATATGTTTAGAACCAGAATAGCTTTAATATCAGATCAGCATCGACCCTTTTTTCCTGCTGATTGGTACACAATTCACACAATTCAATGCAAGTGTGTCCAGTTCAAGCGTTGCTTTATGATGACTGGATTTAACTGGTGTGATACGAATACTTGTCTTTGCGCACAATAACAACACAACTAAAGCTCCTGAAGCTAACTGAACATTATTGCTTCATTCATTTTGCACAAAAGTCATTTTGGAGGACGGATGTTGTCTCAGAACATCAAATCATCTCCTGTTCAGTCACAGTTCAGACTGCTGCTATAAATACTCATCAGAAACATAATGTGAATTCTCAAATATTGGCCAGAGCATTTACTAACCTCGACTGCAGGGAGAAGAAACACTTTATTTCTAATTTCCTCTGCTTGTTTGAATGTTTCATCGTGTTTTTGAAGAAGACTCTTTATTAATAAGAAGAACTTTAATAAGATCTGCCTCTGGTTTCTAACATGTTAATGTTTTTCTATTATCAGTTCACCGTAAAGTACATTTCCACAGCACTACTTTCATCTTTAGAGTAACAGAGTCAGGTAGTACTCGTCACTCTGTTGGTCAGAGTTTCTCTTCACTAAAAGAAGTACCCAAATACTCATTCATCATTTATTCCCATTTACTTTCGTTTTGCAGTTTTTCATTAGATGTTAGACTGAAGTTTCACAATAAAAGCCATTCCATGGATCAAAAGGCATAATCCTTTATATATCTAGTAGGCTTTAAATTTAAAATTTTGGTGAGTTTCACCACACTTAAATAAAATACATTGGAGTTCATTAATTACTGAAGACAGTATTTTGCACTAAAAGTGAAACTCACTACAGCAAATTGTTGAGTATGACATGACTCTGTCTTGTACTTACTTATGTGATGCACATTACTGTGGAAATGTGCATCACATTGAATGCATCATAAGACAGAAGAAGCACCAGTAGAAGTATAATCCCCCTATCCTCAATATTCTTGACTGAGGCTGGCCTGAATTTATTTGTGCTGGCTATTGCTGCCAAAGTGTCTCTTGAAAGAGAGTCAGTGTAACTTTCATTATTTTTTAGTCAAAAGCAGCCGCATTGGTAATAAAAGGACGACGGTAAATGATAAATTCAGTGTCACTATCACACAAAATGAGAACAGAGACAGCAAATTGCAGCAACATCTGCTATAAATCTGCTAACATAACCCACAATAAGCTGCTGGTCATAACACATTAAAACCTCTGAAGGTTGTGTTTTTTGCTTTTGAGTTAAACTTCTCATTTGTAAGAACATAAATGTTTTTTTTCTTTGGTCCCAAAACACAAACTAAATAAAACCTTGATGGAAGAAGAGTGAGGCCCAGCAACTTATGAATTTGACACTGACTTTTTTTAACTTAACTTTTGTAACTGACATTCAAGCCAAATCATGATCTCCTCCTAAAACTATGAAGAAGTTTGTGCCTAAATTTAACCAAACCGTCACATACTTTTCACCAGTTCACCTGACTTCACCCTCTCCTGCATGTCAAAAACGTAATAATGTGAAAAGTTTCTTTGCAAGCTTCATTTTGAAAGTCTAACTGGACGTTACATACTTATTATCGCGCTGCATGTGCAAAACTGACAGCAGAGGGAGTCGCAGGGCATCCCTCTTTGAAGCATAGGTCCACTGCCAAAGCTGCTGTATTTGACGAGTTGGGAGTGAGAACATTTTGTCCAGTCCTACCATCATGGTAGACTTTATCAGGTTATTACCACACAATGAAAGTTGGCCATGCAGTTTTTAGACTTGTCAGTACTTAGAGAATTGTAGTGATGAGTCACTTTCTATACCCTCTAATCATGAAGGGTCATGGGGGACTCTGTGAGATGCAGTTGACACAGTCCATGGCTTTATAGAATGTTGCTACAAACTCACAAAGGTGGGTATTTTGGAGAACCTAAAGGTTGGGGTAAGCCTCCTCCCCAAAGCACGTTCATCTGTAAATGTGCACAGTTGTTTGATGTATTGTTCAAATATTGCTTCCTATCTGTCTGTCATTACAACATGACTCAGAGAAATGTTTTTTATGATGGCAGGGGGACATGCTGTCTCAGATGCACTTTAAGTAATCTCCTGTTGCTGGTGAATTGGGATCATTTGATTATTGAGGGATTTATCTTGTGACTCATTGTGACCGTCGCCTTATTGATGGGGGCTCATCGTACAAATAAAACCTGACCCCGTCGAGACAGGAATGCATTATGGGAGGAAGGTCAGCACCAGTGTCATTATATTGCCGATTAGTTTTGATCTCTTTAAGGGATTCTTCCCCTGGACCAAAACAAATGATACTATAGCTGTTTTTCCAATATGAGATATTATTATTGATGATACTCAGACTTCTAAATTCTGCACAGACTACATGGGAACATGCATTTAAACAATAAAAATAAAAACAGCAGATGATTGAAAGACAGAGGCTGCAGTAGAAGGCAGATCAGGATGGGAGTCGGTGTCTTGGCTAATGAGAAAGAAAGATTGAGCCTCTTGATTCGGTGTTATATCACATATAACAGTTATCATGTTCATGCCACTGCAGAACAGGTATTCTCTTCTAGTTTTCGCTTATTACAGGGTTTGTTGCTTGTTAAATTCAAAGTAGCTCAGGACTAAAATACATGCGACTGTCTTCTATCATATGAACCCTCTGGTCCTCTCAGGTCATCATCGCTGCTAAATGTTCCCAGTTCTGCACTGCCTTTGCCTGAATCTTAAATACTCATCATAAACCATTTCACCCTCAAATTCTGTATTATGGTTTCTGTTCTTAACTTTTCAAATGTCTGTTAAAACTGCTTCTATTTAATGTTTTGATGCTGTTTTCTTTCGTTTAATGTTTTGAACACAGTATCTGAAGCACCTTGAACTGCTCTTGTGTATGAAAGGTGCCAAATAAAAGAAAATAAACCTACCAATTATCATTCAAATATGTGCACAGAACTAAACATTTGATCAATAATTAACTAACCAGATTCATAATGAATAAGTGTAACAACTTGTGCTGTACTCCAGCAGGTGGTGTTCCCAAAATGCACTCTGGGGCCATGCTCACAAAAGATCTAATCTTACCACGAATCCTTCTAAAAGTTCAAGAAAGTTCCAGCAAAGAGTTTGTTCTTATTCACAAAGGTGCTGAGAGCAGCTTTTAGTAAAGAAACACCGTGAGCGAATGTCCTCAAACTAACTATAAACTAAACTTCGAACCACACACACAACTACAGATACAAACAAATGAATAAATGCATTGAATACAGTGATGATTGGTTAATGAATGCATGAAGATCACTGCGTACCAGATAAATACTGTATAAATATATTGACAAGATGGATTAACTCGTAGAAACTCAGGAGACCACAAAGTGAAAACTTCAGCATTAATCAGTGAAATTCACTAAATGCACCTTACAGCAGCTGGCAGATGAGAAAACACAAGAGAAAACACCTGAAGTCATTCAACAGCATTACGTTAATGATGGGAGAATTACTCTTAGTACTCAAACAACCCCAGTATGACAGGAAAAGTTTTAGCACCTATTAACAGCTCTAATTCACACTGATGATACTCTCTATTTGAGTGAACTAAGCAGCACAGCATGACTCGCAGGTCAAGTGTACTCTGCCCAGTGTGCCGGCATTGTGCCAAATGCACTTTTGATCATTCACAGGCTGTAGCCAATCATATTAGTTACTTTTATTACACACAGGGCTCTCCCCGTCATGACACACTGACAGTTTGCGAATCCTGTGGAGAGTTTTCCCCTGAGAATATTTGTCTGACGTGCAGAGCTTCAAATATGAATGTAATGAAGAAAGCAGCTCGGATATACAGCCTCTTAAGTTTTCTGTGGTTACTTGTAGTTACTGATGATGACATCATCGGTCCAAACAGAAGACACCAGAGGAAATGTCTTCCTTACTAACGCATCAATCTGTGGCACCAATACTAGAAACAGGGTAAATACTGACAGCACATATGAGAGTGGAAAGATGAGCAGAACATGAACGAAGAGTTTTTGTGATTTCAGAGTGGTTTCTGTGCCTTCAACACAACAAGCTGACGAACATATTCAACGCACTGAGATCACGCAAGATGCAGCCATGAAGTCAAACCACAGTTCCTTTAAGTTTACCGCACAGTTTACATTCTTTCATTCACATTGCATTGTACAGTCACAATGGGATGCTTTGCCTCCTCTAAAGAGTGAATAGACACTGCCATACTGTTTACACAGGTTCATTCAGAGTAGCAGCTATTTTCAGCAGCAGGTTGAAGTGGAAATGTCTTGATATATATATATATGATAGATGTTCCTGGAAAAAGATATTCTCACTTTTAGAAATCTCCAACTGCATCCAAAGCTGATGCAGACTCCATAGGCCATCAAAAATAAAACTACACATCAGTGCTACAGAGGCAACAGATATGTAGCAACAGCAGATCACTGAAACATGTTATGGGGCAGTGTGTCAGATTTAGTGGACTCCATTTACAGAATATGGCAGAAATGGAATCTAATATTCATAAATATGTTTTCATTTATATATAATAACCTGAAAATAAGAATCGTTCCTGTGACCCTGATAAGGATGAGCAGTTACAAGAAATGGATAGATGGAATAAGAATATGCTGCAGGTCCTCTTCCACAGAGTCTGCCATCATGTTTGTACAGTAGCACTGAATAAACTGGCTCTACAGAGGACATTTTTCATGAGTTTTGCAGTCGCACACTTCACAAGGGGGAGTGCAATGGTTGGTTGCAGTCTACATCCCTAGATGCCACTAAATCCTCCACGCTGGACTTTTAAAGTAAAACCACGTACCCTCCTTTAGTGGGATCATTTTTCTTTTCTCTACGATTTGTGTTAACTGAGCCTTTACAGCCTAAAGAATCAGTTTGTGTTATTAAAATAGTGCAGAACGTGTACAGGCTGTCAGCCTTTCAGGGAACTGTTTGTGGTGTAATGCTAATGTCTCCAACTGAATATGGAAATGACTTTGAAATGTTATAATGTTGCATATGACATTTTAAATACCTGGTAAGATCTTCTTAAGTGGTTCAAACAGCCAAAGCATTTCTAAATGTGTTTGTGCTCAGGTTTGTTTTAGTGACAGCCCAAAGCTGAGCAGAGCTATGTGACTTTAGTTTATTAATAGCAGCATCAGTGTAATACATTATGTGTTCCCTTGACAGAAGCTGGATGACTGACTGTGCATGTACATGTGTGTGCACACGTGTCTCAGCTCACTGTGAAGATACTTTCTGCCCATGCACAGTAATGTGAACTCAGACCAGCTGAGCCCAACAAAAACTGCTGTGTTCACACAAACACGCAGGTAGGCCATCTGTTGCAGTCAACACCAAACCTGACCCACGAAAAGAAAACAACAGCACACCAAGAACGCGTGCACTCGACACACACACACACCTCCTTCTCTACACACACACACACACACACACACACACACAGCCAAGAATAATTAAGGAAGGACGTTTTGCAACTGTGAGTGTGTGTGAATAAAATTTGTTCAATTGTGTGGGACTTCACACTCAGCAGTAAAGGTAATCAAGATTGGCCATTGTAGAGGATTCAGCCTGTTTAACTCTGGATCCATTAGCAGATGAATGACGACAAAAGAGGCCTTTCTCATTTCCTAAATCGGCTGTCAAACTGATACTGCCGGGGTGTGATGTAAGAGGCGTAAATCCTCTAAGCCATTTGCTGGAATTTTAGATAGGAAGGGATGTAATGAAATGAGCATCATTTCTTGATAAATCAGGACCTTTTGGTGACCTAACTTCACCTCCTGACTCAGGCTAAGAGGTACGCAGCTTTAAAGCATCAGAAAGATTCAGAGAACAAATTACTGAAATGTTTCCAAGAGCCGGGATTTCATAAGTGTTGTACGGATGACCACAGAAATTGGGACTTTTGCTTACTTTGACTTATTGAAGTTTCCAGGAGGCCGTAATGATGGCAATAACAGGGAGATCCGAGGGAGGTGTGTGATGACAGGAGTGATGAGCAGGGGTGAGAATGGGGATGAAGCAGGTGAGCACACAAGCAGAATAACTATATCATTATAACAAAAATCATAATAATAATATGTAATGCATCCTGCTGATTATTATTATTATGATGATTTGAAAACTTGTCAGTGATGCTTGTTGTGGAGAAATTGCTCAAAGTCAATGGCACCAGGTCAGGAGGGAAGAAAGCATTCAGGAGCCTCTGATGTGTTATGCTGTAATAGTTACTGAAGCTTGATCAAGGAGAATCAGAGACATTTTCACATACAATCGGGTATGCATATGAGTCGGTCTCCATTCTGCCCAACTCATGCTGGTGGTCAGACTTTAAACCCTTACAGATGACGCTACAAATACTTTACGCCCAAAATAGTCAAAGGGGATGCATTTACCCATGTTAGTGTTCACCTTCAACACATTCTAGTCTGGAGACACTGTTGTCTGTTAATGCCATTGGAATGTCAACAGTAAGCTATCTATTATGTCTAGGCGGCCAACATTGAGTTTCTTCGACCCTGGTCACCAGGCAACTCTGAGATAGGCTGGCACCTGCACTCCTCCAGCACTCCAAACAATGGCCTTACATGCCAAAGAGAGAGCGTCTTCTCTGATCTGGCTTAGTGCCATCACCGTCTATGACCCCAAGGCCCATGCATGGCCCTGTGTACCCAAAGGATAGAAAATTCCATAACAATGCTGAACTGATCTCGTGGAGCAGAAGTGCTGTACAAAAACACGGTTCTTAAATTTAAAGAGCATCTTGACACCGGGTTAAAGCGTCACTTCTCACCTCTCTGCAGTGAGGTTAAGGTGTAGTCAGGGTGTGTGGTACACTGGTAATGTACATCAGAACATACATGTGGCTATTTCTAAATAATTTTCTTACACAAAACAGAGTAAAAATACAATGTTACAAGTCCTGCATTCAAACTCCTCTCTGGAAGTCAAAAGTACAGATCAACAAAATGTGCTCAAAGTATCGAAGTAAAAACACTTTAAAAACACTGCAGTGAAATGGCCCCTGTGTCTGAGATCTTATTCTGTCCCAGATTAGACTGTTAGTACTGATGCAACAATGTGTAAGCAGCATTTTAATGTCGAGCTGATCCAGGGTCTGCTAGTTTATAGCTCATGCAGTCAGGTTGTTTAGCCCTCTGGTTCCACCGAAGAGTCAAAATAAATCAGAGAGGTCATGAGATGATTAATGCTGCAGGGAAGAAAAAGTATTAAAGGACAAGTGTGTAAGATGTAATGGCACCTAGCTGTGTAGTTGACTAGAAAGGCACTATATAAGTACAGTCCATTTACCATTATAATTTAGTTGATGATGGCAACACCCTCGCCTCACCCTCTCCTTCATAGCATTAAGTAGAAACGACACGTAAAAAGCCCGGGAGCCAGTGTTTAGTTTGTCTTTTTTGGGCTACTGTAGAAACATAAGTGACATTCTTGCAGTTGTGGTCTTGACCAGTCTTGAACTCAAATCCAGATTCCTCTTTGTCTGAGACCTAGTAAAAATGCTACTGATTCAGAGATGAGACCAAGACCTTCAAAAGTGACCGACCTTGAGTATTACATCAGTATTATATTCTATTTCAGTCTTTATGCTAAGCTAAGCTTGCAGGTAACCAGCTACTGGTTCTAGCTTTATATCTCTATAAAGCTATATAACTCTGCAAGAAAGCAAATACACATTTTTTATTTTCCAACTGTCACTTTGAAAGCACATTGTGCATAGCTTAAAAGCCTGGTAAGATGGATTTCCATGTGATCATGTGATTTCATGATCTTCCAGCTGCCTTACGAGGTTATCAAATGAGTGCAGAACCAGGAACATCTTTGAGGAGAGGATGTTTTATTTTTATGTGTGAATTTGGACAAGCTATAAAGACTTTTAGTCTTTGGTGTGGTTGGACATCTTGTAATATGGACATATACCCTGATACCCTGCCTTTGATACTGTCCACTGCCTTTTACATACATGTGGAAGCAAATGGAAGCTCTTTGGGTGCCCCAACCCGTCCTCTGTGCAAACCACTGTCTTCATGGTATGTTAAATTTGACAAAACTGTGTGTACGCTACACAACCTACTCCACAGGATATATTACAGTAAAGACTGTTGACTGTATATCAGGATTACAGCTCATGAAAGACAACCTTGATTAAAAACTAAGTAATGAAAGAAGGAGAATGAGAGAAGATAAACCTCCATAAAGAGTAAAAGGGGGAAGGGAGGGAAATGACAGGAGCAGTCAGAAGAATCAGTGAATGGTGGATGGAGTAGGGCGAACACTGCGCCTCACCGCCAGCTCCATCCCTCCTATAGTCAGGATCTCTGGAGGGCACAAATTACATTCCAGTTTGACACTGAAGCAGCTGAGGTGCACTTTATGCACCGACACACACACACAGAAACATGCACACACACCTCACAAATCACACTCATTTCAGTCTGGAGCAGACAAATTCAATTAGACCAGCGCTGCCTAAATGGGCTTATCTGAACAGTGGGAGCTTGTTACATGGAGCCCTTAAGCCCTGTGTGTGTGTGTGTGTGTCTGTGTGTGTGTGTGTGTGTGTGTGTGTGTGTGTGTGTGAGAGAGAGAGAAAGGGAGAGAGAGAGAGAGAGAGAGAGAGAGAGAGAGAGAGAGAGAGAGAGAGAGCATGAAACCACAGAACTTGAACTGGCGTGAGGGCATGCTGCAGATCTCCAACGCCAACAGGAAACCATGAATAAGAATGATTCCATTTACACATCACAGCTACCTGACTGAAGCTTTCATGGCAGGGTTAAGGCTTTGTTTACAGAGCAGCTGTGGTGCTGCTGTGGTTACAGATGCAGGATTCATTTCCATTAAAGATGCTCAAAGGTCCTACAGTGTTAACTTCAGATCTACATGTGGAAAACGCACAGTCAGTATTTTGATGAGATTTTCTGAACTCGTGGTTTACAGGCTTCAGGTTTGTCTGCCATATTTTGTTATTTTTAGGCTGTTTTATGGAAAGGTTTTATGCAATATGAAATTTGTTGTATTGCCTGCATGTCCACAGGTTCTGAACACACAACAGAAAGATGACATCTCACTGTAGGGGTTCGATTGGCCTGATTGGCTGCCGCAGTGTGACACTGCGTTTCTTCAAAAGTTTAATCTGGATTAATTTCTCTGGATTAATTAATCTCGGGCACACCCTGCAGCTGCAATGCTACAGATAAAAAGCACCTTCGTTTTCACTACATTGCCGGATTTGATCTGAAACCGGACTTACAGAGTTTCCTGATGGATAGTAAACTGCTGCCAACTGTAGCTGCTGTTAGCCAATGTTGGCTCATTTTCTTAGTTTGGCTGCACCGACTTTAAGCTCAGAGTACCGGGGAGTGTTAGCGTTTGTACCAAAGGAAATTTGGACCACTGGGCCAGGGCCAGGGCACTGGGGAATGCTGATATGGAGTGGGGCCTGTGTCATGCCAGAACCAGAGCTGGAACAGAAGGGGATGTTGACAAAGGAAGCTAAGAGAAAAGGGATCCGACAGTAGCTCAGTTCGTAGAGGACTTGGATTGGGAACCAGAGGATGGTTGGTTCATGTCGAGCATGGACCAAAGTATGGAGTGTGGACTGGTAGCTGGAGAGGTGCCAGGTCACCTCCTTGGCACTGCTGAAAAAGAAGTGACCGAGCATCTTGGACTTACTTTAGGTGGTTGGTGAGAATTTGGTGAAATAAAAGGCTGAAAGACAGACGCTGAGCTGGGCTGACTGCTGTTGGACTAGTCAGTAATATTAGCTGGCTGCTATGTCTGCTGTTGTTGACCTTGTTGATGTTTGGCTGTTAGTAAAGTTTTTGATGATAAGTAATGTAATCAGAACAAATACTCGAGTACAGCTGAACATATTTACCACAGTGGGATTAAATCTGAAACTGGGGATGCTAAATCACAAAAATACTAATTTCTATAAAATGTTGCTTTAAAATAAACCTGTAGTTTTTTAGGTACTCATGTTATTCCACTGCTATGAACTTCTATGGGTTCTTTCCTAAACAGAACTACTGTATGTGAGGAATCTCATGACGTCACTCTACTAAAAACGTGTTCACCAGTCACTACGCAGCAGCTCTCTGCAGTCTCACGGCGGTGACAAAGAGGTGATGATAGAGAAAAAAGCCTAACAGCAGTGGACACAGTCGGGTCACTCACCCAGCTCCACTGGCCTGACATGGGATGAACAGTCAGAGTGAGTCACAACCTATCACATCCTTACCCATCTAATGAGCAGTTTGGTATGGTGCTTTCCCCCCCGAGGAATACTATAATGTTAAAGTGTGTGAGTGAGTGTGTGCATGCTGCTGTTATGTACACTAGCGTAGGAATGTGTGTATACTCGCCTGGAAGTGTGAGCACGTGCTTGTGTGTGTGAGCGCATAATGTTTATGGAGTGTATGTGACTGTACATGTTAACATATGAATGTGTGTGAATGTGTGTGTGTGTGTGTGTGTGTGTGTGTGTGTGTGTGTGTGTGCAGACTTACTACTACATACTGGAGCCTGCTAACAGGGCCTAATGAGTTTTGCCTGCTAATTCTTCCCATCTGATTCAGCACACATCCACCCAGGGCTGGAAACAACAGCAGCTGGGCTCAAGAGAACAGCTTCACCACAAAGAGAAGCAAAATAGTGTGTCCAGTGTCTTCACTGTTCGGTTGACCCCTTCACCTCTCATGACCAGAGGTGATGCAACTCAAGTAGATACAATCCTCACTACTTTATATTCGACCTGCAGCTCTGTTACTAACTATTTTCATTGGACAGTATCCAAATCTTGCCTAAAAAGTTGCTAGATGTCTGTAGATTATTCCAAAAATATTCATGCAAATGTGCAAAAGTCAAGCTAAACTTGACTGACTCTAACATTGTACTGTGTTATTGAATGAACTGAATGTGAATTATTTTTCAAGCTGCTATCATCTTGTTAATATGTGTTAATATATGTTAGAACCCACGCAGACACGGGGAGAACATGCAAACTCCACACAGAGGTTCAAACCAGGAACCTTCTTGCTGTGAGGTGACATGCAAAAACGAAGAATGAGCTTCCTGGAAAAAAAAGGTGGATCTGTGATTGGTCGATACACACATTAGCAGCTCATTCACGTTCCGGTCTGTGGGTGCTGACTGGTCGATTGAGCATGCTGGTACTCTCTCCCAAACTCATTATCCAGAGGCTCACAACAACATGAGAGCACCTTCTCTTACAGAACTTAAAAAAAAAAAAGTTGCTTTAGTGGCTTAAAAGTCACCAAATTTAGCAGGGAAGTTGCTAAGCTGGCAACACTGATCTGGAGTTTCTGTGGTACTAACAAACTGCAACTATCCTCATCACGGTTTACACGACTGTGACTCTAATAGTGTCAGCTATCGTCGACATAACATTTTAAAATTGAAGCCTTTTGTGTATGTTGTAGTAACTTGATGTAAAACATGTTTGAATTAATCTAATTCAATGGATTTATCGGCCAGTTCTATCATCACCACCACAAACGATGGTCTTGGTGTTGCCAGACATGCAGAACAGATAACAGATATCTGAATAAAGACATGTATTGTTCATACAGTCACCTTAAGACATGCATTTTAGATCATCTCTATAAAGATTTAAATATATGAATGCTGATCAATTTTTTTTTTTTAAAAAAAGCAAAGCAGAAACATCATCAGATGATCACCAGATGATGGGTTCTGGGATTGTATTTCATCCACTGATTTCCGTCTGGTTTGCTCTCCTCATGGACGGTAAAGCTTCATGCAACCAAAGCCTGTTGACTGGAACTCAAACTCAAACACTACAAACAGAAACCAGAACATGTCCTTTACCTACACATTCTGTTTATAGACAGAGATCATCACTACTCCGAAATCACCACACAGCCCTGTGCTGGTCTGGAGGTCCGTCCTTCACATGCTGATGACAGTACTTTTGACTGCGATGGTTCCCAATTGGCATGTACGAAGGCTCAGCAGCGGCCCAGGGTTCGAATCCGACCTGTGGCCCTTTGCTGCATGTCATTCCCTGTCTCTCTCTCCTTACATTCCTGTCACTCTTCAGCTGTCTCAAAAGTGGAGCTTGAAAGGGCCAAAAAAATATCTTTAAAAAATATATATAAAAAAAAAAACAAAAAAACAGACTGCTGTGTACAGGAACTCATATGGCACAGTGCATGGGCCATTGTAGGAAACTCAGCACTGTGATCGCTCCACAGCAAAGCACTATCATCCCTCTGCTGTGCACTATGCTGTACATCTCACATGTGATGATACACAGGTATCTCATAAAAGGACAACCCTTAACTTAAACCCAGTAAAAGCCCGTCAGACAGTCTGACTGTTGCATTAGTTTTAGACACAGCATGTGCTGATACTCACAGCAAAAGGGGAAAATCACACTGGGCCTTTTCAATTATTCAGTGCACTAAGGCAGCTGTGCAGAGAGAAGTTAATGAACTCAATTTGTAAAAGTGCTGGCCTTGATGGAGGCTTAACAAATTAATGAATTTACACTGGCTGTGTAGGGGGCAGCAACAAGAGCTAGAGATCTTCTATCAATATTTTGATTCAGCTTTTGTCCAAACTGCCCATTACAGGTTCCTAAAATCCCACAGTGACAGCCTCTGTCAGACCAACAGTTTAGTACCTTTTAAGACATTTTAAGAAATCATCAAACTGCACATTTGGGAAGCTAGACTCTGTCTGGTATTCTCGCATGCTAATCATAATAAATATTCTGATGAATATTCATTAACAAATCATTTTGACATTCATTGAAATAAATTAACAGCACACACTTCAGGCTGTGAACATGCTACATGAGTGAAGAGATGGCCAAACGTAACATCTCAAACCTGGACGCTGGCTTGCATCACAGATGGTACATTCGGCACAGCAGAAACTGTAGAAGTTTCACACTTTTTAAACACAAGCTGAATTTGTCAGGACAAAGGCTGAAAATACTTTTACTTACACTGCACGGTGTGATTATGTATGTTGCTCTACATAAAATGCAACACCTACCAACACCTTACATGTCCCCTCAGATGGGGTAGCACTCTGGATCACGGACGGTCAAGGATAGCACAAGAAGCTGTGGTGATGAGAGAGGTCGGGCAATGGACTGTCCTATCAGAGGCTACACTGCAGGACATGCTGACACTGGCTCAGGACTTACTGTCAGAGATGTGAAGTCCTACAGGACGAGATACGTGGTCAACCAAAGTTGCACACTAACCTTTTAGCAGATTCTATGCTACCCACATATTTCACTGTACATACTGAGAGTATGTGACCAATAAATTCTTGAACCCTTGTGGAAATTTAGACAGATTCTAACTGGGTGTCCAATCATTCATCAACATCATCATTATTATTCATATTCATATCAGCTACACTAACTGTAGCAGCTTGATCAGATGTAACCAGCAGAAAGCAGACCAGTAAGAGCTCACACATGAACTTGTTGTCTGTTCCTCTTCTAAGTCAGTGAAAGACAAACTAAGACTGACAGATCAGAGACGAGGGTTAAATAGGACTGGGAAGCTTCTGTTGATTCTTTTGGTCTCAAAGAGAGAAAATCACTGAGATCTTTGTTTCCCAATCAACCACTGTTTTGACAAGACTGAACTGCTCTTATTTCGACGAAGGCACTACTTACACTACCGTAAAGAACTCAGAGGTATACCCGGGTGTGACACTGGATGAGCAGCTGTCCAAACATCACTGTAGCAACCCGCTCCTGCAGATTCATCCTCCACAACATCAGGAGGCACATCCATTCCTCACACAGAAAATGATGCATGTTGCTCTGCTGCTGCCAATCAGCTTGTTACTCCCTCAGTATGAGAGGGCCCAGCTTACAAATCACCTCTGTTTGCTGTCCACGATTCACAACTGTGAAACAAGCTTCCCATTGACATCAGGACAGCAGAATCCTCCTTGCAGTTTTTGGGTTATCCTCATGGTTGAATGCACTTATTGTAAGTCGCTTTGGGTACAAGCGTCAGCTAAATGAAGGTAATTCATTTTCCACTCTGAAGGCAGTGGAAAAGTGAGCGAGGAAGAGATTGACTGAAATTAGTTTTCTATTGAGTAACAGAAGGAGGGAGAAACAAACGTCAGCAGCCTCAGATCACTAAACCCTCAGATATAAGCAAAACTAAACTGTTTCAACCTGGACGGCTTCTAAAGAGCGTGCTGGACATTTCTGCTTCATTATAATAACAAGAACTGATTATTAAATATGGATTGAGGGTTGAGGTTATGGTGCCTGACATATCTTACACTAAATTAAGTTTCATGTCACCCACAGTTTTCCTGTGATGTCCACCTTCTGAATGAAACCATTAAAATCCAAATTGTTCTCCACGTCAGTACCAATCATTCACTGATATGTGGATCTACTTTTTTTTTTACCAAACTGGACACAGTGTTCTCTTCCCACTGAAAACCTGATGAGGGCAAGGATTGACCAAACTTAAACTTCTATTGAAAGTCTATATGCTGAAAACGGTATTAAGATGTATATGTATGCATCATCTCAGTTTACGGTACAGTACATCCAGCCACTATTGTTTCAGGTAACAGCTGAGTCAGGGATCCTGAAAGGTACAAAGCTATTTCCCATGGCCTCAGCTGTAATATAGAGTGCTTCCACTCAGCACTATATAAATCATTACTGCTGCTGGACTACCACAGTACAGCAACGAGCTCACGTTTCAGCAAGCAGCATCAGCCTGCGATGCAGCGGGAAATATAAAGACGGCTCGACTGTAACCTCCAACATTTGCAAGTTTCAAGGGTGCAAAGAGCATCGTCCTGCAAGTTAATGCTTTTAAAGTTCACTGATTTTGTTGTAGCACCCAATAGCATGTCCAAGTAGTAAAGTATCCTCCCAGGTCACGATTGATGTGAGACTCTACACAGCGCACGGTTTAGGCATCAACAGAGAGGTTTCAGGTGCTAAGCCAAATCTTAGGTAACAAAGATTCAAAACATACAAGATTATCCATGTGAGTCAAGCAGGAACTGTGTCTGAACTACATTTCACTATACCTTACTGAAAGTTTGCATTGCACAGCGTTTCCCAGAAAAAAGGCAGGCTGATAATATTAAACCTCATACTGAAGAAGAAAATCCTTACTCTGTGTTACATATCTGTCTGCTAGCATAGTTCTGCTAGCATAGTTCTGTTGAGAAAGTCCACCTACCAAGGCCTCTAAATCTCACTAATTCACACATTATATCTTGTTTTCAAAGTGTAAGGATGACGAGTTGCAACCAGTGTTGCTAGGTCGGACGCACTGACAGTATAAAGAATGGACAGCGTAAGTGTGACGTCACCTGTAGGTTTCTGAAGAGGGGTTATGAAAAATCTGTGCCTCCAGCTTCAAGTGGAACTGCAGTTTTTGGCACTTCCGCATTGGCTTCAATTCCCAGCCACAGAGGTTGCTGCTTGGTCGAACGCCACGCTATGACACAATGCATATTGGTTCCTTCTTTCATTTTTAACCACACAATACATCACAATATTACTATGACTGAACCCTTCCTGAGTGAATGTACTGTGAATGTACTGTGCTACAGTACAGCCAGCAGCTGGTTGATGTATGCTCGACTCCTACTGGTGTATGAGTGCACACTGTATTTCCCTCATGGAGGGCTCTGGGGCTCTGCTGTGTAATATTTCCGCTAAGCACCGCATGCTGCAAAAAGCATTACACATGACCAACCAATGATCACACACACACCCAAAAAACGCAGCATGAAGAAAGAAATACACAGAGCCTGGCACTTACAGAGGTCAGTACTGCTCCCAAACACCTTATACACTAACAGGCTTTTTCAAACAAGCCTCCTGTGTGATAAAAACAGTCCTAGATTAAATTGTACTCCACAGCTCAAAAGATGGTTGAAGGGAGTTGAGGCGGTCCCTGAACACACAACACATTAATTCAGTCACACTCGTCACACTCAAAGTAAACGCTCAGAAACACACAAACACGGAGAAAAAACTATACCAGAGACACCACAAGGGAGCGCTTTGGAATGGTTAATGACAGCAAAATGAAGTCAGGCTTAAAAGCTAAGGAGAGTATTTCAAGTGTCCTCGTTCCATTTCGTCGTTTCAAAGCACAACATGTGTCCTCTGCTGTCAAATAGCAGCCTTTTAAAGTGTGCATGCGGGAAAAATCAATGTGAACATTTCAGAAGAGTTGTCAAATGTGAGCTAATTAAAACAAGTGGAGACAGCTCTCACACACACAAACACACACACACTCCACATGTCCACATATATGCACGTACGTGTTAAGAAAACACCTCTCGTGTGTTTTTGAATACTGTCTCTCTCACTTCCGTTTCTCAAAGGAGTGGATGTGTGTGTAAGTGTGTGTGCGTCTTGGCCCTGAACACCTCTGGCGTACCTATGTAAACCATACACCCCCAGAGACCGGGTTGCATCACTGCCGTTCCCCTGCTTACAAAACAGATGAGTACACATCACACTCTTACAACTATTGCCACAGCCGGTGAATCCACATGAGTCGTGTGTGACACATATGTGTGTGTGTGTATGTGTGAGCCTGGCTCCTGAGCTGGGTCTAAACTTAGTTGAGCTCTTGAGACTCTTTGTGTGGGTGAACTTCAGTTTGTTGTTTCCTCCCGCACATTAAACCAAGGTCATGTAAGCACTAGAAAAAGCTAGTAAAACTTTCATGCTCAGTATTTTAGATTTTTCTTAAATGAGTTATTAGCCCATGGCTGTTCACCTAGCAGCACCTCTGAAGCGTTAATTAATATTTTACATCTTGTCTGTTTAACCCATAAAGAAGTATAAAAACAACACTTGTGGTTTTGCATCAATGTGTGTTTTGTGTCAATGCCCACTGGGAATTTCGAAGAGCAACAGAGTGCCCCCAGTGCAGTTGACCAGCAGAGAATGCCACTGAACTCATGCTTATGGTAGCTAGCTTAGTCGTTAGCCGCCATCTCATTTTTTGAATTTCATAATATTTCGATTAATAGAAATTCCATTACCATGACAAATACCATAATACAGTGCAAACAACAATGCAGCTAGTAATATAACTAATGTTAACTGTGTTGTGGCTTTGCAAACTGTCATTAACATGCAGAGAAGACGAGATGGTTTAACCAATGACAGTATAAAGAATGGACAGTGTATGCGTGACATCACCTATAGGTTTGAAGCTCAGAATATGCAGCGCTGGCCGCCACCATGTTGGATGTACTGCCTTTCCCACCTCCCGGCTAATCTAAAAATCAGCAAAGACGTGTATCATCGGCGGATCTGAGGTGGGCCAAATGATGCCTGGGTGCTCAAACAAGCCATTTGTAATGGCATATCACCTGTCAATCAAAGCAGGAGTGCTGTTAATTCTGCATAACTTCAAGTCTTAATATCATTTGAACAGGTGAGTTCTATAAAAAATTCACCCTCAGTACAGTTGTCATGAACGGGGAAATTAGCTATAGAGACCAAAACTGTTTTTTGTACCAGGCTGTAAACATGTTTATTTCTGCTGTGAAGTTGGACATTTTAACATGGGGACTTATGGAGACTGATTCACTTCTGTAGCCAGCCTCAAGTGGACGTTTGAGGAATTACAGTTTTTAAACTTGCGCCAGCAACTATAGCTAACATCACAACAAGTGTCTGCAAACTAGAACAGACCTGGATAGAATGACAAGTTCAAAGCGTAAAGCTAGCAGACAGTGAGGAGGTATTTGTGTGTGCTGGATTACACTCGCATCACCTGGAGTCACATACTCCACCTTTAAACTACCTTTAAATTATAATCTTGTATACTACAGTTCATTTTCTTGAAGAAACCAATAAAAATTGATGACACAGCTGCAAGAACACATTTTGTTGGTGGACACTGCAGAGTATTCTGTGAAGACGATCCAAAGGCAGAGTGCAGTACCTGCGTTTTTTAGGTATTATGATGGTGTGTCAGTGATTTTTTCGGGTAAAATCAGCAGCCTAAAAAGACCTCAAATGAAAAGCAATAAACTCTCTTTCCATTCTGGTGTAATTTTCTCCAATTCAATGTTCTTTTTCATGAGTAATGAATGGGTTATGAATTGAAATACAAGATAAGAGTTACCCTGTGCCTACCGTTGTACAGACTCTGATGGTGGGGGGACATCTCCTCTCCAGCTGCCCTCCTCTGACTCCCGTCCCTGCCAGGAGAGCCACTGCTATACCTCCCTTTGCCGTGCTCCACCCCGTGCTGATAGTGATGGTGGCGCCGTATAGACTCTGGACTACCCACGATCACCCTCCCTTTCCTCAGGTGCTCAGGTGTCCCCATCACAGCCTGCTTTGCCTCAGGACTCCCACAGCCTGGACCCGCTGTGTGAATGGCCCGGTGTCTCTGACTCAGCTCTGGGCTGGACTTGGCAGAGCCCTTCCCACAGCCTGGTGATGCCTGACCTGACATCAATAGCTGTTTCTGGGCTAGTAGGTCAGAGCTGCAGGGTTTTGGGTGGGAGTCACATGGTAGCCTGGTGGGAGACTTGCTATGTTTCTCTGGGCTGTGTCCCCGAAGGCCACGAGGGTCCAGATTTGTGAGGGACCCCCCACGGGGGCGGCAGGACTGGGGGAATGTGTGGTACTCTGGTGTGGAGCTGTGTCTTCTCCCTGTCGATTCACACACATTTCCTGGTCTTGTCCCAGATCCAGGGCTGGCGTTGGAGCCCACAGGAGGGGGTTTGAGGTGGGGGTTATCGGGGCTATCCGTACTCCCTCCGCTTGAGGTGCTGCTCCCATCACCAACGTCCCGCAGCAGGCCCGGTGCTGGGACACCTCCACCCAGCTGAGACAAGCTGCTCTGACTGTCGATGGAGCTCCTGCGGCCGGGCCCTCCCTGCCCACCCACACCTCCACCTCCTCCCCCAACAGCCACAGCCCTCTCCTCCTCCAGCATGAGGCACACCTCTTTGAGCTCCAGGTTCTCACGGATAACCTCCACCTGCCGCTGCTCTAGCTCCTTCAGCTTCTGCAGGTATATGGCCACCTCCTTCCTCATCAGACCGGCGCTGTAGCGGCCGAGGCGCTGCCACTCCCGCGACACCCGCTTCCCCTTCTGCCGGTCGTCGTCCAGGAAGCAGCATAGGTCCCGCAGCTCCTGGTTGTCCTCCTGCAGTTTCTGGTTCACGTCCTGGTTTACATAGACACATACACACAGAGGAACAGAGGAACATACACACAGAGCAGCAGTGGGATTACATGCACATTCCTGCTGGGATTGATCATTTGATGAGGGACAAGGATGTTCCCATCATGCAGCTGTGTCTCTTGTACAAGTGAAATGAAAAATCGATCAACAGAAATTTTTTCTGCAACTATTTGGACCATTTGAGTTACTTTTTAAGCACAGAAGTCCAAAAATTTGCTGCTTTTCTGTCTAATATGAGATTGAACTGAATATTTTTGGGTTTGGACTGTTGAAGGGTCAAAACAAGCCATTTGAAAATGTCACATTGAGCTGCAGAAAGTGGCAATGGGCCTTTTGCACCATGCAAAATGATGAATCAGTGCATCGAGAAGACAACTGTCAGATTAACCACTAAACAAATATAATGCATGGTATAAAACAGGAAGCTGGAAGCAGAGACCATTTGGCATTTTTGCTTTGTGCTGTTAAGATGAATTGGCTATTTTAATTGCTGCTGATTCATTTTCTGTTGATGAACTAATGACTTCAGCTCTAAATGAAATGATCAGTTGCAGCTGTGACAAAATGATGCGATACAACTGGAATATTCTTAACACAATCAGTTTTTCATGTATTCATGTGGACCTGATGGTGGTCATATTTCATCATTTTATTGCAGTGTTTTTACAAAGAAATCATACAGATGACATTTTATGTGTAATGAATATGTTGAAATTCATTTAGTCACATCCATCATTCTGCATTCTGTTTGTCCTAAATGCAACAGGTTTAATTCGTTTATATCTTTGATTATTTTGGACAATAGCTGACAGTCTGTCCGTGTCCTACAGAACCTAACCCGGGGCTCCTGGTACCAGCTGGCTCTCCGGGGCCCTATCTCACCTTCAAACTCCGTATTTCGTTCAGGTGCTGCTGGAGTCTCCGGTTCACCTCCCGCATCAGATTGCCATGCTCCACGATGACGCCCCTCTTCTCTGCCTCTGACCTCCGCAGCCGCCGCACCAGTTCCTCTTTGCCCCACTTCAGCAGCTCCTCGTCGTTTATTTTGGAGATGTCCTCCGCCGGACTCTCTGCGCTTTTGGACAGCTGCGGCTGCTGCTGCTGTGCGCCTTTCTCCATCCTTTAAATCTCCAGTGGAGGTTGACAGAAAAAAAGTACTGTGTTTGGTGAATTTCAAAGAACAAGACAACAAAACCAAACCTCCAAAAAATACACCCCGGACAACTCTGATCCAAACGCTACTTAGGTTCCCCCCACCCACCCTTATGTCCGCGGAATCACATCGCTCTCATTTAGGCTGTGCCTCTCTCCCACGCCCATGCTGCAGCTCTGATATCCGCCCGGTGCTCTGCTGCTTTATCCCTGCTGTTAGAGCATCGGTCTGCATGCTGCTGTGTCTCCGGCTGAGCCCTTGGACGGCTTGGCGGGGCGGTTTCTCTCCAGGTGCATGCCTGCCAGCCGCCTTGCGCACTCCCGCTGCTCAGTGCGCGCTATACCGCCGGTGTGGAGGACAGGAGGAGGAGGAGGAGGAAGAGGACTGCAAGGAGAGGTTGCAGGTGCATAGCCGGAAAGCCAGGATGGAAGGTGCGTTAGTAAGGAGAGCAGACTCTCTTCTCTCGCTCCTTCATCTCCTCTCTCTCTCCTGATGCCTCTTTGTCTCCTTGCGCCACCTGCTGTAGCTATGAGGTATCAGACCACTGCTGCACAGTGACTGCTCAAGGTGATGTTTAGTTTAATTTAGTTTATAATGAGAGCAGTGTTGGCAGAGTAGAGGTTTTCCTCTACTTCCTCTGGTTCTCATGTTTAACTGTGAGTACTCCCGAAAATTCACACAAATAAAATATGTCCAGTGATATTATGTGTCGTCATGTATAGTTGATGTTCATTTTTGATATTCTACATGCTCTTTTGCAAAGCAGTTCATTCATTCTGACATCTACTGAAAGCAGTGTTTAAATGTTTCAGCTGGAGGAGGGGCCTCAAAGCGTTTTTACACTATATATCTCATTCGTTTTTACACTATATATGTCACTCACCCATTCACATTCATTCATACACTGATGGCATTAGCTGCCATGCATTAGCTGCCATGCATTAGCTGCCATGCAAGGAGTTCACAAGCAAGGACCATAATAAGATTTCATTTAAAGGTTTAATGAAAATCTGTGAGGTCTTGTTAAGGACAGGTGAAGAGATGAAGAGGAGGGATGTCATCGGTTAGGCTGATCTGGGAGAACGTGCTGAAGGCCGGGCCGAGGGAGACTCAGAGTGGGGGTTCAGTCTCAGGTGTGTTTCCACTCGAGCTGCATACAGGCCCCAGACAATACCAAGAATGAATAGGAAGGGATGAAGGAAGAGAGGATAAAGTAAATGGTAATAGTAAATGGACTGTACTTATATATCTCCTTTCTAGTCCTCCGACCACTCAAAGCGTTTTTACACTATATATCTCATTCACCCATTCACATTCATTCATACACTGATGGCATTAGCTGCCATGTAAGGTGCCAACTGTTCATCAGTTTTAGGAGCTAACCATTCATACACGTTCACATACCGATGGCGCAGCCTTCAGGAGCAATTTGGGGTTCAGTATATTGGCCAAGGACACTTCGACATGCAGACTGGAGGAGCCGAGAAATCGAACCACCAATCATCTGATTAGTGGACGACCCGCTCTACCTTGAACCTGAGCCACAGCCGCCCCAAGGGATGCGGCTAGGGGATGATGTAGGTATGCGAATGGATGAAGGGAAGGATGGAAGAAAACAGGGGCCAGGTATGTAAGTAGCTTGACAGGTGAGGTGTGGCCCTGCTGCTGAACCCTACCTTTATATACTAATGGGTAGTTTAAGACATATCAATGTGTCATATTTTATTTGCTCAGTATGTAAAGTCTTAAAAGTGCAAAGTAACTGCTTATTATGTAGTGAGCACATAAAATGTCAAAAGTTTGAGTACTTCCTTTAAATTAAGTACAGTATTTGATCAATTGTACTTGCTTTTTACCACTGACAAACACACAATCTACAGAGTGAAATCAGATCAAACTGACTTTAATCCAAAACAGGTGATAATTGGTGGTATCTGAAGAGATCCATCGGAGTCTTTTTAGACCTGATATTATAATTCTGAATGTTCAAACACTGAAAAAAACAGCACGGATAACAATGATATCCAGCTCAAAAGACATGGATGTTAAAAGCAAACACTTCAATGCCAGTTTGCAAAATCTGCTAAATGTTATTGGTATAAATAAAATGGGTTAAATATATGGTGCAATATAATTGACATAGGAAACTGCCAAAAGCTCAAGAACAAGTAAGAGGAGTGGAGATTTAATACAATAGACCGTGTAGTCAGGGGTCCCTGCTCTGTCTTTCTACCAGCTGAGGGCTCTGAAAAACATTGAAGAACCCTGAGATGCAGAATAATTGACATTTTACACTGCAGAGTCTGCAGATATCAAAACATATTGATACAACTACATTCATACTAATGCTGAAATGAAATACAAACAGATCTTCAATTATGAATTATTTATTCACCTCAAGTTAAATAGAAACAATGAATTGAAAGTAAAGTACTTATCTCCTCTCAGATTACCATCCTCTCCGCAGAGTGAGCCACAGGCCAGAACAGACCAAACCATCTGTGCAACATGAAGATCAGTATTCTGGCTGGTAGAACATTTTTTGTCCACTGAGGCTTCTTAGCCTTTTACTTTGAACTTTTGGCTGGAGAGTCTCCAGTCACCGTTTGGTAAAGAGCAAATACAGTGTTGTATGAACAGCAGCAGGATAAAAGTTTGAACTCAAAAGTCAGGAAATTCTCTGAGGAACTTTGGTTCAATTCCAACTGAATGTGTGAGCTAACAAAAGGACAGAAGGATAAAGAAATGTAGTCAGGAGGAGAGTCCTCACCTTTGTTTTAATTTTTCAGAATGAAATTCTCTTGTCCCTCTTGGACAGATAGATTGAACTTAAAAGTCCAAATGTCTAATAATTAATTACCAAAACTACTAGTTTCATAGGAAACAGTGACACTTACCTAACCCTAACACTAACCCTGTCAAACATACATGGTGACTGAACAGTCAAGACCTCCACATGTTTCTTTCATCCTTCTCGTTGGAGGCAGCGGGAGCATCTGGGACAGCGACACTGATAATAAACTGTTGTTTTTCTGATGTCTCATTCCCAAAGGAAATCATAAATCATTTAAAGGAATCAGTCACTCTCAAGCTTTGGTGAATTCAGCATTGTACTAACAGATATTAAGTCTTTCAGTGCTGATGGTCTGAGAGTCAGAGACTTGTTTCCCCAGCTTTAGGTGCTTCTTCCTGTCAGGCAGTAAGTCTGTGATTCACCTGCAGGTGGAGTCAGACACAATCAGCTGGGAGAGCTTGTAGCAGAGCCGGGATGATGGTATTGAAGGCAGAGCTGAAGTCCACAAACAGGATCCTGGCATAGGTTCCTGTGGAGTCCAGGTGCTGGAGGATCAGCTTCATAACCACCGAGGTCCTTGGCTTCTTGGGAATGTGGATGATGGTAGATGTTTGGGGGGTTGTGGGCTGGTGGTACCTTTGTCTTTCAAAGCAGCAGCAGAACTTGTTCAGGCTGTTGACAAGTCATAGATCGTTAATGGGGCAGGGGGCTTTTGGCTTGTAGTTGGTGATCTGTCTGAGCCCCTTCCAGACAGAAGCATTAGTTGAGAACTGGTGTTAGAGCTTGTCAGAGTCCAATTGTACTTTACTTTTTAAACCTGTCCCATTCCCCACTGCTGAACACCTCTTCTTTTCAGGAGTGGGGACAAGGACAGGGACGTTAATAATGAATGTTGTGTTAGGGGGTAATGTGACCAAGTGAGAGCATACAGAAACAAAAGGGAGTTCACATTGAAGGACTATACTGAAAAAGTTCTTCTCCTTCTACATAGACCACATCTTGCTCAACTACTTGGGCATCTGCATACTTGTCCTACCTCATCTAGTGTTTGTATCCATTATCTGTAACCGCTTATCCTCATCAGGGTCACGGTGCGCTATCCCAGCGAGAGGCGGGGTACACCCTGGACAAGTTGCCAGATTATCTCAGGGCACATAGAGACAAACACCCATTCACACTCACATTCTAGTGTTTATATGTTTTTCTTTTTTTTAATATGAATGAATATGAACAACTTTTCACTTCCGTTGTCCTTTACTTTAGCTCGATGTGTACACAACACATGAACCTGATCAAGATGGTCAATGTAGAGCTGTCAGGTCAACAATCATAAAGCAACAATGTAAAAAAATTAAATGACCCCCGATGTACAATCCTTCTCCAGGTAAGTGCACAAACATGCCCCAAAAGAATTATATCTTATCATTTGCTCAGTACAGTGGGAGACAGTGACACATCGTTTTGGCTCTGTGCTACATTTGAAATTAAACTATGAGATTGAAATAATGACTGTCAGTGTTTTTTGTTTTTTTCCCAGGGAGCAGGAACTATTTCTTCAGTAAAAACAGTTCACTTTGAGGTCTGTGGATCATCCAAACAAAGCCAGACACTATTTCCTTAAAGAGCTCACTTAAGCTCATATTATCTTAATTCCTGTTTTGATTAGAGGGGCTTTTATTCTGAAAATGAGTTACGCTGAGTTCATACGGCACCCAACAGCAGAGAGGAGAAATTAGTTTGGGTGTATCTGAAATTAGTGAGGATGCTACAGTGCAACACCAATGAAAAGCAGTATAGGTGATGCAGGTCCTGAGCACAGTCCCTCATGAACAGATTATGCTGGAACAGCTGAAAATCCTGTAAACAGTGTTAAGTGAATGCAGCATGCTGTTTGTTTTCAGCTACAGTTGTGCTTTGTTTGCAGGGGTTCCTCAAAAGCGTCATATGTCTTAGTTACATTCACAGATACATCCAGTGTCCCTTCTTTCACAGAAGAAGTTCATTCAGTTTGTGTTTAATTACCAGTTTAGTTTGCACAAACCACTGAGGGAGTGGCTTTGTTCACAAGTTAACTGCTTTTCATATCTGACTCTATTACCTTATTCAACAGGAATGTTGCCAAGCAGCTACTGTCAGTCACTGTCATTTCACTGAACTGAAACTCAAACTAAGACTACTCAAACCTTAAGTAAGCTAAAATAAAAAGAAACAAAGTTGTACAAGCTACAACTTTGTATTAACAAGACTTACCAGACTTAACAACGCTTACCAGACTTAACAAGACTTAAGACTCAGCAAGACATAACAAGATGTAACAAGACTTAATGTTCAGCCTCACCCAGAGTACCATTTTAGGATTCCGCGTCATGTTTTCTGATTAGGAAAAAGGAAGTGGTTCTGTGTTCTGCGTAACTGTTAATTGTTGATTTTATAAGTGAAATTGGGTGCTGTAGCTTTCAATGAACAAAACAGTGGCAATCCACAGAAAATGAAGGGGAGGAACTCCTCTAACAAGGACTTCTGTTTTTATTTACCCACAGACTATGCAGGAAGAGGGAGATGAAGGGAGCTACAAGGAATTCTTCTGCACTCTGCTCATATTGTTGTGTTTTTGTCAGTAATGGATTATGGATTGGTGGGTGAGGTTTATCCTCAGTAAAATAAATATTTAAGTACATATTTGTCTTGTTTTTTTTACCTTAATGCTGACTGAACATTTTATAAATTAAAACATTTCTTTATTAGAGTTCCATGCTTTATGGCGGTGGAATATTACATTGAAGCACCAGAAGAACTTTTCTCTGCCTGCTCTTTTCTAATCACATGCAGGGAAAAAAACGAACAGACAAACTATAGCTCCAGATCGTGAGCTGCATGCTCGCTGTGAACAGTCCAAATAGTTATCATGGCCGCTGAAAGGAAGTGGATAGAGCTTTGCAGCATTTCTCTGGTGTAAGTATACAAGAATGTTACACTGGAGCTGCAATAGTGTCTGACTAATACTGCTGCAGTAATGTTAACTGTATCTGAGAATCAGAATGGTCACATTGGCCTCGGACTGCCCAGCGAACCACTCCAGCTTTCAGGGACAAGCAAGTTAGCAGACACAACATTGCCAAGCAAAGGAACTATTTCCAAAATTGTAACAGTTTTGTGTAAGAATAAATCCAGCTGAGCTTGCGTTATAATGTTCTACAGAAAGCATCATGAAAAAACAGTGATATAGCATAGTTCAACAGGATGACCTATAAACAGTAAAACAGAATATGGGTCACAGAGAGTATTGATCCATCCTTGAGCTTCAGTTTTGAAGCACATCCTGCTCCTGGTCCCTGTTGAAAGAGCAGTCTGAAAGAAAAATGGTGAGCACACATATAAACGCACAAAAACAAATTCAATCCACTGTTTTTTCACACCCTCGGATGATGGAATACATAAAGACATTTGTGTTGGTTCTCTGCACCAACAACAGAGCCAAAGGTACATGCTTTACTAGTACCTTTTACATTTTTGGGAGCACAGAGTCTGCTGGAGTGAGGTAGACTCACCCAGCGTTCCGGTAAGCGGTGATGGTCACTTAGCTGGAGGTGGTGATACGTTACACAATCTCCAAAATGTCAGACAGGAAGGCAGATCTGACTTTTTGGATATGTTTTCTGAAATGGGGAGCATGAGAAGAAGAGAAAGGATGATCTTATCTCATATTTTGTCTCTTTGATGGACATTTATTTATGTTGAAATCTGCATTTTGGATAATATGTGACCTTATAATAATAATAATAATTAATAATAGAGATTACAAGTGTACAAAGCACTGCACTCATCATCTTAGTCTGGTGTGTTAGCATGCTAACATTTTCTAATACTTATGAGGCTGATGGAGATGTCATTAAGTGTGATGTGCTTTTGTGAAATTAAGGAAATTGACGATGGGGACACTGCTAGCATGGCTAAAAAGAAAAGCTAGACCATTTACAGTCACCAATAACAATTTCAATAGTGTCATGTCATCATTGGTTTAAGTTGCTAACACACAAAAGACAGATGACACATGACATATCATGTCCTTTGGTGTACGTTACTACAGTACAGTTTGTACATGTGCCTGATCTTGTTACATCGTATTGGCCTTGGTCTTAGCAGTTATCATGGCCGAGATGAATCCCTGTGTATCAGTGGAGTATTGTTCTTATAAACCCTACAGTACAACAAGTTTCAGTCTTCAAAGAATTCATGTGCATGAACAATTCATTCAGGAAAAGACTTCACATCAAAGATCTGTTGTCTTTCTCCAGCTCTGAGACTGTGGCAGCGGCTGTAGCAGAGAGCCCTGTCTGCCTCGAACAGTGTGGGAGTGTCTGTGCGACCTGATAAACTGGTAACTTGAAATGTGACGTCACTGTTTATGTAAAAACAGCAGGAGTGTGTCTACATGACAGGATCTGTGGAGTTACTCTGAAGAGTCCGGGAGCATGGAGCAAACACTGGTCCTGTTTGCTTCTCTTGTCCTGCTGTCGTTCTGCAGTGGAGACGAATGGTCAAACTTTTGCCATGAGAAACCATGTCCTCATTACACAGTGATTCAGAAAAACCAGGTAGGTTTCAGAGCAGTTCACACACACACACACACACTCATGCTCTTTGTCCAGAGAATATTGAACAGTTTCATGTTTCTGTTGTCTACAGGATTTTGAGAAGCGTTTGTATGTTGCCACTGAATGGATTACCACCAAGATAGAAGGCACAGGGAGCAGTGATGTGATTGCTGCAAACTCGAGGCTGAAGGATTACATCAAAAGACAGAAGGATGCAGGTATGTCAAGGTCTGAAACCGAAAGCCTTGCACATACAGTGGTTTGCTTTATGACGCTAATAGCTAATAGAAAGAGTTCATTAGTTGGGCGAGGAAATGGTGGAGAATGGAAACACATAAAATAAAGTCTTATTGTAAACCACAGCAAAATAGACGTGAAACACAGCAATGCAAATTTCAACATTTGTTTCCCTCCTAAGGATGTTATATTTTAACATGCTTGAATGTGCAAGCCTCCTTTTTTAGTTGTTGTTCCGTTTTAGAAACTTATGCTCCTTTACAGTTTTGTAACATGTTTTTCTCTTCCAGGTTATACGATCCCTGACGACACCTGGCCAGCACTGATCACCGTCACGCCAAGTCAGGATTTCTCGCTGTCCTGGTTTGTCCCTCCTGGCACAAGAATGCCTGAAAACAGTGACACATCGGTCACACTGCAAAGCAAACCTGAAGCCACCGTCTATGTCAGGTGAGGAGAGCGATTTTTTTTTTTTTTTATTTTATCATTGTTATATTGCAGTTTCATTTTACAGTCTTTAAACACATCTTAACCAGGGCTTGGATCTGTTTAACCAACATTCTGCACACTGGTTATTTTTTATTTCCCTCCTGATCCTGAGACAGTTAATGCATGCAAAACAAAACAGTAAAAGAAAAGAGAATGTAACTGAACAACAGGCCGTGAACATGACACACACCAGCTTCAGTTTCACAGTGAACAATCACTTTGACGAAGTGTTTGATGAAATCTGAAACTCTTTTTTTTTGTCATCGTTTCCATGTTAAAGGAGCTTCGGTGGTACTCCAGGCATCCAGAGTGGTAAAGACAATGCCAACGCGCTTTGGAATGCCATGGATAAAAATTGTACTGATCTGCCGACATACACCGGGGCTGGTTATGAATCTTATTTTTCTTTTCAACACCACAATGAGATCTGGATCTATGCTGATGACATCAGCTGTAAGAAAGACAAGTAAATGTATCAGAATCAGGCACTTTTTTCACACTTGTATTCTAGCTGCTTTAATGAACAGATGTACCTCTGGTAACCTGCTGATGGACGTGCTGGAATGTTTTTGCTGTAGGGAAACCGGTTTCAGGAATGTTGTGATGTCTCTCGGCAGTCTTTCTTGTCTAATAATGCGTCTTGTTCCAAACATATCTGCTCTGAATAAAAAATACACATCTATCCTTGTTCCAATAAACAGCTGACAGTTACTGTATATCTATGTTTGCATGTTATTGTCACGTTCTTCCCACCTATCTCTGTCTCTGTTGAATAGACTGTTCAGGTCAGCCCTCCAGGGACTCCCGTCACACAAAAATGTGATTTTTATCTGCTTCCTCCATCCACGTAAGACTTATTTGTACAAAAGCAGAAAGAAGAATGAGGAAGGAGGTTATTAATATGATCTCATGAAGGTGCTTTTGGAAAAAAAGGTATTTTTGTTTCACTTATATGCACTAGATCTTATTTTGAGAGTATTCATTCATAGAGATTTGTAGATTTCAAGTAAAGTTACGTCTTGCTCTGAATCGGTGAAAAATATTGATGTAAGGGTTAAAAGTATGTATTGATATGGAGTGATTGGAAAAAATAATGTATACTTTAAGTGCGTATGAAGAAATCTGGAAACATTCAGACCTCAAGATACGTTGAATCTCCTCATGAATGTAATCACATCATGTAATGATACTTTATTACTACAGACATTATTTGGGGTTATGTAAAAGTAGAAAGAAAGTGAGGGAAACTGGGCGGTTGTATTTTTTATTTTTTTTCCCTCTTTTGCCAGTAGTTTTCTCTTTTTCTTATTTGCATATTCTTTATACAAATATGTGATGCATATGCGTTGGGAAAATTGATTGTAAAAAGACTAAAATAAATAAAATCATAAAAGCATAAAGCACCAAAAACAAAACACTTTTTTGACTTTGCATTTCAATTAAATGATCATGTCTGGAGAAATAAAATTTAAAAAATCTGATCTGAGCAAACTGATAAATTCCAGAATTAGCAGGCTTACCTAATATTGAACACTAGATGGTGGTGTAGGTGTAGGTTAAGAAAAAGGCTGATTTTGAATGGGACAGATAGAGTGTGTTGTTTTAGTCAGTGGTGGACAAAGTATTTAAATTAAATGTATGTATGTATATGAACATTAATACGACCTGACATTGTTAGATCATTGTGATCAATTTAATATCTATTCAGATTAATGTATTTATTATATTAGTCAAACATTATTTCTGATTCATTAATGTGTGCATGTAAGCAGCACTTTAATCTTGTTAAACTGCAGTTTATTCAATAACATGGTATGCTGTTGGCTATTTTAATTTATAACAATGTATATTTTATGGTAACAATAAATGTAGACGAGTGGAAAATATAAAGTATAAACTGTTTAATGTTGTTTGGTGTCAAAGGTAGTCATGGTATTTTTGTTGCTGTTGCTGTCTCTTTGGCATCATGCTGTCTTTGTTCACTTTCAGGTTTGAAAACATCTTACCAAAGTACAGCAGTTGAAAATGACCTAAACTTTGAAAACAAGGTGACAAAACTCTCCCCACTGATCCAAAACAGTAAAAAATAAATAACCTAAAAAAATACAATAGACCAGCATCCATAATAATGTGCAAACAATAAAAAACAGAAATACTGATGTTACAGGTAGTAAGAAACATTAACATGTAACACTGTAACCCCTTCTGTACCAGTTTGGATCTGTTTCTGTGATTGTGGTATGAAGAACCACAAGTCTGACATTTGAGGCCACTGCACAATATAAACAGAAATCAGCAAAAGCAATTATCTTGAATAAAAATAGAAATATAAAGACTTATTTTATATTTTATATTTGGTTCTGAAGGGATAGCGGGTTGATTTTATGACCCCCGCGTTGCCACTACGTGGCTGTTTTTGGTTTCCGGGGCAGTTTCGGGCTGCACTCGGCACAGAGAGACCCACCTGAGATTTAAACTATAGAAAAGACGTTTTCGGGGGAGTTTAAAAGTACTGCTTCGTTTAAATCAAGATCGGGGATCATCTACTCTGTGTCCTATGGGAAACGTGGAAGCTCCGTTTGGATTTCTGATCCCAGAGTCTAGGTGCCGATTGGGTACAAGTGTATACACTGGGGGCGAAAGAGTTTTTGTCCTTTGACTTCAGACCACCACTGCTGTAGTTAGAGATAGACCTTTGATGCTGCTGTACTATGGATTGAAATCTGTTTGTTTGTATGTGCAATGTTTTAATGCGTTAGCAAAAATGGGTAACAATCCGTCCACGACACTAGACAACTGCGATTCTGAAAACAAACAAACTGACTCAACAAAAGTTCAGGAAAAGACTAAAAATCTTTCTGTAATAAACCACACAAGCAGTGTGGAATTAGCCAATGAATTAAAAAAGGTAATTGATCTGAGTGCCAAATGTGTCACTGCCTGCCAAATTGTTTTAATATATATAATATACATCTTTTTTTTCTTGTACTTTTTTTCTTTGTTCTTGCTTTTAATTGTGTTTTAACTTTTAAACTTAACTTTTAAAAATTGTTTGTTTTTTATGCTGTTTTATGCTGTTCTTTTTTAAATGCTTTGTCTTTATGTGAAGCACATTGAGTTGCCTCTTGGTATGAAATGCGCTATATAAATAAAAATGCCTTGCCTTGCCTTGCCATTTTATTTCATATTATCAATATAGCACTTATATGCTTAAAAAAAATATAAGCTTTTTATAGGTTATGAACAAAACTAAGCTGCTATGATAGGGAGGCTGTGACTGTGTTTGTGGGGTAATCAAGTCAAAATCATCTTTGGTCTGGGCTGTCACGCAGTGAATGAAGTCTGCCGACAGATATTACAGACTAAATGACAATTGTGTCATGACTAAGTCTGTTTTGATGATTTTGACTTGATTTTAACCTATAAGAAAAGCCTATAGGCTTTTTTACGCATATAAGTGTTTTACAAAACAAATGAGTTGGGTTGCATGGGTACAAATAAAGACAGGTACTTTTAATTGTCCCAAAACATATTGAGGCTGAACTTGCAGCTTGGGGGCCCCCTGGTGTCTGCAGGGCTCTATGCATCCGCATAGTCCACATACAGCAAGAAATGGCTCTGATTAAATTAAATTAAGGACAAGTATCCCAAAATTGTAAGTAAGTACAGCACTGGAGTAAATGTCTTTTATTTTGTCCTATGTGTTTATTCTTGTGTCTTTTGTTTTGTTAGCCACATATTGGGGGCAATATATCCCCCGCCCCAAGGACTCATACAACTGTCTGTGTGAGACTGTTCTTGGACTGTTCGCTTGGACAAAGCGTAGACAAATGATTTTATTATATCATTTACCTACAAATGTGACATGCAGTGTGTACATTTTTCACTTTTCCTACATAAAAAATATTTACCTTAACATTTTAATACTTTCACTACCTATATTTATGTAATCATTTTTATCTTTGAAATTTGAGCCTTTATATTTTGAAGGTTCTCAGTCATCCAGGTCAGCTTTCTATGAGAAGGGTTAAATCTGGGGCAACTGGAGTGCAAGAGGCTTCTTCAGTTCTGACTGACTGGTAAGAAACATAGATAAGACAGATGACGACAGATGATGACTGTTAACGTAACTATTGTTTGGACACGTAACTATTGTAACTATGATGATCTTCCCTGAATCTTTACCAGACTACACTCAAATCAGAGATTCTCCATACTGTACCAGAGGCTACATCCCATTGACTGCAGCCACCTATCATCAGTGTTAGCGCATTGAGTGTTTGAGTGCAGGCCAGAGCGATCGGCTTGTCTTCCCCTATCATGTACAGCATGAGTTACTGATATAGACACAGCACCTCCAAGGCTTGGTAAATGCTGCATAGCGGGGTTCTCTAAGAGAGCATAAAGCGGCCTTGAACTGGAGCAGTATAGCACTGTTCCTCACCACAAGACCTTCTTCCACTCAAAGGACTCACTCAGTCGCCACAGCAACTGTTTCTATAGCAAGAAGCCAGGCCCCGCGTGTCAGGTATGTAATCAGACTTTTATGGAAAGCTGGAGTAAAGGTAGAGGAGTGTGACCGTGTGACTCATACTTAATGACTTACTCACCCATCTACCCTTTTACATGCCTATCAACTTTCTCCAGATGAAAGGAACACTTTTAGAATCGCATTTAATTGATTGAGAAAATAACTGTATATATATCAACTTTAAACTGAAGATGATTTAGACTCATGTTTGAACACAGACCCTTAAAACCTGACACCTACAAGTATGCACTGTAGCATAATGGGATATAGATAATGACTGATATGAACAGACAGCTGGCAGACTTGAGCCCAACTCTGACATCACTGTTCTGTAGTTAAAGCCCAACGTACATGCTTGGATGTTTTCTCCTTATCTGACTCTTAACGTCGTGTGTCGTTACTTGAATTTTATGAAGCCCGTCATAAACAATTACAATCCAATGTTTAGGATTAACCCGCTGATGCCCCTTTTAAAATCCTAACATTACGGTTAAGGTTAGCTATAAAAATCTTATAAATTATTTTTTTTATATTTTTTTAAACCAGCATCAGTCCTAAGCATACATATCAAATAAAGATTTTTTTTTTAATTTTTAACCCTTAAATTGCCAAGTTTTTGTCATGATGCACCTCCATTTTATGGTCTAAAAAACACAAAAAATTATTTATTTTCAATATACTTAAAGCAAACTGGATTATTCATGGTTTGATTATTGCATCTTGGTGTATGTGAAAGATTAGCAGCAGTACTTATTTATATGCATTTTTATATATATATATTTTTTATATTATATAAAATCTTCACTAAGCTACACCTAAAAGCCCCAGGCCTCAAATGAAGCAGAGAAATGAGAATTTACATCTCACAAAAATAGTGTTTTGAATGGGTTTCAATGTGCACATTTATGTGCAAAGGAGTAACAACAGGTCTATTTTAGTCCACGTTGTTTACAATAGACTAAAAATAAAAAATACATTAAAAAATTTCAAAGGGTTAATCTTAAGTGGTTTTGTTGTTTCTTTGAGAGCTAAAAGAAAGAGCAGAGCCTTTTTTAACCAAATCCAACTGCAAAATGACCTAATCTTTTTTCCAGGAACCCCCATATCCGAGTTGGGTATTTGCAACCTTTAGGTAGTTCCAATCTCGGGCATCCCTGAAAAGGTGGGGACAAGAGAAAAAGCTTTGGAACAGACAGAGAGAAGAATCCTGGGAAAACTGTTGTTGACAGTGACTGATTATCCCTGGATGGTGGAAATTCTTCTCTACCAAGTTCCATCAAGTTATTATGAAGGTTATTGATCAGTACCAAGCAAGAACTTGCCAATCTGCAATGGAAAACCTACAAGACTTGCTGTACCTTCCTCTTCCTCTTAACGATCGCTGTGGACACTTCATTTACTGATAAACACAAGAAGATCATAGAAGACTGTATGAACCTTTAAATGAGGCAGTCAAGGCAAAACACAAGTCTGTTCTTCAACAGATCTCAGTGGTTGGGAGTACCACATTTAGCGGCACTTTGAGAGGGAAGGGGATACTCTCATCTGGCTTTTGGAACAGGTTCTTTGTGTTCAACTTTAAGGAAAAAGAGCTGAGTAATACTGACAGTCAGGTTAAAGAGCTGCTAGATGTGATTGAAGAAATGCTGTCCAGAGGTCAGAGCGCTCCAAAGGAACAGCAGAAACCAAGGAGCACAAAGAAGCTAGTGATGGAGCCGGTGATGGAAATGGATCTGAAAAAGATGGTAAAAGACAGAGTCTGGGGCAAGGGATTATGGGGCAAGATCTGGTAAAAGATCTATGCATTGGTTTGCATGTGGTGGTAGACTTGTGCAGTGATAGCTTTACCCATGAATGTGCTCGTCTTTGGTCTTGTCAGACACATCTTGTCCAGGGACTAAAGGTCAGACTTACTCAGGTTTTTGCACCTGTTTTTCAGGCGACACATTCTGCCCTGAACACATTGTTGTATGTGCATGTCAGGGAGGATCAGGCAAATAATAAGAGGAGACAAAGGTAAATTATGTATTCCGCTGGATTTACTAAGGTCATGCAATTTATGATTGTCAGTCTTGCAGAAATCTTCTCTGCCTCTGGGGGCCAGGTGTAAAAATAGCACAAATTGGATTTACAAGAGCCACGAGGAAGGATGCGGTGTAGAGAAGAAACATGCACCAAATCCATCTCAGCTGAAGCTAAACTTTCTTTTGTTAAGACGTTTTAGTGCGTGTTTGGCTGATTTTACCTCACAATGACCCACCTCCACCTGCTCCACACTGCTGGACCTGCTGCTGCATCTCTCTGTATTAATAATGATTTTATATATATATACACACACACATATATATGTATATATATATATATATATATAATATTTTGTGTGCCTTTTCTGAAGCTGAAGCTAAGTTAGCTTAGCTATGGCTTGCCATGAAATTTGGGACAGAAACTCACCCTCAGGATGAAGTGAACCGATGATCTGACTTTTCATCTAGCTCCATCATTAGGTCATAATTTTAATTTATCCAAATTTGAAACACACTTCGTGCTATCTGGCGTCGCTGATTGGCGTGGCTACCTGAGATTCAGTCTAGCGTTGTCGTGTCTGCCCAGTGTAATGGATAATGAGCATTTCAGTCTTGTCAGACGCAGGAAAACTAGAGATGTGTAGGCTTCCTCTGGGCTTTTTTTATGTGTGGTTGGATAATAGCTAACACACAGAAATATCATCTACTCAGACAGACATCACGACTCTCTGTACCAAACTTTGCTGCTGTCCAGTAAGTTGTTGTCAGTGAATGGCTGTAAAATAGAATTCCATCTAGTAACTGTTGAGATATTTCAAATCTGAACCAAAGTGCTGGATTGACATTGTGACTGACTATTCAGAGCTAGAATGGCTGACAATAAAAATTTTGACAAATCAAAATATTTTTCTTTGGCATGTATAAGCTTACTGTACATTTATACAGACACGATCCGTGTATTAGGAAAAAATACTTATGTTTGACTAGTTCCCAGTGGAATGGGAGGATGCTTACAGTACATATGCCATATATCAGTGCCACTTAGTTTATAGCTCATTTATTTTACCTGTCTACACAAAGAAATGTAAAAACTACATTTCCCAAGTTCTCATCCTTTGTTCCCCTTAATGTTGTTTGTTCATTTAACTGTTGTTAACTCAGTTAAATATGTTACATTTTTTTAGATTTTTTTTTTTTTCAAAATCCTTCTATTTTCTCTTCCTGTAAAACAAAATGATGTAATATTTATGACTCATCTTCAACCGGGGAAGAAAATTCACATTCAGGCTAAAAATACAGCGTTGCAAAAGAGGTTGTGGTTAGTTCAGACATGTCACATGTCATAACAGCAGAACAGAGGAAGGTGAACGTTGTACCTTTTACACAGCACACTATGGTCACGAGTACCTGCACTGTCTTGTAAAGTTTCATGGAAACTGTATTTTTTTCTGTGCTCACAAAGTAATGAGTGTTTCATTTTGGACACTTTTTTCCAGGAAGACGAATGAAACAAATGCTGAATGAATGACTGCACTGAGTTACAGAAGTTATTAGAACAGAGTTTAGTCTGGACGCGACATTATGACTTAGTATCTCTGTGATTTGGTCATTTGACAGTTTTTATAGGAGGAGAGTATTAGTACACATTATCTTTTATTGGGACAAGTATGGGACAGCACATCTTGTAAGGCAGGACAATATATAGCTCTTATCCTGTCCTGTCCTTGGACATTGTAAGCGAGGCTTAGGTTAAGAGAGCCATTAACATCTTGTTATTTACCCTGATAGTAAAACACCAGGTATTTAACAGCTTTCCCATTTTATCACAGTACAAAGTAGAAAGATTGTGTGACAGGGCCCCAAAGGAAATTTCCATTATGAGGTCTTATCCTTTTCCTCCTGTTCTAACAGCATGAGTGATGGAGGTGAACAGTCAGCTCCTTATCACTTCGATCACATCCTAGTTGCTAATAAGCCACACCTGTTTTGCTCCACATATTCTGTTTCACATGAATGACACACGGGGTGTGTATGAGAGAGATGCTACTTATGATTCACTTCACATTAGCAGTTCATATTTGTAGCATACATATTAAAGCTTAAATGTAATTAGCACCATGCTAGCAAGCTAATGTCTGTTGTGGCAAACATGACAAAAGTCGCAGTCTCATGTTCTAACATTTTACAAACATCCAGCAGTCCTTGTGCTTTACTGTGTTAGGCATTTATTACACAGATGATACTTTGAATGTGAGGTATGCTAGCTGTATTCATGCTCAGTGGTTTCCACCATGAAACATAGAGGAGGAGGTGTGATGGTGTTGGTGCTTTGATGGTGACGCAATAAGTACTTCCGACTGAGCTATCTGATTGGTCAACTAGACATTTAGAATGTGCTCAAATCAGCATGATCGCACACCAGACTCATCACTAAAATATTACTCCGCCATCTCCACATTGTCACATCCTGAAAATATTTAACACAAAGAAATATGAATAAGAACACTGGAATGGAATCTGAATTTTAAATTTCAGCTTTCTATAATGAATATTCTGGATTTAATGGAGCTGTTAGACCACCTCTTTAATGCAGGTGTGTGCCTCTAATATATGGAAGTGAATTGTGACCAAAATTTAAATTAAAACGCATTTGCAGAAACGCTTTCATTTTAAGAATGTGGCTGCAATATTTGACTCATAAATAAAATTAATCAATCATTCAATTTGCATTTTCATTTTCCTCTTCAAGACTGCACATTTTATGCCATAATCAAAAAGAAAACAAGGAGGACATTGCTTTTTCGTTTTCGTGGTCTGCCCCGCAAAATAGTGCCCATAATTCGAAAACAGTTTGAATCTGAGCGGCGTAGGAGACTGACATTAGTAGCCGCTCTTCTTCAGCTCCCTGCTGACCGTGCTACCCATCTAATACGGTAGGGGGCGGTGTGCACATTTGCTATATGGCTAATCACAGATCATGGCGGTCCCTGAGATTGTGCAAACACTACTAGAATTGGCTGCCCAGGTGGATTCTAATATTATATCTGAGTCTGATGACCGTGACCGAGCTGAACAGGTCATAGAGACCTTGGCTGCATACTCTGCCGTCACAGATTCAGACGTTAATGAGGTTGCCTTAGTTAACCTCTCTTCAGTCCTGGAACGACTGCATGCTGTGGAGCCTCAAAGGAGACGAGGACGACCAGCCATCAACATCCCGTTCGAGGCCGTAGAAAACTATTTATTAAATGGTTTCAAAGTGAAGGAAATAGCGGAGCTGTTCGGCGTAGGCCACCAGACCATCTGTCGGAGGATGCAAAGCAATGGATTGAGGTAACAGACTCCTTATTACTATTATTTGTAAAGGGACCGTGTTCACAACTAAACATATTTGTTGCCATTGGAGGCTTTGTGTGAATTAATTATATTAAAAGTCACAATTATTCAGTGCGCTACACACACACGTTTACAACCTAAATATTTAAGATGATTACTTATGTATGCAATGATTTGATATTAAATTGTGCTAATATTTAGATTTTACTCCAGACAGATGTGTGTGTGCTGGGTAAGTTGCAGATGTGTGAACATTCTTAAAATTAAAAGGCATTTCTGCAAATGCATTTAAATTTTCAAATTTTACATTTCAAATTGAATTTTGGTATCTATTTGCTGGGCATATTTTGAAAATTAAATCTCAAGTGTCTTTTTCTTTTTCATTTTAATTAAGTGAAAGAATGAGCAGTCTTGAAGAAGAAAATTAAAATGCAAATAGGATGATTGATTATTAATTTTATTTATGAGTCAAATAATGCAGCCACATTCTTAAAATGAAAAAGCATTTCTGCAAATGCATTTTAATTTAAATTTTGGTCACGATTCGCTTCCATACTAATATGGACTGAAGAGGAATATTTCATTAGACAAAAACATTTGATAATTTTGGAAATGATTACATCGATCTTTGTTCAATACATTTTGACGTTTGGACTACAACACTGTGGAGTTACTGGAAATGTTTGGATCACCAAACATGGTGAGTCCAAATACAGCGCTTTTAGCTTAAAAATACATGTGAAGTTCACAGATTTAGTAGTTAAATCTGTTTATATGTGTGGAATTTATTCAGTTTGGAAAACTTCAGTTTGTGAAACATCGTTAGAAAGCTCAGACAGGACTACAAAGCGTATCTGTTGCTAGGTCGTTACTAA
The DNA here is from genome assembly GCA_033000465.1 of Sciaenops ocellatus. Taxonomy (NCBI): domain Eukaryota; kingdom Metazoa; phylum Chordata; class Actinopteri; family Sciaenidae; genus Sciaenops; species Sciaenops ocellatus. The sequence continues at coordinate 3,791,886 of CP136872.1, read as the reverse complement.
GGCTAAGACTAGCTGGAGTTGTAAACTTGACTCCATTACATATAGGAGTCTACTGCTGACTGACTTCCTGGTATTAGTTAGACTGTGTGTTTGGCAAGCAAAAAAATAAGTTTAAGTAAAAATAATAAGTTAAGTTGATAATTGTTGTGTAATCATAATATTAATTTTGAGGGTGAGTTTTTACTTATTACACTTACGACCACATCACTGTTGTGCCAATAATATTGGCACTATAACGTATTACTAATGTTAAACGTGTATCAACGTTAAAGCACACCCTCTCATGTAATATTGCTTAATTCACAGCCAGCAAGGTTATTTAAGCATCTACAACAACATGGCATCCTATCTGCTTTGCATGTAGCGGGCCCATCATTTGTTTTCCAACTATGCTACATCACATGACCTGGCCTCCTCAGCCGACGTAAATGAGATGGTTTGGGAGATTATGTTTACTTAACAAAAATGCAAACTCTGCAGTTGTTTGCACCTGATGTGGTTAAATATATATGAATGCTGTCGGGAATCCAGTTTCTAAATATAACGGGACTATGGAAAGGAACAAATTAAATCAAAAGTCAGTCATTCTCCCTCATTCACTCCTTGTATCTCGGTCTCTCATGCACAAATAGTGTGTGATTTCACTTGATTTCAGGACCGCCTGAATTGGAAGCGACATGCTCGTTTTAGAGCATCACACTGAGACGGGCATCTCAGCCAAAGAGCATGACCTGTTGGAAAAGCTTCCACTGATTTCACTGTATGAAACACGTATGAGAAAAAAGCCGTCGTGTGAGTGGCTGAAAAGTCTCTTCGGCCTATTATTGTCTTTTTCTCTCTGTAATTTCATAATAAATCTATTTTCTTCTCTATCGCTGACGCACATGCACACGCAGGCCTGCTCGAACCGTGTGTGTCTGTCACGCCCATGTGAGCCTGTGCGTGTGTGTGTCCTCTTGAGGACAGTCGAGTCTGATAGGAGAAGTCAGTGTCAGCCCTGAGGGAAGACGCCTGCTAATAGAGTTTGCTCTGTGGAGGAGAGTGCTCTAAGAATGCAATGTTGTTGATGTATTCAGCTGTGTGTGTGTGTGTGTGAGTGGGTGGGTGGCTGGGTAGGTAGGTGGGTGGATGTGTGCATACACACAGCTCATAATAGTCATTTGTATTAGGTCCATCTGCATTTTTTTTACTCTGCACACACACACCACAGTGAGTGTATTAAATACGAACTTTAATATTTGCAGTCTATGTAAATGAGCTAGGGCCTAACTAAGCCAACTTATTAATAATAATAATAATAATAATGATAATAATAATAATAATAATATGCAGTACAAATAAGGATATTATAATGACAGTAGTAGCATGATCACGTAGCAGTGCGTAAATCGTTTTTAAAAATATATTTTTCATGCTCTAAAGTAAAAGTATGCTCTTCACTCTTGTTCCTACCTAGCGTTAGATCAGCAGATTTATATTAACATCATCTCTGTGTGCACAGTAGACCTTCAGACATCCGGGACATGTCTTAGCCTTGCTAAGCACAAAGACTAAAAGGAAGGGAAAACCAAAACAAGCTCAAGGGAAGACTCACCCGAAAACTGTCACGTTGCAGATGCGTCGCCAGGACCCCACCAGGAATGTTTCAGAAGCGTTAAGCCCACCAAACTTTGTTTACTTGCTCAGATTTGGCCATTTTCTTGGTGTATGTTCTTGTAAATATGCTTCTGTGTACCATACACAGGAAATCGTCCACAAACAGAGCCAGCCAAAACGGTCCAACTTTCTAGCAGAAACCTCCGGGGAGGGAATCCAGGAAAACAGGAGACAGACAAGGGGCGAGCAGCAGAGGAGTCAGGGACAGAAGGCTGGTCAGGTTACCTGGGCAGGGACGACGAGCACGGGTCAGAGACTGGCAGGGTCGAAACGAGGGAAGCAATCTGAAGATGAATGCAATAGAGCTTTGCATGCTGCTAAAGACAATCTGGCAGAGACTGAGGGTACGGTCGAATAGTCAAAATTAGCTCCTAAGTCCTTTCCTAACCACTTTTCCTTGACCTCGATAGAAAACGTCACGAGGTCAAGGAAAGATGTGAAGGAGAGTTCATAAGGAGTTAGGAGAAGACGACCGCGGTGTTCAGAGAATCCGACTGCACTTACACTTACGCCTGATTTACACAGGGGACGTAACGGCCGCGTAACGGCTGCGCCGCGGTCACCGGAGCTGATCGCTGCCACTCTAGTCAATGAGACCATTCCCACCGGGCGCGCCGCGGAACGTCTCAGCAGCGTCCCAGCAGCGGCTCTCCGCTCTGCAGCGCGAGCATTCCGTAGCACTTCTATTTTTGACGGAGCCGTTGCTGATTCGCGTCAAGCTCAACAGAGCAGATTGCACCAGACAGGAAGTCCGACACTGAATCAAAGTAATACACTTCCGCCCCCTTTCAAAATAAAACACAATACGCCGTTCATGTAGCCTATCACAACGTCACATCAACATTACGCCATGACCGGTGGCACCAGGTCAGCAGTCAATCGATCAAAGGGTCTCAACATGGACGAGGACAGAGTAATTGTTGAAGTGGAACAGCACACAATAATTTATGACACAACAGATCCTTTTTATAATCTCTTCCACGTCAGAGAAGCAAAGTAAGCTGTTTGTTGTTGTTGTTTCCACAGTTTACCACGGGATCTCGCGGTTTCGCGTACGTTCAGGATTATCGCGTGATCTCGCGTGAATACGGCTGGCTCGCAAGGCAGCGCTACGCTGCTGTTACACGCCCGGTGTGAGTTGACGCCGGGCAGAGGACGGAGCCGTTCCGCGGCGCAGCCGTTCCGCGGCGCTTACGTCCCCTGTGTAAATCCCGCGTTAGACTATGTCAACATGCGACGGCGAATGTTATTGACATTTTCTGTGGTAAAACTACAAATCCAGAAGATGGACTACAAAACACGCATCTGAGATACTAGATACTCCCCGTACGTTCTTACTGTGTTTTTAATGCAAGAAATATAAACGTGGACAACCCTGTGAAAAATGTGACTTCATCGTCAGTGTCAGAATTCAAATAATAAATGAATATTGTCCACCTGTCACAGAAGTCAAATGAAGTGTTTGTTACGCTGGTATGGTCGCTCACCCTCCTGTCCACTCATATAGAAACATATAAAGATAAAGATATATGATTAATCAGCAACAGTAACTTCATGATGATCTGCAGGACGCTGGATGTCACAGTTACAAATTGTTTTTACTCTGTGTGTGAACGCAGCTCCAGTCAACAACAGAACACACTTCATGATCAAAGTTTTACGTCAACACGTGTGTACGTTTTTGTCGCTGCCGGAAGGAATTGTGGGACGGCATTACCTCCTTTCCTTTCGTGAAGGATGGTCCGGTGTATCCTATGCTAAAGGAGATACTAAAGGAAGCACTGAAGCTCCTTTCCTTAACAGTTTGAGAATTCCAACAGCTCTTATCATGATGGCTACGTAAATACTTCTGGGTCATTTCACTCAGTTAGGAAGGTTCCTAAGCAAGTTTGACTATTCGACCGCACCCCCACTCTTTCCACTCAGGGTGCGGTCGAATAGTCAAATTTGCTTAGGAACCTTCCTAACTCACTCAACACAGGTATGTGCTGTATTTATTTCAATGATATACATCATGCACTTCCCAGCAGTGTCATTATGTTACCATTACTACTTCAGGTTATAGTAACTTGTATTGTGTATATTTCTATGTTTATTTAACAGGGCAGCTGCAGCTAATTTACAAGTTCAACCAAAAAAAGCTAATGTGAAAAACAACATTTCAGTCTGAACGTAGAATGAGAATTGCTGGCCATGTTCATATAAACAACTTTTTTGAGCAGTAAAAACTGAGTGTATCGGTGTGCTGCAGCTCTTTCATTCTATGACGCCTAATTTAAACCGGGGACGTAAGCGCCGCGGAACGGCTCCGTCCTCTGCCCAGCGTCAATCCCCACCGGGCGCGTAACGGCAGCGTAGCGCTGCCTTGCGAGCCAGCCGTATTCACGCGAGATCACGAGATCACACGATAATCCTGAACGTACGCGAAACCACGAGATCCCGTGATAAACTGTGGAAACAACAACAACAAACAGCTTACTTTGCTTCTCTGACGTGGAAGAGATTACAAAAAGGATCTGCTGTGTCATAAATTATTGTGTGTTGTTCCACTTCAACAATTACTCTGTCGTCGTCCATTTTGAGACCCTTTGATCGACTGACTGCTGACCTGGTGCCACCGGTCATGGCGTAATGTTGATGTGAAGTTGTGATAGGCTACATGAACGGCGTATTGTGTTTTATTTTGAAAGGGGGCGGAAGTGTATTACTTTGATTCTGTGTCAGATTTCCTGTCTGGTGCAATCTGCTCTGTTGAGCTTGACGCGATTCAGCAACGGCTCCGTCAAAAATAGAAGTGCTACGGACTGCTCGCACTGCAGAGCGGAGAGCCGCTGCTGAGACGTTACGCGGCGCGCCCGGTGGGAATGGTCTCATTGACTAGAGTGGCAGCGATCAGCTCCGGTGACCGCGGCGCAGCAGTTACGCGGCCGTTACGTCCCCTGTGTACATTAGGCATGATCCTGACAGACATGAGCACCATGATTCAGAGATGTATTGTTGGAAGAAGCCCGGTGAACTTCTGCGTGGATCTTTCCAAATCAGCAGGAAACTGGTCCTGTTGAAGACAGTGACATCACACATAAAGTTCATTTGCTTTATTATAGTTCTCTACAGTTATTTGAACATAATGCCATTTTACTGTGTGTGTTTGTGTGTCACTTGGTGCTGGTGTTCAGGGCACCACACTGAGCCCTCTGCAGTCATCTGTTTTTTCAGGTTTCAGGGTGTATACGCTGTATCTTCTGGCATTTCTCTTGTACAGCCTTCTGAAACTGTAATTACACAAATTTCAATCATTGAATATGATTATTATATTTATTCATTATAACTAATAACCTAGACTGCACATGAAAAGAATACATCAGATTGATTATAAAAAAGATTTATGTGACAGTTCTGTAAATGGTAATATATCAGCTGATCAAAGTGAATTAAACTGTTTTTAATATGTATTGAAATCACTGACAGTATAAATATATATGTATATATATTATAAAGTTATTGAAATGTTACTGTATTCTGACCATGTCAGAGTAGTATAGCAGCTCTGTGCTTTACATTACAATGTTACTGTAACGTTACTTTGTAGTTTGATGCGTTGCTGTAAAATGTCATTGCCTAGGAAACGTCAGCAACGTTACTAATTAATTACATAAATATCAGACATCATGCGGTGACGTTTTCACGTCTTTAGACATGTTGATCAGACACTGGTCAGCCTCTACAGTAGTACGTGTGTGAAAAAGCACTAAAACAAATACACTGCACGTTTTTGAATAAGAGTTGAGAAAGCAAACAATGCTGTGCATAGCACCGGGTTTACATTTCATCATTTAGTTACACTAAATAAACATTTTCTGACGTTAGCGTCAAAACGTTTTTCTATCACGTTAAACTCAGCTGATCAGCTGATCTCCGTAACATCACGGCATAATTGCTGTCCATATAATAACAGCTAACTTCGACACACGGACACAGAGAGACATTACTCTTGGTGATTGTGCTCTGGCTAAAGCTTTCAAATAACAGTTCTCTTTTACACACGTAACTTTAGTCTGAATTACCTTTCCAGATGAAAACAGAAAACTTCGGCGTCACGTTGAAAACATTAATCCGTCATTAGTGATATCCGTGAGAGAAAGTCCATGGCGATGTTTATCCTTGTTTTCTGCCGTCCTCAGTCCCGATTTCGTTTTTTCTCTTAATGTTTTCTCTTCTTTGATGCACAGACTCCTGCTCTCTTGGCCCTTCTTGTGCTAAATAATAAATCTGTTCCTCCATTTGTCTAAATGTAACTTCTCAAACTAACAAAACGCAACAAAGTTAGCCGTTAGCAAATAGTAAACACAGCTTCCTCCACCTCCTCTACGTCACATCTGTCTTCTTCCTCCGCTTGGCAAAGTAGTAGTGAATCAGCTTGCGCCACCTTTTGTCCGTTCTAGGCCACTGTTAGCAATATGGCAGCGCAAGATGGCAGCCTCCATGTAGGGCGACCCGCGGTATATGTATATAAAAAAAGGTGAAATCTAAGGTAATAAAAACATAACGACTCGTTTCATAGGACCACTATATAGCACTAACAACATAGTTATATATATTATATTCCATTTCTGTTAATAAATCACCATAAATATTACACACTGGTCCTTTAAGTCCTTTTGACTTGTAAATAATTAAAAGGTGTGAGTAAATTTCTGTGTTGTGACATTCAATTTTTTTTTGCATTTTCTAGATGAATGTCAAAAGTTGTAAATTGAGACAAAATACAAACGTGTAATCCTGTCTATAATGATTCCATGGTCAATTAATTTGAAACTATTCTCACTCACATGAATACAGGTCGACGTCGCATCCTCACGGACACGGCAGCACCGCTGCTGAAATTCCAGGGGACACTGAATATGATGTGTTTTTTGACACATTATTTCCTTTTCATCAGGTCTACCAAAAATATAGACGATCCATTTCTTACTGTGTATGTTTTTTAAGCTCAGGGCCAGTGTCAATTTAGATTTTAAAGGCAAGCAGACGTGTAGACCGTTTTTGACAACAAATGTCACACAGGGCTTTACAGCATAAATAAATTAAATCAACCTAGATACATTTTTATTAAATTAAATTATTTGGGAAATCACTTAAGTTAATGTGAAGTGATGTACCCTACAAGGAGCCCCAAGGACAGCATGCAGCCCAAAATATTGAGCAAACATTCTGCTCAAAATAGTGTTTCCACATTCTGCTACTGAAGATGAAATTTTCCTTTGCCCGAGGACGTGCCACCGAAATCCCACGGCGTTTGAGCTGCTGTGCTGAGCATTCCCAAAGTACTGTAGAGATATTTTTCATGGTATTTTGTGGCATTTTCATTGCACAGTAACAAGCAAACCAAATGAATGCTTGATTACAGTCCTGTGGTATCCATCCATCTTTCACTACATCTCATCACATGATCTAATTAGAATAACGAGGGAAAAAAAACCTTTACTGAACTCACTTTCTTTCAAAGTCAAGATGGGTCAAGATGTGATTAGCCTAGCTTAGCATAAACACTAGAAGCAGCAGGAAACCGATAGACTGGCTGCATTTGAAGTTCAAAAATAAAAAATATGACGACCAATATTGATCTTATTTCACTCCTTTATCCATGAAAAACATTCGACCGCACCCAACACATCAATTTTGCTTAGGAACCTTCCTCACTGAGTGAAATGACCTGGAAGAATTAACGTGGCCGCCATGATAACAGCCGTTCACCGTTCAGCCATCACGGTCCAGTTCAGAAGCATCCCAGAAATGGGCTTCCGCTCGGCTCCACTCAAAATATGCGGCTGTTCTATTTTTGACAAAAGCCACGAGCAGTCCGCGTCAATTTACACAGAGCACCTCGAGCTGACAGGAAGCCAGACACAGAAACAGCATAGAGAATCCGGCGGATTTTCAAAATAAAATACCCCGTGCAAACTGCCAGTCGTAAAAACGGACAAAGAGAAACTAATTAACTACGTAGCATATTTACACATGTAGAAGCATATTTAGAAGCACATAAACCAGGAAAATGACCAAATCTGAGCAAGTAAACAAAGTCTGACAGGCTAAACGCTTCTGAAACGCTCCCGGTGGGGTTTGAAGTCGTGTGCAGGACGGTGGGGTTTCAGGGTTGCTCTTTGTAAAGCAATTTCAAAGTCTTTACATTGCATATGCCAAAATACATGTTAAAATAATACCAAACATGACCACCTTTAGTTTAGCAGTCTTAATTACTAATATTATTGTTTAATGTTGCAGGTTGCAGGTAACACTTATGTAGTTAACACATGATCCTGTGAGAGAGTTAATGTCCACCACTACATAGAAGTGTTGAGAAAAACTAACACTGGTTGTTGTTAACAGGTGTTAAATTTTAACTCCACAAAGAGTTAAGTTACACCAAATTAGTGTTAAGGTACCAACACTGCAAAAAGAGTTAAATTAACACTCTGTGGCGTCGACGCATATCGACACTTTAAAACTGTTGAAATCAACTCTGGCAGTGTTCACTTGGGTATGATTTTACTGTGTATATGGAATGATTAAAACAGGTAATACAAGAGCAAAGGCAGAGTGGCTTTGGACTGCATTACTTACTACAGAGTAGCTACAGTAGCTAATAGGGGTTTAAATAAACAAACCAAACTGCTACATTTGCATCTGAGTACTCTATGAAAAAGGCCATTCCTTCTGGGCCAGTGATGTGTCTTTCAACATATTCAAGCAAGAATTCTCCTGCCTCAAAGTTATTGGTGGGAATTGCTTTATAACCTGATGAATAGACTTTGAAACTGGATACATTAATTACTTATGAATGATTACAGAAGTTAGATTTGATTTTTTATTGTAGTATTTTTCTTTTCTTTTTTTTTCTTTTTTTTTTGATTGAACATTCAGTGTCTTTGTGGGGAAACCTGAGCACCAGGAGAAAACCCACGCAGACACTAGAAGAACTTCACACAGAAACAAGACGGTGGTGTTTCTGTGCTGGCCTGAATGGGAAAGTTCACTTTGACACCTCTATGGAGGAGTCTGGGATCAAACATAGACCACCTCCAAAGCCACGCTGCCCCCAAACGGTGGAGTGGTAGGGGCTGAAAGAGATAGATGATAGGGAAAATGAGGAGTGGGGTGAGGATAAAGGGGGAGGAGTGGTAGAGGGAAGAAAGACGGAAGGGGTGAGGAAGATTGGAAGCTGGAAAGAGAGAAGAGGTGAGGGATGGAGGGAGGATAGAGAGATGAAGGGGGAGGAAGAGGGAGCTACTGTTGTGCAACCTGAATCGAACAACAAGGAGCCTCCTCCACCTCAGTTTGACTGTCGCACCTTTTCTTCTTGTGCATTCAGCTCAGAAATCTCTTCTTCTTCTTCTCCTTCTTCTTCTTCTCCTCTGTTTGTGTCTCTGATGTGACATCTGTTCCCTCATTACTCTTCATTTTTTCCTGACTCTTCTCCAAGTCCTGTTCTTTCTGGACCAGGTTGATCTTCTCCTCCACCAGTTTAAATTTCCTCTCCCAGTCCTGTTCTTTCTGGACCAACTGCTCTCTGAATTTCTCCCTTCAGAGCGCCCAAGCTTTGTAGCTCTGGAGAAATTCAGTTCTGCAGCTCCTCAGCTCATTTGTTGCCTTTGTGAGCTTCTGAGAAAGTTTATCAATCTCTTGCTTGTCGTTGTTTGTTTCATTTCCTGGTCTTTTTGGTCTTTTTTTTTTCTTCTCGTTTTTCATTCTCAGATGGAGAGGTGGATGGATCCACCAACTGTTCTTCGGTGGCCTCACAGCTCTGTTGTTTTGCAGCCAGCTCCTCTGAATTTCTTCTGCAGAGCGTTGTATTTAGTCTGCCAAGCGTCACTTTGAAGAAATTCAGCTCTGACCTCCTTGAGCCTGTGAGCGAGCTCATCATTGTTCTTCTGAAGACCTAGGATCTCTTTGTCCTTCTGATGGAGCTGTTGCTCCATCTGTTTCAACTTCTGCTGCAGCACTCTCCTGGAGTTTTTGCCTCTCTGACTCCAGTCTTGCAGTCCTTATGTCATTTTACTGTTTTCTCTGGAGCTGGATTCTGTCTCCTTGTTCTTGGATTGGAGCTGTTTCTCAAGGGAGGAGACCTTTGCCTCAAATGATGCAATGGTCTCATAGCTGTTCTTAAATTCAGTTTTAAACTCCTTCTCCCTGAGCTCCAGAAGTCCCTACAGTCTATCTATTTGCCATTTGTAATTATGCAGATGAAAAAACACACCTTTAAATAAACCCCAAATAATTCAATTACAGGTAAATAAATCAAACAAAATACAAGGGCAGGTTGGTCAGCCGGTGCCTGCAAACGCACAAGTGTTAAGTATGCCAGACTCCACACTGAATTAACTTTTTGTTAATGGAACACGTACATACCAGGAAGCCAGCCATCAAACACCTGCGCGGATAGCAGAGCACAGCAGCTCAAGCGGACGGCTTAATTGGCCTCCACAATGCAGCCCAAATGCTACTCCAGTCAAGGGGGGTGGGGGGACAAGCCGGCCGCGCTACAAAACACAAGCGGAACATGTATGGTGCCAAAACCGGCTATGTACAAATGGCAAAGCTGAAGAGGCGCCACTTACAAATTTGTTACAGGTTTTCTGCATTCCGAAATTATACTGCCACACCAAAAGACCTCCGCCATGCCACTTATGATATGTAAAGTGGTGGGTGTGTTAAATTTGCCTATGGCATCCTTCAATACAGGCTCCATGTGAGCCCACACAGCATGTTCATCATGGCGGGGAGAAGCAGAGAGAGTGGCATAGGAAAAGGATGATGAGGTCATATACACCACACTTACCTGCTTGCGACTGCCCCCAAAGTGGAACGCCGTTAGCAGAGGTTTTGCCTTCTTCAGATGTGACTACCTTGGACCACTGCTGCCATGTTAGATCAGTATTCTCCAGAGGTCCTTCAAACTCAATCTCATTGTAGCAGCACTTTGCACAAGTGCGATACATGCATTTATTGTTGGTCGTGTCACATGCAATAGTTGCTAGCAATTCTGAGATTCTGTTGGTAAACAGAATGCTTTTGTGGTACAGTTTGTCAACAAGTAGCTTAATGTTTTTATGGTCAGTACAAGCACATCTATTTCTGTCAGAGTCTTTTGCAGGTGTAATAAAAAAAGGGCAGTATCTGACAAATTGTAAGACAGTCTGAGGTGTCTCATAGCTGTTGAATTGTACTGTGCATGGAGGTCCTTAAGTGAGCGCAGAAGTACCCTCCTTTGCTGCTTGATTTTATTTTTTGTTATTGTGTCCTTTTTGCCTGATAACATGCGGCTATTCTCATCCCTACAGAGAAAGCTGGCCACTTCCTCTCTTCTCTTTTGTGAGGCTTTCTTTTTGTTTTTCATTTTGTTTTTTTCACTGACCATTTTCTTTTGCCAATCCAGTTTCTTCTGTATCTGTTTTGTCTTTTGTTTTGCTGCCTGGAGTTCCCTTTTAACTTCGCAAAGTTCAGACCTCAGCTTTTCCCTCTGCTCCAGCACTGAGCTATAGTATTTGTTCTTTCTTTCCTTCCCTTTCTTTGCAGGAGTTGTGGATGCTTGCAGCCTCTCTACAACTGGCTGCTCATAGACATGATCGTCCAGATGATTATGCATGGACTCAGGATTTTCAAGATGCTGAATTTGCTCATCTGATGTGTCCATAGATGGTGGGGTTAAGTTGAGAACATCGGCAAGCACCCTTTTCTGTTCTCTGTGGTCTCGCTGATACTTTCTCCACTTTTGCCTCAACTTCTCCTGCTTTGATTTGGAAAGCTCAGCTATTGGAGTACTTTTAGTCTTTCCCTCTCTTTTTCTCCTTTGATAACTAAATGGTAAAATAGAAAAATAAAAGCAATTAGTCTAAATAACTACATTACTCTGACTTAAACCTGACATTCTTTAGCAGTATTTCACTGGAAAAGTGTGTGTGTATATATTTGTACAACCACCTTTCGTGCCTTTTGGCAAGGTAAATGGCCCTTGCTGCAGGATCTACGATGACTCGTGCTCTGTGACAAGCTACTTTTTCTTTGCTTGATAATGGCATGTATTGGGGGAGAAGAGGTTCTATTATATTGCAATAATTATGAAAGTTAATAATGTAATTTTACAGATCTAAATTTTAATCTTTGACTAACATTTATCATATTATTGGAGTTTCAAGTCTTTTTAAAGCTGCTGTTCATTTTCAACATTGTCACTGTTCACCCACTGCTGCTACATTATGTAATTACATACATTATATTATATATAGCTTAAAGTTGAAAGTGAATGGAATACAAATATGCATTAATTATGCATTTAATATGTATTAAAGCTGAACATTTCAAAAATATTAAAGCCATGCAAAATAATGATTTTATCCTAACCTTCCAGAGCTTTGATAATAAAGTTGTGGATAAATCGCCACTAAGAAAAAACACTTAACACTCAAAAATAGTTCCACATAGTAAGTTAGTTCACATTACATCTTTAATTGGCATCAAAAACTTCTGATATTTGACAAAATCAGTCTCTAACCAAAAGGAATGTAATGAAAGTCAAATGGTGTAACCGGTTACACCATTTGACGTTTCAATTTAAATTCAAATTTAACAGGCATTATGACAGACACCTATGTAAACACATGCCTTTGATGTGAAGATTTTAAACACATTTTTTAAAATGAATACTTATTTTTACAGTTATTGTGAATTATAAATGGTTTCCTAAGGTCATACTATTTGACATGAAACTCTAAGCACACCTGACCATACCCTAAAAATGTCAAATTATCAAGATTTCAAAGAGAGCTACTAACCTTTGCATGCAGCAGTTAGGCTAATCAGGGGTCCTTCTTTGTGATATCATTTCCTGCCACATGGTCTTCTTGCACAAATGAACAAAATGGCTCCTCGAATGTTGGTTACACCGCCTTGACAAGAGGCTATATGCCAACCGTTGCGGTGACGTACTTCCGCTTAAATCTCAGCCAGCGCGAACACTTCCGGTTTGTTTGTTTCGGTAGGTAGCCACTAAGTTAGTGATAATGAAAAAGTTTAAATACCAGCGAGCGTCTGGTACAACAGCTGAGCACTGCTGTGTGTCATTGTGTCAGGCATCTGGTAGTTTTTTCACTTTTCCTGCCGACGAGGAGCTATGGCATAGGTGGATCGTCGCTATCCGCAGGGACAAATTTGCCATCACCGCTTACACACGGGTGTGTAGTCGGCATTTCAAACCGGAAGACATCCGTGAGCCAGTATCCGAAACCGCGCAGCGTCTGTTGAAAAAGGGAGCTGTTCCGGAGTTATTTGAGTGGAACAATCTCTCCCTTCTACTTCCACGACCGGGGGTTTGGGAGAGAAGGCAGAGACCGCCGCCAGAGGATGAGAGGGAGGCTAACGTTAACGCACCGGACCATGTAACGGTAGACGTCTACATGGAGCACGACTACGCGTCGAATCCTGACCCAGCAGTCGTCGATTTGGTGTTGGAGGAAAATGCTTCTCTCCGGGAGGAAATTCGCCTGCTACGAGAACAGGTCGAGAGCCTTACTCTGAGGCAGCGGTTCGGCATTCACCGTTTTACTGCCTCGGACAAAGATATTAGGTTCTTTACTAGGTAAGTCTGTGCTTGTGTGTGTGTGTGTGTGAGAGAGAGAGAGAGAGAGAGCGAGGTAATGTATGTAAAGTGCAATATGCCAGATGAAGGGGGTTGTTGTAAATAATTGTAAAAAGCAGTTCATTCAGATATGGAGGGGATATGATTGCAGTATTTGTATTCTCTCAGAAAAAATAGATAAACAGACAGATACATTTAATTAAAGTGATTTCTATTTATTCTGTTGTGTAGTTAATTATGAACAGTTATTATTATCTGTTTTCTATTTTTTTCAGGTTTGCATCGTATGACCTCCTCATGTGTTTTTGGGCCTTGATTGAGCCCTCTCTGCCATCCATGGTCAGTATTCGACAAGCACAGAGAGGAACTCTCACTGATGTAAATGCCGCAACCCATTCCCTGCAGCACATTGATGAGTTGTTCCTGTTCCTTAATTACCTTGCCCTTGGATCCAAGCAGCAGGACCTTGCTGACCGGTACAGTGTCCATCAGTCCACAGTCAGCCGAATTATCACATCATGGAGCAACTTCCTGTTCACAGTACTCGGCTCAGTGAGGATCTGGATGCCTGAGGAGCAGATTCGCAAAGCTCTGCCTGCAGACTTCAAGGACTACCCTGACACTACAGTCATCCTTGACTGCACTGAGCTGAGGTGTCAGTGCCCATCATCCCCTCTCCTCCAGAGTGAGGTGTTTTCCTCCTACAAATCCCACTGCACTCTGAAGGGGCTCATTGGGATTGCACCACATGGGGCAGTGACATTCATCTCTGTGTCTCTCTCTGGGTCTATCAGCGACAAGCAGATCACTTGTGAATCTGGTCTCCTCACCCTCCTAAAACCTGGGATGGCTGTCATGGTAGACAGAGGTTTTCTTATTGATGACATTGTACCCTGCAAGATTTACAGGCCAGCATTCCTCTCTGGTAGGTCTCAAATGTCTGCAGGTGAAGTTAGGGAGACCCAGGCCATAGCACGTCTCAGGGTGCATGTGGAGCGCCTCATTCGCTTGGTCAAGGAGCACAAATTCTTTGACTCTGAAATTCCCCTACGGCTTTTTGGGAGCATCAACCAACTCTACACTATGGCATGTCTCCTCACAAATTATGAAAATGGCCCACTGGTAAAGGCTTGGGCAAAGAAGCCAGAGGTCTGAGTAACCACAACAAAGCCCCCATTTTTTGAGGAAGGACTTCCAACATGTGTATATAAAGTGTATATAAATATAGTGTATATAATTATACAGTGTGATTGCCTTTGGTGTGCACACCAAGCTTTCAGTGAGACGACCTTCATCAGGGCATTGCACATAACATATGTATGCAGGCCAGCTGACAGTCTTGCCTGGGCCCGGGACGAGATAATCTTAGATGGGCCCCCCCCCGCGCCCAGATCACTCCTTTTCCCTTGCTCTTCCTCTCCTCTGTTCTTCCTCTCCTGTTCCTCTCCTCTCCTCTGTTCTTCCTCTCATAAAGCTTTCTGTATTTTATATTCGATATTTTCATCCCGTCTATGGAATTTAGTGCATCAGTTGACTTTTTCTCTACTTCAAAGGAGAACAGCAAGCATGGTAGGCAAAATAAGGCCTTTTTTTAAGCTGCTATATACTATCCAGTCCCTATCGATTTTTTCCCTTCCATTGTGGGATGTGGAATATGTCAAATAGCCTGGGAATTCACTGCCCTCTGCATCTGCTGGCAATTCCTTTGCCCTCTCTGAGAAAGGCGTTCGTTTTGCCATCACACGTATGAGGTTCACTCTATCAGTCGGTCATTCTAGTTGGCCACAATGCAGCATCGCTGAAATTAAGTGTGTGATCAGACTCTGATCCATCCTGCTCAGACTCTCCGACGGGGCAGTGGACCCCTCCTGCATCACTGTGGCTCTCTCGCTCTCTCTCTCTCTCTCTCTCTCTCTCTCTCTCACTGGTAGCCTGACTCTGTCCCTCCGCTCCGGGGACAGCGGGCCCCTCCCGCATCACTCTCTCTGTCACCTGACTGCAGCTGGATCTCTCTCCTCTCTGTCTCATCCTCTCTGACGGAGCTACCAAACTCAATTGTTTCTTTCAAAGATAACGTGTTGTGTCAGGCCTTTATACAAGCTAATGGACGTTAACATTAGAGCTAGCCTGTTAGGTTACGTTACAAGGCTGCGCTGTTTCTTACCTTGCTCTACGTTCACTTTACTAATCCCAGCTTCACCGTCACCACCTTTTTTTTAAATATTTGTTTCTCTTTAAGGCCTCTATTTTCTTCTTCTCTTCTTCTCTTTTCTTTCCTTTCCTGAGCACCGGACTTGTGCTGACCGGACATTTTGAGCGTACTGAACTTCAAATCAAATGGCAACATCAAATTTTGATCAGTGGCCAAACCATTTTTGTGTTGGGGTCGGGGGCGTTCTTGACCACTATTTCAAGGACAATTAGGAAGAAAACAAATAAAAAGCTTTTATGTAACTCAAATATTACATATTTTTTCCACAAATAGGCCTATTTTAATTTTTTTTAATTATTCCATAATTTAATGAGGGCCCAGTTCTGGGCCCCCCCCCAACCCTGGGCCTGGGACAGCAGACCCGTTTGTCCCCCCCTATTGGCGGGCGTGTATGTATGTTATGTGCAATGCATTAAACCAGTTTTTGTTTGTTTGTTTGTACTTTAAAGAAATCTGAATCCCTTTTAAAAATACATTGTTAAATTGGAGCAGTACTCTGCATTCATCTGTCCACTTTCATGACCCCTTTTTTCCTTAGCCTTATCAGTGTTTATACTTGTATGAAATCTGTTTGCATACAGTTCAGGCCTTTGAATGATACATTATTAAAATGCTTGTTATGTCAATTCAAGTAGTACTCTGCTTTTGTTTGGTCACTCATTTTTTAGTTCCTGTCAGTTACCTTTTAAAACTAATTACTTCAGCTATACAAAACACCAAAATGCTTAGATCCAAGTCATTTATTCTTCAATCAATCAAACTATTTGTATAGCACTTTTCATACGAAAAATGTAACACAAAGTGCTTCACATAAAAACAAGCGAACACCCACAGCTGAACCCCAATTCTCCACCCCTGACCCTCCATCCCACCCATCCCATTATAAACAAAGCACAAACTGAGGAAGCGCCATCTCAACGTTGAGCAGTGAGGAAACACTGGAGGCAGGTTAGAACTGAATTAGATAAAAATAAATAACATAATAAAATAAAAAGATAAAATAAAATAATAGTAATAAATAATAAAATTATAATAAGTAATAAAGCTGGATAAAAAGGATTAAAAATAAATAATTAAATAAAGCATAATTAAAACTAATTACTTCAGCTATACAAAATACTTAGATCCAAGTCATTTGTTCTTACATTTAAACATTACATCACAAACAGGAACATACAGCTTAAGGATGCACCACAGGTGCTCAAATGGGTTTAGGTACTTGGCCAGTCCATCACCTTTATCTTCAGCTTCTTCAGCAAGGCAGTTGTCATCTTGGAGGTGTTTTTGTTTTGCATGATACTTACCCTAAGTAGGGGTCAGTATCATGCACAGCAGTGCTCAGTTGTCTTGGTGCTCCTCACCAGGTTACCGCCACACATTGGACACCACCGGCGGTAACCTGGTGGTGTCCAATGTGTGGCATCAACATGATACTGACCCTAAAAACACCTCCAAGATGACAACTGCCTTGCTGAAGATAAAGGTGATGGACTGGCCAAGTACCTAAACCCATTTGAGCACCTGTGGTGCATCCTTAAGCGGAAGGTGGAGGAGAGCAAGTTGTCTAACATCCAAGTGCTCCGTGATGTCATCATGGAGGAGTGGGAGAGGATTCCAGTAGAAACCTGTGCAGTTCTGGTGAATTTCAAGCCCATAGAGGTTAAGGCAGTGCATAATATTGGTGCTCACACAAAATATTGACAGTTCGGGCACAATTTGGACATGTTTGCTGTGGGGTGTACTCACTTTTGTTGCCAGCTGTTTAGACGTTAATGGCTGTATGTTGAGTTATTTTCAGAGGACAATAAATCTATATTGATATACAAGCTGTACAATGACTACTTTAAGTTGTATCAAAGTTTCATTTCTAAAGTGTTGTCCCATGAAAAGATATGACAGAATATTTGCAAAAATGTGAGGGGTGTACTCACTTTTGTGAGATACTGTAACGCAGCAATATTTCACTGATGAATTTCTTTTGTATTCATCACAGTAACTTTAAATACATTTACACTGCAATTAACTGACTAATTGCTCAAGTAGGCGTTGAGGTAAAAATAAAAAAAGAAACAGTCAACTTTTTCTTTGATGGTTTCAATGACCTCCATGTCACGGGGAACCCTCTGAATAAACATGTCATCTTCTGTGTAAATGACAAAATCACACCAGTCACACCCAGAAATCAACATTTGTCCCTGGATCTGCCAGTAATATGGATGGGATCGTCGCAGTGTGTGTCTACCCTCCCTGATCATAATGTAAGGGCAGTCCACGTAGTTTGTCACATTTGGGCATTTGATTTCTAATAAGCCAAACACTGGCTGCCCCTCAGGATCGTACACGATCCCATCAGGTGATGACCCCATCCATGGTGCATCAGGGTGGATCAGGAACCCACAGGTGTAGTGGTTTACCTCCCTTACCCTGCAGTACTCCTCTACTGCTATAGGCTCCAAGTCAAGCCCCCGCCGCATGTCAGCAGTCTGATTGCTTGGTCTCAGAAGCCTTTTGGCGAGGTTTTCAGCAGAGCTTTCGCCCCTGGTGTGACAGACCTCTCTGAATTTGGTGGAGGTAATGCACCTCCTTAGTTGGTGCCACTCAGCGCAGGAACTCTGACCTTGTGTGCTGCTCTCGATTCTGTGTGCTGTGTGGGATGGCATATGATGGTGCTGATGTTCGGAACACACAAATGCACAGGTAGAGGGTCCCAGCCTGTAATCAGAGAGTGGCAGCTGTAGGGGAGAAGGGGCAACTGTGTGTGGACGGGTCCTGGGGACTGTCCTTGTTGGCAGCTGATAGGACAGCACACTTCCCTCTTGCACCTGACCAAACATAGATTCAACCAGAGGTACATCACTGGAGACAGCCATTGTTGTTATCATGGGTGCTTCATCAGCAGGAAGTCCATGGTACACGTCCTAACTTTCAGCATGGAGATGTCTGGCAGAGGGCAGTTAACGCTTTTATACAAGTTGCTTCTGTAAAGAAAAAAGACAAACAAATGTGTCATAAATAAGAAATACATGTGCAAAAGCATGTGTGCAGGCATACACGTATGTATGTAACTAAATGAGTTTGGTGCATGTCACAGTGTGTGTGTGCGCGCTTGTGAGTTGCTTGTATGAAGGAGGGTGTGTGTGTATGTCCATGGAAGTAAGTACTGTAAGTGTGTGCAAAGGGGGGGGCGGGGGTCCATGCATATACATTTGTAGTTATGTGTGCATTTAAGCAAGAGCGTGCTTCTCCGTGTGCATAAATGTGTGCGTGTAAGTGGATGTGTGTAGTATTAATAGTAACACATACCTGATTCCTTCTACAAGTTTCCTCTCTCTTGGTCTGGCTGACAGGATGACCATGTCATTAACTGGACCAGGTTTAATGCCCTGCATCCAAACAAAAACACGTTTCTATAAACACTGAACCAATATCCATACATAAGATGAAAGAGTCATTGAAAGGTTGGTTACCATGGTCCTTGGTTTGTGCCACTTCTGTTCAGTTTCTGTACAGCTTAAAACTGGGGGAACAGATGTAAGCCTCAGCTGGGAGTAGTGGGCCGTCTGGTAGAGTAGAGCTGCCACGTGGCTGCACAAGGCTGTACCTGCCACACAGGTGCACTGGCATCTCTGCAACTCGACCGGTTTTGAATCCCTTAGCACAATCTGTTTACAATACCAAATATTTGTTAGAGAACAAAATGTACCAGCTGCAAGCGTAATAATAGAAAGACAACCTTAAATTAGTGAACTTATGTTAGTAAACTTAAAAATTGTGCAAAGTGAAACAGGAAAAGGTGTTATAAAAACACAATTTATTTGTAGTTAACCATGTAAAATAGATCATGTGTAACCCAACTTTACTCATTTAAAAGAAAAATGCAAAATAAATGTTTAATTGAAATTATAGGAAATTATAAGAACTCAGAACACAATCTTGTTTCTGTGAGAGCCATTCATTTTACATTCTTACTGACACACCCTACATTCATATGATACCTCAGGTACCATAACATAGTTCAATGACAGTCTTTATCCATATTTAATTCACAGCAATGACATGACTCACAGAAACTTGATTTGACAAACAGGAACCTGTTTCTAGCGAGAACCCTGAACTGAACCTGTAGGATGACTTTCCCTTACACTCAGACAGTGAGGCTTCTTGCTTTTCCTCATGGATCTGAAGCACTCAGCCCTAACTATGACCTCTCCTGCCTCCTTGTTTGAAACTGAGATTAACATTGGGGTTAGAATAATACAATTCTCAAACAACAAAACAAACAAACAGTTAATGACGTTAACCTACCACTATGCTAACATTAGCTATAGATGGTAAAAAAAAAAACGTTGCTTCATCACTGGGCTAACTTTGGCTAGTAAAGGGCTAGCATGTATGAGAGACAGTGTGGTGAACTCAAAACGACTTGTTAACTTACCTTCGTAGTTGTTTATATAGCTGGACACATACAATTTGAATCCTTTGTCTTTTTTTGACGTGGGCGTCTTCGAGGTGGTCTGAATTATTCGAATTACATCGTTTACCGTTAAAGTCGGCAGATCCTGCAACGACCGGGTAAAGAACGCCATTGTTAACACTCCCGCCTTGGGCGCCGGAAGTATTTAGGCTGGCTGAAAAACCCAGAAGTGCCGGACCGGAAGTCCGCGGCATTTAGCGAATTTAGGAAGTTGACTTGACAGACATAATTCCCCAAATTAATTATAATATTCAGAATAATGTTATATAGTTAAAGGTGCAGTGTGTAATATTTGGGGCCTTTATTTTCAGAATAAGACAGACATGGAATATAATATTCATAACTATGTTTTCATGCATGTATAATCACCTGAAAATAAGAATCTTTTCATTTTTGTTCTTTAAAAATGATCCTTTTATATCTACAGTGGGAGCGGGTCCCCTTTCATGGAGGCCGCCATAGTGAAACACCGTCTTTCTATAGACTAAACTAAATAGTGACTCTAGACAGGGCCTCTAAAATGTTGTTTCTTTTTTACACTGAGAAGGGGAGGGTGATGTGAGGGGATTGCAATGCAGCGATTAGACCACTAGATGCAAGTAAATTCTACACACTGGACCTTTAAGTTAGTTAAATAGTTGATAATGTGTTTTATTGAGAATTTCACCTTTTTTGAACATGTTTAAGTATTTGGTACAAAGTTTTTATGGTTACACCACATTGACATTTTTACCATTATCCCCTGAATATTTTCTCAAAATTGATCAAATCCAGAAATTGTAGACAAGGTCTTCAAAAAGAGAATGTATTCAATTAATTTGTGAATTTTTCCAAATTTTAACCTTTTTAAATGTAACTAAATCATAGGAACACAAAAAAAATTGCATCACGTCATTGACCCGTGCACTGCCACCGGACTCCAGGAACAAGACACACCTGATCTCTGATTGCCTTCACCGTATATGTACACGCTGCATGGACCGCAAACCTGAGTGCCCATGTTCTGGCGGGTGAAAAGGGGGGAGGGAAAATCCCTAACCTGCCACATTCTACCCCCCACTTTTGCATCGTCGCCCCAACAATGAACCAACAACGATACAAGGCTAACACCAAGGCCAAAATAGGGCAGACTGAGCATTAACACTAGCCTGGGGGTTGCTCAATCCCCTGGTCTCTTTAGTTAACAGCACAGAGGAGACGGTGAACATTTGGGTGTTGACCAGCTGTAGAGAGGACTGTGCAGCGAGACTGTTACACTAGCACTTCCCTGTGCCAAAGGTGTATCTGGAATTGGTCGGGCTTCTACAACAGGAGGGTTAGTGGTGCCAGACAAACTTGGTACTGCTGCAGCCTGCGGCAAAGGAGTTTCTGGGACTATTCAATTCAATTCAATTTTATTTATATAGTGCCATATCATAACAAAGGTTATCTCATGACACTTTTCATACAGAGCAGGTCTAGACCGTACTCTTTATAATATTATTTACAGAGACCCAACAGTTCCACCATGAACAAGCACTTGGCGACGGTGGTGAGGAAAAACTTCCTTTTAACTGGCAGAAACCTCGGGCAGATCCAAGCTCATTGGTAGACAGTCATCCACCACAACCGGTTGAGTTAAAGATAGACAGGGGCAGGGGTGTCGATTAGCTCAGTTGGTAGAGCATCCACCCCATGTACGTAGGCTCAGCAGCGGCCGAGGGACAGATAGAGAGAGGGGGGGTAGACAGATAAATAGAGAGAGATAGAGAGACACAGATGCACAGCAGCAGCAAAACATGAACTAACTATAAACTATAATGGAGATATGGTATCAATAATGACAGTAATAATATACTGTATGTAGTGGATGTCGTGCAGGACCACAGCAGCAGCCACGATCCATGAGAACCTGCTGGACAAGAGAGCACAGAAACTCCAGGGAAGATGTTTAGTTAGTGACATGCATTAACATGCATTAATGAGACATGTATGTTTACAGATGGTGATGGTGATGGTGATGGAGGGAGAGAGAGAAGGTTTGAGTAGAGTTTTCAGTAAAGATCAATAGACCAACTGGCCCACCTCAAGAGGTGCCTCATGGACCCGCTGTTCATGCCGCTCCTTCTGGCGACCAGCTGCCACTAGCAACCGTTCACAAGCACCCTCAAAAGCCACCTTAAGTCTAGCTTGGTGCTCAGCACCCAGTCCTGTATTTCTCCTGGTACAGGATCCTGAATCCGACCCAGGAGAAAATCCACAAGAAGCCCTGGTTCCTGGCCAAACATTAAAAAGAAAGGGGACTCACCAGTGCCAAGATGGCGGCACGCATAGACACAGCGGTTCAGTGCTCTACCTTTCAGTGCTTTGTTTGGCTGTTTGTGTTCATGTTGTACGTGGTGTTGACTGACTTCTGTTGGGCAAACAACATCTATAGCTGGCACAATCTCCTAACGATAGGATTATTGAGCGAGCGGACTGTTACAGCCGAGTTTCTTGGCTCCCACGACATCCCAGCGGACATAGCCAGGTGCCCGGGCTCTCTGTGGATTACTACCCCGGGGGGACAGAGGCGGCGCAGGGAGAGGAAGCAGAAGCGAGGCTGCAGGGCTGGCACACTGAAGAGGCTACGGAGGCGGCCACACAAACCGCTGCTTCCCAGTATTTTTCTCACCAACACAAGATCCCTTCGCAAACAAGTTGGACGAATTGAAGCTACAGGTAGCGGTGAATAAAGACATCAAAGATAGCTGTGTTATGCTGATTACAGAGACCTGGCTTCACTCATCCATTCCGGACACAGCTATTGAGCTAGCAGGCCACACAGCACACTGGCATGACAGGACCAGAGACTCCGGTAAGAGCAGGGGAGGAGGACTGTGTCTGTACGTCAACAGCAGCTGGTGTACAAACAGTAAGACTGTAGACAGCCACTGCTTCCCGGATCTGGAGTATGTGACAGTTAAATGCAGACCCATATACCTTCCCCAGGAGATTACAGCTGTCGTGGTCACTGCCGTGTATATTCCACCTGATGCTAATGCTAGCTCGGCTCTTGGACTTTTGCATAACACTGTTAACAGACAACAGAACACATATCCTAAGGCTGTCTACATCATAGCAGGGGACTTTAACCATGTGGATCTAAAAGCAGTGCTCCCTAAATTCCATCAGCATGTTAAAAGTGCTACTAGAGGAGCAAACACACTGGAAAAGGTCTACTCCAACATCAAACAGGGGTTCAGGGCTAAGCTACTCCCACACCTGGGCCAGTCTCACCACATCTCCTTCCTTTTGGTCCCAGCATACACCCCCTCAGGAAGAGTGATCCTACCACATCCAAGAATGTAATAATATGGCCTGATGATGCCTCTTACCAGCTGCAGGACTGTTTCCAGACAACAAACTGGGATATTTTTGAACATCATGACCTGGAGGAGTACGCATCAGCTGTCCTGTGCTATATCTAGCACTGCATAGACACTGTCACTGTGGACAAGCACATCCAGGTGTATCCCAACCAGAAGCCCTGGATGGCGAGAGAAGTCCAGGGCCTGCTCAGGGACAGGAACACTGCTTTCAGGTCTGGTGATGAGGCAAAATACAGTGCTGCCAGAGCCGACCTGAAGAGAGGCATCAGGGTGGCACTCACCCCCATCGTGACCAAGTGTTTTGAGAAATTGGTCAGAAAGCACATCACCACTCACCTCCCACCCACCTTTGATGTACACCAGTTTGCGTACAGGGCCAACAGGTCTACAGAGGACGCGATAGCCACGACCCTCCATACTGCCCTGACCCACCTAGAGTAGAGGTGGAGCTACACCAGGCTGCTGTTTGTGGACGTTAGCTCTGTGTTCAATACCATCCTTCCACGCAGACTGGTGACCAAACTGCTGGACTTGGGACTACCACACTCACTCTGCCTATGGATAGAGGACTTCCCATCTGATAGGCTCCAGAGAGTGAGAGTAGGGCCCCACACCTCATCAACCCTCCGCCTCAGCACTGGCTCCCCACAGGGCTGTGTGCTGAGCCCCCTGCTCTACACTCTTTATACACATGACTGTACCCCTACTCACACCAGCAACTGCATTATAAAATTTGCAGACGACACCACCCTGGTGGGGCTCATCTCTGGGGGGGACGAGTCTGCCTATCGCGGCGAGGTGGAGCGGCTGGTTGGGTGGCGCAGGGACAATAATCTGGTGCTCAATACCAACAAAACCAAGGAGCTGATTATCGACATTCAGCCCCTTGTCATCAGCGGGGACTGTGTGGAGTGGGTCTCAGTTTTCAAGTTTCTGGGTGTGCACATACAGGGGGACCTCAGCTGGAGCGCTAACACCAGAGAGCTCATAAAGAGAGCACAGTAGAGACTCTACCTCCTGAGGATCCTCAGGAAGAACCTGGCAGCGCTCGCACTCTTGAACCCACCGCTTGATGTCTGCAGTCATCCCTGGCCAATAGCAGCGCTGCCATACCAGCTCGGTGGTGCGCTCAACACCCTGGTGGCCCTGTTCTTGGTGCAACTGGCTCATTGAGCCAGGGGGTGCAGCTTGCTGGAGAGACACTGGGACAGAAGTACCAGGTAGGGAATGCTCGGCCAAGCTGGAACCAGATGTGAACTGCCTGGAAAGCACATTGGCATTCCTATTGCTGCGACCTGACCGATACTTGATCTCAAAATCAAAAGCAGCAAGCTGAGCAGCCCACCTGTGTTCTGTGGCCCCCAATTTAGCTGAGTTAAGATAGCTCAATGGGTTGTTATCTGTAAATACCATGCACTTATGCCCCAACAGGTATTCTCGAAACTTCTCACTCATGGCCCACTTGAGTGCCGGAAATTTCAACTTCATGGAACTGTAATTGGTCATATTGCGCTCCGTGGGCCGAAGACCTCTGCTAGCGTATGCTATAGGCCTTACACCACCCTCGGTTTCCTGTGAAAGGACTGCCCCAAGCCACTGTGGCTTGCATCTACTTCCAAGATGAATGGGCGTGAGAAGTCAGCATAGGCCAACACCGAAGCAGAAGTCAGCTTCTCCTTCAAGGCCTCAAAGCTCTGCTTAGACTGAGGTGTCCATGCAGAACCGAGAGCCTTTCCTGACCCTTTCTTTGACCTAGTACCAGCAAGTTCTGCAACCAGCTTATGCAGAGGGCCAGCCAACATGGCAAACCCCTCAACAAAGCGTCTATAGTAACTAGCAAACTCCAAGAAAAGACACATGATGGGGACGTGGCCACTTAGCCACTGCTTCAATCTTGGCCGGGCTGGTGGAAACGCCCTTGGCTGAAATGACATGCCCTAGATAGCTAACCTCCTGCTGGAAAAAGGCACACTTGCCCAATTTAGCCTTCAGACCCTCCTTTTGGAGCCGGCCAAGGACCACGTCCAGTCTTTGCAAATGCTGAGTGACTGAGGAGAAAAACACAACAATGTCATCAAGATAAAGAAGCAGTGACTGACACTGCTGATCACCAAACATCCTCTGCTCCTCTCAACCTCCCCTCTACACTGCAGAAAGGTGCTTGGGGCATTACACAGCCCAATTGGCATCCGGTTCCATTCAAAAAGACCAAAAGGTGTACAAAATGCCATTTTTGGCTTGTCTGATTCAGAAACCGGGACCTGATTATAACCACCAGGTACATACCAGGAAACCCTAGCTCAGGTAACGCACAGCAGACCCCAGGCGTACCAGTGCCAGCCCCAAGCAGCTTAATTGGACTCCAGCCGAGGGTGGGGGGACAAGCCAGCCGCGTTACAAAACACAGGACAGAACATGTATTGTGCCAGAACCGACTATGTACAAATGGCAAAGCTGAAGAGGCGCCACTTACAAATTTGTTACAGGTTTTCTGCGCCCCGAAGTTATACTACACACCAAAAGACCTCCGCCACGCCGTGTACTCCGCCACCAAGCTCCAAGAACAAGACACCCTTGAGTTCTGATTGCCTTCACCATATATGTACGCGCTGCGCGGACCGCAATCAGTGCACCTGAGTGCCCATGTTCTGGCGGGTGAAAAAGGGGGAGGGAAAACCCTAACCTGCCACACAATGTTTTTCAAAGCTTCTTCTTGTTAACCAGTAAGGCTGACCTTTCCTGTGACAGTTCATCTACTGTACCCGGCAGGCGCTCATTCCTCCAGTGAGCAGAGTCAAGGTCACTTTGCACACTTTGACGTCTTCGGGCAGTCCTTGGGTTTTGGCTTCGTTCCATTGTCTGTAATAGACTGTTTGTTGTCTGTGATAGACTGTAGTTGTCTCTAATCGTGTGCAGCAGTGTGCAGTGAGAAACAAGCTTCTGTGTTGTTGTTCTGAGGTGAACTGGTTTTAAGACAGACAGCAGAGTTCTAGAATCCTGGATCAAAACTGGTTCCATTCTATTGGCTTCTCCTACCAAAAAGTAGGAGGAGCTCAATGCACTCCTGGTTCCTGAAATTCATTCATTTATTTCTCATGTTAAGTGACTGGCAGTTGAACCTCTTCTGTAGTTTTGATTTGCATGAAAACTTCCTTGTTGAATCACCAGAACAAAAGATGAACTGTGTGATGCAAGAATCTTTGTAGGTCCAACAAGCAGCAACCTCTGTGACTGTGAAATGAAGCCAATGCGAAGGTACAAAAACTGTAATCCCTCAAGAGGTCGCTTGAGGCTGGCTACAGAACATTTCGGCCTCCTCTATTATACTTATACTTGTCTCAGTTTTCCCATCCAACCCTCTCTTTCCCTCCAGAACCTTTTGTTTGGTCTGCCCGGCTCTTTTCACGTCCATTGACTCTCCCTTTCCTTCTATCACTCCATCGTATTTCATCTGCACATACCTCTCCCATCTCTCCTTTTCCAGATACTGTCTGGGCCAGTAATCACCACAACTGACTCTATTCCAGAAACCTATACCCCACACTGAGTCTCCTCCTTCCCCACCTCCAATACATCCATCCGCAGTATCCTTATATTTCTTTAATTAAAGCTTTCAAATCACAATGCAGCATGATTGAGGCTCTTCAGTCAATAACAAATATAAAGTAAAGATCCAAGTAGATACTCCGATGTGTACAGAGTCTGCCTAATAAGTCTCATGTACAGTATATTGACTCCAGGAGGAGCTACCCCTTGATATAATTCACACATTTCAGGCCTCGCTCAGCAATCTTTCTATGAAACTCATTCATTGAGCCTTTGGTGCTGCTGCAGACTGTTAGGAAAATCATAAAGAATGGAGCTGTAAAGAATAACAATATGAAAAATATGCAAGTGTACGACTTTCTTTAGGCTTCTTCAGGTGGTTTGTATTCCCAAAACAAATTGTGTAATACTGTAAAAACGACTTCCATGTTGCTTCTGAATTTTCATCTCTCTGTGATCTACTGAGTTTCCCGATGGACAGTAAATTACACTGCTGCCAACTGCAGGTGCTGTTAGCTAATGTTAGCACAGTTTGTTAGCTGGGCTGCCTGGATTGTGAGTTCAGAGCACCAGGGGAGTGTTAGTGTTTGTACCGCAGGCGTTTTGGAACACGGAAATCAGAGTGGGAGCAGAGCCGGTGTTGTGTCACCCTGGAGCTGAGCGAGTGGAGAAAGGTGGGCTTAGTGGAGGCAAAGAGAGTGAAGAGGAAGAGGAGGAGAAAATGAGAGAGTGACCGAGCAAGAAGCCACCAGGCAAGAGTAAAATCTGAGATGGATCTCTAGGCATTGGTGAGAACTATGTGAAATAAAAGGATAGTTGCCGAGCTGGGCTTCTTGCTGTTGGACTCGGAAGTAATATTAGCTGGCTATTTGATCATAACTAATGTAATAATAATAATTATACAACAAGTAGGTCCGCCCAAACAATCTGATTGGTCAACTAGACATTTAGAATGTGCTCAAATCAGCATGACAGCACACCTGACTAATCACTAAAAATATTACTCCGCCATTTCCACAGTCACGTCCTAAAAATATAGAACATGTAAACAAATACGAGCACTGGAAGTCAACTTTAATAAGGTAATACATCTGAATTTACAATTTCAGCTTTCTTTAATGAATATTCTGTTACAGAGCTTTTAGACCATCTCATTAATACAGGTTTGTACCTCGTTAATTCAGGTGTGTACCTCGTTAATTCAGGTGTGAACCTTGTTAATACAGGTGTGTACCTTGTTTGTGTGCAGCATGTCAGAGATCAAAAAGTTCAGTGAGCGCAGAAAAAATATTTTTAAAGACTAAAGGTGGACTAATATGGACTGAAGAGGAATATTTCATTAGATAAAAACATGTTGTTCATTTTGATTCCATCGATCTTTGTTCAATACATTTTGACTTTTGGACTTTACAACGCTGTGGAGTTATCTGGAAATGTTTGGATCATCCTCCATCAGCTGTGCCGGTGAGTCGCTGATACGGCGCTAGCTTCAAAATAAATGTGAAGTTAGGAGGCCAATCTGTCCATGAAAAAATATCATGTTTCAGCAGATATCTTAGTCACTACAAGACTGAACTAGCAAAGCAGTTTAGTGTTTATATGTGCACTATTTATTCAGTTTGGGAAACTCCACGATCTTCATAAGCTCTGACGGGACTAGAAAGTTTCTCCGTTGCTAGGTCATTACTAAGGTGCAGGCTACTTGCTGGAGTAGTGAACTGGGTTTCATTACATATAGGAGTCTACTGCTGTGACTGATTGTTTTCCAGGTATTAGTCAGACCCCGTGTATCTCAGAGATCAGAACAAAGACAGCGAGCAAAAAAATTATTTTGAGAGCAAATTGCCCCAAAACATGAATCTTTTGATTGTATATTTTATTTAAGTTAGTAATTGTTGTATAATCGCAATATAGTAATATATTGTGTGTAATAATGCTTAAATATATGTGTACAGCTGCATATTTACCATAGTAGTGTTGCAGTCTGAAACTGGGCGCGCTAAATCACATGTTGTTTTGGTGGTGCTTGGTGCTGTTGAGATTGACATGAATGCTAATGTGTGTGTGGTCACTGAGGTTAAAGGACTGAAGTTTCGCTCCTCTGTTCACATTGATTCTCTATCCACCAGCAGCAGCAATGTCCCAGTACTTCACACGCTGCATTAAAATCTTAACAGGCAGTGAAACACGTTAATACAGAAAAGGACCAACATTTATATACACCTGGAGTTGTCAGAGTCCCTGGAAGCTGCTCCTCACATAGCAGAGGTGTGTTTGAAAAAGTGTGTTGCTCACAGTTCTTCCGCCTGCTGTGTTCTGGCTCGTTTTGTTGCGATCCATTATGCATCCTGCCAGTGTCACAGTGTGACAGGAGGAGATGAGGGTCATCCAGACAGATTGGCCTGACAGTAAATAAGCTCATTTATTCAAACAAACACCTTCATCCCCCTGTTTTTGTTTCACCTACAGCGCTGCATCCTCTCGTCCAGGTGTTCCTTACAGATGGAAGGTCTCTGTTGGCTGTCCCAAATGATCTGGAGGGAAAAAAGATTGCAAATTAGCCGCAAAGTTAAAGGATGATTCCAGTTTATTGGAGCTTTATTATAGCTATTTTCATAGTTTTATCACAGAGGTCTGCTTTTTTCAGAGTTAGGCTTGTGTGGCTATATACAGCAGAAGAACATTTCTTAAACAATTTAAAATGGTTTTACAGTAATAAAAGAATGAAATTAAAATATGAAGAAAGGGGCAATAAGCTGGATTGCTTCCATTGGAACTACTTCCTACTGAAGTCACTTGAACTCCTGACATCTGTTCTGTGAGAGTAATCAGGGACCTAATTTATAACATAGTGTGGGCATTCTCTGAGCAAACCACTGGAATTTCTAAGAAAATGAAGAATATCCCTAACCCCACGGTAACACTGACCCATGTATCCACCTAGATATGGTAATGAAAGACTGCGGAGAGACCAGGGTCCAACAAGATGTTCTGCTCATTGATGATGAATGGCTTACAAGCAGATTCCAATTTCCAAGAGCTGTTATCTTGGATCTCTGTGCTGTATTGGGCCCATTTTTTTTTTTTTTTTTTTTTTTAAACGTAGCCATGCCGGTTCTACTTCAAGTCATGAACACCCTTGGATTTCTGGCAATCACTACTTACCAGACCTGTTTGGAGGTAGAATTGGTTTCACACATCTCTACATAAGGTCTCCTTTAACAATGGGTGAGCAGACAGCAATGTCCAGTTTCCCAAATGTAATTGGTGCTGTTGACTTCAGTCATGGTGAAAGAACAATCGATTGTTTTGTAATTTGGTTGAACTTGTCTTGCTACATTTACTCTCCAAACCAAGAGTCTTAAACGTTTTTCAGGCCTAGAAGACCATAGCTGTTACATACACTGTGCAGGGACCTCCTACTCAATATATATTGTATAAAACAGTAAAACCAGGTCTACAATAACGTGTCGGGTAGCCTATAGTCGTTGCCAAACTCACAACTTCAAAAATAGCAAGAATTTGGAAATCCCAGATAATAAAATAATAAGTACACTGCAACAGAATTTTTGTTAAATTTACCGTTTACCCTTACAGTCTGTGTATGCAACTGCAGCTGCAGAGCACGTCCATCACAAGCGTTTACCTCCATGGCTGTGAAATGAAGCCAATGCCAAAGTGACAAAAACTGCAGTTCCTTGAATGGCCACTTGAGGCTGGCTGAAAGAGGCAGGACTGCCAAGATGGCGATGGCCAGAGCCATAGAATTTGAGCTTCAGAACGTCTCTTCAGAAACCTATGGGTGACGTCATGGACCATTCATAATACTGTCTTTGGTCCAAAATAATCAACTGAAGCTGCAAACATCTCTGCCTCTCCTTTATGATGCGTTGTGTCCATATCTGATATACTCAACCGGTCGCAGGAGATGACCACCCACCATGAGCTGGGTCCTGTGCAAGGTTACTGGCTCTTAAAAGGAAGCCTTTCTTCAGCCAGTCGCTTGTTAATGGTGGGAATTGTTAAGTCTCATGAGTGTCATGAGATAACTTCTGTTATGATTTGACACTGTGTAAGCAAAATTGAATTTAAAAAAAAGAGAAATATGGGAGAATTGTGACCTCAGGAGGAAACTGGGAACGATAAACGTCCCCTGGGAAAATTGAGAGAGTTGTCAAACATGACCGTAGTGCTAGCTTACATGATTACATGTGCCTTTCATCATGTAAATTATTATTATTGTTTCTACGAATGGGCTGATCAAGCAATCAAGCCCCCCTCTAGTAACTCTGCAGACCCTCTGTTAAAGACCCCTGAATGCTTTTTTTCCTCATTAGTCACATTAGTCTGTTTGTTTATGATTTCTTTGGATCTCTTAATACCAACATAAGAAAGAACATCTTTTAATCTTCTAGACTAAGTATGCAGAGCACTGCTGTGAATGCTTCAG
Source organism: Sciaenops ocellatus (assembly GCA_033000465.1). NCBI lineage: Eukaryota > Metazoa > Chordata > Actinopteri > Sciaenidae > Sciaenops > Sciaenops ocellatus. The sequence goes on along the minus strand of CP136872.1, from coordinate 3,760,563 downwards.
TACAAACTGACAGTACTATAACCTTGTTTTTCTTTTTACTTGAAGGATCCTAAACATGTTCACTTTGTAAAAGGTGAAATTTAAATTAAACTGAATTTGTCCTAAAAATAAAATAGCCATTTCTGTTTTGACACTTGCTGTCCTTCACCTCTCCTTTCTCCTCACCCGTTTTCCTCCTTCATCTCACCCTCTTCTTCCATCCTCTCTAGTTCACTGTCCCTGGGGTGACTTTGCAAACGGATCTTTTCCAAATATAGAGAAAGGTGTCTACCCATTACTACTGGAATAGCCTGCAGAGTAGAGACATTAGTGCTGTGGAGAATCCCCACAGGGAAAGCCTGGCTACTGGGCAGAACTGGAGAAAGGCAGAGCAGCGACCAACATTATTGATCTGACACAAGGACCAAATTACATCTCTTGTGTACAAATGGACACAGGGACAGATAGCCAAAAGTCTTCCTCATGTGCAGGACTTGAAGAAAACATGTGGAACATCCTTCTCTTACATGCTGTAACAGCTGTACACTCTGTACTACTACACACTGTACACACAAAGAGAGTGAAGACAGAAAGCAGGATTTGGTTATAGCAAAAACAAAGTGCTCTGAATAAATATTCATAACTTAAAGCAACATTGTGTAACTGTTCTGAAAACAGATTTTAAATCACACTGATGCTACACCAACCTATAATTAGGTGAATGGTGTCTTTTATTTGTATGTCTGTTCTGGTCTGTATGGTCATCTGTGAGAATGTAATGCTTTATGATAAAGGACACAAAAACAAACAAAACTTTTATTTTGAGCTTTACCTGTGTAATTATATCAAACAATAAGTATCCCAAATGTCTAACTGTCAGCTGTTGCAGCTGCTTTACTAGTAACAAGTTGACGGCACTTTGCGGTAAGCGTATTCTGTCACTTCCGGTTATCGGTGTACTGCCACGGTGCTCTCTGCTCTGCTCACCTAAACAGACTTTCGTATATTTCTCACATCAGTGACTATCTACACTATCCTTAGACTTGTTCTGCTTGTGCACGAACAGGTCTCTTAACTTTAGTAACACATCAAATCCGATAGTTTTACCAGTCTCTGCTACCTCACCAACTAGCCTAGCTATAGCAATGGCTTCTCTCTCCTCTCCTGCTCTTTCCTCTCCTCTCTCCTCTCCTGCTCTCTCCTGCCCTGTGTGCCACATGTTTAGCTACTCCTCGTCCTCCTTTAGTGATAACGGTACTTGTAATAAATGTAGTTTATTTGTTGCTTTGGAGGCGAGGATCAGTGAGTTAGAGGCATGGTACCGCACCACCGAACAGTCAGTAGCTGCTATAGTTAGCAAGTCCCCTGTAGCCGGTGCGGTACCACCGAAGGTAGCTTCAGCTAGCCGTCCCCCGGCAGCCCCCGAGCAGCCGGGAGGCTGGGTGACTGTTCGAAGGAGGCATAGCCACAAACTGAAGCCCACGGTACACCACCAACCGCTCCACGTTTCTAACAAGTTTTCCCCGCTCAGCGACACACCCGCTGAGAGGCCAACTCTGGTCATTGGCAGCTCCATTTTACGAAACGTGAAGTTAGCGACACCAGGGGCCATAGTTAAATGCATCCCGGGGGCCAGAGCGGGCGACATCGAATCTAATTTAAAACTGCTGGCTAAGGATAAACGTAGATACAGTAAGATTGTTATTCACGTCGGCGGTAATGACACCCGGTTACGCCAATCGGAGGTCACTAAATTAATGTTTCATCGGTGTGTGCATACGCCAAAACGATGTCGGACTCCGTAGTTTTCTCTGGACCCCTACCCAATGTGACCAGTGATGACATGTTTAGCCGCATGTCGTCATTTCACCGCTGGCTGTCGAGGTGGTGTCCAGCAAACGATGTGGGCTTCATAGATAATTGGACACCTTTCTGGGGAAAACCTGGTCTGATTAGGAGAGACGGCATCCATCCCACTTTGGATGGAGCAGCTCTCATATCTAGAAACATGGCCAAGTTTATTAGTCGTCCAAAACCGTGACAACCCAGAGTTGAGACCAGGAAGCAGAGTCGCAGTCTTACACGCTTCTCTGCGCCTCCATTAGAGCGGCTGCCCACCCAATCCTTTAGTATAGAGACTGTGTCTGTTCCCCGTCCACCTACATTATTTAAAGATAAAATAAACAGAAGAGGAGCTCATCATAAAAACTTAATAAAAATTAAACTAGCGCCTCCAACAGTCCAAAATAACAGAGTTAAATGTGGACTCTTGAATATCAGGTCCTTGTCCTCTAAAGCAGTTTTAGTTAATGAATTAATATCTGATTATGATATTGATTTATTTTGTCTTACTGAAACCTGGCTGCGGGAGGATGAATATGTTAGCTTAAATGAATCCACTCCTCCCAGTCATTGTAATACTCATATTCCTCGAAGTACTGGTCGAGGTGGTGGAGTTGGGGCCATATTTGACTCAAGTCTATTAATAAATCCTAAACCTAAACTAAATTATAATTCATTTGAAAGTCTTGTTCTTAGCCTTACTCACCCAACCTGGAAAACATTACAGCCAATTCTATTTGTTATAGTATATCGAGCTCCTGGTCCTTACTCAGAATTTTTATCTGAATTTGCAGAATTTGCATCAGGCTTGATCCTTAAAACAGATAAAGTAATTATTGTAGGTGATTTTAATATTCATGTGGACAACCACAATGATAGTCTTAGTGCTGCATTTATCTCTTTGTTAGAATCAATTCGCTTCTGTCAGAGTGTAAATAAACCGACTCATTGTCTGAACCACACTCTTGATCTTGTTCTCTCATATGGCATTGAAATTGACCATCTAATAGTCTTTCCACAGAATCCTCTTCTATCTGACCATTTTTTAATAACCTTTGAGTTCATATTACTGGACTGTAAGCCTTTTGGCAAATACTCCTACAGCAGATGATTATCTGACAGTGCTGTAGCCAAATTTAAGGAAGTGATTCCTTCAGTATTGAATTCAATGCCATGTCTCAATGTAGCAGAGGACTTGTCTGCTTCCTTTAGCCCCTCACAAATAGAATGTCTTGTTGATAGTACTACGGACTCATTACGGACTACTCTCGACTCTATAGCACCTCTGAAAAAGAAGATAATTAAACAAAGGAGGTTAGCACCATGGTATAGCCAGCAGACTCGCAACTTAAAGCAAGAGGCACGAAAATCTGAACGCAAATGGCGTGCCACTAAGCTGGAAGACTTTCGTTTAATCTGGCAAGATAATCTTAAAACATACAGGAAGGCTCTCCGTAGTGCCAGAGCAGTCTATTACTCTTCACTAATCGAGGAAAATAAGAATAACCCCAGGTTTCTGTTCAGCACTGTAGCCAGGCTAACAGAGAGCCACAGCTCAATTGAGCCATCTATTCCTTTAGGTCTAAGTAGTAATGACTTCATGAGCTTCTTTAATGATAAAATTATAACTATTAGAGACAAAATTCATCACCTCTTGCCCTCAACAGGTACCGATCTGCATTCTTACACAGCAAGTTTGGAAACAGCTGTAAAACCTGATATATATTTAGACTGTTTTTCTCCCATCGACCTTCATCAAATTACTTCAATAATTTCTTCATCTAAGCCGTCAACCTGTCTCTTAGACCCCATCCCAACCAGGCTGCTCAAGGACGTTTTACCTCTAGTTAGCCCTTCTTTATTGGATATGATTAATCTGTCTCTATTATCAGGATATGTACCACAGTCTTTTAAAGTAGCTGTAATTAAACCTCTTCTTAAAAAGCCCACTCTAGATCCAGAGGTTTTAGCCAATTACAGACCGATATCAAACCTTCCCTTTCTCTCTAAGATACTTGAGAAAGCTGGAGCCAATCAGCTGTGTGACTTTCTCCATGAGAACAGTTTATTCGAGGCTTTCCAGTCAGGATTTAGAGTGCATCATAGCACAGAGACCGCACTAGTCAAAGTTACAAATGACCTCCTAATGGCATCAGACAAAGGACTCATCTCTGTACTTGTCCTGTTAGATCTTAGTGCCGCATTTGACACCATTGACCATCAAATTCTTTTACAGAGACTGGAACATCAAATTGGCATCAAAGGAACCGCCCTAAGCTGGTTTAAATCGTATTTTTTAGATCGATCTCAGTTTGTTCATGTCAATGATGAATCCTCCATGCATACCAAAGTTTGTCATGGAGTTCCACAAGGTTCTGTGCTAGGACCACTTCTATTCAGTTTATATATGCTTCCTCTAGGGAACATTATTAGGAATCACTCCATTAATTTTCATTGTTATGCTGATGACACCCAATTATATTTATCGATCAAGCCTGATGAAACCAATCAGTTAACTAAACTCCAAGCGTGCCTTAAGGACATAAAAAGTTGGATGACCTACAATTTTCTGATGTTAAATTCAGACAAAACTGAAGTTCTTGTAATTGGACCCAAGAACCTCAGAAACTCTCTTTCTAGAGACTTAGTTACTTTAGACGAGATCACCCTGGCCTCCAGCTCCACCGTAAAGAATCTTGGAGTTGTTTTTGATCAGGATTTGTCCTTTAATGTCCACATAAAGCAAATTTCGAGGACTGCTTTCTTCCACTTACGTAACATCGCCAAAATCAGACGCATCATATCTCAAGCGGATGCAGAAAAACTAGTCCATGCATTCGTTACTGCTAGGCTGGACTATTGTAACTCTTTGTTATCAGGCTGCTCCAGTAAGTCTCTTAGGGCTTTGCAGCTAATTCAGAATGCTGCTGCACATGTTCTGACAGGAACCAAGATCAGAGATCACATCTCTCCCATTTTGGCTTCTTTGCATTGGCTACCTGTTAAATCTAGAATAGAATTTAAAATTCTTCTCCTTACATACAAAGCTCTTCATGGTCAGGCACCATCATATCTAAAAGAGCTCATAGTACCTTACTACCCCTCTAGAACACTGCGCTCTCAGAATGCTGGGTTCCTTGTGGTTCCTATAGTTTCCAAAAGTAGACTGGGAGCCAGAGCTTTCAGCTACCAAGCTCCTCTTCTGTGGAACAAACTACCATTTTGGGTTCGGGAGGCAGACACGGTCAATACTTTTAAGAGTAGACTTAAGACTTTCCTTTTTGATAGAGCTTATAGTTAGGGCTGGCTCAGGTCATCCCTTAGTTATGCTGTTATAGGACTAGACTGCCGGGGGACTCCCTCTCCCTCCTTCTCTCTCTGTCTCTCTCTCTCAGGGTTATGCCTAGTCCGGCACGGTACTGGTTGAAGATGTAGTCACATCTCCCTTTACTGAAAACTCTACTCAAATCTCTCTCTCTCTCTCTCTCTCTCCCCATCACCATCACCATCACCATCTGTAAACATGCATGTCTCATTAATGCATGTTAACGCATGTTACTAACTAAACTTCTTCCCCGGAGTTTCTGTGCTCTCTCGTCCGGCAGGTTCTCGTGGATCGTGGCTGCTGCTGTGGTCCTGCACGACGTCCACTACTTATATTATTACTGTCATTATTGCTACCATATCTCTGTGTACTGTATACTGTAATCATTTTATCATTCATTGTAATTGTACAATATGTCTCTGTTGATTTGTTCTGTACACGTGACATCTATTGCACGTCTGTCCGTCCTGGGAGAGGGATCCCTCCTCTGTGGCTCTTCCTGAGGTTTCTTCCACCTTTTTTCCCTGTTAAAAGGGTTTTTTGTGGGCAAGTTTTTCCTCACTCGAACCGAGGGTCTAAGGACAGAGGGTGTCACAGATTGTACAGATTGTAAAGCCCGCTGAGGCAAACGTGTTTTGTGAATTTGGGCTATACAAATAAAATTTGATTTGATTTGATTTGATTTAACAAGTTACTAATAAACAAATAAAACACTTCAAACTGAGCTGTGGGTAGCATTAATGTCTTAATAGACCACACTGCAGGATTTAGAAGCTTCTAGCAGTGTAATTGCTGATTGTAACCCCTTCACCACACCCATCCATATCATGGAGAAACTTCAGTGACATGCAGAAAACGTGCGCTATCTGGAGCCACTGTTTGTAGAAAAATGACTGAATGAAAAATACCCTGAATGAGAATTTTCCGACTCAATCCATAAAAACAGCTTTACAAGAAGAAACTGACAAGACAAGTTGTTTTCATATTAAAAAAGGCAACTTCCTCTGTGGCTCTTTAGACTGAGTTTGATGCAACACATTAAAAAACTCCAGACTCAAAAATAAAACTCATCTTAGTGGACAAGAAGAGAAAGTAACTATCGGTCACTTTTATCTTTATCTATTACTTTTATTTTTAACACTTTGGACCAACATTTAAAGTCTGAACAGAACAGAACATTCATTGAATAACTGGATGGTTTTCAAAATAAAATCATCCCATCCTTCAGTCCACACATCAGTAATGTGGTAGTACACAGAGTTTGAAAAAAATGTAGCTAATTCGGATCCTACCTAAGTGGAAAAGTTGTTCTCCTGACTGATTCTCTGGCACACTTCCTCCGGGAAAACGGAATCTGTCTCTGGCAGTAAAAGCTGAGTAGATCCAGCAGTTCACTGACGATGATTATGTGCAAAAATTCAAGCAAAAATCTTGAACTCACATGTCTTTGTAAGTTACCATGGTGGTGTTGTAGGTAGTGTCTTTGGCGACACACATGAGAAAGAAAATTGATGAATTTATGAGTGGGAAAAGTCACCAGAACCTGGCCAGTCCAGTTCTTTGGTATCTGCATCCCGCAGTGAGAGCCTGGTGGGCCAGTATGTGATGTGATTTTGAGCACTATGCACTGTGGGGTTAGAATATCTCTTACAACAAATCCTTCACACTGATAAAATAAAGGGATGCTCATGATGGAGATATTTTTGATTTACAATAAGGAAACCTGTGGAAAAATATTCACAGATCTGAGTGTTACGATGTTTCAATTATTATTGACAATGATCTAAAATACAAAGCACAGGACTTTATTTTCTCTGCTCTGGGGCACCATTCAGTCTTGAGGGTTAAAAGTTATGGTACTGGATTAACTATCTTGATTGTGTGGAGTTGTGTTGTTCAGTGTGTGTGTGTGTGTGTGTGTGTGTGTGTGTGTGTGTGTGTGAGAGAGAGAGAGAGAGAGAGAGAGAGAGAGAGAGAGAGAGAGAGCTCTGCAGGAGAGGATGTTTCCTCACACAAAAACACTCTGTGCTAAAGTGGAACAGGTAAAAGCTTTAGGGAGCTGACAGGTGTGTGCATGTCTGTGTATCTATGCATATTGTGTCTCTCTGTGTGTGTGTGTGTGTGTGTGTGTGTGTGTGTGTGTGTGTGTGTGTGTGTGTGTGTGTGTGTGTGTGCATGCGCACACATGCACTTAAAACCTCCCAAGCACATCATCCAGTGCACTCAGGTGTACCTTTATCCATGCATCTGCCTGTAAGCACATTGAAGAGCATATTTGCTTCGACAGTTTGTGTGTGTGCATGTGAGTGTGTGTTCACATGTGTGCACACATCTGTGTAACTATAAACAAGAAATCTGAACAAAACACTCCATAATCTCCTTACAGAGGACTGGATTATTCATCCACAGGGCAGCAAGCATTTCTTTAATATAACCTTTCCTGTCTGGACATGCTGCTTCAACATTTACATCACACGTTACACATGTTTATATGAAATAACTGCTTCCCCATATAAAGTTTGTCTGAGGAAGCCTGCACAGAAATACAACACCAAGTTCAAACACAACAAGATGAAAAGCCTGAATCTCCCACGAGTCCCATGTGAGTTGAGAATAAAGAAAGAAGAAAATAGGCTGATACATTTGCACTTTAAATTTTGCTCCATGTTGCTGTTTGAGTGAATGTCATGGGGTCATTTAAGGATCAGTGTGTAGGATTTAGTGTCATCTAGCGGTGTAGTTGCTGATTGTTATCCCATCTACTAACCCTCTCCTTCCTAGTGTGAAGGAAGGAAGGAAATGCTTCTAATGTGAAGCTGCAGCAGAAACTTAATACACTCAGTCTGAAATATTGCATATATATATATATATATATATATATATATATATATATATATATATATATATATATATATATATATATTCACAATACCGTCATCAGTGGTCATTTTGCAGGCTGGATGTGGTCTGTGGGCTGCTAGTTGATGTTCACTGGCCTACATGAATTTCAGAAATGAGCACGGCCCTTTATGGTAGAAATGATCTGTAATTCTGCTGAGTTTGTTCATTTATCTGATGTTCTATCATATTTAAATTAGACATAGATTGAATTGACCCTGAGTATTTAGCAGGTTTCAATAACAAGAAACCATTGATTTTAAATTATACTCTAATTCTAATTTAAGTGTAGTTGACTGTGACGATAGATAGATAGATAGATAGATAGATAGATAGATAGATAGATAGATAGATAGATAGATAGATAGATGAAAAAAAACTGTTTTATGTGAACGTTAAAGGACATATCCTGATTAAAGATTAAAGATTCTTTACAGTGGAGTTGGACTCAATTTAGTAACAATATCTTAAGAAATAGACTTTCTGAAGTGTTTGGGTCCAATTACAAGAACTTCGGTTTTATCTGAATTTAACATCAGAAAATTGCAGGTCATCTAATTTTTTATATCCTTAAGGCATGCTTGGAGTTTAGCTAACTGATTGGTTTCATCAGGCTTGATCGATAAATATAATTGGGTATCATAACAACATAATCATAACAATAAAAGTTAATGGAGTGATTTCTAATAATGTTCCCTAAATGAAGCATATATAAGCTCAATAAAATTGGTCCGAGCACAAAACCTTGTGGAACTCCGTGACTGACTTTGCTGTGCATGGAGGATTCATCCATTCATTCAACTGAGATTGGTCTAAAAAAAAAGACTTAAACCAGCTTAGTGCGGTTTCTTTAACCCTTTACCAACCCCACCATAAAAAAAGCAATGGAAAAATTATTATTCCTTTGGCTCCATACTAACCACAATCAATGTGTAGCGGCAATCTTTTACTGGTCCAATAATCCTCATTACCGCCACTATTAAGCAAACCATCGGCAATAAGCTTGACTGGTAATGAATCTTCCGACGAAGTAACTCTGTTCAAAACACTTAAATTGAAAAGCAAAAAAACAAACTTAGATTCAGAAGATTCAATCTTGAGACAGATGTTTTCTAACCGTCATAAAACTGTGTTGCTCCTTAGGCTGCTTAACCATATCTGACGTTTAAGTGGCTGTGACATCACCAACAGCCATGTTTAAAGGAGCATTTCAACATTTTGCAGCTAAACTGTTAAACACTCAACACTGTCATTATGGCTCTTACACAATGATTTTTTTTTTCAACAGACCCTATAGTTTTTAAAATATAGACCTCTACCAAATGGTCAAGATTTCGATTTACGTTTAAAGTACCTAAATTCATACAAATACCAAAAACAGGAGAAAAAGTCAAATATAATAATTTATGAAGAAATAAACAACAAAAACTTGTTTTTGTGCACAGCACACACTTTATTTATGGTAGTATGCCACAAAACATTGCTGGTTTTCATATTAACAAAGGGAAAAAATTGCAAAAATGAGAAAACATTACATTTTAACATTTTATCTTGATTTCATCCATGCTGAGGTGCAACAGCAATACTTCAAATAGATCCACTTCTGATTGTATGGCACAGTCTAAAACATCCTCAAAAACTAAAAAAAAAAAAAAAAATGCACTTCTGGCTTTTTTGTGCAGGAGCACAAATATTTTTTGAGGTGTTAGATCCATATTTCTTGTGGCACACTATACAGCATTGCTGGTTTGCATTTAAACATGGAAAAACATGACAAACAAAGTAAAATTATGCAAAACACATCAAAGCATTACATTTCTGATGTTTTTATCTCAAGATACTTCAACTGTGTGATGGTGCAATGGCATAAATGCTTTTGGAGCATTCGATCCACTTTATTTTTTGGTAAAACGCTGCAAAGCATTCCTGGTTTGTGTTCAAACACAGGAAAAAAATGAATTTCTGACATTTCCATCTTGACACACCCTTTGTGTAGAGGTTGCATGTGACTCCTGGTGCCATTAGTCCTCCCAGGATGGGAAGTTGAAAACACCCATAAGGAGTAGGATTGCCAAGAAATATTCAGTCTTTCAGGGCAAGGCTTGATTGGATTCCCAATCTTCTGTGCAGAGTACAGATTGGTATGATGAGCAATATAGTCAATCATCTCATCAGTTAAGAGCATTTTGAAGAACCAGACAGGTATCCGTACAGCCTCAGTCCACATGTCTGGAGTGATTTTTCGGATTCTGGGAGGGCAAATGAAGACGCCTACTATTTAAAGACGCAGTGACATCTAATGGATTTTTTAGGGCAACATACCTTAGCCGAATGGTAAAGATGACTTAATCAGGTTGAGTTAATTTAAACATTCCTGTCAATTAGATATAGTCACTCAAAATGTGTTCTACCAAATGGTCAACCAGGTAGTTAAAGGGTTAATGCCAATTCGATGTTCAAGTCTCAGTAAAAGAATTTGATGGTCAATGGTGTCAAATGAGGCACTAAGATCTAACAAGACAAGTACAGAGACGAGTCCTTTGTCTGATGCCATTAGAAGGTCATTTGTAACTCTCACTAGTGCTGTGTCTGTGCTATGATGAACTCTAAATCCTGACTGAAAATCCTCAAATTAACTGTTCCTGTGAAGAAAGTCACATAACTGATTGGCTACAGCTTTCTCCAATATTATATTATTAACATTAGTATTTACTTGTTTCTTAGTCTTTTATGACTCAAATATCTTCATAACTACCAACAACCCAAAACCTTTAAAGAGGAAGGTGAATGAATCATTAAAAGACAACAAGACTTAAGTAAAACAAGTAAATATTCACATTTGAGTATGTTGGTCAGGCAAAATAATATTGCAATAAGTCAAGTCATAGAAAAACCTTTAAGATGTTGTGATGGACATTTTTCAATTAATATAAAAAATAGTCATTAGCCCCACTCATTTTAGCTGCTAGCCCAGCATTTAATAGCAATTAATAGAGTATAGATTTCAAATAGAACTGAAATGAGTCGATAAATTGATCAACAGGAAAATGTAACTGTCTTGACAGTCAGTAAAGACATTGAAACTGAATGTTTGGCATTTTCATTGGGAAACTGACTAAATTACTAAAATAATGAACTGACTATTTGTTGTTGTTTCTGTTTTATATTGTAAACTGAACACAGTTGGCTGCTGTCTAGACAATACAAGACATTTAAAGACGTCACTTCAGGATCTAAAAAATAGATTATCAGTCAGTACGTTTACATGCAGCAAAAAATTCGAATTTCTGATCGTATCAGATAAAGACATGCATAAGACCTGATCACTTGTCTGAGTATACATGCTGTTCAGAGAATCGGATAAATGGCCGGAGCATGGCTGACTCCGTTATGCTATGTGGCGCTGTAGCCCTCTCAACAAAGAGCCACGTCCGGTTGACCTCTACTTATCAGCAACAACAAACTATCTGACAGCATTCAAACAAAGATGGCGTACGAGGAGATGGACGATGCTACAGTAGTGTACATTTCGTGCATTATTTTCCTCCTAATAATGCATATAAAAAGAACAATGGATCTTTTGGCTGCAGTGATGGCAGAAGAAGGACACAGGCGGCTTACGATACGACAAGGGGCCATAGAGAGCACCAATTTGTTGATGAACGCTGGAGCCTCTCTGCTACAAAGAAGGTCTCAACGTTCATGCTGGATGCGGGTCAGGAGCAAAGACTGGTGGGAGTGAGTGGTGTTGAAGGAATTTAGCGACGAGTGGAAAGAGAACTTTTGAATGACCCGCAGGACCTTCGACAAGTTATGTGGCTTGATGTCAGGTATTATGAAGCCTGAGGACGTGACCATTCGGGCACCGGTACCACTTCAGATGAGGATTGCCATTGTGCTTTACAAACTAGTCAGTTGTTCTGAGTACAGGGTTGTGGCAAACCAGTTCGGCGTGCACAAGTCAACAGTGAAGAAGTTTGTGTACATTTTTTGCAAAGGGATGGTTTCGTCGGTCATCCAAAACTTCATTAAAGTGCCCACTGCAGAGGAAGCCATCGCCAAAGCTCGCCGGTTCGAACAAAAGTTCAACATCCCCCAGATAATCGATTGTATCGACGACACCCACATTCCTGTTTTACCACCAAGTGATGGCTACAAGGACTTTGCCAATCGTAAAGGATGGCCTTCTTATGTCCTCCAAGCTGTGGTGGACGACACGTATCGGTGAGTTGTGGCCAAACACATTTCCTCTTAACCCTTTTTGCCACCCCCACTAGCTGTACAGTCTGTGCATCATGAATGTAACGCTGCTATTATTTCTTATAGTTTTTGGAACATAAACTGCAAACTGCCTGGAAGTGCTCACGACGCCATGCACATCTGCTACCTAAAGTAAGTCCTCCTATACACTCCAGGTATCTTACTGTACATGCTTATGTTAGTATTCAGTATCACCTCCACATATACTTTTTTCTGAGACCTTAATGTTCAAATCACTGCATAGACTACCATCAGATGCAACATATTCTGAAATCTGTTGTAGTAGTTCATTGTCATCTTGTCTTTTTCACTCAGGGCCCAAGAGAAATCAATGGTGTTGCTGTCAACCATTTTCTTCTGGGAGATCCAGTTTATCCTCTCATGGATTGACTGATCAGAGGGTACACCCATTCCCCACGCATCATTAGCAGGAGTCATTTAATGTGTACTTAAGCTCTGCAAGGACCACTGTCGAGATCGCCTTCGGGAGACTGAAGTCACGCTTGCGAGTGTTGTTCAAGTGAAGTGACTTTCATTTTACATTCACCCCTCATGTGATCGCTACATGTTGTGCTTTGCATAACTTATGTGAAGATGAGAAGGAGAGTGTAAATCCCACCTGGACAGATGAGGCTGCTGTATTAGAATCCGACCTACCACAGCCAGGTGCTGTGCCTACAACGCTTCTGACAATGCAGGTGGTCAGAGGATCAGAGAGGCGCTTACAGACTATTTGAGTGCAAACTTCCCTCTGCGCAGACCCTTGTTTTGGCATTTTGTTTGTATTTGTATGAACATCATTTATATTTTTTTTGCTGTACAGCACACACTTGTATCTTTCATGATACGAATAAAGACATTTCATTTGTAGTTATGTGTTTAACTTTTATTATAAACAAATTAAATAAGGTTATACTACTTTTAAATCTTAACAAAAACAAACAATTTTACAAACTATTTACAACAATGAATTTTGAACAAGCAAGGCTTAGTTAGAGGGTGATTGTCAAGAGCTAGAAATTTGTGTTTTACATTTATTATAAAATTAAAAAGGTGTATAAAAAACAAAAACAAAATATTTTAACATAGGAGTTGTTATATAAAACAATTTTTAACAACAACCTGCTTTAACAAAAATTGACAACATCTAGATGTCACGGTAGACGGGGCTTAATGGCCCTGGGTGGGCATGATACCCCAAGTAGGCATCTGGTTGTGGGGTGGAGTTTGTGGGCCGTGGGATGCTGGCTGGATTTTGTGTGAAACACACGGGGTTCAATGGTCTTGGGAGGGCATGATGATACCCTGAGTAGGCATCTGGTTGTGGGGTGGAGTTCATGGGCTGTGGGACGCGGGATGGGGGTGCCGGTGGCCTCAGGCTTCTGATTCCCTCCAAAAGTGCTGCAACCATATTGTTACTGCCCTCCATAATGGTGGTCAGCAACCGCTCCTGCCGCTCATCACTTTCCCTCAGCTGCTGTCTCCAAAACTCCCTCATTTCACCCATCTGTTGGCATTTTAGAGCGACATCTCCTGTATGCCCCTGCCGCCTCCAACGGGGTTGCTGGGCACTTGTCCCTGAAGAAAGAATTGGTGTAAAACTTATTACATGTCCTGGTGTGGGTATATGTTTAAACAGAAAGTAGCATTGGTTGGTGCAGCCAGAATATTGCAGAACTTACCTGGTGACTCACGAGTTCCTCTGCAGTGGGAAACTGCTCTTTGTGCTTTTAGTTGACCAAAGAGAGTCATCTTCGCGCTGCTGTGTCATGCTGCCTATTGTGTCGTCGAGGCCCCCCATCTCCGTTGTTTCTTCCCCCATCTCTGTTGTTGTGTCTTCCCCCAACTCCGTTGCTGCTTCTACACAGGGTTACAAAAATCACAAATGATTTAAACAATGTTTTATATCAGAAATATGAATTTATTTTGTCTAGTAGTCTGAATAATCACATTATTGGTTCCATATTACATTCTTTGCAAGTATTATCATGACTACTTTCATTAAACTGGGTGATAATTTCTACTTTATGTTTTATAAACTTGTACTTTATATGTTATTGGTAGTCAAAAATTACCTGAGAAATTGCATTGAATAACCCCGCAACCCCCGTCCGCTGGAGGGATACAAAAAGTTATTTGAACAATAGGCCACCTGGCATGAGGCATCTAGGTAGGCTCAAGACGAGGTTATAGCAACTAAGTTAGCAATTTACCTTGGTCGGCTGCCTCGAAAACCAATATCCACCCCGTGTTGTCCGGCTTGGGACAAAGGTCGCCACCCTAGCAGATTATCCAAAAGGTCGTAGAACAGACAACTGACCCACTGCTGTCCACTTCTCGAGTTGTTCTGCTTGGCGCCATTGTATGCCTTTCTTATGTTCTTCCACTTGATTCTGATCTGCTCCGGCGTCCTGATGAAGCCTGCTTCTGCCATGGTTTTGGAAATCTTTTGGAAAAGATCTGCGTTCCTTGTTTTGTGCCCATCCATAAATTTTAAGATGTTCAACTGTTGTACTTGGTTGAGCATGAACCGGGTCTCCTCGTCCGTCCAGAAGTGTGTTGTTGAAGCCATGGGGTCGATTGACCTTTTCCGGCAACAACACCACTATTTAATACGATTTCTCCTTTCACGTCCGGGTGAAAGCCCCAGCGGAAATTCTCGAGCATGCGCAGAATGCAAAATCTGATTTAGATACGATTGCTGAGTATACATGGCGTTAAAATGCCGACTATGAACAAATTATCTAGGTGTTCTTATCCGATTTTGAGATGTCCGTTAAGGTCCAAAGTAGGTCCGAAGTAGGTCGGATTAAGGTGTTTACATGCATTTTAAAAGTCCAAACTATGTCTGATACGATCAGAAATTCGAATTTTTTGCTGCATGTAAACGTATTGACTATTTTCTCACATTTTATAAACTAAACTTATTAGATTAATCAACAATCAATCAAGTATTTCAGTCCACTTCTGTTTCAAACAGAATTATAGCCAAAGTCCCTCTGAATGTTTAGTGTAGTTCATTTCGTTAAAAGGAATTAAAGGATCTGTGAACTTCCTCCAACATTAGTTCCTGTTTGGATGTAAACACAGTACACCCTGTCTCCTTGTTTTTGCTTTGCATTCTTACTATATTTGAATTTTCAGCCATGCAAGCAAGATGCTGCCATGAAAGCTTCTAAAATTACAGAATCCTAGTGTTTATATTTCCTTGTTACGCTTCTCTATTTTATGAATACATCAATATTCCTATCAGACATTTCCAGGTCTGGAAACATGCGTTATTGTAGAATCAAACTGTATTAATGTAATATTTATATTACTGCCCTGCAACTAACAATGATTGTTCACTACAGTAGTTCAAATATCAAAAGATAGAAGATACCAAATGAAGCTGATTGTTTATTACAACAGATGATATGTGATAGTGAAGTCTTGACAAAAAGTCAAGCCCTGAGATAAATCACCCCACGGAGTGGCTGATGACTCTACTGAGGTTCATGGCAGATGAGCTGATGAAGCTGATGAATCGGAGACTGGGCTAACATGAGGAGGTGGAGGAGCGTTAACAACAGCTAACAGTGTAGATGTGTCACTGTGCTGATGAGAAGAGCTGATAAGATGATTGACAGTGAGGAGATTAGTTTGAACATGGGTCAGAGGATTAAATACCAGGATAAAAAGCCAAATATGCAAATCTCTGGTCTAGCCAATCCCCATGAAATCTAATGTGTGAGCTGCTGTAAGCTGTACCTGTGCCACCTGTGAAGCTATTTCAACAGCTGCAAGTCTGAACCTCAGAATAAACAGAGAGCCAACAAAGATGGACAAACTTCTTCTACTCATCCTGGCTGCAGCAGGCAAATCTTTGATTTGTTTTATATATTATTTGATTGCATTATGTCAACGCAGCTTTTAACACTTTTATGATGTACTTACTTACTTACACTTATATAACACTTCACCATGAATTTAGATACAGACTAAACAAATTTGATCAAATGTATGTTCCTGGCATTCATACATGACTGGATCTACAGTAGAGGGACCTAAAATTTTAGTGGACCGTCATTCTAACATTGGCAACCGATTCCCAATGTTAATTGCCATTGAAATATATTGCGTGATTCTGTAATTCTTGTAATCAGAAACTTTATTTAGGTCAAAGATAACAATGTCAAAATACTCTGTTACAGGCATTTCAGTTCTTGAAGGATAGGTTCACAATTTCCAATTCTGTCCTTGAACTGTTTTGTTGGCTGTGATAGTTTTTCTTGTTCATACTGACCATTCAAAGATTCCTTCCTAATTCTGCGTGCTTCAACATGTTAAGATCCCTCAGCTTACTGCAACTTTGGAAGGTATTCATGTGATTTGATGAGATCAGACTGCTGTTAGCTTCAGATAATCACTGAATATACAGGAGATTTGCACAGAATAAGGACTTTGGATTCAGAGGCTGTTCTGCTTCTTAACACAGTTATATACAGTATTTATTTTCTATGCAAATATTTAATTCCTCTGCACATATTTAAATTTAGATCTATCTCAAGTTAATTTTAATGTATGGCTCCTGTGTTATAGGTTAATTCTAATGTATGTTTAATGTATGTTTGCATGCTGCTACTGGATGCTTGAATTTCCCTTGGGATCAATAGTGTCTGTCTGTCTGTCTGTCTATCTGCTGACCGACAGAGTTTATGGATATTTCATATACAACTGATAAACTGTGCAGTTAACCTAAACGTTGAACTTTATTTATATTCTTAATAGGTTTCTTTTTTTTGATGAATTCAGTTTTCTTCTCCTTGATGTTCCATGAGCTCTTTGGTTGTGTTAACTGCAGACTTTTTTAATGCATGATGAGGCTGTTAAGCAGAGAGCGAACGATGTGTTTTTGGACTTATTTCTTTAATCTTTGCATTTTTATGACATATTAGATCATTTATTTAATTATTATTTTTATTTTTCTATTTTATTTTATTTTATTTTATTTTATTTTATTTTATCACAAGCAAGAAAAAGATTGGGTTCCATTGGTTTAATTCTGTGTATAACAATGTATTCTAGTTAAGTTTGTGTTTAATGTACAATATCAAAGAAAGAGAACAAGCACAAGCACAATGCAAGCGAATGATGAAGCAACGTAGTGCAGTAAAAATTATTATATTTAAGTGGAAATGTCCCTTTTAATGTGTTTTGTCCTTTTTTAATGGTTAAAGGTTTTCTATTGTATTTTTGTATATCTGTAAACACATTTAAAAACAAAACAACTGTACTACTCTACCCAACTGTGTGAGCTCACTTTTTTATTTTCTTCATTTCAAAACCACTTTTGAATATCATGTAAATGACAGGTGAGTTGAAGATTTGACAGTTCTGCAGTGGAGGAAAGTCAGTGGATGGTTTATGCTTTTGTGAATTTTGTGTTATAAAGAATGGGACGTTTTTTTGAAATGACCAGGAATAACAGGAAGAACGATTAAAGTCATCAAAACCTGCTTTAATGTTCATATTTGGCACCGGCATGTTGTTTAAGACAGGCACAGTTATGAACCTTTCCTTTATCATTTTTTTTAAAACTTGAAACAAATCAAATATTGCTTTCAGTTCGTCTGGATAGGACTGTACAATGACATGGACGGCTGGAAGTGGTCACTGGCAGGCAGCAGTTTCTACAAACACGAGGAGACTGATTTCAGACGACGGTTAGATGGAGAACCAGACAACGCAGTCAGTAAAGAACACTGCGTATGGATGGATGAAGACGGGCGGTGGGCCAACGACAATTTTGACGATCGCTTTCAGCCAATCTGCATGGAAGTCAGAGGTGACTATATTAACTGATGAACAGTTCAGTTTCTTGACCTCTCCTCTGCTTCTCTTTTACCTCTGTATTCATTCTTTGTGTCGATATACTCTGTGGGTCTGTCAATCAATCAAACTAACTTTATTTGCGTAGCACCTTTCATACAGGTTAGTGGAACATAGTGCTTTACAGGTGACATACAAGTTGATAATAAGAATAATATTCAAATATTCCAAACCATCTGAGAGCGATGCACAGGAGAAATGGAAATGATAAAAATATTATAATAAAACCAATAAAATACATCAAAAGAGATTTCAAACAGTGAAAGAGATAAAGGACAATACCAGAAACAACAGATAGGAAGAAATAAAACCTGAAAAAAATGATAAAAAATAATTGGCCATAAGATGTTTTAAGTATTGTAAGTTCTCGGTTAAAGATATCAACAGCTACTCTCAGGTAAACTGCTGGTACAGCTCGGAATATAAAAACTAAAATCTACCTCACCCAAAGTTTTTGTCCTGCACTTTGAAACAAGGGAAAGAGCTGCAGGGCATCCTGATTCATACACTGTAAACATGTCAGACAGTAAAGTCACATAAAGTCAGGGCAAGTA
This sequence comes from Sciaenops ocellatus, assembly GCA_033000465.1. Classification (NCBI taxonomy): domain Eukaryota; kingdom Metazoa; phylum Chordata; class Actinopteri; family Sciaenidae; genus Sciaenops; species Sciaenops ocellatus. Next base: position 3,741,834 of record CP136872.1, on the reverse strand, counting down.
AAAGAACTTTAAAATCAGTACAATAAGTGACAGGTAACCAGCGTGAAGACTTTAGAGTGTGTTCTCTTCTGCTGCTCTTAGACAGCAGAGTTCTGAGTCAATTGGACCTGATCTGTGAGCAGGTAGAACAGCTTTGCAATATTCTGTCTTGTTGGATATAAAAACATGCTTCAGTCTCTCTGAGATTTGACTACATACCAAAAATGAGCCCCAGTGGTGGAAAGTAACTGACTACATTTAGTCAAGTACTGTACTTAAGTAGAGGTACTTGTACTTTAGTATTTCAATTTTAGGATTTTTTCTACTCCAATAGATACAAATGGAAACGTTGTATTGTTTCACTTTAATTTATTAATTCAACAGCTGGTGTTACAAGATTTCACAATGTTATATATTAAACCAACTGTTCCTGGCCTTATTTGGCTTGTGACCTCTGAGAGTACAATGCACACAATTCACAAAAAAATTAAAATAATAATAATAAATAAAGTCATTAAACTTCAAGCCTTAACATAACATTAACTTGCTGTTTACAATATCCCATTGAAATATAGTGGAGTAGAAGTATAAAGCAACATTCAATGGAAACACTCAAAAGTACAAGTACCTCAAATTGTTAAATGTTAAACCTCTACATGCTTTCATTTAAATATTCTTTCAATGCTTTCAATTAAATGTTAGATAATATTTTGCATCAAGAAGCAAATATTGCTTAACTTTGTTTGAATCATCTCATGACTCTACAGATTTATCTGGTGACCCTTTGGAGGGACCTGACCCGTAAGTTGGGAACCACTGGACTGAAATAGTCAGCTGTATAAAAGGTTTAGGTCCAGCAGTAACACGCTGCTCTGTAGTAGAGTATTTATACTGTATGTTGTTGTACTGATATGCACACTGTGGTGACTTACGAGAAAAAATTAAACAAGTGTACCTGTTCATGTTTTTAAAGTCTGACATACAGGATATTTTTATTCATGTATACTGTTCAGAAATACTTAATAATGGATTAAGATGATAATGTCATTCAATAGTTTATTGATGTAGTTCTATAGAGTGTGTTTGTTGTTGTTTCATGAGTACTGCCATAGATGTAGCATGCTTAGCAATCACTTAACTGTGGTCTATTTTCAGGGCCAGATACAACATTTGTCAATTGTTCTACTTCCATGACATGGCCTGAGGCCCATAGTTTCTGCAGAACACACCACACAGACCTGGCCAGTGTGAAAAACATGACAGAGAAGGGTAGAAAACATGGTACCTGCTCCTCATTTAGATACTGGAAAGAGTTGCAACCGAATAATAATGATAAACTAGAGCAGTGTGTGGCTTTGACCATGGAAAATGGGAGGACTGGCCATGTGAGACAGAATTTGCCTTTGTTTGCTTACAGTCCAGGTGAGTGGTAACCCATGATTCAAATATTCTTTATTATATATTATAATTATTTATTTATTCATGTTGAATTGATGTAGCATCAAAAGAGAAAAGCCAAATAACAATGCAACAAATAATAAAAAAAAAAACATTACATTATGGCTAGAAAATCTTTAATTTTTCTTTTTATTTTAACATGATGTTGATGGATCTAATGAAATAGTTTGGAAAGATGTTGCAGATGTGTGGTAAATGTTGTAACTACATTTTCCGTGGCATTCCCTTCATTCTGAGGAATGCCAATGTTACATGACCAGAATTTTGTTTTTGCAACAGTTACAAAGAAAGAAGTGATAAGACTGAAACTGAAGAGCAACCCCTCTGTGGATCTGAATGACCCTGCTGTGGCAGATAAAATCTTGGCGTAAGGTAAGGCATGTTGGACCTTTTTAGTTTCTTCAAAAAGCAAAGAAAAGGAAGAACAGCAGAGCTAATAAAAAGCCATTCAAACTTTCCCATTTGGGAAGATAATTTGGTAGATACGTTCGGAAAATTATAATGCAAAATAAAATACAGTGCGACATGGAACATGAAGCAAGGACCAGTTAGTAGAGCGAGTCTGAATGAGTATCATGTCACGCACCGCCAGAATGAAGTTCGAAGTAGGGCTCATGTAACAGCAGTAACAGCACTGTGGCCCACACCAAAACCAGATTGAAATGGGCTCAAGACAGAAGACAGAAATACCTTTGACTGGTCATTTAGGCTGTTAGGCAAGGCAGCTTGGATAGTATGATTGTCACCTCCCATATGTTGGGGTATAACATGAGCCATTTTCCAAACGCTGGGAACAACTCGAATTAACACAAAGAGTTATTTGCCCTGAGATCAATTGAGCTGAGAGCCTAAAAAAAAGGGATCCATAATGTCTTCTCCAGTACACTCATAGGGTCAATGGCAAGGAGAGCTTCTTTGACTCATTGAAGAAATAGGATTCTAGGGTTAGGGATTACTGTTAAAAAATAAATGGCACTTGTAGAACTGTGTACCTATGACCGAGTCACAGCTATGCAGATATTAAGTATAACAAATATATCTCTGTCTTGTGTGATATTAATCTAATGAGTGATAATGTTGAAGAGTTTTGTATTGCAGCTCAAACAGAAGCTGAAGGACCAGGGGGTGGACAGAAGCAGAGAAAGAAGAGGAGCACCATGAGAAAAAAGCTGGAGCTTTAAAGTTGAATTGCTGTGTCTGTTTTCATCAGGGATGATCCTCAGAGAGCTTGTGTAATGGGGCTGAATAGACCTGCTGCAATGATTCAACTGTTCTGATGTAGTCCAAGTAAAATATAGCACATATTAGCTGGTCGCAGCTTCTTAAACGTGAGGATGTGATGCTTTTCTTTGTCTTATGTAGTCGTTAACTTTTCTTGGTTGATTGAATTTATCTTCTCGGGGTGTTGGAACTTCTAACAGGCATTTTTACTGTTTTTGACATACATAAGGTACGTGAAGATTTGACTGGAGGCAACATTAAAGCTTTTTTGTTGTGAAGAACCTTTAAAATCTATTTTAACACAGAGTGATGTTCAGCAGAGTGTGTTTATTTGTGGTAGTAGCCTCTAGTTGGTTGATCTTGTGTAATGTAATAGAGTTATGTTATTAAAGGTAAGGTTTTGTTAATATGAAAATTAATGAGAAAATAACATTTCATAATGATAAACTACTTCTCACATATACTTTTTACTCCACTACTTTTTTACTTTTCAGGCTCAGCTCTTTCTGTTCAGTGAAAAGCTTGTATCTTTAATGTATCTTTAATTGTATCTTTGATGATTTTCAATATGAGTAACAAAATAAAAAAATCCATTTTATTTAAAAAAAAAAAAAAATTCTCAACATTGCAAAATTGAGCATTTTCTAACATTTTCACTTTTTACTTATGCATATCGTACTTTGTTAGATAAAAAAAAACATGGCGTTTGATGTAGAGCCAGGTGCAGATTTTCTCTTGATAACACAGGTATTCTGAGAGGGCCGTGCTCATTCCTGAAATTCATGTAGGCCAGTGATCATCAACTGGCAGCCCACAGACCACATCCAGCCTGCAAAATGACCACTGATGAAAGTATTGTGAATATTTATATATTTGCAATATTATAAACAGAGTGTATTAATTTTCTGCTGCAGCTTCACATTAAAAGCGTTTCATTGACATATACATTTTGATGTGTATTGAAGACCTGTACACAGACTTTGATGTGTAGAATAGTTCCCTATTAAGGTGAAGTTAATGGTTTACATTGTATGCCAGGTGTTTAACAGTGTTTCAAACTACCGAACACTGCTCCTTCATGGCACCCACCCCATAGATGATGATGAGCGTCCAACTACAAGGCCACAACTACAAAGTGCTGTGCGGAAGCAAAAGCCATTTCATGCTTGGTTTGCAAAACAAAGACAACATTTGCATTTCTGTGGTTGCTTTAATGTTTACCGTCGCATAACAGTCAAACCAACATATGCCTTGCCAGATCAACAAATCTCTGGATGTGGAGATGGGGGATGTTTCCTACCGACTTTGAGATCTGACTTTTCTTCTAGCACCACCAGTGGGTGGACGTTTCTGATTTTAGTGAATCCGCTATAGTTCTTGGATGGATTTTAGTAACTTTGATAATACATTTTTAATTCGGCACTATAATCATATTAAAGTCCTTTTTGTATTGGCTTATGACCAAGTACCTGCAGAACTAAAGACATACCATCAGCTCTACTTTGTGTTTAGCACTAATTAGCAAATGTTAGCATGCCAACACACTAAACAAAGATGGGGAACACAATTAAACATTATGCCTGCTGAACATTCGCATTTTAGCATTGTGAGCATGTTAGCATTTAGCTTGAAGCACAACCATGCAAAGGGTATTTAGTCCTTTAGTCAGTCCCACACACTGAATCTTTAAGATCAAATCAGGGCACCAAATACAATATACAATAATTGTCAACTATGTACTATTCTTGTGTATAAATAAACATGGCAATCTTGACAATCCTGTCTCCGCTGTTTCCCAGCTAATACAAAGAGGAGGTGGAGCTAAGGCGGGCTGAATGATGCCTGGGTGCCTAAACAAGCAACCTATGACTGCACCCGCCTGTCAATCAAAGTGTCCATGCTCTTAATCCTGCATAACTTAATATAATCTGAACAGGTAAATTGTATAAAAAGGACTCAAATGCAGACAGCCGAGACAGATGGGACAGATCAGTGATTTAATGACCAGCAGAACCATAAGCAAGTATGCTTATAGGCAGACAGGCAGGCAGTTTTGGGTCTGGGTTCAGGTTGCAGAAGGTTGAGAACAAAAAAAAAACAAAACTCAAAGCAAGAGGGGAACATAAGTAGGACAAAGTGACAAAGGAACAAAGGATCTGGAATGTTATATGAAGGGAGGAGCTGATTAGGGAATGAGATTTAGGTGAAGAAGTGGGTGGGGAGGTCAGGTAATTGCAGAACAGATGAGGGAGGTGAGAGCAGGTGTAAGAAAGAGGTGTAGCAGCAAAGGACCAAGGGGAACTTGTAGACAGAAGGAGAAGGCAGTGAAGGGGACTGGGGAAACAGAAATATAGGTGGAGATGAGGGATGGTGACAGGGAAACACTGTAATGAACATTCTTTATCTGCAGTATAATATTAATTAATTCTCTTGAACTGAGTGTTTCAAAAGACTATTAACCTATGTAAATGACTGTCATTTGTACAGTGTACTCCTGATCTTCCTGAGGGAAAGAGCACATTCTGATGTCTCACTCTTTGTTCTTCACCCTTTGGTACAACTGAAAATAAAAGTGAAAGCAGTTCAGACATTGTTGCTTAGTCCAGCTTTCTTTCAATGAAGCAGTTGTTCTTTGGAATTGAGGAGTAAGATTTTTGTTGTTTTGTATTTTGCTTTTAAATTTCAGTCTGTCATGAATATTTGTGTGGCATATGGACTATAGAAAGCAGACCGAACCAAGAGTGTCTCAGTCAGTGAGGGTGGGACAGTCTTCTATGTCTCGTAATGAATTTCAAACACACCTAATCAATCTTCTATGAGGAAAAAAAAATCCTTTTAACTGTTCCAACCAAATCCCTGATGATCAAAAGAGGCGAGGAGCAACTTCAATGGTCCATGCAGAAAGGAATAAACATGGAATCCTGGAATGATTTACAGGACAATGCCTGGACTAACACATCAAAGGTAGGTGTAACATCACACTACAAACGCAGTGTGTGTGTGTGTGTGTGTGTGTGTGTGTCCATGTGTATGTAAGTGTGTGAAGTGTGCATAGAGAGAGAACAGTTATGATGTGTGTGTTTGAGAGAAAGGAGAGTCTGAAGACAGACCACTGATCCAATTCTCTTCATGTTGTTGCCTGTAAAACCTGAACGTCAAGCAGAAATCATGTAACATGAAGAAGTGGAACCAACCATGCAGCTGGGACCAGTCATTTTCAAAACTCAGAGATTCCCCACTATCACAATTGTAGTAATTGGCTGAAGGGCATTAAATTGACACGGTATGTGTCTGAATGTTCTGCATGTTGTAAGAAAAGATTCAGTCTGTCTTCAGCAGGGAATTCACCTGATTCGGGTGTTATCACATGTCTGAAGGCTGTAAGTGCATTTTTAAGTTAAGCGCATTTAGTGTGCTTCAGCTCCAGCAGCTTCCATGGTCACCATTTCACGTTGCCTGTGGTCCCTCCCTTTCCGCTACATAGCCAAAATGGTGACCATTGAGGGTCCAACATTCCACACTCAACTCTTTGATTGTTATGAGTGCACCACCCAGGTACTCACAGTACACTGCATTAACTCACAGTGACTGACAGTATCTGCAACCCTCTTCCCCACAACTGTCCGATACAAAGTCTGCATTACTGACGCTGTTTTTTCCTGTCATTTTCCTGTCATTCATGAACAAGACCGAGATACTTGAACTCGTTTGCTTTGGGCAGCAATTCACTCCCAACCTGGAGGAAGTATTCCACTGTGTTCCATCAGAGAACCATGGCCTCAGACTTGAGGCACACTGACTGCTTCACCCTCGACTTCAAACCTCCCCAGTGTGTGCTGAAGGAGCAGGTCTAGATCACCTTCTGTGGCACAGAAAGATCACCTACATTTCAATATTGACATTTTCATATGCTCCATTATAGGCTAAGACTGGGACACTGAATGGTCCTTTTATACTGATGTCTATTAATGTTTTAAAGGTGCAGTGTGTAAGATTTGGTGACTTTTTTTTCAGAAAAAGGCAGACATGGAATATAATATTCATAACTACGTTTTCATGCATGTATAATCACCTTAAGTTTTTTTGCTTTTGTTTTTGTTATTTAAAAATATCCTTTTATATCTACAGTGGGAGAGGGTCCCCTTTCATGGAGGCCGCCATGTTGAAACACCTTATTTATACAGTAGTCCAGAACAGACAAACTAAATACTGACTCTAAACAGGGTCCTTAAAGTGTTGTTTCTCCTTTACACTAGGAAGGTGAGGGTGATGTGAGGAGATTACAATGCAGTGATTGGACCACTAAATGCAACTAAATTCTACACACTGGACCTTTAAGGGTTAGGGTTACGGGTCGGGGTTGCAAGTACAGAATGCAGTACATACAAAACAATGAACAACAACATATAATATCTGTATACAAGTCAAGTGTTCTGTAGATTGTAAACATATTCAAATGAAGAGGAATAAATAATACATAACGCGTGGTTATTCTACACTGAAACCACTGTGTGTGTGTGTGTGTGTGTGTGTGTGTGTGTGTGTGTGTGTGTGTGTCCTTTTAAAGAGTAGATGTAATAAATAACATGTAGCTCTGTTTGGAGGTTTAACACAAAGAATGAAATCACTGCTGCCTAATCCAGCACACTCGATATGTCATTGTCATTGTCTTGAATCACTGCCGTCAGATGCTGTTGCTCAGGATGAGGATTATGCCCAATCCGTCATGAAGCAAGCCCGTGTGTGTGTGTGTATAAGCATGGGCCATGGGGGGGTGTGGGTGTAATCTGGGAGCTCATTCGCTAATGCCACACTGCCTTCTATCTCTCGCATAGCATTATGAGTCTTCAGTTTCCATCCCTCCTGGGATGACATGACATCATCACACACACCTTGCGGGAGGGCAAGAAACGAGCGCATAGCTGAGTGATTTCTACAAACGCTTCACACATGCAGTCCGGTGAGTTCCACAGTGAGAGCCTGATGTGAGGGCTGAATTTCAGGTCACAGTCTCAAGTGTCTAACTATTGACTCCCTCCATCCCTTTCATTTTAAAGCTTCTTCTTCTGTTCCGCCTCCAGAATAAAAGCATCCATCTGATGTTTTTCTATAGAGAGGTCAGAGGGCGCGACCCCCCCAATCAGCTGGAGTGCCTTTGAGTGTATGTACTCGTTTTCAGGGTGAAAGATCAACCTCATTGTTTTTAATGGTAATGCTCATAATGGCAGCCCCCTTCAAAAGCCCTTTTTGCCGAGCCATCGTTATAGCATGCTTCTCTGCTCATAGCTGCACTTTAATATTTCCCATGAGGCTTGTTTTCTTGAACATAACCTCTTTTTTAGTTTAGACAACTCGCCATAATTACTCTGTGTAAGTGATTCAATCATCTCAGTAAGCTTAGATGTTAGGCATATACAGATATGCATTAGAGTGTTACAAATACCCCTACAACAATCAGTGAGGTGTGCAATATTAGAATTCTGATCTTTGATACCATATTGGTATAAATAAATATTGAAGCAAGATATAAAAGGTCTGACACAAAATAGGATTTGGTCAAAAATGGACACAGTGTTGGTGCAAAGTAAGGTGAAGCGGCTCATCTGGTAGAGCATGCACCGCATGTACGAAGGCTGAGCAGACCGCCACCATCCCCCACCCTGACACCAACTTTCCTGTCTGTCGTCAGCTGTACCTATCAAATATGTGTGGCTGGTAATGTGGAAGCCCCAAAAACTGTCACTCCTCAAGCGTCCACTTGAGGCTGGCTGCAGAATATTTCGACCTCCATAAGTCCCCATGTTAAAATGTCCAACTTCACAGCAGAAATAAACATGTTTACAGCCTGGTACAAAAAACAGTTTTGGTCTCTATAGCTAATTTCCCCGTTCATGACAACTGTACTGAGGGTGAATTTTTATACAACTCACCTGTTCAGATTATATTAAGGCTTAAAGTTATGCAGAATTAACAGCATGTTAACACCAAATTCTAAAACGGCGCTTCGGAAACATGATGTCACTCATGCGCTGTCCATTCTTGATTATGTCATTGGTGAACACATAATGAGGACTGGGTGATTTTCTTCCACAATGTTTCATCTGTGCAGCCTTGAGTTGAAAATATGACTGAAAGCTTTGGTACTTTGGTACAACACAGTCAAATGATAGTGTCATACCGTTTTAAGCATGTGGTATCAATAAAGTACTAACTTTACCCTCCTGGTAGGAATAATTTTGAAACGGTTGTTTTACTTTGTCTAAAATGAACATTTCAAATACTGCTTTTTTATTTTGGGATTATATGATACTATGACATTGATTATACATACACTTCTCTGCGGGCCTATATGGTCTGGATCATCAATGTCATTCCTGGACAGCAACAACAGTTCGGTTTAGTTCCTCACTGATAACAAGTGTGAAAATATATTGTTCTCTCTCTCGCTCTCTCTGTCTCTCTCTCTCACACACACACACACACACACACACACACACAGTTCCAGCAGCACATTGTGAAGTTAACGTCCTCCTCGAGCATCCACTACCGGACCACCGCTTTCCTGTCACGGATCATGGAGTCAGGAGAAGCCCGCCCTCTGACTCCGACCGCGGAGGCGGTGTAAACGATGGAGAGACACACACCTTGTTCAAACTGCGTGAAGTGATCTGCAGTTAGCTAAGAACCGGAAACGTGAACTTCAAAATATTATTATTACTTTTTTTTTTTTGGACTGCGTTTCGATTGGATCTAGAAATTCTTCAACCTGCCTCCAGTTCCTCCAGCTGGTACAAAATACAAATCATTTTTACATCAGCTGTCATTCAGAAAGAAATACTACCAGCGTGATTTGACGGAATTCTGTCAGATTATGTAAACCTCATACATAAAACACATTTTTATTTATCTGATTTGATTAATTTTGTCTTCATTATTAGTACTGTTGTATATGTATGTATATAGTTTTTCATAACTTATTTGGAAAAAATCCTTTTGAGATAATAATTTGCAGAAAAATAACAAACATTATCGAGTTTTATTGTGAAATTTGAGACCGGACGTGTCAGTCTTCACACTCTGGTTAACTTGACTAATCCATCCAGAAGCCAGTCATATCTCCTCTCGTCCAGGAACTTGAGTGCACACACACACGGCAGCTCATCTCTCCGTCTCTTCCTCCTTCAGCTTCAGTTTCTCGTACCTTTACACCACCACCACCCGGGGGGTTCCGCCGGAACGCTCGCCCGAAACAAGAGCGCCATGGCCCGCGTGGTGGTCGTTGAAGGGATGCCGGACACGGCTGTCGGCGGAGGAGTGATGCTGAACCGACGGAAGAGCAAAGCCAGGCGGAGAAAGCGAAAGGAGTTGTTCGCCTTCCAGATGTGCTTCGCGGGGGTACTGCTGGGGCTCGTCGTAGGGTTCCGGTCTGTGGCACAGAAAGCAGGTGAGGGGCGGTTTGGAAACGGCTCTGTGTTTCACTGTCAACCGACAAACAAGTCCAGGTTTCATGTTTGTTTGACGGAGACGTTCATGCGGAGTTTGTGGCAGGAACAACAGGCAGTTTGGAGGCAAAGACACGGTTTTTGAAACATCCTGCTGTGGGTACATTTGTGTCTGTAGAGGAGTTCAGTGTGCTTGTTGTTCCATTTAAAACTGATAAAACAACAACACAGAGAAAAAGTGAAGGCAGTGTGTGAGAAATCATATGAAACATGAAATATTGATGTAAGCACAGTGAGGTCAGTGTTGACTGATGATCAACAAGGACACTAAATATGTGCAAACAAGCGAGGCTGAGTGCAAACAACACACAGTCAGAGTACAGATGCTGATGCACGGGCTGTCACACTGCACACATCCCATCAGGATCAGTGCAGCTGTATCACACAGATCTCTGCAGCTTGTTGTGTATCAGCGCACACATTTATACAATCAGCAAGGAACAAAACAACAACATGCCAACATCTGCATGTAGCTCCACATCTGTAAATAATAATCCCCTGGAAATGGTAGCTGTGACTGCGCTGCTCGTATCTTTACTCTCTACCATTTCCTGTCAGCCACAGCAGGCAGAGGGCTGGAGGTCTGATGAAGCTGGATAAGTGGTGTGAATTGTGTTGTGGAGGCCCGGCAGAGCAGTTTATTCATTGACTGGATGACAGGTTTAAGGACAGCAGTCTTTCAGAGTGGAAACATGGTTTAAACGGCACCCTCGCAGGCTCGTCACGGCTACAGATATTCATATCGACGGGGTTATCAGTGCTCATCTAGTCGTGATCAATGGAGCTGTGCGGTGTCAGTTGTGAAACAGTGCACACACACACACACACACACACAAGTTTGACTCAGACCTTTGGACAGCTTTATATCATTACCAGCTCTGAGCTCAGCCAATGTTTTGCTATCTCTTGCCAAGTAGGTCTTGTTGATGGTCAAGTCAGCAGCCCAGTTAATGTTCCTGCAATATTCTTTGCTGTGTTCTGAGAGCAGACAGCCTGGGACTTCAGCATGTGAACAAAACAACTGTTGCAGCTGTATAGAATGGAATATGCTTTTCTACATTTAGTGCCAGTAGTTGACTAAAATGGCAGCTGGCCCGACAGAAAATATGAGAACGTGGATAAATTACTGAGGCGTTATGAGAATGCCAGCTGTGTGTAATATGTAACTTAGAAAGCAAGAAATGATCGTCAGAGGTGCAGCGTCATTTTAACTTTATCATTCTGTTATCTGTCATTGTAATAATGTAGAATCAACTATTAAAAAAGTGTGTGTACAGGACAGCTTCAATGAAACGAAAGAAAACTACGGTTATGAAATAGTTTGTTCACGCTGTGTTGATGAATGTTCATAGAGACAAAGTGTTCAGTGTGTCTCGTTGAAATCGTGCCTCTCTTTGGGAGATGTTTGGGTGGATGAAGGTTGAGTGACGTGAAATAAAGGAGCAAGAATGATGAACGATGGACAAACCGTCCTCAGACGTGAGGATTTAATGATCGAATCAACAGTGACAGTACCAGAAGTGATTCAGAAAAGTGCAGTTCTGGTAACGGGACGTGACATTCTGACACTGATCCTCTTTAAATTTTAAAGAATGAAGAGGTTTCTTTCCTCCTCTTGGGGCAGTTCTCTCTTTTCACGTGTGAAGATTTGCTACTTTTCACTGCTTCATCTGAGTGTTCGGACGTTATTGGAAGACCATAGCTCTGAAAATACACCAACCCATGATGGACTCTTCTGAGTTGGATGCTCATTGACAGCATTCTCACTCTCACATGGGAGTCCAGCACCTCCACATGTCAGTGATAGTAACCCACGGGGTGAGGCTTCCAAGGTTTCGGACACACACGTGTTAAGGTGTGTGTTACCCCCCACGGCCCTGTGGACCGACACGTGGATGCACACACACCTCTCCTCATCCCCTTGTCCTCCATCTGTCCTTATTTCGACCACCATGTCCCTAGGCCCGCCTGTTTACGTCTCACCTCCTGAAAAAACAAGGTAAAAAGCCGGGACCAGGACAAAAGCACTATAGGAAGGAGGATTACCCAAACACATGCTGCTGTCATCTGGACGTTTTAATATCATTGAGCCCTGCTACTCAAGCTAAAGCCTCTCCATCAAAACTAAAAGACGAGTGTACCAGCCAGACAAATGGTCATGCTATAGAGAAGCCACTAATGGCTGCTTGGTATATCTGGTATACAGCATTAGTCTCCAGATGATCTCATTACATAACTTAAAGCTCTCATCGGTGGGTCCCCCTTCTCTCTGCACGCTAGCAGAGGACGGGAGGGGAGAGAGAGAGCGCTGAAGCACAGACGGAGCACTTTGTGCCGATGAAGCCTCGGGACTCTGAGCCGAAATAGACAAAAAAAAAAAAAGGAACAGAGGCAGGAGTGGAGAGAGATGATGGGAGGTGGGGGGGGGTGGAGTGAGGACAGCAGCGATGGAAGAAGGTGGAGGAGGGTACGAGGGAACAAGTAGACGGGATAATGAAATGAACGGGGGTGAGATTGAGTCATGAGAGATGGGTAGCAAGGAGAGGAAAGGTGAAGGGGGAGCGGGTCCAGCAGAGGTGGATGAAGTGAAGATGGGAGTTAAGGTTAGTCAGGTTATAAGGAAGGGAGGGAAAGGGAGGGGGAGGTAGAGCCTGACCTATATAGTGGTAGGCTGATATTGGCCTATCAATGATATCGGACAATATATGGATATCATTATTTTTACTCCCCAATATCGGTATCAACATCAGCCCCCAAAATCCAGTATCAGTCAGGCTGTAAAGCGAGGATGTGAGAGGTCAGGTTATGAGCAGGCTATGCAGATTTGAAGTTGTTCTGTGATCTTCCTCTCCCTCCGTCTTCCTCTCCAGCCTGAATATCATCGACGCAGGCCTTTTCTTCAAAAGTACAAACTAATAATTTATTTACCTTTGAGGCATTTCACTTGTGTTTTATGCAAAACAGTGTCTAATGAGCAGCAGCAGCAGAGAAACCTCTTACTTGGATCAACATAAAGTAGAATAGCAGTGAAGCCTCAGTGCTGTGGGTCGAACTGTGTTGTGGACAAGAATCAAGCTGAAAGAGCGTCTCTCAACGATCTATTGCAAGAACCAGAAATGGCGATCAGTGTAAGTACACTGTAACTGCAGTAACACAGAGCATGCTCAGGAAAAGTCCAAAAAGAAAAGAGGAAGTTGAAATGTTCTGTAGCCAGCTTCAAGTGGACGCTCGAGGAATTACAGTTTTTAGCACTTGTACAGCTGCTTGTACTCGAAGTGAATTCTAATTATATTTACTGCCATAGAAATATGTTCCCAAACTTCAGGAAGTGAAGCAAAAATTGTAAATATGACAGAAGTCTTCAAAATAAAAGTTTTGAATCCAGCTGGATTTTATTTGTAATGTCTTCAGCATAAGAACAGATACATATACATGACTACATTAGCAGTTACTGTGATCAATGCAGTTTTGTCATAACTGATAGAGATGATTGCCCAAACTATGAAATTAAGTTGCAGTAAACCGGAATTATGCTTTAAGCTGTGCAAAGGTCGGGATCTGACGTTTTTGATTGGTACATGGGAGAGTATTTCAAAGTAAAAGCACCACAAGCAAAATGAATTATCAAGACAGCCATTAGTCATCTAAAGCAGCTCTATTACAGGAAACTCAATATTTTTGATGTACAATATTTTACATGTTAGCTGTGTAGGCGGACACTGAAGAGCCTGTCTACTCTTCTACCTACATTTTTTTTCATCTTCTCTTCCTGTTGTCAGGGAGCAGATTCTGACATTTCCCACAAATGGACCGCTGCTCCTCCCTGGGCGGCGCCTTTTTAATGTGTGATTGACAGATTCATTAATTAGCCAGTTAAACTTGAGAGAATGCCGACAGAGCTGTGGAGATGCACGAATGCAAGGATTATTTAGTGCCATTAGATGCCAGACGAGACAGCTGATTGTGAACGGTGACTGAAATATTCATCCAAAACAGCAAAATGAATATTTGCTGCATATAAAGCATGTATGCATGCAGGTCATATGGGTGTGTGCTGATATTTGAAGATGTTAACAGTGATAGTAGGTTGATACATTTTCATGTTTCTGTTCACATTCAAGTTATCAGCGTTTTAAATGCAGGTAACACAGTGTGGTTGCATTTCCTGCTTTGTAAGAGGAACTTCCCACAGACAGTCATGAACGGAGTTATGCTAGGCAGGCACATTAAAGCTGCATTCATTGATTTGTTTTTTTTTTTTATTTTTCTTTGGCAAGCCACATTGAGTAGCTCATCACTACCAGCATTATGTGAAAACATTAGTGCTGCTTCAGAAAGTCATTCATAGCAGGAGGAATTGTAATATTCCTCAGTAATCTCTTTAAGACAGCGTTTTTACTAAAGCCATGTACAGGTAGTCTTCAGGGTATTTGTTCTATTCGCTGTATCAGGTGTCATCTATTGTGCTGCAGAAGAATTCATGAAAATTCCAGTCATTCTTTAAAATATTGTAATATTATACTGCAATTTTGTGTTGCTGTACTACCACTACTAATGTGTAACATTAAATATGGTCACTTTTAGTAACTAATTCCTATAAACGATCACCCTGCATTGCAGTTCCCCTCTGCTCTATTTTAGTGTCTTTTAGCCGGCCGCTGTTTTTTGTTTTTGTCCACTCTCAGTACTTAACCTTGTCTCCAGGAGCCAAAGATCTCTGACAAAGCCGCTGCACACTGTCTGTAAAGTGCCACCAAATGGCAGACAGGCCAAGTTAGTGACTAGCTGGTGAACATAGCGGCGCATTTAGCTGCTTAATAGACAGATACCTTTCACAAGACTTAGTTTAGGCCAAAGCAGAGCTAATATGATATGAATATTCTGTCAGAAACTGAACAGAATTCTAATGTTGCTCTCTGTCTACTGGATGTGTAAATAGGCAGTTGTTGGCTACTTATAAATAAGGCTATTACATGTGAAATATTTGCATTAGCTTTAAATATTGTACAACCACCAGCAGCCATACAAGAATGCAGTCTATTATGATTTAAATTGAAAAGTGTTCAATCAAAGAACAAAGATGACTGTGAATCGGGCATTTAGTACTGGTCCCATACTGGTCTCTAAATGAATCTGCTAACGATGTTGTAGCGCTTTTCATTTTTAGAGTCTCTGCTTTCTGGGGCTTGTGAACCTGAAAAAACTGAGAGACATCTGCTTGAAACAATCTGTCACTCTTTGTCTCTCTTTCTACCTCGAGCTCTTTAGCTCTCAAACCTACTGCTGTCATCCACAAACATACTAAAGCGCACACACCTCCACACGACTGTTGTGTCTAATTCAGCTGCATCTGGGTCAGCCTGTGTGAACAGAGAGCAACACTCCCCCAGTCTGAGACAGACACAAACCACCTCTCCTTTTTTTCTATCTATCCATCCATCCATTCCTCCCTCCTCTGTCGTACTCTCTCGAGCATCCCCTCCATCTAGTGGCCACCACGCTGTCATCTTGTCCGTCTCCCCCTCCATTTCAGTGGCACTCAGCTATCATTTCGGTACATCCCCCTGTAGCTGTAACTCTTGTGCCTTTTGTAGCGACCCAGCCATGAAGCAGCTACAGTTTTCTTTTTTCCCTCTCTCTCTCGCTCTCTCCTGTACCTCCAGCACACAGTCTTCTAAAGCCTGTTCACAGAATTTGCTCAAGCACAGCTCACCTGTTTGTTGACTTATTTATTTGCTGTTTTGCCTCACCATCGTCCCATATCATCCTGCGTCATTGTTTTTCTGAGTTTAATACGGTAACCCACTGTGCTTACCCAAGCACACTTCATGGAGCTCAACCTAAGTGGAGGAAATTTATGTTTACACTTTTCTTTCTGTATGTTGCAATTTTAAATATGAATTTTCGATACTAGGTGGACTTGTGATACTGGACAAATTAAGCCTTAATTGTCTTTCTCAATACAGACTCAGTAGTAAAATGGTGTTTCTGCAGTAGAGGTTTTTCTATAAAAACATTTTTTAGTGACTCAAACAATGGGGCTCCACCAATGACAGTAAAAAGAATAGATTGACCATGAGTGATGTCACCCACAGGTTTCTAAAGTGCAATTTTGAAGCTCAAAATATAAGGCCACTGCCATGTTGACTGTTCTGCCTCTTTCACCTCCCGGCTAATCTAAAAATCGGCAAAGATGTGGATCATCAGCAGGTCTGAATGACCCCTGGGTGCTAAAACATCATCTGTAACACCACCCACCTGTCAATCAAAGCAACCAACCTGTTTATTTTGCATAACTTTAAGCCTTAATATCATTTGAACAGGTGAGTTGTATAAAAATTCACCCTCAGTACAGTTGTCATGAACGGGGAAATTAGCTATAGTGACCAAAAGTGTTTTTATACCAGGCTGTAAACATGTTTATTTCTGCTGTGAAGTTGGACATTTTAACATGGGGACTTATGGAGGTTGACACATTCCGTAGCCAGCCTCAAGTGGCCGCTCAAGGAATTAGAGCTTTTGGCACTTCCGCACTGGCTGCATTTCCCAGCCACAGAGGTTGCGGCTTGGGCTCCACAGACAGTTGGTCCACCACCTTGATCCACCCTGAATCAGCATTGGTGGATTGCCATGGAAAATTAGAACTTGTTAGCTTGCTAACTTGCTAAGCTAAAGTATCAAGCATTGTAAACCTGTATTACCTGCTAAATGTCACAATATTGTTAATCTTAGCATTGATTTTAGCCTGTAGCTCAAAGTACAGTTGCTCTTACCTGCATCGAACTTCTGATCATTTAAGGACAGCAGACCACGCTCTGAAGACCAAGACCAGAACTCTGACCATCATTCAGAAATGTTCGTCCAGTATCTGTTTTTGGCTCCACCAATAACATACATTGTTTAATTCCCTGTTATGTTCACCGTCTGCTGTTTGTTGCTGGTTAGGTTGTGTACAGTGGGTTTATCAAATGGTTTGTACTGAAACTGCAGCTGTAAATGTTAAGTGGTGAACCACAAGTGCTAGATTCATACAACCAAAACAATGCACTGAAAGAGGTTAGAACACTCAGCTCAAGTAAAGGAGCTCTTCATATTTAGGTCATAATTCTCAGTGGGTTTGTCACCAAGTGACATCTTTCACATTATACATAGCCATTTTGTCCATTGTAAAAATGAAAATATTGATCAGTGCAGCTTTAACTTTTTACAAACCAACTGTACAAAGACACAAGTCAGATTTTATGAGAGCATGCATCTGTGTGAACTGTATAATGTGAGCATGTGAACAGACAGTTACACACAGTTTAATCTCTCCACTTTGCTCTGAGAGACTGCTAAGCATGGACTGACCTTTATTTGCACTTGTGCACAATTTAGGACATGCACATGGAAGGTTGTGCACAGGCACACATGGTGCTTTTCAGAGTTTTAACGTTCATCACGTTACAGGAATATGCAGACACTTCTGTGTAACGTACTGCAGTAAAAAGAAGACGGCATGGTAACTCCACGACAGGAAGGAAGTGTGTGTATGGGTTTGTGTGTGTGTGTGCGCGCATGTGTGTGTGATGAATGAAAAAGTCAGAACATGAGGTGCAAATGGCCTGCTGGTGTTCATCAGGGATGACAATATATGGATTTCTCTCTCTCTTACTCTCATTTGCTTTTTATTACTGATGATTCATTCTCCTTTCTCTCCTTCTCCCTTCTCTTTTCTCACTCTGTGTCTGTTTTCTGTTAGACACCCCCCCTCCTTGATCTGATGGTCATGTAGCACTTCATTATAGGAGCTGCCTTTTGTAGGCTTTGTGACAGCGCGTTCAGGTTTTGATAGATGGCTTTGTGTTATTGTAACAAGCTGAGCACCTAATGGGGCCTCTCTCCTCTCTGGGTTAGAATGCCGGGAATCATATCGTCTGCTTCTCTGACTGAATGATGGACAAGAATACACTCTTGTTATTAAGTCATGTCAGCATTGTAATGCTATTCAAGGCAGTGACCACATATAAACATATGCAGCTATAGTCATGAAGGGCCAGAGTTCCACCACCTGACCACCACACAATCTGACTGGACTGAGAAGATTAAATGTTACACGATTAAAGCTGCATTTAGGGAATTGTCGGTGTTACACAGAATTAAATGATGTTCTGTAATGTGAAAGAATTCTTTCACTGAGAATCAATGTACAGACTACCTTTGCTCTTTGTTTTGCTTAACACAGCCTGATTGGATGCTAGCCACTGACGAGGGGTCTGACTCCATTTTTAAGTTGCTTTCCATGTTAGGTACACAGACAGCTAAACAAGGACAACAAATCGGGGTAGATAGATAAATAGAGAGATAGATAGAAACACAGATGCACAGCAGCAATTAAATAATGACAACTGTAGCTATAAACTTGAATGGAGATATGACTAAAGGTAGTGATTATGATAATAATAATAATAATAATAATATATATATATATATATATATATATATATATATATATATATATATATATATATATATATATATATATATATATATATATAGTATATAGAGTGGACAACAAGCAGGACCACAGCAGCAGGCTCAATCAATCACTGATCTAGGTGTAGCCACAATCTGTTAGAACCTGCAGGATGAAAAAACATCATGCATCATGGGAAGTCCCCTGGCAGTCTAGTCCTATAGCAGCATAACTAAGGGATGACCTGAGCCAGTTCTACCTCTAACTATAAGCTCTATCAAAAAGGAAAGTCTTAAGCCGACTCTTAAAAGTGTTGACGGTGTCTGCCTCCAGAACCCAAAATGGTAGTTTGTTCCACAGAAGAGGAGCTTGATAGCTGAAAGCTCTGGCTCCCAGTCTACTTTTGGAGACTATAGGAACCACAAGGAACCCAGCATTCTGAGAGCGCAGCGTTCTAGAGGGGTAGTAAGGTACGATGATATGATGGTGCTTGACCACGAAGAGCTTTCTAAGTGAGGAGAAGGATTTTAAATTCTATTCTTCTATTCATGGGCTGGCTGTAGCTCAGGAGGTAGAGGGTCGTCCACTAATCAGATGATCTGTGGTTAATCCCCGGCTCCTCCAGTCTTCATGTTGAAGTGTCCTTGGGAAAGATACTGGCCCCCAAATTGCTCCCAAAGGCTGCGCCATTAGTGTGTGAATTCTTATGAATGGTTAGCCCCCAAAAACTGACGAGCAGTTGGCACCTTACATGGCAGCTAATGCCGTCAGTGTATGACTATGGGTGAATGTGTGAATGAGATATGTAGTGTATCTTGGTTCCTGTCAATACATGTGTCAAATAGTCAAATAGTACCAAGTAATGAATATTGATGCCGTACATTAAGCATGCAGGATGATAAGATGACAGTGAGGGATGATTGTTAAAAACAGTTTGCATCAAACTGTAAATATGTCATTTATCATTTATATGTTGGTCGATGTTTTAGTGTTACGGAGTTAGTGACACCCATGTGGAAAGAAACTGTTGTGTCTGGTGGTTTTGGTGTGCAAGTCGGGTCATCTCCAGCAGTTCTCTGGCCGCAGAATTTCTCAATGGATTTGTCTTCAAGGAAGGCTGAAAAACAAATTCAGCCCCCATGCCCCTGGTGAAAAACTTTGAGAGCGCCCCACATCCAAAATGCTTCCATCGACCATGTTGGAATTCTTTTCAGCAGTGCTGCAGGGGACTTTTTAGGTTGTGGAATTCATAACTGATGCTGTTTTGATGAGTTGGCCTGTTTTTGACCTTCAAAGCCAAGATGGCCAAACTATATTATGCATTGCCACCTCTGTAACAATCTGCCAGAGCATCCCTCTCCCTTTGCTCGTGGCTGGGAACTCATGGGAAGTGCTGACCACATCCTTCAGCCCGTGTCCCAGCAGCTTGCACTTCATGACTGTTCAGATGAGAGTAGTAGCTAAGATGAGAGGTGTGGAGAATGAACAGATTCAGATGAAGTCTGGTCCAACAGTTAAATATTTAATCATCATAAAGTTTCAGAAGTACCTTGTATTCTATAAAATGGATACTGATGTACAAACGTATGCCAATGAAATCCACTACCACAGGAGAGATGTTGGAAGAGGTTGCGAGCAGGGTGTGATGGATCTGAAGTGATGCTTCCTCTGGAGAGTCAGGCAACAGGCGGATAGAGGTAGAACTGGATCAGCAGTTTCCAGCAGGTTCAACATCCTCTGCTGGACCTTCTTGATGAGGTTGATGATTCCCGCTTTAGGTACTGGAAGACTGTGGATCCCAGAAACCTGAAAATTTCCACAGTAGATACAGTTGAGTATGCTGATGGAAGACAGTGTTAGGTGACTCGAGATGACAGCCTCATATTGGTTGCTTCATCCACTGACCTGTTTGCCCAGGAGGCAAACTGCCTGGCATCTCATTAGGGTGCCTGTGATGTCCTTCTGGTGTACCAAGACCAGTCTCTGGAACAATTCTGTGACCACAGATGTCAGGGCGATCGGCCTCTAGTCATTGAATCCTGTGATAGAGGCTTTCTTGGGGACCAGGAAAATAGTTGAGTGTTTGAAGACCTGCTTTACCTCATTGGTCTATTACAACATTCACTTTAAAAAAAAAAGATTTCTCATTGTTTTTTTCATTAATTCTGTTTTTAGTATTAGTTAATATAAGTGTTGTAGAGCTGAAATGATTTTGGAGTTGATTTGTTGAGCAACAGAAAATTTTTTTGCAACTGTTTTGATAATAAATGAATAATTTTAGTCAGTTCTGAATCATATATGCCAAACATTGGTTCCAGTTTTGCTTTGCTGCTCTTCTCTGGGAATGTTCGGGGAATTACATTTTTCACCATTCTCTGATCATTGATCAAGATTATGATTGGCAGATTAACTGACAATCCTTAGTTGCAACTTTGGTAAGAGTTTGTGAAATTGATAAAAATCCTCCAGAACAGCATATGTAAGCCTAATTTGTCTTCTGATGTTTTTTGTATTGGCCTTAAAAATCCAATTCTGATCGAGCTGTAGATAGAACCACATGGGAGTTTTCAGTTTTTAGCTAACCAAGCCAATTAGATACCAGAAAAAATCACCACACTTTATTGCACTGATGCAAATTTCATGGTACTCCATCACAGATTTAATAAGACCAAATGTCATGTGGTGTGTCCGCTGCCTGAGGAGACTTGGTATAGGCACTCAAGCTGTTGTGACACAGTCGGGGTTAAAGGATCTGTGTGTGTTTTCTTAATGAATAGTGAGGGAGCATCATTGTGGGAAAAGCAGCCACTGAGAAATGATCATAGACGTTGTGCAAGCAATCCAAATTCTACCACAGAAGTGTCGTTACATCTTTATTTTACATCATAGATTTTGTGTCTGGGCTTTGAAGTGGGATAGTTGAGTAGTGTCCAGCGATCACAGGAAATCCAGGTTATGTTCTGTAAAGAAGCAGTGGGAAACCAATCTTTTAAACTACCTCTGGAGTTTGATCAGAGACACATCTAGCCACATTAATGACTAATACACCTCCGTTCACATTTCAGAGCTACAATAAATAGAATCATCTCTCCTGTACATGAACCTTGAAACACATACAAATTAGACACATGCAAATAGATCAGAGGGATGGAAAATAAGCAACACAAGGTGTAACTGTCAGCTGTAAAGGGCATAGATTTACAAGAGGAAATAACATGCTTGATAATGAACAGTGAGGAAAACAGTTTGTACGAGAGCTGCATTTTAAGGTGTAAATATGATTCACGATTGATGTTTAAAAATGTCAAATCCATTTTTCAGCTTCTGACTGTTATGATACTGATGTTATATGTAAGGCACACATTGAAATATTGAAAACCCAAGAAACCTGCTTGTTATTTGATCAAATGTCAGATGTTTAAAGCATCATTTTGTGCACATTTTCCCAACATTCATTATGCATTCAGACATACTTGGTATTTGTATGCTGGTATATTTTGGAGACTTTGGTGGCCTTCATTAGAATTTAAAACAAGGTTCTATGATTGCAAACAGAAAATGAATTTGTAAAAAGCCAAAGGGGAAACAATTTAACTATGTAGAATATTTACTGATAGTAGAAGATCATAAACCAAGGAAACAAAGTTAACAAAGTCTGGCCGCTTAAACACTCCTGGTGGGTTTTGAAGTCACGTGGAGAACGGACCGAGACAGCATCACGGCTGCAACATGAGAGAGATGTTCTGGATGGGGTTCTGCCGTTATTGGATCATGACTAATACATTTTACGCTGATTCACAAACTCATTTTCAGATACAAATGGCTCAGGTATGTAGACTAATAATGAAAAAATGTTGAAATTGTAATGAATTCGGAGGAGAACATGCAGGCTATTGAGAAATCACAATGATCTGTTGATCAGTTATCGTAATAATAATAATCACAGCTGAAGTAAAGAATAGTAAAGACATCTATACATATGCATGATACAATTATGCAACAAAATAAAAGTTTGTGCACTGAAAAAGAGCCACATAAAGTGCAGTTTGAGAGACTGTTATAAAAACCACTCAAGGATTCTGACATTTAATTTGATATTAAAGTGTGAATTATAAATATTATGCATAACGCTGCTGAATATTGTTTATGAAACTGAAGCTGCTTAAAAGTTTTTTACGTTAATAGCAGGCTCAATGAAAAGGCCCCTGCACACCTGGCTGGGACCCCCACCAGTCATGCACCAACATCACACCAGTCATAAAATGAGATATCTGTCCATGAATTTATCGCTCCGGTGCATGCTCATCCTCATGTAACTGCAATCACATCATTAGTACTCAGCCAATTATTTGCTTATCTATCTATCACTATCTATCTACTCATTTTGCCTTTATTTCAAAATAAGAGCACACTGTTATTAAAGGTAGCTTTATCCAGGATTACAAACAGTGTTTGAACCAAATTATCTGAATGACAATGAACAGGATTATTTTAGCCTCAAAAGTTACATATGAGGTATAAAAAAAAGCAGTGACTCCTCTCTGGTAGCTAATGATCGTATTGCTCATACAGTTTTCTGACTTTGACCAGAATCGTGCAGTGTAATCCCAATATATATTTTTACCAGTGAATCAGTATCACTGTGTCCATCTGCAGGTCCTTCAGATCAAACATTGTCAAATGGGGATCAGCGGGGTCTAGAGAGGCTATAAAGGGTCATTGTGGGTTGGATGAGATGTCAGCACTTTCCATTTTTCCTGTTCTGCTTTAGCAATGTACCTTCAGCAGACCAATGAGCTGCAGGTGTGAGTCACTCAAAGCTTCTATTCTCCATTGTATGAAGGTGTGGGTGACAGGTCCACGCTTTTGACACATTCACTCGTAGCACTCACACAGACAGACGTTGATTGTCCATCTTTTTCTCCATTGATTCCACTTTTGTACCACAGTGACTGGTAGAAATCCCTGTATGAATCACTGACCGCATTAAGACAACCAGCAGAGATCCTGAAAAAGACATGAAACAGCAGTTTATGCCTGCACACACCACAGTAATTTTACTATTACAAGCTATAAAACCATCAGAGTACATATTTTTATGTGCATTAATTATTCATACTGTTCACCAGTCTACCTCAGTAAATTCTGTTTTATTTATATATTTTATGTCTTCGTGTGATTTTCGTTTTTTCCATTGTTGGAAGAGCCTGAGAAGAATTTCACTGTATTTGCTGTGCATATGACAAAGCTCATAAATCTTTCATCTTAAGTATGAAAACATTAACAGCCAAACTTTACATTAAAAGAATGAAGCTGATGAAAAAGTTGATTGAAAAAAGGTGCAAAATTGTCATTTTGGAACAAGTTTGTTGAAAAGGTGATGAAGAGGAGTTGAAGTCGTCCTTTACAAGACACAAGGTCTTGGTGGGTTGCTCTGGGCGTGTCTATACCTGCTGAACGTAACCGCTGTGAAACAATCAGGAAATAACTTTTTATTTCTCTGATTAACAGCTTTATCGAGGCCGGTGCGTTTTTTTGCGGCAACCCCTGCGTTGCGGACTGCCAGTGCGGAAACGCACGACCCCCACTGAAATGAATGGAGAAACTTCAGTTTTTGCCCGCGGCACATGATCCTGTGTGAATCCGCGCTTATAGTAAACTGTAATACCCAGATAATCAATAGACTGGCTGGTTTATCTGTGGCTGGTTATTCTTGTTTCTGGTTTCATATTAGATACACATAAAAGAATGTCATTTGAATCTGCATGAAACGTTGGTGACCAAACAAGTGTAGTTGGTTTAATTAGATTACTCGAGTCCTATGAGTACTGAATCACTGAACTACATTTTACACCAAATCTATCAATCTTTTAAAACCAACCATATACTCCTGTTCAACCCTATGAATCATCAAGCAAGAATACTACACAAGACGTGATGAGCCAAAGAGTGGCCCTCGATAAAACCAGATTGATTGTCATGAATGAATTCACATGTGAAAGGTTCCATTCTGTGAGAACTTTAAGTTTTGCTTGGCTGCAGATTAAAGTGATAGGCCTGTAGCTGGAACAGTTTAGAGGATCCTTGTCTCTCTTTAGAAGTAATTAAAGCTGTTCTTAGATCTGTTCTGTGTAAACTAATTGTGAGCATTTCCCACAATTCAAGATAAAACTCTGAGGGCAAACCATGTAAGCCTAGTGATTTTCCTCTGTTGAGTGATTTTACAACCTTTAAAGGTTCTTCTAACGTTATGTTATCCTCGTTATATTTCATCTCAGATTTGTAGAGGTTTGTGTAGGTTGTATAGAAGCCAGTAAAATTATTATTAATAGATATTACTCCTTAATAGCTTGGCCCTCTTTGTTATTAATAACATTAATGACTGTCTTAGATTCAGTCTGAGAGCAAAGCGTCGGCTAGGTCTCTTCCCTTAGTGTTACTGACTGGTGCAATGCAGTGAAGTTTTCCCTCTTCACTGAAAGTTCATTATATTCAGCTTTCAGCAGTGAGTATCAACTATCGACAGATGAGGTGTCAATTTTGGGATCCATCACAGTGTTAAAGTCATCTCCTATAATATGAGATAAGATAATAAGGCAATAAGATACTGCTTATTCCAAGCAAGAAATGTGTATCACATCCTACACAGATACAAGAGTCACTGTATCTTGATTCACAAGATCGAACTGGCCCTCGTTGTCTTGTTGTGGGTGGTCTACAGTTAGTACATAGTACAAAGAATGAAGAATTGAAGATGAGGGTTCAGGGCCTCTGCTGCTCAGTCCCTATATTCTCTATAGTACGGTCATTATAGAGTTTCTATCTCAATCTGGTATCCACCACTGCAGGTTGGGTTGTAGGTAACCGATCTGGTCTAAACCTTCTAGTCCCTTGGGCAGGTTGATTATACAGAGGTTGCTTTGTATGCTTCTGTCTT
This sequence comes from Sciaenops ocellatus, assembly GCA_033000465.1. Lineage (NCBI taxonomy): Eukaryota > Metazoa > Chordata > Actinopteri > Sciaenidae > Sciaenops > Sciaenops ocellatus. Next base: position 3,716,282 of record CP136872.1, on the reverse strand, counting down.
CGAGCTTTGAAGCTTGCTGCATGCATCACTAATCTGCTGTTTATTGGCACAAACTAACTGTCTGTTGTACTAGAGCAAATCTAGCATAGCTTCTGCATGAGGAAGTGACTCGGACAGCTGTTCCATTTGGCTGCTTTAATTATTGAGTTTGATTGAAGCAATCTGAGGACTCAAAATGTCATTTAAAGTCTTATTGACTGCAGCAGACACTGTTACACCCAATGATCTCCCTTCAGTGCTAGCTTAATGATAATTCATATGGTAGCACCAATATCTTTTGAGAGTGTGAAGGAATCTTTAAATTTCTTCTTCGTTGGTGATGGTTCAGTCTACGTTTTAATGGGTGACTTAGACTTAGTATTCATAATTCAAAATTTGGTGGAAAGTCTAAAAAAAAAGATGTAAATAGAAAAAAATGTTGTAAATGTATGGCGTAATGATGATGATGTAAATGGGGTTAAGAGCAGATTCACAGGTTTAGAGGTGGATCATCACATGCGTCATAATTTTCCAGATATTGTCACTGCATGAATCGGCAAGCAAAAAAGATAATGCTTGCGTAAGCATAGTTTTGGGGTGATGCAGCAAAAAACAGTTCAAACTGGACTGCTGCGATAGATTTGCTAACAGAAGAGAAGCACAAATCAACGAAGGCAGCTTGAAGACTGTTGTAAGTGCAACACATGCGCAGCAATAATTATACATGAAATCGGCTTCAATCAGTGAGCTAAAATTAAAGATATAAGCACTTTACACAAAGACGATGACACAGGTTCTCACAGGCTTCTGGCAAATAATGAGGTTATCTTATGACTCCTGTTGATTCCGTGGAAGTCCCTACTTATGTTTAATTGAAGCCTGAAGATGAATAATGAATTCACAGCAGAGCAGGATCCAGCGTGTAACATCATGAGTCGACTGACTGCATGACACTTTGAACTGTGGGGGAAGTCTGCTGGGAGTAAGGACACTGCGATGCGGGGCTTTGTGCATTTCAGATCAGAATGAGGATAAGGTAATTATTTAATAAGCACAGTGAGAATAATGTCACACTAAGTTCACAATTATGTAAGTTGTGTGTGTGTGTGTGTGTGTGTGTGTGTGTGTGTGTGTGTGTGAGAGAGAGAAAGAGACAAAGAGAGAGTTGATGAGTGTGCATGAGCGCACTTCATAGAAAACATTCTGGTGTTGAGCTGATAATTAAGTGGCCACTCGGCTCATCCAGCAGCAGCCGAATCTCGCTGTGATTTCATGCTGCAGGAGAACCCAGAGAATTAATGTACTCTAAATATAGTGTGGTGACGATTTATATACCTCAGTCAAGGCTGCATCACCAACAGGGCCAAGTGAGCAGATGCCCTGGCTCAATATCAGTATCTTGCATTGTTCTACAGGTGAAATGATTTGATCAATCATGAAGTCACAGAACAGAAAAATAATTGGATTATTCTCATTGTCGTTATTCAGTCAAAAGATTGACTCCTGACCCTAACTCAAACATTTTTGGGTTTTAGTCCTACAAAACAAGACCTTTGAAGAAGCCACACGTGCCTGTGAGGAATTCTTATATTAATTCATTGTGAGATAACAATCCGGAGATTTATCAACGTGTATTAAAATCATTGGTCTTGGGAGGGGCCCTGTCGTCATCTTGCGACTAGATTACTGTGACATCCTGACGGGCCTCTCAGCCTGCACAGTGAAACCCTTTCAGATGATCCAGAACACGGCAGCACGCCTGGTTTTCAATCAACCCAAAAGGTCACATGTTACCCCGCTGCTCATCGAGCTCCACTGGCTACCTGTAGCAGCTTGCATTAAATTCAAATCACTGATGCTGACTACAAAGTAGTAGTAGTAGTATGTATAGCAAGTACAATTGCCATTGAAAAAGGGTAGTTTGGGTATTTTGTAGTGCAGTAGATGGCGGTCAGCATACTCTCAGACACTCTTTGACACTGTAGAACTTGGTCATAAGCCCACCAGCACCACATACTGTATTATGCCAAAAATCAGCTGTCATTTTTACTGCAAAGGTATATTAGATATCGGTCTGTATTGGTGTGTGTATGTATGTGTGTGTGTGTGTGTGTGTGTGTGTGTGTGTACTTGTCTCCTGATCGTCCCCAATCTGTTAACAACAGCTTTATCTCTCACCCTCAAGAATATTTTCTCATGTGTTCATAATCAAATCATATGGAGACACACACACACATTCACACACACAAACACAGTGAGAGCTCGCTTATGATGGATGAGCAAATCTAAGCAAGGGTCACTGAGTTTGTCTGTGGGCTCTGTACTGTATTAGATCTAGCTGTGATTAAACATTAGGAGCTATTTTCTGTCTCTCACTGTTGCTCTCTCTCTCTCTCTCTCTCTCTCTCTCTCTCTCTCTCTCTCTCTCTCTCTCTCTCTCTCTCTCTCTCTCTCTGTCGCTCCCTTGCTCCCCAAATATGCCCTTCCTAATTCATCACCCAGCCCAAAGCCTATTTTAGCACCCACCATGTGTATTCTGGGATCCTCGCACAGCTCGCAGAGACACATGAAAGGCGGAAGAGTTGAAGAAAGGGGCTCCGTCCCCGAGGAGGAGTGTGGCCATTGTATTAAGATTCTGTAGACCTCCTGTTGTCTTTACTTCTATCTTAGCATTATATCTTATTCCTTCATATCCTCCTCACGTGCTTCCTTCCACTTATGCTCTCGTGTCTTCTCCTTTTCTATTCCTTTTCTCTAATCTCCTGTTCAGGCTCATTGTTATACACTGTGTTGGTAATCATAATTGACATGAGGCTCAGTTTCAGGCTTAGCGCTATCATCCATTGTTGAAATTTCCAGTGGTTTTGAGGGATTGGATTTCATGCTCCAAAACACAGTACATGCAAAACTGTAAACTGAGTGTAAAAGCTAACACTGTTTGTCAACCTAAGTCATCTTTTCCTCTGAGTATCGGACATGCTAACTTTGCTGTCACTACCAAATATCTTTTTTACATAAATCTCATGTCAGACTGAAAATAAACAGAAATTAGCACCCTGAATTAGCTAGTTTCATGAACTGCACTGGAATCTACCTCTGGGCCGACTTCATCTGCAGCAGTACTAATATAATTTGTTTCTTATCGTTTCATAAATCGAATTTCAACAGATGACACTAAATGTCCTTAACAATTATCCTCGCAAGTCCACTGGGTAACCTGCCATTGAATTTACGTCTTGAATTTAATCTAATACCATAAAAACCTGCTTGCCTTCCTTGACTGATAGTGCAGCACAGATTAGACGTTAACAGTCTTTTTTGTATATGAAAGTAAATTGGTCCCAGCTGAACTTTGAAAGTTCAGGGCAGATTTAAAACAGTAAATGGCGTGTTGAGTAATTTTCAACCAATGAAACGATCTTTATAAATTTGAATATCAGTATTACCAGCAGCATTGATTTGTGTCATCGCAGTACAATCATATGCAGTACCTCTTCAACTTTAAACCTCTTGCTGAAATTCTCAGTCCTAACTCAAATATGGACATACAGACACACGTATCATAAAAATAAATATAAACGATTAATAGTTGCTGTTTATTGACAAATAAATCGATGAATCCACTAATCATATCAGCTTCATACCAGAGTCTGCATTTTCAGAAACTCTACAACAGATGTGGCGAAGTTCAAAAGTAAGCATGACCCATAAACACACTGATGAAAGGAAGGAAGATAAAACATTCTGTACATTTTGTTCCTGGAAACGATGAAGCCGTTACTTGTTTCTCTTGTTCAGCCAACCACAGTCTGGCAGTCTAATTTTCATATACGTTTTAAAATCATGTCCCACTACCGTTCCACACTGACCCGCAGACCCAGCAGCTATATATAGAGAAGCACTGTAAAAGTCCTCATTAGGTATTTGATTGAGGAGCTTGGTAAAGACCTGCCATAGCTCTCACCAGCCCACTACATTCTGCCTTCTATACCGAGGAGTCCCTCGCTGTACGTTAGGAATGGAACCGACCTGCTGTTTCCCCAAAGGCTTCGAGTCTGACAGGACTGCTTTTCACAAGTGAGAATTATTATGCAGTCAAATGTAGGTTAGAGGCTATACATTTAAAACAAAGACTTTCCTGAATGGATCGTTTGGCAGCACTGTTGAAAAATGACAGCATGGAATAGTATTACATTATTGCCATAGACTATGGTCGCACTTTTATGAAACGTCAGTTGCTCTGAGAGCTTGGATAATGGTCCATTACACCATGACTGATTTGTATTTGATAGTTGAGAAAACAATTTCACCACAATGTCCATTTATTAGCTGTGAATGCTGAGGCGTTCAATCACAAAACATGATCCTCATGAGTGGATAGTTTGCTCAGTGACCGTGAAATTATAAATGTTCAGATTTCATTTTTTTTCCACAGCACTTTAAGGACCTTTTGTCCTCGTTGATAGGATTTAAATGACCATAAATATTAGTGGTGTGCCAATATCTTTTAGCAGAATATTGCAATACAACAAAAACAAAGAGTCCTCTTCCATGCTTGCAGCTATTTGGCACTGTAACTAGGAAACGCAGTGCTTTGAGCTAAATGCTTAGCATTAAGATAGCATGCTAATGTTGTGCAGGTAATATCTTATTTATGCATGGTAAGAAAACATAAAATACATCCGAGGCTGGTGGGAATGTCATTAGTTTGTTTTGACCTGAACTTTGGTGATCATGGGTACCATGGGTACCCTGAGAACCATGAATGTCTCTATCAAGTTTTGTGCCAATTCATCAATTAGATGTGATATTTATTTGGCGTAAGAGGAGTGTGTTAACATGCTAGCATTTACTAATTAGCACTAAAATAGATCACAGAATTAAGTAAATATTATGTAGTGGCTCCTAAACTGAGCATTAGCTATCAAAATACAAATGGTTTTAAAAGTCGAGATGAGTAGCTAACAGCATTTGAATACAGGTAAGTCTTCACCTTGATCACTGGATTTTGTTATTGGATCTTTTAGACACAAGCTATCAATGAAACAGTTCAATGTCTGACACAAGCAGTAACTCTGTCAGACAGACTGACTTCCAAACTAACCTTGTTGACTTGGTTTGTATTGACAGAAGCATTCAACACAAGTGCTTTGGAAATTCTGGGTCTGCAGCCAGTTGATTTGTTTGGCGACTGTTTGTCCAACCAAGTTCAATGTTCTTTATTGTTCCTCAAGAAGATGAGCAAGCATTTCTTCTTCTTGGAGACCCCCTACAATGTGTCCATATCATCATCAGACTAAAAACAAGGAAAATACTGGTTTGAAGTGGTGTGCTTTATCTCTGGATTCTCTGAGTGGCTCTTGTTGGCTGGTGATAACACAGTCGGATGTGTGATTGAGCTCTCCAACAGCGATTAGCCTGCACGGCCCTTTTGTTCCCCTGACCAATGCAAACACAGTCACAGCGCTATTCACCTGCACTTAGTAGGGCCAGAGGAACCCACTTCGCTTTTAATTACTCCGATCAGATTAATCATACTCTCAGATGGCTCTGAAATTTAACAATCTGTGTGTCTGTGTTTGTATGTGTGTGTCTGCTTCTGCGTGCCTGTGTGCGGTGTGTGTGTGTGTGAGAGAGAGAGAGAGAGAGAGAGAGACAATTGGAGAGAAGCTTATAATGGTAGAGATTAGAGAGGCCCTTCCTATTGAAAAGACAAATATGCTGAGGATATTAATCTCCTCGCTGCGAAAGATAATGAGTGAAACTCTTTTCTTATCTGCAGCCTGCTTTTCGTTCAGAGAGCTCACTGTTTAATAGGCTGTCTGGCAGCCACAAACCTTTCTATTCAAGTCTGGTCCATTCCAAGTTTGTTTCCAAGCAAGTTTGTTACGTTCTAAAGACAGAAGAGTAACTTCAGGAGATGGAAGGACTGAGGCATTCAGAAGTTCAATACATGTCTTGGCTGTCCAAGTAGTCTGAGTGACACCCACCACTATCTAAGAATTAAACAAGTGCACTGATAATTATGGTTGGGTGCACGACTGACCTGTCTTGCATGCACAATCAGGAAGGAAGAGTGCCTGCAAAAAGAACTGAAGATGGTGAACTGCACCTGGGCAGGGCAAAGTCAGAGCAGACTCTGGTGGGGGTCCATAGTGTTCCTAACTAATTGAACCATCTAGTTGCTGGTTCCCTCCGTATGTTTTGACCTATTCTTCACCTTAAAGTTCAGAAATCAGTTTAGGTTCAGGTACAGGTGTAAATGTATGCCACATGCTTTTCTACAGTACTCATGTCCTAATACACAATCACTGTAATTATGCACGTAAGAGAGAAAAAAATAGACTTGATGTTGCTTCAGGTTGCAATTATGTGCACATTACACAAGTGGAACGTGATCCATTACACGGCATGTGTAGACAGCTGGATTTTTATAAGATAGAAGGGTATCTGTTCCACGTGACATGCAAGGTACAGACTGAAACACCTCCTGTGGAGACACACTTTCACAGCAGTGTTTATTCTGAGTTACAGTTGATGTCTGTCTTTAGTACTATGCACACGGCTTGTATTTTTGACTACAAAGAATCAAATATTACCTAACCCTATCTTCAGTATCTTAATGTTCCCTTTCAGTCGATTCACTTGGTACAACACATATTGTATGGGATATCACGCCCCCGCGTGGCCTGACTGAAGACACCTCTATTCACGCCTTTACGGCAGATGATCTGTGGTGACGTATGTGAGGCCCCACCTGCACATATATACGTGCACCACCGCAGTCATCCTTCAGTTCTTACGCTCTTCACCTCGTTAAGAACACCTCTCCCGAGTCAGGCTTGCAAGCTGCTGCTAGTTAGCCTGGTCTTGTTGTGGATACTGCCTACCCGAAATTAGCTTAACTGCCCCTGTTGGTGTTAGCTGCTGCTACCCGTGGAGCGCTGATTTCTTTTGCTTGTTCCGGTTCATTGTGTCTCGATATGAGCGTGGAGCCTAAGCGAGCGAAGGGAAAGTCTTCGGTTCGCCCCTGTCCTCAGGGGTGCGGCTTCTCCCTGCACGAGAAGGACTCGCGCGAAGCATGTCCCATCTGTCTGGGGATAGTCCACACCAGGAGAGCGTTGACTGAGTCTTGTGAGTGCTGTCACCAGCTCTGGAGCTCAACCCTGGAAAGGCGGGTCACGTTCGTGGAGAAAGTCCTAGGAAAGACAGCCGTCGCACGTTCAGACCCCCTCCTCTCTCAGTCCAAGGACCCGGCTCCGTCCGAGTCCGGCGACGAGGAGCTCTCGACCGGAGACCCCGCTGAAAGCTGGGCAGACTGTGTGGAGCATGCTAATGGGTTAGCTGAGTCTGAGCTGGGCTCCTCCGAGGGCGCTAGCCGGTCGCTACCCGCGCTAGCCTGCTACCATGATGAGGAGGACGTGTTGGACATTGGCCTGGACATGCATGGTCTGTCGGAGGACGAACAGGAGCCGTTGTCGTTGGGTCAGTACACCGCCGCTGCTGCGTCGGGTGACCAGGTTGACACATCCTTCCTCTCACTGTACCGTCGTGCAGCTGAGAGACTGGAAGTGGATTGGCCCTCTCCTCCACCGGCTCAGTCCGCAGTCGCGGTTCTCTGGCTTTTTTCTTCCTCCTGAACCGTTGACTACGAAGAACAGTCTGCCCATGTTCCCTGATTTTGTCGCGGAGCTCACCTCGACATGGAACAAACCTACATGTAGGACCTACATAAACAAGCAGGGAGGGACACGCTCCCTTCCCCTGTTAAAACTGTCTCACTCTCTGTTGCTCTGGTGCAGTGTTCATTTTCTGTCCCTCAGAGCCACGCATGTTCCAGGGCATTTGAACCTGGGACTGGATCTTCTCTCCAGGGGAGGTCCTCTCGTGAGGGAGTGGAGATTGCACCCTCTGATGGTGTCTCAGATATGGGACCGCTTTGGCAGAGCAGAAGTGGATCTCTTTGCCTCCAGAGAAAATAACCACTGTCCCCTGTTCTTCTCCATGACAGACCGCAGTGCTCCCCTGGGAACAGATGCGCTGGCACACACATGGCCCAACACACTGCTGTATGCATTTCCCCCAGTGGAAATGATTTTGTCTGTTCTGGAGAGGGTGTGCCAGCAGGGGCTCTCCCTGATCTTGGTGGCTCCTCGCTGGCCGGCGAAGTCATGGTACGCCGAGATAATCAGTCTGCTAGCGGCGAGGCCCTGGCAGCTTCCTCTTCGCAGGGTCCTCCTCTCCAAGGCGGGAGGAGAGGTGATTCACCCACGTCCAGAACTGTGGTGTCTACATGCCTACCTGTTGAGAGGTCCAATTTAATAGCTCAGGGTCTGCCCCCTAATGTGGTGGCAATGGTCCAGAGTGCAAGGGCATCATCTACTAGGGGCCTATATGCCTACAAATGGCGGGCGTTTGAGCAGTGGTGTCAGGACCGACATGTACTCCCATTTCAGTGCTCTATTGTGGATGTTTTAACATTCCTTCAGGAGCTGCTGGACAGGGGTCTCTCTTTCTCAACAATTGAGGTCTATTTGGCAGCTATATCTGCATGCCACGTTGGTTTTGATGGCGTGACGCCAGGCGCTCACCCTCTTACTATGCGTTTCCTGAGGGGAGTCCGCAGGCTGAGGCCTGTGTTTAAACCCAGCGTTTCTTCATGGGGTTTAGTGTTGGTGCTGGAGGCTCTTTGTGGACCCCCATTTGAGCCTATGTCTGTGGATATGAAATTTCTTTCATACAAGACTGCATTGCTGCTTGCTTTGACTTCGGCAAAGTGAGTGGGTGACCTTCATGCTTTGTCTGTGCATCCCTCTTGTACCCAGTTCACTCCGGATGGATCTAAGGTTACATTGCGCCCGAATGCGGCGTATTTACCTAAGATTATCCCTGCAGCTTATAGCTCTATGACTTTTGAGCTCTTGAGCTACTGCCCCCATCCATTTGCATCTGAGGAGCAGAGGAGGTTGCACTCCTTGTGCCCTGTGCGTGCCCTACGCACCTACATAGACCGCACCCAAGTCTGTCTGTTTTGATAATCCGGCTAAGGGCAGGGCGCTGTCTAAACAGAGGCTTTCCCACTGGATTGTGGAGGCTATCTCTCAAGCATACAGCAGCAGGGGTCTGCCGTTGCCCCAAGGTGTGAGGGCACATTCAACCAGGGGCATGGCGGCCTCATGGGCCTTGTTTAAAGGGGTTTCTGTGAGTGATATCTGCGCTGCAGCCAGTTGGTCGTCACCGCACACTTTTGTTCGGTTCTATCGTTTGGACGTGACAGCCCCTTCAGTGGCTCACTCTGTCCTTTCTGCTGGGTTTACAATGCACTAGAGTATTGGAGGTTTGGCTCCGGTTCGGTGGCTGCTCTGCGGGGCGTGTATACATGTCCCATACAATATGTGTTGTACCGAGTGAATCAACTGAAAGGGAACGTAATGTTATGAATATAACTACTGTTCCCTGAAGGAGAGGAACGAGGTACAACACTACGTTGCCCCGCTATACGCAGCTGGGCACGGTGAAGAGCGGCTATCGAACTGAAGGATGACTGTGGTGGTGCACGTATATATGTGCAGGTGGGGCCTCACATACGTCACCACAGATCATCTGCCGTAAAGGCGTGAATAGAGGTGTCTTCAGTCAGGCCACGCGGGGGCGTGATATCCCATACAATATGTGTTGTACCTCGTTCCTCTCCTTCAGAGAACAGTAGTTATATTCATAACATTACGATTCAGTCCTTGGATCCAAGCCATGGAAGTGAGCCAAGTGATCAGACCAGCAAGTTCAACTGAATTGCTGTAATCAAAGGACTTATGCATAGAGGCAAAGTGAATCCACACAAATAATTCACTTTTAACTTGATGGACTTTGACATATGATTTCTCACTGTTGATGAATGGCAAACAATCTTGACAGTGTTGACTTTTGAAAGAATCACAAGTCAGAGTCAAATGGAAGATGCTTCCACATTGTTGCACTATCCATTGTTATTTAACCCCGTTCTCTAAAGTATGTACTGTTCCACAAAAGGTTTGCAGCCGTGCAGGAGTTAGTGCAGGTTAGCGACCAAGCTAGCTCCAGCTTGGAGAGATATTGTGGCTGGCTAGAGCTAACGTGCTCCTGGCTAACTATGGCATTGGTTAGCTTGTCAAATCAAATCAATTGTATTTATATAGCCCAGTATTACAAATCACAAATTTGCTTCAAGAGGTTTTACAATCTGTACTATTGTTTGGTCAGTTTCCAGATTACCTGGTCCAGTCTTGTGTACAAGCTCAAACCAGTATGATTTCGTGCGAACCAACTGAACCGATGCAATGTCAATCATTTCATGGACAGTCACTACATTACACAGTTCTGTCTGCAGCACATGGAAAGTCAATAAACAATGCACTATCATTTTCCTAACCCTAATAAAACCTGTCCCTAACAACCATCATGTCACTCCTGTTCAACACATATATTTGCTATGTTAGTGACGACGTAGCTAGCCAGCTAGTACATGGCTCTTATTATGTTCCACTTGGGAGCAGTTGAGTCACATGTGACAGACTGTTGTAAAATTCTGGTCTTTGGCTCAATATCATGCTGGTTTGAAAATATTTACATTGGCCTAAGCCTGATACTATTCTATGACACCCTCTATCCTTAGCCCCCTCGATTTGGATGTGGACTGTCAGTTACAGTAGTTCACCAACTAATCCTACAAGTTTTTAACATGTCACTAAAATACAGTACCACCTATTTTATGTCAGAAGCTCAAGCAAGTATGATATTCTCAATGTTACATTTGACTTAATACAGGTTGAATGCCACAAACGCGTATACGCACATTCATTTACATACACTAAATATGTTATTTTGAAGCTGCCTCTTAGTCATGTTGAGTTTTTGTCCAAACTAAGATCATTTTTGTGCTTTGTTCATCTCAGACCTTATGTGGGATCCATACAGAGAATGCACCATATACTTCTTCGTGTCCATTTTGGGTGATTTAGGCAAATAAACCCTGATTACATAACTATCTCATCTGAAGTAGTTTCTGCATTTGAGAGACAATTTGTTCTGAAATGTGTTCTGTTATAAAAATTAGGGTTATACTGTGTTACAGATGTCTTAATCCTACAATGTGTATGTGAGTTCCTGTTTTCTTACATGCCTCATTTGCACTTCTTTGTTGCTAAGGCTGACAGGGCTAGATAAAGTTCAACTTCATAAATAGATAGAGGAAGTTCAGAATAACGAGAGTCAGAGACAGGTCAAGAAGGTGTTAGACGTCTTCTGCTGACTAGAAGAACGTTATGAAGGTTGTCCAGGGAGACGTCAGAGATAGCCATCATAGAATGTATAAAGACTTACTGTAAAGGCTCCACGAGGAGCCTTTTTCTCTGTAACCCCTTCTGTGTGTTGCACTGTTAAACGCTCCTTCTTGTACAAGAATAATAAATTCAACTCAAACTTTGATACTCCGAATCCAGTCTTCTTTCTTTATTGGTCACTCTAAAAAATTCTTTTAACATGTTCCTGTATGTGTTTTGTCCAATCTCTACACTTTTCCACTGTGATAAGATTCCTTTCTCTCACACAGTCTTTTTCCTGCTCTGAAGCTCATACATTATTTGGTCTGTGTTGCAGTGTGGAGGAGAATTCATGCAGTCAGTAGACAGAAAGTGGAAATCTGGACCTGAATATTTCTTGCAATCGATGTGTTCGATGTGTTTGACGCAGGGAACATGACACATTGGCACACAGTGGCATATGTTACATCATGGTGACGTCATGTCGGTTGTTGTATGTGACATGTATATTTATACACTGGATGAGTTGCTCATCCAAAGAGACGTGGCTCTGCTGTGGGCCAGAAAGAAAGAGCAGATTTAGTTCACTTGTCTCCGGGAAAGGTCAGAAAAGTCAAATTAAATAGAAACAGAATCAGATTGAAAATGATTTGGTATCCCTCATTTCTCTCCAAGTGTGATTATGAAACACGACTTTCCACAAAAAATCTCATCACTCTTGGAGTGATGATGTTAGGGTAGGCCTCATTTCTGTCCTCTTTTTGCTGCTTTGGTGATTTTCTCCTTGGCTCTACTGAAGAAGATGAGGCTCTTTTCTCATCATGATTCATTCCTTCTACCAACTATTACAAGGATAGAAAAGATTTTCTGCTTGAAATACATCTGGCATCCTCTCTCAGTTTTATACTGAAAAGCTCTGGAATAGATTTGTCAGTAGTCTTGTCTTTGGTGCCTCACCATTAATACTGTAATCATCTATTGATTTTAAGCTAGTATCTTTTGGAAACATTACTGAATGTTGTTAATCACATTTAAAGAAATTTCAGTAGATTATTAACTGACTTGTCAAGTTTACAGAGGTGAACTTAATTCAGGATCCACCATTGATTACACCGGCTAATCATCAGCTGTAGCTAACTAACATTACTTCTTTGAGTTAGCCAAACAAGAAAATGAAACTTTTGTCTGTTGAAGAGAAAACTCTGTACCATTTTATAATTTGAAAAGATAGAGTGGACTGTGTCTGTTGCCAGTTCACAAAAATCTTTGTTTAAATAAATAATCTGGTGTTAGCCGCTCATTTTGAGACCAGTGATGCTAGCTAGAAGCTAGTTTGGTAGTTGTTGAAGGTAAATGTTGAACAACTGGAATTTTCCAGTTAATAATTAAAAAAATATAATTTTTAAATTGGCACCTCCAAGATACAGGGCTGTGTTAATCTTTAAAGCTAATGCTAACTCTAACGCTAACTGCTAACGACAGATAGCAACAAGTGCAGTTGTCAGTTGTGTCAGTGGGAAGTCTCTTCTTCTAATAAATGATGTTAATGTTCAGGTTAAGATCATATTATATCTTAAAGCTATCAAGCTTGTATCACATATGAATTTCACTGAATTGTCAAACACATGTAAAGATAAACGTGCCATTATTAGTCTAAAATGAATGCACAGTCTGCTATTGTTTTTTCTATTGTGGGGTCATGGCAGAAGGTACCACAGCCTAATAGCAGGTGAACACTCCTCCTCACACTTGTCCAGGTGCTATCTAAATTCTGTTAGCGCTCCCTTCAGCCACACTCACATGATCACACCTGACTTTAATTTGCTGCAGGTAGATATCAGTTTTATGATGGTAGCTGGTGATGAAAGCACTTTGACAGAGAAAGAGACAACAGAGCGCTTAACGACATCAAAAATGACGTTGGCAGAAAACTGTTAGAAATAAATGAATACACTTCATGAGCGGCGGCCAAATGCAAGAACAAAACAGAATAATTAATAGCTAAGCTAATAATGCTTTAATATGCTTCATGATGGCAGATGCCTGGTAAGAAATGTGAACCGACTGTTTGTGTATGAATGTTGTTATCAAGGAAACAACCTGAAGCTGACCACATGTCAGCAGGACAGGGGATCATTCCACACCCATTCCCCCCGTGTGTGACCCCTCTTCTCTGGGCGGAGAGAGGCTCTTCTGAGCCCCCCCCCGCCTGGGTCGTAATCGTCAGACAAAAAGAGACATGAGAGTGAGAGATGTCTGAGATGACAGCAGCCATACACACTCGCAGCGTGAGCGGCATCTGACAGTGGCAGATAATGAGACCATTAACGAGCTGTCAAGTTTGTTAAGCAACAATTAAAGAAACCCTCTGACAGGCTTTGCATATATTGATCTTTTATTTTTTTTAACACTTAATGTTATTATTATTATTATTATTGATTTATTAATCAGCTAAGGGAGGTTTAATTTGTACACTGTTACCACACTGTTGCCATTACACACAGTCTGAAATACATCCTCGGGACCTATAAACTGTACTAGTTGGAGAGATATCAGAGTGACAGGGCTGTCACATAGTCAGCACTCCAAGCAGTCAGGGCTCTTTTAATGGTGCTATATTAATAAAGTGAATCATCGTTATCATTATTAACTATTACAGATTGTATACAGTAGGTGTTCCCACTGGAGAATCTTGTTTGACATCAACAGCAGAGACACATTTCTTTCAAGCACAGGGGACGGATGTCACCCACTCATAGTCCTATTGATATATTGATGGGCGATCACACGGCAAGCCGCTCAGCTGATATGTGACTAAGAGAGTGAGGTGTGTCACAGAAGTGCCGACCGAATGTTACACCGATCTCGCTCGGAGATATTGAGTGGACGTAGCTGAGTGTGTTTCTGAATTTCACTTGGCAGCGTGACAGTTGGGATTTGCAGCAGCAATGCATCGACTGCTCCGCTCTCTAGGAAAGTAGATTCTGTGTGGAAAGGTGCTGCTACTGACTGTGAATGCTCTGGCTTTTATTTAGTGTTATGTTGCTGAGAACAGACTGTGATTTTATTCAACATACAGAAAGTGATGTACTGGATCCTGAAAAAAATAATAACTACATGGTAAAGTGTAGCATAGCACTATATGACCAGCATCCAGCAGGTACTGGAAAGGAACTTTGTTTCTACTATGCCTCCTGTCAGGACTGTGTTTGTGATTCTACAATGATATTGTGCAGTTCTGGGACCTCTAAAACCAGGGATCACATTCAGGTTATATCTGTCAGTGACAACATGCATTACAGTCGATTGAAAATGGAGGATAAGATAAGATAAGATAAGATAAGATAAGATAAGATACGACTTTAATGATCCCACACTGGGGAAATGTATTTGTCACAGCAGCTCATATATACAAGGTTGATAAGAAATTACTCAGAAGAAATGAATAAAAAAATAATGACAGCTACAGATCGCTTCAGATCTCAGTATGGCACTACTGTTATTCTAACAGGAAATGTACCTTCGGTAATGGACATGCTGCTCTGTTGGAAAGCAGTGGCACTTGTGTGTCAAGGCGTGGTGCACATATTGTATAGAAACATAGTACTAGTGTTTAGTGTCTAATGTTTAATCTTGACCTGAGATTTCTTCCTCACCACTATGATTGCTTCCCATTGAAAGTTTCCAGCAGTGTAGACACACGAGGTTGACGTCATTGTTTTTCAATGTACAACTCTCAGAAAAACATGCTGGCATCAATAATAGGAATGATACTCTCAGCGGCAAACAATTCCAATTTATTAAAGAATTTGGTTCCCATTCTTACTCTATGGTGGATCAGTGAATGGTCACCAACAAACTGGTCAAAGGGCCACCCTAAAATGTGCAGTTTTATTTTGAAAAAAGACATGTATCATGGCTGAAATATGAACTATGGCTATTTCACATTGAGCTCCAGATACCAACTTTATGATCCCCCCCCCTACTGTGCCTCTGCTGCTTTTCTCTTGATTTATTTCCACATTTCTCTTGGAAATATTACTTTGTCTTGATATCTTTCATGCATACGTTTTGGCTTGTATTGTTACATTAATAAAACATTCTATTGTTTATTGTTTGTTGTCATTGACGACCCTACCCTCTACAATCCTGTTCTAGATACTATTGAAGTTTTCTTTAGAGCTGCATCATGTTGTTTCACACTTAGGATACTGTTAGCTGCTGTTTGCCATTATACACAGTATTTATGCATTTTATGTGTTATTAGTCAGTCATAAGTCAGTCCTTCATTCTCAACACATAACAAAAATGACTCCTTTGATCAACAACTGTGCCTGAAATACAATGCTTATGTACAGTAATGTAATCCTGTATGTATATTGATGCATATCTGTGTATAATGTATGCACTGTATGATAATACATACAAAGCAGTAACCTAGATATTGTACGTCCTATGATGAGAAGCCAAGGATGATGGTGTCACGTGTAGCATGCTA
This sequence comes from Sciaenops ocellatus, assembly GCA_033000465.1. NCBI lineage: Eukaryota > Metazoa > Chordata > Actinopteri > Sciaenidae > Sciaenops > Sciaenops ocellatus. The sequence goes on along the minus strand of CP136872.1, from coordinate 3,700,508 downwards.
TAGCACCGTATAGTAAGAGCCACGTGCTCATGGCCTGATTCCTTTCTCTCCAGGGACAAGGTTGTAGCTAGCAGTTCCTAGCGCATGCACACACATGCACACATACATACACACACAGTGCTTTAATGGACTTGTGATGGGCCCTGCACACGCACATACAATATACAAATACACACACCAACATACTCCGTACACAGAGGACTAAGACTTGTCTTTACAGATGCACATATATGTACTCACATGCATACGCACACATGCCTGCCACGGGACGCTAATGAAGATGAAGTAGCTAATTAAACATGACAGTGAAGAGCGATGGGCGGCCACGTTATGTGACATTATGGGGTCGGATTGGACCTATGGATATAGGACTTTGGCCAGTGTGGGATACTGTGGTGGTGATGGAGGGAGAGAGGGGTGGATGGATGAATGCAGCGGGGAGAAAGATGTATCAAGAATATTTTTGCGATTTATTCCAGCTCTCCTGGTGTTTTAAGATTCCCCTGTAGTATTCTCTCTCCACACACACAAACACACACACACACTGCTGGCCTAGATCTTCGAGGTGGGTGAATCCTGCAGGTGGAGAACATCTTGGCTGACTCCATACTGTCTGCAATCTGGAGGGAAATCCAGCAACATATGCATACGTTCATTCACCTTGTATTTCTACACTTTTTTTCTCTTTTATTTTCAGTTTCTCTGACCGTCTTTAAAGTTACACTAATCAATATTTTTACATGACCAAAGCATCAAATGACTTTATGTAACGTGAAAAGCAGTGCTGTAGTACTTAAGTCTGGATGTTTCTATTGTCTCTTGGACTTATTAGTCTTTGCACTATGACTTGTCTAAGACTAGTCTTGGCCATCAATATCGCCAAAAATTCTAGTTCGTCTCAACCAAATCCAGCAGTATATGTTCTTTCTTCTTCAAAACAGCCACATCTGTGTAACTCCCAGAATCTGGGAACCACAATTTATTTTTAATTCAATAAGACTGTTGTTTCACTGCACTTGCTTTTTGATTGTTACAAATCATCGTGCAAAATGATCTTGAAACAGAAGTGTAGTGACTCTAACATCACAAAAATGATAAACGGATAAGTCAGTGGTCTTGAAAAGGATTCAGTCTTGACTCCCTTATTTGAACTCAGACTTGTCTTGGACTCAAACCTCTTTGGACGCGGCCTAGACTCGGTCTTGACTGCTCCTGGTCTTGTCCACTTTGCCAATGGAAGCTCAACCGGTGGAAAACAACGCAGAAAACAGGATGTAAATCAGACATTTGCTTTATGTGAGGGAGATTCCGTTAGATCTGTCTGGAGTGATCATGGATGTATTGTAGACCCATGAGAGCCATGAGGAGACAGCTGATTAGTCATGTGACTTCAATGTTGCTACGTCTAAACCAACCTTTTGGAATTTCTTCGTTTCCTTCAACTTTTCCTATGTGATACTTCAAAATACAGATAAAGACACACTGATGGAATGTTGCCTCCAAGTAGTCAAAACATGTGCACATACTGTATTTTCAATTATTAGAGCTCATTATCTGGCTTTGCTGGTAACCAAAGCTGTACATGTTCCCGAGTTGGTCATTAAATCAAAAGGGTTTAATTGATGAGCGCTCAGCAAATTTCACTGAAATGTTATTCTTTTATATCCTGTGTACAGAGTTGACAATTTGACCTAAAGATGGTACCAGAATAAAAGTAATGGAGTGCCCAGGGCAGAGTGTGAATCCTCTATCAGATGTTATGAATCCTTTTGTACAACTGGAAATTTTGATGGGAAATTGGCATTAAAGGAAATGTCAATGCCTCACCAAACAGTTGTGTTTTCATACTTTGAGTGTTGCTGAAGTTTTGACCATTTTAGAACATTTCCTTTTTAATGCTTTGAACTAGATGAAGTTGTGCCAATAATCTCTTAATCTGTGTCATCAACATTAGAATTCACCCACTGCAGACCACGAATATCCAAAGCAAAATTCAAGACAATCACTGCAGATTTTGAGATGTGTTGACATGGACCAAAGAGTTTGTCAAGTTGGCATTTCGTACTGACAATGGCATTGATCAAAACGTCATGATAAAACCATTAGATGTCATCCTCAGGGGATCACGAATAATACCAGGTAATCCCAATTGCTCAGCAGCAAGGAGATCTTGCTGTGACTTACATTTAATCATTTAGCTGATGCTTTTTCCAAAGCAACTTACAAAAAAGGGAGATGTCCAGTTGTTGGTAGTGTTGGAGAAGAGGTCCTCTCTGAAGCGCTGGAGGTCTTCAGGAGGTTTTTAAAGGTAGAGAGGGACGCTGCTGATCTGGTAGGAACTGGTAGCAGACAACAGACGAGAAAAGCTTGGATTACCCCGAGTGTACAGGTGGCAGAGTCAGGCGTTGTTTACTGGCGGAAGACAACGGTTATGAGGTAACATATGCCTGTATGAGGGGATTCAAGTAGGTGGGTGCAGAACCGGAGATTACTTTGTAGGTAAGCATTAAATGGGTTGAAGCTCTTCACAGACAGATAGGAAATCTTAAGCTTTTCACCTGAACCTGATCAACATGGCTCACGGTCCTCTTTCCAGACTCTCCAACGAAGAGCTGCTTGTCACCTGTGCAACAGCATTCACTTGGTTAGTCATTGTTGTGTGTGTCTGTGCATGTGCGTGAGTTACTCAGGGTTATGTCATGCACCTCCCTGCCTCTTATCTGTTACGTCACGTCACCATAGTAACCCCAGCAGGCACGATGCATTCTGCCTCACTGGACTACCAGTCACCCAAAACACTCACAGAGGTCTGTTTGTGGTTGCGTGTAAATGTGTGTCTGCACGCATCTCACACAAATAAGCCGTGTGTCCACTTTTACTATATATATATGTGTGTGTGTGTGTGTGTGGGCTGTCTAATGGGGCACAGATTCAAGTTCTTAAGTAATGACAAGAGATAGAGAGGATTCCTGTGGAGTATGGTTCAAGCTGTAGTAAGCTGTAAGTTGTTTAGTGTCTTCTACTAATGGCACACACACACACACACACACACACACACACACACACATATACAGAAGCATTGGCTCAGGGGAAGAGCATACAGTAAGAGGGCAAAAGGCGTCACAGTTGTATAGATGCTTTGGCAGTGATGCAGCTTGGCACATTTCACCCTTCAGTTCTCTTTGTAGAACTACACACTGTAATCAAGTGTCAGCGCACAGCTGCATGCTGTGTTTGTTTTAATACAAAAAGCACGTTTTTTTTCGCAGCTGATATCCAAGGCTCTGATCGTGCACCTCTAATTGTATGGAGTCGTGCAGATGGGGTTATGTTTCCAGGTTTTGAGCTATCTGTCTCAGTACGATGGAGGCGAATGGGATTTGCTCACAGAATTGAAAAATGACAGCACATTTAAATAATTCAGCAGACGCATCTCTACAGAAACAGTGTCGCTGCTTGCAGAGCACCCTCAGCAGTTTTCTTTTTTCTAATGAGAGTCAGGATTTTGCATAAAATCCTCCATCACCGTACATGCAAATTGTGATACGAGTATACATTCACAGGCCACCTCATTAGGTACAACTGTGCAATCTGATGTGATCCAACACAACAGCTCTGCTATGAATTCTGCCTTTTAAATCCCACAGGTGTAATGTAGTTTATAGACAGTGTTCAAATTAACAATGGATCCATGAAATACAGCAATAAATACAAAGAAAGAGAAAGAGTTTCTGACCTTTGCTAGAGGATGAAGATTTGTTTGTCCCCTGCACAAAGACACATGTCCACATGGATGATGGGGTCCTCGTGGTTTCACGCCATTTCACAAGATGACAGTTGTCAGCAACACTCCAAGAAATGTAGAAGAATCCTAACAAACACAGAGATTTGAACAATTCAGGTGTCAGAATGATAAAAAATCAACACAGTTTTGTTAAAAAAGACCAACTGCTGATGGAATACAAGACCTTAACACATGTTAGTGACACCTGTAGGAAGGTACTGATTGAAAATGATGATGATGATGCTAAATTTGAATCAGAATGGGATTCCACTGTCGATCAAACCACATTACAGGCTAAATTCACCCTGGCACAGATACAACACATCCAATGTACGTAATCACAGCCATTCTAGTCAATGTTTCAAACCCCACCGGTCCCACCGCGGTCTTTTCTCAGTTCCACAGAGAATACGCAGTTGTTCTATGCTGCGATCAGTCCGCGTCAATCTGCACAGAGCAGATCGAGCAGACAGGAGGTCAGACACAGAAATACCATAGAGAATCCGGTCGATTTTCAAAATAAAACACCCTGTGCAAATTTCCAATCATAAAAACAGCCTACAACATAGCATATTTATACATTCAGGAGCACATAAACCAAGAAGAAATGACCAAATCTTAACAAAGTCTTCTGTTTGAATGCGTCTGAAATGCTCCCTGTGGAGTTTAAAGTCTGGTGGAGAACAGACCAGAACAATGTCGCGGCTGCAACGTGACGGAGATGTGCCCGGTGGGATTTTGGCATAACACAGACCTGGCTAAGCACATTAGCAGAATTTTTGATTGTTAAACTCTGTTTCACTTTGATTTGCTTATTGCTTATTTAGTCATGAATATTCATGAGTCTCTATACTTCTTAAGACAATGGGCTCATTTATATCGTCTCTTAGTATGTATGTCTTAACCCTGCTTTGTACTAAAGAAGATCCAATGAAACCCCTCTGAGGAGAGGACACAGTTTCTCTAAGACTTAGCTCTGCTTTTTTAGCTCCAGGGTAGTTGTTTGTGTTCACAGTTATTAGCTAAACATATGCTTCCGAGCACATATCCACCATAATACAGCCGTACTACAATCATCACTCCGCAGCATCCTGTTCCAGCCTATCTGTTCTTCCGGCTGCCTGTGACATAGCTCTTTGCAAAACGTTTCATGTTTCTGCGTTTTGATAAATATAGCCAAGCCGCGGTGCTATTTATAGAAGCCCCGGCGTGCTCTGCACCTAAAGTCAGGGCCTGTTGCATGGTGGGAGAGGAGATGGGTTGGAGATGGAGGGGGCGCTTGAGGATACTGTGACCCAGATGACTGAGCTGGAATGATTGGCCTCGCGGTGCTCAGCGTGCTGCCGTACGAATGCTCCCGCAGGAGCGAACGTGGTGACACAAGATGCATGTCTCATCTGCCTTTGTTCTGTGGGGAGAGGGGGGCGGAGGGGGTGGAGGAGTGAGGTCGGAGTATTCAGGAATGTCAATTAACTACGGAACTGAGAGCTTCTGTTTGTGCACATGAGGGTGCGTTTAAAGCAGCAACACAACATGAATCTATTTTAAGAATGAAAAGTCACTTCATCTGTAGAGATCACAACAAATATGAAGAGCTGTTCTTTAGTTACATAAAAGGGTCGTTTAATGCAACGGGATGCATTTGGTGTCTTTCACCGTGTCAGCTGCTCTGCAATAGAGCTGCCATTGATTATATGTTCTGCATGGAACCATCTCACCATATCTTTCTCTTTGTCTTTGACTCTCTCAGGATATCATGACTCCGGCCCGGTGGTCATGGAGGGGGCAAGGTGGGAGAGTCGTCACCTTCTACAAGAAGTCTATGACAACGAGTCCAAGCTCTACTCTGAGCCTGAGAAGAACTGCACTGAACCAGGTGAGACCGGCTGAGATATCTAAAAGATGTGGCAGTGCTGTGAGCTTTCTGAGAGACGAAGCAGAGTGTTTCGATGAAGTATCAGGTGTGGCTGCAGAATGTGGATGTGGTTTTGGACTGTGGACTGTGGTGTGGTTAGTGCGTTACACTCGATTAAACAATTAATACATTAATTTGATTCCATTTGTACAATTATAAATCAATCTAAAGTTATGACTTTTATTTTGAAAAAAGCTGCTAGACGCTGGGCACCAGACCCTCCAAGGACTCAAGGTTCACCATGTGGTGCTATACTATATACTAATTAATTTATATATATTTGAAGCCTTATCCTGAGTTCAGATCTAGTTTTAAGGCTTTATTTTAGTGTATGTTTGATATGTACATGGTTCATTTTACATATACAATTTGTGCTTAATCAAGTTACCACAAACAAATGAGCAATTACTAATTAAGACATTGCAGAGGCATGCAAACGAGCTCACAGTTTATTTTTGGGGTTAAGCCTTGAGTAGTTTAATCTGTTTCTGGTCTGTGGTGTTTGAGCACATCAGTTCAGTTCAGGGCTTTAATTCTTGGAGTATTGAAGACAAATTCTCTTCTCCATCCATCCATCCATTCATGGTCTCCCGCTTATCTGGCTCCTTTAACGTGAAGGAGCAGCGGCTCTACTCCAAGCTCCCTCCGAATGTCCGGGCTCCTCACCCTATCACTGAGGCTGACCTTGGCCAACCGGTGGAGGAAGCTCATTTCAGCCACTTATATCCACGATCTCATTCTTTCGATCACTACCCAAAGCTCATGACCATAGGTGAGGGTTGGACGTAGATGGACTGAAAAAGCCGTCAAAGATTCCGTTGAAAGAGTTCAAGTATGTCAGAGGCCTGTTCACTGGTGATGGGAAAAAAATTAAATTCTCTTCTGAACATCCAAATGATATTTTGTGCAGCTGATTGGAGGAGTGTGCTGTCGCTGCTTCACTAGATTACAAATGAGAGCGAGAGCCTGCAAATGGCGACACATGAAGATTCTTCCCGTCAGTCAGTCAGTCAGTGAGTGTGAACGGTCTTGTTAAACTAACTTTGCTAATGCATGTGATACATGACTGAACTGCTGTTTAAATGGCTGAGCAGAGAGTTCACTCCACAGGCAGAATGTATGACGTGTGAGTGTACAAAGAGAACTCAACATTTTGAAGGTCCACATTTCTCGGCTGCAACAAATGATTTTTTATTTTCATTATGAAATAGTTTTTCATTTTTGGGTCTATAAAATGTGAGAAATGTCCATTGCAAATTCCAAAAGGGATTTTTTATTGTGTGTTGTAAGCCATTTCAAACGTTTCCATGTGTGCAGAAATGTCACTGCAGCAAATATCGTGGGACACTGAAGCAGCAAAAAAAAAAGTGTAGTTCTGAAGTTGACAGGATGGAGAGGACTCTGCAGAGGAAACCGAATAAAACTTTAATCTTCTGAAATAAATGTTTGCAGACAGCTCTGACGGAGCTCAGGATTTATCAGGAGGACGGCTGCTTTACTATTTCACTGTATGAACCTAGACTGTGTGTGTGTGTGAGTGTGTGTGACCTTTTGGATGTGAAGAAGAACACAGAACATTCATTAACATTAGATCCCGACTGATCTTGTCAGTGTGTTGGGAGATTTAAATAATCAATGCAGTGGTTGCTGCTGAGCCTCGTGTGTAAATGTGTACAGTGTCTCTCTTAATGGGGAGACGCTTCACCTTATTTCAGCCACCCTCGATCCACCCGCTGTTAATCAGAAGGTTCATTTCTATGAGCCAGCCTTCAAGTTTGTCTGCAGGTATAAGTGCAGCCCAAGCATCACTGGAATCTGGGGGCATGCGTGTGCATATCAGCAGAGTGAAGGGGAGGTGATGTGCAGGTTACGTTACCAAGGTGCAACCAAAGAGGACAGGCTATGCGGAGACAAACGTCGGACAAAGACAGAAATGTGAAATGTTAATTTCAAAGTGAAAATGACACCAAAAGAATGTGACCGCCACGCACATCGTAGAGTTGATCACTTGTAGCCCTTAAAGGCCAGTTCCAACAGTCAACAGTCAAGATTTTTCAAAAATTATAATTCATGGCAAACCACGAGCGGTCCTGTGCATAAAATAAAAATAAAAAATATTAGGATCCAGTGTTATGTGAGATTCTCTGCAAACACACTGACACACACACACACACACACACACACACGACCAAAACACATGAGATAAATGAGATTTACGGTTTAAGATTAGATTTGTTAGAATTGTAAGCTGTGCTCGCAGCACAGCCCCAGGGAAAGCAGACCGAGATCTGCCGACAACTATCAGACAGATTATGATGAAATTTTGCACAAACCTCCATGATGCCAAAAAGTACATACAGTTTTCTGTTTGACTATTTCACAGGATGTAGGAAGTATTCATGCTATATTTATTACCATCACCATCAGTTTCACATGTTGGACTGCCATAACATTTGGCTCAGACATTCACGTTTCCTAAACCACCATCAAGTCTAAATTTTTTTAAAAGTGTCCTATATGTTGAGTTATGACCAGAATACCTGCAAAACGAATGACATTCCCATCAGCCTCAGCTGTTTTAGCATGCTAACACACTAAACTAAGATGGTGAACAAACATTATCTGCTAAACATCAGCATGTTAGCATGCAGCTCAGAGCATGACTGTGTCTTAAAGGTGCAGTGTGTCAGATTAGTGTAAAATCACCTGAAAATAAGACTCATTATGTTTTTGTTCCTTTAAATGAGTCTTTTATTTACAGACACACGGGTCCTCTTCCATGGAGTCCGCCATGTTGAGCCACCATGTTTCTACAGTAGCCCAGAACAGACAAACTAAACACTTACTCTAGATGGGACTCCTCCATGCTAGGAAGGAGATAGCGATTACACCGCTAGGTGCTGCTAAATGTTCCACACCGGACCTTTTAAGTACAGCCGCACACGGCTGCTGGCCACTGTGCTGCTTATTAAACTGTATGATGATAGAAATATTAAGTTTCCAGCAGAAGGAAAACATTTTGTGACCACTTCCCTTCACCTTTACACACACACACACACACACACACACACACACACACAGTATCTCAGGAGAGCTGGCAGAGGAGCTGAAGAGAAGATGAGAAATGAACAGCAGTCCCTCTGGTGAGGAGCTGCAGACAAACAGAGGCAGTGAAAAGTGAGGGTGTGTGTGTGTGTGTGTGTGTGTGTTGACATGAAGATGAAAAACACAAACTTCTCTCAGGTAGAAATGCTCTGCTCTCCTTGAAAGCGAGCTCTGACTGTGAGTGTATCCCTGTGTGTGTCTTGCTCATCTCTTCCTTGGTGTGTGTACCAAAAGCTCTCATGCCGTATGTTTGTTTTCTCTGCGAGCTTGTCGGTCTGTGTGTGTGTGTGTGTGTGTGTGTGTGTGTGTGTGTGTGTGTGTGTGTGTGTGTGTGTGTGTTTTCCCCATGGCACGGAGTGCGCGAGTGTTTTCCATGTGGAATCCTGGGGCTTTACAAGGCTGACGTCCTGCCAAGCATTCTCTTGATCTCATTGTAAACACACCGCCCCCATCTAATGCACACACACTCGTCCTGCCTGCAGTTTGGGGGTGCAGAGACGTCGGATCCTGCAGTCTGACATCAGTACAGACGAGTTATATTTAGACGGCACATAGTTTATAGCCTGTTTCTGTTTAATTACGCTTTATCTCCTGAAACACTAATTACCTTAATAGGGATTATTCCTGCTTTCCTGCACTAAAAGGGGCCTTCACAACATGCTCCTTACGCCTCACTCACTCTCTCTCTCTCTGTCGCTCCATTATCATCTGTTTATCCTTCCCGTCCTCCCTGGAGCGTTTTCTGTCTCCTGCTTCTTCTTTGTGCTTTCCTTTCTGTTTCTAGATCTCTCTCTCTCTCTCTTGTGTCTTCGTTTTTGTTCCACAGACACAATCATCAGTTCAGTTTCAAGTCATTCTTACACAAAGCCAGAAACACACACACATGAAGAGATGCTTCGATGTGGCAACACGTGCATGCATCCGTCTAAACAAATATTTAATCTCACGTGGAGCGTCTGGGACTTATTGTTCTCTGAACAAGTGCAAATTTTCAGGCAGAGCGTTTAATTGGATTTGTTTTTCTTTGTTGAACTCCTGCAAGATTTAAACCCAATGACAATGTCTTGAAATAAAGAAGATTAACAATCATGTTTCAGGATGAATTACTGGACAAACAAGTCCAATTATTGGATTATTTCCTGCCACAGTAAAAGTCTAAAATGGAGGATTTATTTCAGCAGTCTTTGTTTGAGAGCTTTGGGCTGTACTGGAGAGGAATAATGGAGTAGGATATTTGCTGGAATGGGCTCCAGATACCTCTATTGGGGGAAAAAATTATATTGCAGTTGTTTTTGAGCTTTTACAGGATCAGTTTGGGGGGGTGGGGGAATAGCCTAGGTCCTATTTTTAGTGGCTTCGACTTGATAGCCCCGCTGCAAGTGCATAACAATGGAGCTCGGACACGTGACGGCAAATTCCCCAAAATAACGTTGCTTCTTTCTCCTGTTGGCTCAGACCAGCTGGGGTCTGTATGTGCCTCCCTCCCTCCCTCCACTGAGCAAATCAATTGAACTGTACTGAGCCAGATTGAGCTTAACAGAAGCGATGCTGTTTGTGGTGCATCATGAGGTACACCGTAAATTGAATGGTTAATCATCAGCAGTCTAGTTTATCGAGTATTATTCGGTTTAACATGTCTTACTGCTTATTTTACAGACATTTACAGCTCTGGAAAAAAAGTAATCTTTACATGTATGGCAGCAATTTTATTCCAGTGTCTGTTGAACCTGAACCAAATCTTATTTCATGAGAGAAAAGGGTAAAAATCACTGCTGTGCTCATCACTGTCCTCCTGCAACAGGACCAACTGGAGAACAAAACAGTGCTAGTTGTACCTCAAAGGTAATTTGAATTAAAAAAAAAAACTATTGACCACAGCAAAGGAGATGAAAAGATGGCCTCAATTCTGTCTTTACTAGCAGGTCTGATTCCAGCTTTAAAATCTTAAAAAGTGCAGTTCTTAAGAATGGACAACGGAACTACAGACTGGCTGAGGGAGAAAATGATTTCTGAACTCTTCGTAAGTTAAAACATTAGTATTTTGTTATGTTATGAATATGGACCGCTTCATTAACACTGCATCTCTCATTTCCTACAAATAAATGTTTTAAATCATTTTTATTTGGGATGTGACACAAATGTTTATAAAGTGAAAAAAAAAAAATGTTGTGGTTGGTACTTTTCTAGTCTTCTGACTACTCAAGGCGTTTTTACACTACATACTTTCATTGGCTACCGCCGCAGTCATGGCCACAGCAAGAGAGCACGATGCATAGATGTGACAAAGAAAAATTTGATGAGCATAGGCAATCATTAGAGATAATAATTCAAATAATTAAATAATTAGTTCCATTAATGTCATTGATTTCGTTCCATTTCCATTATTCCATCACTTTGTCAATTAACCAGTTCAGTCCATAAAAAAGTCAGAATTCCCCAGAGCTCCATGCAGCAATGTGATGTTCTGTGTTTTGTCCAATCTTAAGTTAAATAGAAAGAGCGGTTTTGGAGAAAACACTGGAGGCAGAGCAATCGTCCAGTTCTGAACATGTTTTGAGTGAGCGCGTGTCGAAGAAGTCCAGTTCAGATGTCTGCTGTGGTGGTGTGTGTTTATTGAAGCATGTTGGCATACTAGTTAACTAATCTGATTCAGTGAGTTGTTGGACTGGAAGTTGTTTCTAGACGTCACTTGATTGTATTTCATTGATCAAGAGACCAAACCAGTAAAGGCTGCCCCTAGAATTTAATTGATTTAGCAAGTCTCCACTGTGCTAAATGTGTGTTTTCTTCATCACGCTGTGGTAATGGTAAAATGAAAATAAGCAAGCCTCGCATTTGAGACGCCGGAAACAATGAATGTTATTTCTGATGTTTGACTTTGTTATGTGATTAACTGCAAAGAACACACATCCTGCCTGCTCAATCAGCTAAAGAAAGCAGCGTCACACCAACAGCAGACACCTGTGAAAGAGGACACCACAGGTGCTCGCTGTATTTGATTGACAGGTGGAGTACGGCAGAAAAAGCGCCGGCAGCACTGAGCACCGAACTGAACAAAAACCAAAACGGAAGACCTGCAGATTAGAAGAATGTCACCAGTTAAATGAATATGTAGCAGCTTCAGTTTGATTACCTGCGCAGGTAAACAGTGACGCTGACAGCTTCACCATCTGAGAGACAGTTAGCGTCGGGGTTAAACTGTGTCACAGCAGCAGAACACAAGTGGAAAAAGTCAACTCTAATCTGTCAGAGGAGATGTTTTTATGCATTCCAACGGCAGCGACTGTCTCTCCGCCACTCTTTGAGCTGTAATTGGTCGGATCAATGGCACTTATTTCTGGCTCTCATCTCACCAACACACAGGCGGCACAAACGCATCCGCACTCGAACACACAGCAGAACAAATGTACGCAGACATGCTATGACACAGGAGGATATTCATATGCAAACACACAGTGGTGTACCTTTCAGCTTGTGTTTTGGCATGTCTGCAGCTTTTTTTGTCATTTTCCATCCTTCTAAGGTCAAAAACCAACACACACACATTCAGCTATTACAGCAGTGGAGTGTGTTGGATTAGAGATAATCATGTTTACAATTGCAGACTTTCTCCTCTCTGCTTACGCGCCGCAAACAACCTCTGCCTCATTACAATGTGTGTATTAGTGTGTGTTTGTGTATGTATGTATGTATGTGTGTGTGTGTTTGTGTGTGTGTGTGTGTGTGTGTGTGTGTGTGCCATGGCAGCATTGACTTCTCTCTGTCATCTAATTCAATCTCACTCCATCGTGAACAGCACTGCTGATAGATGGATGTCTGTAGTGATGGTGGTCCAGCAGACTCTTGACCTGCCTGATTAGTCACACTCACACCTGCTCACATTCCTGTTGATCAGGTCTTAATTAACCGACAAAATCTAATTATAATTACCTCTGCTCTCTGTTTCTCTTCACTCTGTTCTCTTCATTTATTAGTGTAAGAAATACTGATATATCTGCAGTAAGCTGGTATTGGTCAAGCTCTGGTTATGTGTGTTGATCAAGTGCATTCTACAGTCGATGATTTGTAAGATAAGATCCCACACCGGGGAAATTCCCTCGTATACACAAGGTTGATCAGAAAATACTCAGAAATAAGAAATATAAGTCATGGTGGTGTTGAAGAGTGGGACAGCTGTTGGAATGAAGGACCTGTGCTAGAGCTCCTTCTTACATGGTGGGAGTAGCAGTTTGTTGCTGAAGGAGCTGTTTAAGGACCTCAGTCTCCTCAGTAAGTGGAGACGACTTTGACCCTTCTTGTACAGGACGTCTGTGTTGTCCAACCAGTCCAGTTTGTTGTTGAGGTGAACACCCAGGTATTTCTCTGCTCCCACCATCTCTGGATGTTCACCGGTCTGAGGCGTCTTCCTCCGGAAGTCGATCACCATCTCCTTAGTTTTGCTGGTGTTGATGTGAAGGTGGTTGAGATTGCATCAGTCAATGAAGTTGTGATACTCGTCCAACGATGGCTGTATCATGAGAGAACTTCTGGAGGTGACACTGTGGGGCCCCCGTGCTGCAGTTGTACAGTTAAATGATGTTGTTCTTGTCTATTACAAGGCTAATTGATTCCACACAAAATGCCCAACAGACTGACAAATGTGCTGCATGTTTTTGAGGTTCCTCTTGGGTTTTGTGTAACCATAAACATAAAGTCATAGTCCCCAGAGGATCAATCACTATGTTTCTAATGACCATCTAACCTTTTCTGTACCTACCTTACCTTCAGGGCCAAAACTTTCTCTTTACCTCACATATATCAAAATCTGATGACCATATCGCCATGAAAGTTGCAGAACACATTCACGCTCAATTGGGGATGAACTCTGTCCATCTATTTTGAATTATTCACAAGCTTTCCTCATGGACCCCATACACTGTCTCTTTGAGGTCAACCTAAGAGTCAACCTAAGGCATTCATTAAGTCCACTGTATGTAGCTATAGTATGTTGTTTGCACCTTTAGACTTACATAGTGTTGGGTGAACCAATTTTGTTGCAGCTGTGAGAGGCATCCAGTGGTTCTTTAGACATTAGACCTTTATTTCCCAGTCAGTACCGTCAGTGCAGTGTCCTTTTTGCCTCATCTCTCAAAAGTCAAATGCTTGAATGAATGAAAAATTCTTTTAAGAACACATGAAAAACCGCTGCCTTGACTCGCGGCACAGCATGATAAACAGCATGTGTACTGCAGGTTTTTCTAACGTGCAGCTAATTATCTACTTAATGGGACTATTTTCCCTTTTTCCATTACTGCACACTGAGGCAAAATGAACCTTAAAGGCAGTGTGAGAGTCTATTTGGAGACAGTTCTGGAAGAATGGAGGCAGCTAAAAAAAAGTGTTGAAACCGGATTTCTGAAAACATTCAGAGCCTTTGAGTTACAGGGGACTTCACAAGCACTAACAGAAACAGGAAACAACAGGAAATACTCGGGTATTAGACCTTGCAACATGAAAGTGTTGGATGGAACGAACATTTCCTGGGGAAAATGAATTTAATTTTTGGTACGAACATTCATGTTTCCCAGATGATGAATCCTAATACCAGTGGTGATCCCCTGACTTTCTTGTCTCTGTCTCGAACAAACCACCACAAAGACTTCATCTGCAAACAGCGGCCGATAGAAACCCATAGCAATGTGAAAATTCTGCAGTGCAAGGCAAAGGCAAATATTAACTACATATTAGCCACCTAGGTAGGCTATATACTGCCTGATCTTGGTCTTAACTCTGTCTCCCAATTCCTTGATCTTTGTTTTGATCCCTCAAAGTCGTGGTGTTGTCTTAGTCTCGATGCACTCTGGTCTTAGTCATGACATGGTCTTTGTTTAGGTGGTCTTGACTTCAACACTGCCTGATGTTCTGTAGGGAGTAATGAATGAATGAATGAATGAGGGGGAGATTAAGGGCAAAGATATTGTCATTGTTAGCATGTTAGCATGATGATGTTTGCTTAGATAGAACATCAGGGGTTACTATGATTAGGAAGGGTTACAAACTGTGTTGCTCACCTCAGACAGCTGTTGAATTGATCAATTCTAAAATAATCAGTCATATTGCATCATATCAAAGGTGGACAGTTTTAATTAAAGGCAAATTCATGTAGCCGTAACATCAGCTCACAACAGCTACATTCTTCAAGAAAGAAACCTCTGCAATCCCATTTATTTAGACATCATGAACCGTGGTCCAGGCTAGCTGTAGCTGTTGCTGTTGCTGTTGTGTGGCCTGTGGTGCTTGGCAGGGTGGGAGAACAAACAGGTTGTGAAAGGCAGGCAGGTCATGTATCCCCACATGTGTGGAGCCCTGGGGATCCAGCCTCGAACACAGACTGTGGGTGAAGGCAGGAGAAAGAGAGAGAGAGAGAGAGAGAGAGAGAGAGAGAGAACAATGCCGGCTCCTCGTGGGGAAAGAAGCTCGTGTGCTGATGTAGGGACGATTACGTGTGTTCAACCTCCTGTGCGTGTACCTGTGCGCGGGCATGTGTGTGTGCGCTTATATGAGTATGTTTACCAAGCCATCCCTCCTTGCCCACGGCCCATCTGTCACTCCAAGAACGCTCACTAGGCATGTCAGAGATTGCGGGCCAGCTGGGAGGGTGTGTGTGTGTGTGTGTGTGTGTGTGTGTGTGTGTGTGTGTGTGTGTGTGTGTGTGTGTTAGGGGTAGAGGAGGGGGAAGTGATCCCTGTCACTTCATATTGCATCATTTCCTGTTAAGGAATCCCACCAGCAGGAAATAATCCAAAGTCTGAGACAGGAAAGGAGATGCACATCATCAAGGAGATGAAAATTGGCTAATTTTGTGTTCCTAATGTTAACCCACAACAGTGGAATGAAACAACAGAAAGAACATGGTGATCCAAACACAATGATGTTATACACTGTGGAGCTCTGATTGTCTCATTTGTCTCAGAGATATTACCACTCATTAGGTGGAGACTCACTGATTAGAGTCGGGAAACTGGTAAGTAGCACTAGGGACTGTCACTTAAAAAAAAAAAACAATTTCCAAACTACAACCCTGTTTCCAAAAATAACACAAAGATGCCAGCAACATGTTTCAGAAAAGTTTGGACAGTGGCAACAGAAGACAAAACCTCAGTTCCCAGATGTGTTGTTAGAAGAAGAGCTGATGAATAGAATGATAATTCAATAGATAGATAAAACCTGTGTTGAAGTTAGACTTTTGCAAGAAAATTAAATATGTGCAGAGAAATTAAACATTTGCATAGAAATTAAATAAGAAGAAATTAAGAAGTTAACCTGTGCTAACATCTATACAAATAGAAAACTATACAAAAGGTAGAACGTAAAAGTAGAAATAAAATTGTTATAAAAATATGAACTAGAACTGCAAATAGGGAGAAAGAACTATGTGCAATTAAATGAGGCTGTAGACAGATGAATGAAAATCATAACATATAGCAGAGGTAGTGCAAATGGGGATAGACAGAGAGAGACAGATGCACAGCAGCAATTAAATAATGATAACTGTAACTATAAACTTTTGGCAAACTTACATGCAGGCTCAATTAATAGAGAAACTGCGAGATGAGAAAGCACAAAAACTCGGTGGAAGAAGCTAAGTTAGTAACATGCATTGATGGAACATGAATGTGTAGAGATGGAGCGTTAAAGACAGTCAAAGTCTCATTAACACCGCAAATGAATGTGGCCAGTTGAGCAGCATCTGTGATGTTCATGTTCTCATCAACTGCAACCGAAAATACAACAAATGACTTCACTTCTTCACTGCTTCATTTGGCTCAAAAATCTCCAGTCAGATTCAAGTCCTGTCTGCTACAGAGTTTGTCGTCAGGCTGATGCTGGCAAAAGTCTGTTGCTTGTCCACCCTCAGAGTATGGCTTCAGATGCTGTTGCTATCTTTGTTAGCCAGCTTTCACAGCTGCCTCTCTGATCTCTCTGCTACGACTAAAAACAGACTTTGGCGGGCCGTTTCTGTCCCGCGGGCTGTATGTTTCACACCCCTGACTTGTAGCTAAGATTGTTAAGATACATTTTACAGAGTGCAAACAGCCTCGTGATTTGTACATGGAGCCTAGTTTACTGACTTTACTGCAACCAGGTAACAGATCAGACACAGTACCCCATTGGAGTATAAGGCACAGTTGTGCTATATAATAATTGATTATGAGTTCATTGTCGACCTCTGGGAATAGTATATATTACAAAATAATGTGAGATCAAAGTTGTACCTACTTGCTTTTAGAGCTTTTATTTGCATCTAATGGCTTTAATTAAGAGACAGTGTCATACTCAGGCTTAAAATGTGAAAACAGGTGGATGAAGTTGTTACCACCGCCAATCTTTGGTGTTTAACACTTGAATGACATGACATGTTGACACCTGAGCTGCTCTGTTTTTTTGAATGAACAGCACGTGATGCAGTTGAAAGCTAGTAAACCTTGAGCTGAGATGTTTTTGTTACACAACAGCAAAATGTGTTGTTTGATCAGTAGAGCAAACCTTGGAATTAGATACAAGGATGATACCCAAATATGAGGTGAAATCATCGCGATAATTCTATTAAAATGACATTTTTGCCATATTTATTATCTTCAAATATTACAGTAGTTGGACCGTTCTTGTTTTTATTCAGGAACGTTTGTTAGTTTTAATGTGAAGCACTCAGGATGAACAATCTGTCAAAGTTTGGTTTTCCATCCATCATGAGCTCCTGCAGATTTAGTCTGCTTGGCTTCACAGCACCTGAACAATGAATTCCAACAGTGACCAGGATTCACTGTGGAGAACGTATCAAAATATTAATAGACACCTGTCATCCGCCTGCAGTATCATCCACTTCTCCACAATCAGCTGCTTAACTATCATATCCAGAAAATTCAGTCATTGTTTCAGCATCACTTTAAGAAGAAAACACAGAACACTTGAGCATTGACGCTCAGACTGCAGACAGAACCTTTCAGTGCTGTGATATAACATTGAACAGGTGTAGCAGATTGTTGCTTCATCTATGATGAGCGGACAGTCCTGAATGTTTGAATCTGCCACCTACTGCTCGGTCTCTTCTGCATGCAGTAGGAAGTGAAGCCACTCTCTGCATAATGGTGTAATATTATGCACAGTCTGCCACTGCACCTCCTTTTTCTCTGCATGTAGACACACAACACGGCCTCAGACACATATGGAGATGGAGGCTTAAATGTCATATTACTCAGCAGCATAATAGCGAGGCCAGCTACACACGAGGTGTCGGATTTCATCATCGTCGGGCAGGTTTGGGTGTTTTACTGCAGTCCGCTTGCTTATTTATGATCTTGGATTATCGTTTTTGCAGGACCTGGTCTGGAGCTTTGCTCTCCGCTTCACCTTTCTGCTGAGCCAGGCTGTACAAAGTACAAAGAGGTGTGAAAGTGTCAGGGAAACGTTTAGTGACCATTTACGTGCAGCTGTCAATGTGTGTGTGTATGTGTGTGTATTAGTCTGTACAGTACACGCTTAGCTTCTAATTCAATTGGACCGTGTCGCTCTTCAACCTCATGGCGCCTGCAGTTTTCAGTAACAGTCATGTCAGCACGGTCCTTTTCATGGACATGAAATAACAGCAGAGGCAAGGAAACAATTTAAAGGCTGCCACTAATATTTAGAATTTGTTGGGTTTCTTAGAGAGTCACACTGAAATGCTGCAAGAACACAGAGAAGACCAGATCTGGATTCTATTTACATGACTAGAGTCATCATTTCTATGACTTTTAACATCAACAATAATAAAGCTGGACTCTGGACTTAGCTTGAGATTTGTTGGTCTTGCATTGGACACAGCTTCAGACATGTTAATCTTGAATTGGGTCATGTCAAATGTGTTGAATGTGATTTCAGAACTGTGAAATAAAAGTCTGACAGAGCATAAATACATAATGTACTGATCAGATGGAGAAGCTGAATCCAGCAGAGAAGTGAATGCAGCCAGAAACCAAACTGTGTTTATCGACCATCAACTGTAACTCAAACTCAGACAGAACAGAAATGAGAGGCAAAGATGTTGAGCAACAAATCAACAAACCTGAAGACAGATAATCAGAAATCATGATACAGTTATGGTTATATAACTGAGCACTGGTATGCAGCGGAGTCATTAGTACAGCTCACGTCTTAAGCATTTTCATTTTGTCATATGATGTTGTCATTACTCCAAAAATATTGAGGTGTGATCATTTGTTGACACCAATTTCATTGCATTAAATGTCATGGGATCCAATATGCACTGTACTGGCTTTGTGATACAGTATATTAAGATTTGATATTGATTTTAACCAACACTATATATGAGCAGCCTGCAGTGCCATGAAATGAAAATTAGCCTGTGAGTTGATTTTATACCCTGTGACATTTATCGACATGTCACAACTAATTAACATGTTCGATGGCGAGTGGTCGGTGTGAGCAGCCAGTTTGACTGATGAATGACAGCGGTGATGAATGTCAAGAGGCTGACTGGATGCTACATTCAGACGATGCTTCAAGGTTACAGAAATGGAAATGTTACTGATCACAATGATGCCAAACCCAACTGGGGATACAGTTGGTGATCTTGCATTAACAAAGCCAATAAATCACCCTCTGTACACACACCACCTCCACACACTGAAAGCACCTACACACCAACACACCCCAGTGAGTCTGTCTGTAATGTTTTTCTCCTCCTTCAAGGAAAATCTATGTTAATTGACTGTAGCTGTGTTTTAACCGGGTGAAAAAGATAAATGTCCGAGTACGGAGCCCTGCAGGACGTTCTTTATACTCCTCAGCTGAATTCACCCCCTGGGTCTATCCTGAACTCCACACGTGCACATGCAAAAACGATTGAGTGTTGGAGGTTTTTCTTGTCAGTGTATAATCCTCTGAGGAAATTACTGAGCATCTGAACGTCCCCTGTGACTTTTATCTGTTATTAAAGACCATAGACACAATCCCGTGGAGGATGACCTTTGACCCTTTGTCCATTTTTTCACTCTGCGGGTCTTTCACTGAGAAAGAAAACATACAGCTTGCACGTGATGCTGATGATATGCAGCCACACACAAATTGTAATTGTCACTTAAATACTGCAATTAAAGGAGAATTCCAGCCCCCAAAGGGCTTGTTGTTATTGTTTAAACTAGTATTAGAGTGCAGTCAATACTTCACCATAACTCCATCATTTTTAATTATAGCCCTACTGTTTGAGTAGACAAACAATTGACACTGATAACCAATAAGTGACCCCGATATGATGTGTGCACTCTCAGTAAGAGCTCGGAGGATGGTGTCTCTCTTTTAATCTGCTTTTTAAAACCAGACTGATAATGAGGAATGGATACAGTGTGTTTGTCTGCTAAATATAGCATGCATGGCTAATTTCTACATGTACCATCATCTGCTATGACCTATTAGCTTTAGCTTGTTTTTGTTTTTTTTGCATCATTACACGCCACGTTAGCCTGATATGTAGCCATTAAATGCATGTTTAAGAAGCTTATTTTTCTATGAATGTAATTTAATGAAAATGTTTAAAGCCAGCCAGCAAAATCGATGGTCATTGTCTGAAAAGAAAGTCTGATTTTGTGTCCACAAATGGGTCTAAAATCAATGCCTCATTGTTTCAAACTGACCGTGAATTTCAATCACTGTAAACGGTGCACAAGCAGAGTGAGAGATGGAAGGCTTTTACACATGAACCCACAACAGAATGCTGAATAAGCTCGTCTTTTAAACAATCCAGACAGGTATGATTAAGATTTTAAAAGTACTCTTAGCGATACTTCTGATTGATATGGTACTTTCACAGTATTCCTATTGGCTCTTTTTGTTATTTTTAAAAGAAAAAACACTAAATAAATAAAAACAGTATGAATAAATAATATATATATACGTATTATGACTCAAACAACAGTAAATTAATAAATAAGTTAACTTGTTTGTTTCATATTGTCATAGTAGGTAAGGCAACCTATGTGTGTGGAAATGAAGCCAATGTGGAAGTGCCAAAAAACTGTAATTCTTCGAGCATCCACTTGAGGCTGGCTGCAGAACATTTCAACCTCCATAAGCGCCCATGTTAAAATGTCCAAATTCACAGCAGAAATAAACATGTTTACAACCTGGTACAAAAAAAAAAAAAACTGTCTTAAAGTTGTGCAGAATTAACAGCGTAGCCATTTTGATTGACAGGTAGGTGCCGTCACAGATGGCTTGTTTGAGCACCCGGGCGTCATTCGGCCCACCTCAGGTCCGCTGATGATCTACGTCTTTGCTGATTTTTAGATTAGCCGCGAGGTGGAAGAGGCAGGACAGCTAACATGGCGCGACAAGCTTCAATTCCTTCCATTTTCAACTTCTGAACTGTGCTTCAGAAACCTGTGGGTAACATCACTCCTGTGCTGTCCATTTTTTATACTGTCAATGGTCATAGGCAAGTAACTAAGCAACTACACTGCCTAAATGTTATTGATAGCCTCTAACGTTAGCTAACAAACTTCAGTTTAGAACTTATTACTCTTTTAATTATGAATTTTTACACAAATCACAGTCTGATATTTTATGATGGAACTAAAACTCCACTGAGGTACAGCTCTTTGCACTCATATGTATCACCTGTTAACTCAAGCCACGGCATTCATGGAGGCAATTTTCATTTGGATTGACAAGATGATGATCCGCCCACAAGTTGCTAAATGTAGGACGCTCTGACGTCATGTTCGGTCTGGCTGATGAAGATACACTCAGGAAGAAGAAGCGTTTCCCACAAGGTCTAAAAGAGCATTTCACAGTGACTCACACCCTCACAGGTGGCTCATTAGACCTTCTATTCATTTATGTTTTATCACATTTTAGTAAGACATTTCCCTGTTTTCAGATCTGCTCCTGGATCTCTCTCTGGTTGGGACATTCGGTTAATAGCTTGGCATAGTGGGAAAAACAGAAAAGGTTTGAAATAATCAGTGAATGAAAAAAAAGCATTTGTGTTTCCCACAAGCTACTGGCCTTTGTTTGTGCGTGCCACAAGCACGGATAATATTTCAAACCTCAACATTACTTGAATACCATCTTTTATTTGAGAATTTACAGTATGGGGTATGGAAAATTCTCTGCAGAGCATCGGCCAACTTCAACCTAGGAGGAGGTCCAATTAGCCAGAATAAGTCGAAACGGGGACACACCACTGTAATTATAATTTATAGCAGATTCTAAAACAGAGTGGAATTCCCCTTTAACAACAGGAATGTATTACAGACATACCAGATGCTCTTGCAGCCCCCACAGATCTGCAGCCAGCACAAACAAACTCTCAGGAGAGAGTGGGAATATGGCAGGCACACTATAACCGGGCTAAAGTCGCTGCAACCAGTGGCTATACCTCTGTGTGTGTGTGTGTGTGTGTGTGTGTGTGTGTGTGTGTGTGTGTGTGTGTGTGTGTGTAATGGAGGTACACTCTTTTAGGACCATTCTGCAGCTACAGGCAAATCAGCAAATTTTTCACTGGTGGGAATAGACCCTCCTCCCCCTGCTGCCATGGCAACCAGTGAACTGTGTGACCTACCAGTGGACTTTGTGTGTGTGTGTGTGTGTGTTCATAGATTGGTGTGTGTGTGTGTGTGTGTGTGTGTGTTACAAAAAAGAAGAAGTATCTAGAAGAGGACACACACCATGTCCAATGCATATTTCAATACTGCAGCTTTGCACACCTCTCTCCCTGTGCATGTCAGCTTCATACCTGGACACCACCACCCCTCCACCCTCTTTTTCTCTCTCTCTCTCTTTCTCTCTCTATCTCTTGTTCGATAGCTTACTGCCAGTTACAGTTTTCCGTGCCAGCTGTTGGCATATACACCAGAGGCTTTGCAGCAGTGCTTGGCGGTCTCTGGTGCCTCAGCGTGCCGCTCTGCATTCCTCAGCTCCACAGGGGATGTTTACATTTCAAAACTCTCCTGGTGGAAACTAAAGAGCCAGAGCTGACAGAGCCGAGTCAGAGGGTTCAGGATGAAAGAGACAGGCTCATGGACACTGGAATACAGAACAGACAGAGAGGCTTTGTCATGGAGACGTCATTGCCTCCTCTAGCCAGATCTCTCTGTGAAGCATACGTACAGCTCCATCCTACTGACAGGAAACGGTTTAGTTACCTTAAGTCAGGGAAACGTGGTGCTCATTGTTATAACGATAACCTTCCCAGAGGTCGTGTTTGGTCGATTCCAAATTCTGTCGGTCCAGTTTTGTCTGTCTGGTCTGGTATATGAGCTTAAACCGGTTTGATTTTGTGCAAGCCATCTGAACCGGCCTTTGTCATCACGACAGGAAGCAGCTCTCAGCTATGTTGATGGTGGTACAGAGTTAGCAGCATCTTCACCATAAGTTGCCATCATTTCCCTAACTCTAATATAACCTGTCCCCGACAACCATCAGGTCACTCCTGTTCATCATATCAGTTTGCTATGTTAGCAACGTAGCTTGCCAACTAATACAGTCAGTAACGTAGCAGAAATACGAAGCCGAGGTTTGGATCGGCTACACTTTACCCTATTTAAGTTACTCCATTACAGTGTAACATAATACAACCTCAACACTTCACTTTTAATTTTTAAAATCGGCTCGAGCCTGCCTGGAAAATCAGTGACTAACCATTTCACATGGTTTCACATTGTTGGTGGACATTCAGTTCTAACATTTAGGTGCTCGTATTTGGGAAGGGAGGCTAAGCCTACGTGTCTGGTTGAGACATTTGTTGAGTGACCTACATGGTTGCTATTAACGGATTCACTCTGCTTCATTCACGCTTAGTTTAAAGAATATTTTTGCCATGCACCAGAAATGTAAACATTTTAGTATGAAAAGAAACTGCTGCTGTGTTAGAATTTAGCGTACTGGCTACAGCTATCAAGCTACAACCATTTACAGTCAAAATAAATGGACAGCGTAGGGGTCACCCGTAGGTCTCTGAAGAGCGGTTTTGAAACTCAAAATATGCAGCTCTGGCCGATGCCATATTGACTGTCCTGACTCTTCCACCTCCCGGCTAAACTAAAAATAGATGTGGAGTGGAGCTGAGGTGGGCTAAATGAAGCCTGTGTGTTCAAACATACCTGTGTACAACAGGTAGACACCATTACGGGTGTTCAAAGCAGCCATGCTGTTAATTATGCATAACTTTAAGCCTTAATATACAGGTGCTGGTCATATAATTAGAATATCATCAAAAAGTTGATTTATTTCAGTAATTCCATTCAAAAAGTGAAACTTGTATATTATATTATATTCATTACACACAGACTGATATATTTCAAATGTTTATTTCTTTTAATTTTGATGATTATAACTGACAACTAATGAAAATCCCAAATTCAGTATCTCAGAAAATTAGAATATTACTTAAGACCAATACAAAAAAAAGGATTTTTAGAAATGTTGGCCAACTGAAAAGTATGAACATGAAAAGTATGAGCACGTATATAGCACTCAATACTTAGTTGGGGCTCCTTTTGCCTGAATTACTGCAGCAATGCGGCGTGGCATGGAATCGATCAGTCTGTGGCACTGCTCAGGTGTTATGAGAGCCCAGGTTGCTCTGATAGTGGCCTTCAGCTCTTCTGCATTGTTGGGTCTGGCGTATCGCATCTTCCTCTTCACAATACCCCATAGATTTTCTATGGAGTTAAGGTCAGGCGAGTTTGCTGGCCAATTAAGAACAGGGATACCATGGTCCTTAAACCAGGTACTGGTAGCTTTGGCACTGTGTGCAGGTGCCAAGTCCTGTTGGAAAATGAAATCTGCATCTCCATAAAGTTGGTCAGCAGCAGGAAGCATGAAGTGCTCTAAAACTTCCTGGTAGACGGCTGCGTTGACATTGGACCTCAGAAAACACAGTGGACCAACACCAGCAGCTGACATGGCACCCCAAACCATCACTGACTGTGGAAACTTTACACTGGACCTCAAGCAACGTGGATTCTGTGCCTCTCCTCTCTTCCTCCAGACTCTGTGACCTTGATTTCCAAAGGAAATGCAAAATTTACTTTCATCAGAGAACATAACTTTGGACCACTCAGCAGCAGTCCGGTCTTTTTGTCTTTAGCCCAGGCGAGACGCTTCTGACGCTGTCTCCTGTTCAAGAGTGGCTTGACACAAGGAATGCGACAGCTGAAACCCATGTCTTGCATACGTCTGTGCGTGGTGGTTCTTGAAGCACTGACTCCAGCTGCAGTCCACTCTTTGTGAATCTCCCCCACATTTTTGAATGGGTTTTGTTTTACAATCCTCTCCAGGGTGCGGTTATCCCTATTGCTTGTACACTTTTTTCTACCACATCTTTTCCTTCCCTTCACCTCTCTATTAATGTGCTTGGACACAGAGCTCTGTGAACAGCCAGCCTCTTTAGCAATGACCTTTTGTGTCTTGCCCTCCTTGTGCAAGGTGTCAATGGTCATCTTTTGGACAACTGTCAAGTCAGCAGCCTTCCCCATGATTGTGTAGCCTACAGAACTAGACTGAGAGACCATTTAAAGGCCTTTACAGGTGTTTTGAGTTAATTAGCTGACTAGAGTGTGGCACCAGGTGTCTTCAATATTGAACCTTTTCACAATATTCTAATTTTCTGAGATACTGAATTTGGGGTTTTCGTCACTAGCTCACCCGACGAGTTATTGGTATGGGTGGCTTAAAAGACTCTTGAATAGTGGACATATTTGAAGGTTGCACAGACGGAACACACACAGGTATGGGTGCGAAGGTATTTATTGACGGTACATTACAGTCCGGAAAGAAGCATATCACGGGGAGGGACACGGGGCTGACGCACCTCGTGGTTCACCTGTGAAAGAGATGTTGGACTGATGAATCGATAGCGGCGGAAGGAAATGATAAAGGACTAACGCAATGCGTATGAATTGTAGATTGAGTGTATTAGCATAAACTTACCTCTGCTTGTCGTCCTGTCTCCCGAGGTGTTCGGGCAAAAGAATTCCCCGGGGGCACGAGCACCTTAATAGTTCCAGGAGGGAGTAGGACAAGTGGGGGAATAGGTAAAGGGGGGGTGGTGTGTAATATGTGTTTAACTGGTGTAAAATAGGTATGTGTGGTTATTAGGTTTACTGTGTGTATGGTGATGGTTGTTGATATTATATATATTTTCTGGTGATGAGTTGTGTAAATATTGC